>CM069458.1:43364089-43968112 GCA_035610835.1 Ophiura sarsii | reverse complement strand
GGAGGGGAAGGGAGAGGAGGAAGTGGGGCGAGGAGGAGAGGAGGAGGAGTGCGGAGGGGGGGGGGGGGAGAGGCCGGCTTTTATTAGTATCTCTCACTCTATCTCTATGTCTCTGAACCAGTGTTTTAAAACGAAAGTAAATATTGATAGCAAGGAGAATTTTAGCTCATCCAGGCAAGTTAAAACCCAACAGCTTGGGCCTCTGAATCACCAGTGGCGTAACCCCCATTGGCAAAAGAGTAACAAATAAAAAGGAAGATAAGGAGGAAGGGTAACGAGCATAGACAATGCAAGCGGGAGTGCCCCCCCCCCCCCTCCCCTCCATCATTGTCACAGTGTGTGTTAATGTAAGGGACGTTAAAAAACCCGTTAAACTAGACCTTTTTAGTGTTAAAAATGCCAATTTTGGCGCGCTTTGCACGTATTAGTTTCAATGTTTTAATATTCAGGCTTCGGGAACGTTTTTTCTGTACCATTTTAGTTCAAAAACTGGGTTTGTTTTGCTCGATTCGCGCTCACTTTTTCAACCGGTTTCAACATTGTAATAGGTCTCAAAACACACCAAATATTCTAAACATTATGTTTGGACGTTAAAAACGTCATACTGGACCATTTAAGTGTTAGAAATTTTTGCGCGCTTTGCGCGTATTAATTTCAATACTTTATTATTTAAGCTTAACAAGGTGGCTTTCAGGACAGTTTTCCATGACCATTTTAGTTAAAACTTACGAATTTTGCACACTCCGCGTGCATATTTTCTACAGGTTTTAACATTATTATGACCCTCCACACCAGAAATTGTAAATATTATGTGGGGGACGTTATTATCATACTGGACCATTAGTGTTAGAAATGCAATTTTTGCGCGTATTGGTTTAAATATTTCATTATTTAACATGGCTTGAAGTTTTTCATGACCCTTTTAGTTCAAAAACTCCAAATTTTGCGCGCGCGCATGTTTTCTAGAGGTTTTTATTTCATAATGGCCCTCAAACCACGCCCTTTTCTCTATACTAATTATTATGTGGGGGGCGTCAAAAACGTCATACTATCTTTTTAGTGTTAAAATAACAAAAAATTGCGGGCTTCGCGCGTATAAGGTTCAACTTTTCAATATTTAAGATCAACAAGATGGCTTCAAGTTTTTGGCTCCCCATCAAAACAGTCCTAGATACGCCATTGGGAGGGAACGATGCCGCCCCCCCCCCCCCCCCCCCCCCCCCTCTCAAAAGAAGCCATTTTTTGCGCGAATTAGTTTCAATGTTTAACTTTTCAAGCTTAACACCATGGTTTCAGGAACGTTTTCTGGACCATTTTAGTGACAAAACTAGAAAAAAAATTGCGCGCTTCGCGCGAGTTAGATTCAATGTTTTCTTTATTCAAGTTATATAAAGAGGGCTTAAGGAACGTTTTTCTGGACCATTTTAGTTTAAATAACTGACAGTTTGCACGCTCAGGAACGTTTTTCTAGAGCTTTTTAGTGTTAAAATAGCCATTTTTTGCGCGCTGCGCGCGAATTGGTTTCAATGTTTATTCAAGCTTTATAGAAACGTGTTCAGGAACGTTTTCTGGACGATTTTAATTAACTAGTCATTTTTTGCGCGTTTCGAGCGAATTGGTTTCATTTTTTTTTATTCAAGCTTAACAAGATGGCTTCAGGAACGTTTTCAGGACCATTTCAGTGTAAAAATAACACATTTTTTTCGTGCGCTACGCGCGAATTAGTTGTAATGTTTAATTATTTAAGCTTAACAAGATGGTTTCAGGACGTTTTTTTAACCTTTCTTTTTACAATAGCCATTTTTAAAAATATTTTGTTATTTAATTTGAACAAGACGCGCGTATTAGTTTCACTGATTATTTATTATCCAAGCTTAACAAGATAGCTTCAGGAACGTTTTTCTAAACCTTTATTTTTACAATAGCCAATTTTTTCGCGCTCATATTGGGGGATGGGGGCGAGAAATGAAAATGAACCGCCAAAAGTGGTGCTTTTCAACAAAATATTGGTCTAGGCCTACACACCAGATCGCACATAATGGGTTCGAAAAAAGAAAAAAATGTCCACTTGTCAGGGCCCTCATACTCCCCCTGGTGCTGCGCACCGCTTTATAGTTATATTATTGGACAATATTCAAGTAGTGGGCCCTCACTAAAGATTTCTGGATCCGTTACTGTAGTGCCCCAACCCCCACCCCCACCCCTCATCACAACTACCACACGCTACGCCCAGGGGCATATTTTTTTCGTCCATGATAGCAACATTCACTGAATAAAATGATTTTTTTTTTACAAATCAACTGATTTTACTAGGATCAAGTAGCCTATATGATTATGTAAACAAAAAAATGTATCATTGCCAAGCTGAGATTTTCCCTTATTCTAGGCCCTGCAGAATTATAGCCAGATTATTCGTCAAGAACCATACAGATTAACCATAAATTGGCCCCTCTATTTTGTATGGCTCGATATGGAATCAGTAATCACGAGTGTTTCAATTTTTGTAGCCCATATTCAAATTATTTATGCTCTGTGCTCTGTATTTGCCTTTTTGCAGACCGTCCCTAAAATAGTGATCATGTGACGGCTCCCTAATTTGTTACATGACCTGTCACAGTACTCGGCCATGATGAATCGGTACTTTCAATTGGCCCAAATTTATCATCTGATGCTGTCTTAGCCAATGAAAAAAGTTGACGTAATTTGTGCAAGCAATCGCAGTTCCGTAATCGCTAACAACGATGGCTACCGAATTATCTAAACGTCCGTCGGGTATGGACGGAAATCTTGCAAACGGGAAGGAAAATAATGAAAACCTTAAGGAAAAAAATTCTAGATGGGGACCCAATCATGCTGGAGCAAAAGAACTCAAAGATCTTTATTCTGGTGGTAAGTATTTAACGAAAACAAAAGGGTGTGTCACCTACATACATGGTAGCAGAATTCGACAGCCCCGATTACAAATTGTACTACGAGAGTGTCAAAATGAAAGACTGGTGTGTCAGGTGTGATAGTATACAAATATTCACTATTGAATGACCTAGCGTGTGATAGTATACAAATAATGAATGTTTATGAGTGCAATGGTGGGCAATATGCTCAAATACGAGGGCGCGGACATACGGGCACTTGTTGAGTTATTTTAATTTAGCAAATTTGCTTGGCAACCACTCCAGTGTAGTGTTTCAGAAACAAAACATTCCATGACCATGCACGCACTCAACGCTGAGCGTTACGCACTTGATTCGCAGTAGGCGCAATGTGCGGTTGCCTTAATTGATTGATCTGCGCAAGTTGTTTTTGTTTTCACCGGCGTTTGATTGTTTTCACCGGCGTGAGTGACGTAGGTCCGCCCCAACCTATAGGTCTTCTCTTACATACAGAATAAAGTACAAGGCAGCAATTGTTTTGCAGTTGATTTGCATTGTAAACATGAATCCATGATAGCTGCTGTGTGCTTTATTCCGTATGTAAGACCTATTTGAGGATATTGCCCACAATGTCAATGGTCTGAATATTTTCATGAGGTGCAAGATGAAATGTTCCATTTAACGAAGCGAAGCCGAGTTGAAATTCAAATTTGAAATTTGAATTGAATGGAACATTTCATGTTCACCAAATGTGGAATGAAAATATTCAATGTACAGCATTAACACATTAGTCCCATCAATACAAGAAGGCAATTATAATCCAAGATATGAGCGTGTGTGGTCTAGCGGATAGATCGCTGGTCTCACGATACAAAGGTTGTGAGTTCTAGCCCCGCTACGGCCAACATGTTTGTATCCTTAGGCAAGGTACTTAGTCTCAATTGCCTCGTGGTTCAGAAGTCACGTAGAAATGGTGGTCACGTGCATCAGAAGAGCAAAATCCGAGCACGTTAAAGGTCGCAGACTCCTTCGTAAAGAGTAGGGGATCATCCTGGTCTGTGTACACTAAAACTCAGTCCCTAGGTTTCAGGGGCACTGTACCGTTCGTTAATGCCCGAGGTAGGGCGCTGTGTACAGTATAAGGCCATGGTAAGGCCTCTCACAATCGATGTTGAGTTTCCTGTTGCAGGTTTTAAAAAAGGGACGAGGTGACTTTTAATTATTAATTATTTGATATTTTAATTATTGTGATATAGAACTGTAATAGACGCTTCAGTATTTGGATGAATCGACTGGCTCTAAAGGTCAATATTGTATGTTGACCATCATAAATGTATTGTAAGTGCTTTTCGAATGAATTTCGTGATTTGTAGTAACTAAACGGGTAAAAAAAGGTGAATGTTGATGACGGAACATCGTTTTTTGTGGCAGAAAGTGTAAATAATTAATAATTAAAGTAAGTGACGAGGCCCGTTTTTGGACGCGGGAGGCAACAGGAAACTCAACATCGATTGTGAGAGGCCTAATGGAAGTCTTAGATTTGCGTCCACCGCCCGCATGGTCCAAAACCTCTCGCATGAAAAACTCATTATTTAAGAAAATTTTCATTATTCGCGTAAAAACACAAAATTCCCAACGTTTCCTGCTTTGTGAGTCATCAGTCAGCGAAAGAACGATGTTTTCAGTCACTTCGTTCAACGCTGGCGATCGCGATCAAGCCGCCATTTTGGATTTGAGCCATCTATTGTCAAAAATGTGTTTTCAACACATTTTCGACAATAGATGGCGCCCTTCCCTGCGGGAAATCCGGGAAATCGTGCTTGGATAGGATTCTGAATAATGAGTAATGAAAAACGGCCGCATGTGATTTGAAAAATGCCCGGACACAAATCTAAGACTTTCATTACCATGGCCTAAGGCTGTGAATGCACAGGTAGTTTCGTACCCGGGTACCCGACCCGTTTGTCGAGCGGGTACCCGGGTACCCGAAAATGGATTTTTTTTTTTTCTTTTCTTTTTTCTTCAAGTACAAATTTGTCCCCAAAATGACACATAATGGGGTCAATAGAGGTCATTTGGGGACATTTTTTTAATTTTTTTTAATTTTTACATTTCGGGTATTCGGGTACCAAATTTGGTACCCGGGTACCCGGAATGCCGGGCGGGGTACCCGGGTTCCCGGGTAAAAGTCACAGCCTTACCATGGCCTAACAGTATGTATGTATGTATGCAGGCAGAAGAACAAAACAGGCCTCCCAGCGGATACGCTTTGGCACTTTCACAGGAAGATTGGTTGTTGGGAGACGCTGCGCTACTGTAAAAAGCATCGTAATCGTGGCGCGGTTCAATATTAGCGCATGTACAATGACTAGCCTGCTGAAAAATACGAGGCGTGCAATAGGACATCGTAAAGTTAGCTTTGTATTAGACCTGACATGGCTTCATAACTGTGTATGAAGCAGTTAAGAAAGACAATGGGTAGATGGGCACCAAAGATCCAAAGCTGTGCTCTGTAAATCTCTAAACATCTAAAAACTTAAAAATGTAGTGCTCACCTGGTTCTTGACCAAACTATCAATTGTCATGGTGAATTTGAATTGACTAGCGAGAAAAAGAGCGACGAAATGTACACTTCAACTTGAATTACGGCAAAATTGCGTTTGACCTTTTCAAAGGTCAACGTGGTACCCTGTCAAGTCGACCGTTGCGCACAGTACTAGACAGTTGACCGACTACTTTAATAAACTACAGAAGGAAGGAACTCTGTCACTTGGGAGTGAGAAAAGAAAGATAGACATAGGCAAAATTGTATTTTAACTGTCCTGTTAATAACCTAATAATTGAATAACTCATACACCACAAAATCCAACAAATTATGAAACACTGATCATGGCCATGTAGGGTTTGTTATAAATTTTTGAAAAAGAAAATGTGATATATTAACCATCTTAATCTGTGTCTTTCTGAATTTTTGTGTGTAGGTAAACGTGTGCAAGAGCTGATCTCTGTATCGATAACAACCACCTTGAGCGTATACGTGGCAATGAGACTGGTACAACACTTCAGCATTGATTCATGGTTCCCCGCCATTATGGCAGCGAGTAAGTTGACATAATTGTTTGGAGGATTAAAGTTAGGACTTGGTACTAAACTTAGTAACCTTCAGACATGTTTTCTGAAATTCCTATTAATTAACCTTAACCCCCTGAGTGCTAAAAAATGCTAATCCAAAGTCCCTCTCCAAACGCATGCGCCATCGGTTTTCGATGACGTAGTCAACCGAACCTATATAATTAGTGCAGTATACTGCACGAATGTGTAGCTGAGGGCTGTGGCTTAGTGGTTGGAAGGTGGGGCTTGAGAACGGAGGGTCCCCGGATCGAATCCCGGCAGGTTCCTGGAGATTTAGTTGGGTGTTTTTTCCTCGAAAATTGTGATCCCGGTCAAAAATCCTAAACCGGGGTTAGGGTTAAGAGTGGAGTGGGTAAACATATTCCCTGCCAGTGACTATAGTGTTTCAAGAGTATCATACCAGCAGTCTGCTGATGCTGGACTATAACCCTACGGGCTATGAAATTCAGGGGGAACGCAGGAACAAGGTTTCCAGAAAGAGATTGTGGGTCAAAGAACAAAAATCATAAGACTAACAAATCTTCACAAAATAATAGAATAAAAATGTCAAAATTACCTATTAGTATGCTTTAAAATGAGACAAAATTATGCTAATTTCAGGCAATTTTGACATGAAACTTAAGGCCAAGATTTTGTAGGGTCCACACGCATTTTCCCCCAATATTTTCTCTTGCCTCCCTGCGTTGATGCCGATGCCTCCACACCAGCTAACTCCCAGGAGCTTCGCCCCTGGACCCCATCAAAGAGTTTGCCTATTGACCACACCATGAATACTAAAGTCTCTTAAGATCGTGAGATAGATCAGCCTTTTTGAAATAGGAATACATGGCAAGTTGCTGAAGCAATAATCTTACAGGAAAAAAACACACTATCTAGCAAAAAATATGTTTTCTCTGCCCACATATTATATCCCTATGAGTAACAGATCTCCCTGTATTACCTTTAGTTTAATTATGTATGTTTGGTAACAAAATAACATTTTGATGATTTTTTGCAGTTGGTGGTATTCTTATGGCAGATTTCTTCTCTGGACTCGTACACTGGGCAGCAGATTCCTACGGCTCTGTCACCTTGCCTGTAGTTGGAGCAGTAAGTACAAATCGTCGCTGTTCTTTTCATCCGACCCATCGACCCTTCAGCATCAGCATGTATAAAGTTATACTTCCTGTGTATATAACCTTTAGGCAGTCTGCTTTAAAACATGTTTCAAGGGCCAAAATACATCTGTCAATCAAAGCCTTGTGAGGTGCTCTTGCCCCTGAACATGTCTAAAGCAACACTTCTATGTATAACCATTGGGCCGTTTTACTTAATACATGCCGACTGTCCGGAAAAAAACATCGAAGGTTTTAACAGAACAGTGATGATATAATAATGGGCATTCAGCTTGCAAAATAGATGCTGGGTTCGGATTGTGATGACCTGTGTTTGGGGTTCTGTAACCTGTTGAAAATGAAATCAGAATTTATGTTGAATACCACAACTGCAACACAAATGGTTAGTGAAGAGGACAATATATGCAATACCCAAAATGGTGAAGAGTACTGTGAAAGTGGAAATTTTCGTGCTACATTTATTTTTGCGCTTTTCACGCTCGACACAGCTACCGCGAAAATATAACACACAAATATATTTATTTTGCGTATAGGTCTATGTGATGACGCTACAAATAGTGAATTTAAAAACAAGCAGCAAAGCGCGAAAATCAGCAAAGCGCGAACATTTTATCACACCAAAATTGCTACTTACACAGTAAGGGTTGATTGAAGTGAAAGTAAAGAGTTAATCAATTAAAAACTTATACAACTAATTACAAATGTGCCATTGATTTATGATCACACTTTGCAGGCCTTCATCAGACCATTCCGAGAGCATCACATAGACCCAACGGCGATCACCAGACACGACTTCATCGAGACCAACGGCGACAACTTCATGATACCTTTACCGTGCATCGCCTACCAAGCCTACAAGCTGTCGGCTTACTCACCGGACCAAATCAGACAGACCTACAACTTTGAATGCTTCATGTTCTTCCTGGCGCTGTTCGTCATGGCCACAAATCAGATTCACAAGTGGTCCCACACATACTTTGGTTTACCAAAATGGATTACCAGTCTGCAAGACGCGCACATTATCCTGCCACGCAAGCATCATCGTGTGCACCACGTTGCGCCGCACGAGACTTATTTCTGTATCACCACGGGGTGGCTGAACTATCCCATGGAAAAATTGAAATTCTGGACTGCCGTGGAGACTGCGATAGAGTGGTGTACTGGCATCAAACCGCGGGTTGATGATTTGAAATGGGGAAGTAAAAAGTAGTCAGTCCTCCTGATTTATGAATTATTTTATCATGAAGAAATTGAAATTCTGGACTGATGTGGAGACTGCGATACGATAGAGTGGTGTACAGGCATTAAACCACGGGTTGCTGATTTGAAATGGGGGAGCAAATAACAGACAACTCTGATCTCCTGGTTTATAAGTTATTTTATAAATTATATTTGTGTTGAGATAGGGCGTTGATGGTGATTAAGCAGCTGTACAATCGCATAATCCGTCAAAACTTTGTGTCTCCATCTGGCCCTTCAGCATGCATAAAGTAATACTCTAATCTGTATAACCTTTGGGAAGTCTGCTCTAAACATGTCCAAGGGTCAAAAGCACATCCATCCAAAATCTTGTAAGTGCTGTTTGCCCTAGACATGTACATGTATAAAGCAACACTTTCTATGCAAATATAACTGTTGTGCAGTTTTACTTATATACATTATGCTGAAGGGCCGGAAAAACAAACAGGTTTTTTACAGAACATCAATGTTAAGCTACTATACTTTCATTTAACTTTGTGCATTGACATCATAGCATATTGTAATGATCGCACCTTTATAACGCACATGTTATCAGGGATGCAAGACTCCCGGAAATATCCGGAATTCTGGATATTTGGCCATAAAAAAAAAAATCCAGAATTTTGGATGAAGTATTTATTTATTTATTTATTTATTTATTTTTTGCATTTCTGGAATCGAATGATGATATTTCAGCATAAAAAGAGTCAAACATGTTTTTTAGGGAGGGTGATACCCTATAGCCTATTCTCCAGACAAGTCCATATAAAGGTTTGACACCGCGTGCAAATACTCGGGCCATCTGGCCAAACTCGCGTAAGAAGTTCAGGAAATTGATTAATCACCCACTGTGTTATTGAACTGCACTGGCGTAAGTACTCGCATAATCAAAGATGAATCCTGTCACTTATGTGTAAATGCTGCGCCGGTGATTCTTTACAATACGCTGTGATGTCACTGCACAGAATTAGATGAACAAAGTATAATTATGTCCTTAATAATTAAAAGTAGGGTAATGTTCACAATTTTTTGCTAGTGAGCATATAACTTTTATAAGCAAATTGAATCAATTTTTGTGACACTAAACAAAAAATGATGCAATTTTGTAGTTAATTGATCTTAGGACTTATATACGACCGACCATCGTGTAATACGCGCTTCCGTGTTGTCTGATTAATTATTAATCTGAATATAGCGTCCTTATACTGCGACTTCATTTGGTATTAGCCTACCTTGAACTGAGTCGGTTTGAACACCACTCCTTTTAAAGAGGTTATGGCATAGATTTAAAAATAGAGATCCAGTATGCCGCCGCCATTTTGAAACCACTATGGGGACCAAATTGGAGGTATGTCGGTATTTTCCGTAAATGCTCGTGAGCATTCGGAAAGTGCCATTCTTTCCGCGTATTTCAAACCATGGTCCAACGCGTACGCAGTCACTGCCAAAAATAATGCGGAGATTTATTGAGCTGCGCGATCAACGGTCCGACGCTTCACTTCGGTTTTCTGCACGCACGATAGGCACGGAAACCGGGAAATTAACTTGTAATGGTGCCAATAGACCAAATATTGAATTTTGCGCCGTCGTAGGAGACCCCAGCCGGAAGGGTGAGCGCGTCCGCAACTAAACACTCTCTATCTGACCAAAGACGGTCACTTTACTGTCTTTGATCTGACTATAGGATCCATCCTTTCAGTAGAGACACGAAAAACGCCACACACAACAGGGTTAAAGCTAAAGGACAAACTGCGCACAAAAACAAAAATCGGAATTATTTATCAATCGCCATATGATTTATGTTTCAAAATATCATACACACATTCGAGATGTACCGAAATGCAATCCCAAAATGCAATGACTATTTTACGTTACAACAGGCCAAAGGTTCATGACAAAGCCCATTAAAATTGTTGATTAGGCCGCCCCTTAATATATATTACATTTACCTTAAACATTTTATAACCCTTTTAACAATTTCCACGCGGCAGGCGTCTGCAGACGACAATCCAAAATAGCATAAAATGTTTTAAAAATGTCAACATTATTGAATGTCATTTTCCATATTTGGAATAACCATGTGAAATGCATTCAAATAAGTACAAACGTGCCTATTATTTGTTCAATTATCCTTGGGATACACATGAAAGTAAGGAAAGGTTTCTGAAAAATCTGTTTGGTAGTGGTTAAACCAAAAGCCGCGTGGAAAGTGTTCAAACACTGTAGACAACCATTCCCGATTATCAATCGCAAAAAATCCCAAGTTCAAAATAATGTCATTCATGTTGTTAACAAAACAGGTATAGACGAGAATGAATTACATTCAGATCTCGAGTCCTACCAAACCCAAATAGGCCTACCATAAATAATTATTTAGAATTTCCAAAGACGGAAAGACTTGATCCACTGCAATCCTTGCTGATTGGGTGTGTAGGCCTTAGCCACAAACTGTATACATTGCCGCTGTCTTATTTTGTTTTAATTGGTGATATCTTACATGTCTAATGCCCCCTGATCTCAGGCCTCCCCTCGCGCCCCGCCCCCCCCCCCCCCCCCCCCCCCCATTACAATTTAAAAAAGAGAGAAAGGGAGAAGAGAAGGAGTGGGAATGGGATGGGGGAGGGTATATTTGCCCCGAGTAAAGGGGTCTACCGTCTACATGTCACATGGTCATGGGTTGACAAAATAAAACGGCTGTCGGCTTGTCTTCGCGAGATGTCGTGTCGCAAAATAAGTTTAGAAAGACCTATAGTATTATTTTCTGCTGTGGTCATATATTCGCGGTAGGCCTACCGTTTGTACAGCGATAATACTATTATGAAATTACTGTGATGTATGAGAAGCCGAATAAATAATAATGATATTATGTATTATGGGAGATCTAAATAGACTTGATATTTCCTCATTCTGCAAAAATAATAAATTCAAACAAGTTGTAAACAAACCAACAAGGGGTAATGCGATATTAGACAAAATCATTACAAATATGTCTGACTACTACTCTACTCCCACCATAAGCTCACCAATTGGTACGAGTGATCATTCAACAGTAAGTTGGCAACCAAAAAACGCTGCCAAAAAAGCTTCTTATAAAACTAACAAGCGCAACGTGCGTCCTATCAAAGATTCGGGATTGCGCGAATTTGGGTCATGGATTGCTAACCATGATTGGCAAGAAGTCTTTAAACCAAACAGTGTTGTTGAAAAAACTAATGCCTTTTATGAAACGATCCACGACCATATGAACTTGTATTTTCCGGTATGCCAGGTTAGTCAGCATGTTTCAGATAAACCTTGGATATCGGCGAAAACAAAAGATC
This sequence comes from Ophiura sarsii, assembly GCA_035610835.1. Lineage (NCBI taxonomy): Eukaryota > Metazoa > Echinodermata > Ophiuroidea > Amphilepidida > Ophiuridae > Ophiura > Ophiura sarsii. Next base: position 43,956,436 of record CM069458.1, on the reverse strand, counting down.
TGATTCAGAAACGACAAAAAGTTTTCAATCATTCTAAACCTCCCATTTGGAAGTTTTACAGAAATAAGGTTCAGCGTTCGATCACCACTGATAAGCGAAATTACTACAAAAACAGAGTGGAAAGGCATAAAAACTCTAACCCAGCCGAATGGTATCGTCAGATACGAGTGATGACAACAAACAATAAATCCCAACCTATTATAAAACCCCCACCCGGTACTAATCCATCAAATACCACGGACGTGGCTAATAGTATAAATGATCATTTTATCTCGATTGGTAAAGATATTAAAGCTCTTGATATTTCAGTTCTGCCTGCCTATCTACCAGCACCAGAAAGTCTTCCGGAAATCTATCCTTGGGATGTTTGTGCCAAACTTGGTAAAATTGGGAGGAAAAAGGCAGGGGGTCCAGATGGCATACCCTCAAAATTAATCAGGGAATTCCCTTATGAGCTCAGTAAACCTCTGACAGATATCTTGAATGCATCCTTTCAAGAAGGTTTGGTTCCTCCACAATGGAGGCGTGCAATTGTGGTCCCCATTCCCAAGTCTAGCCCACCTACATGGAATCAACTTAGACCTGTTTCATTGACAGATCATTTTGCAAAGGTTGCTGAATCATTCATCACAGACTGGTTGATTAATGACATTGATTCTGTGATAGATGATGGGCAGTTTGGGAATCGCAAAGGAAGGTCTACCTCACACTATTTAGTAAAGCTTGTTGATAACATCTTAAAACATGCTGACAAACCAAAGTCAATATCTAGAATAATAATAACGGACTTCAGCAAGGCGTTTGACAGGGTAGACCATAATATTGCGATCCCCAAGCTGCTCAAAATGGGAGCCAGACCAGGGGTCATACCCTGGATATGTAGTTTCTTATCTAACAGAGTCCAGTGTGTCAGATACCATAACACTTTGTCTGATTGGAGTGAACTCTCAGGTGGGGTCCCACAGGGCACGTTGAATGGTCCAACAATCTTTATGGCCTTAGCTAATGATGCTGCCAGAGTGGAGGAGCCAAATAAACTCGCTTTGAAATATGTTGATGATTTAACTATTGTAGAAAATGTGTTTGGAAAACAAATTTCCACCATCCAACATGATTTGGATAAATTTGAACAATGGGCTACAGAGAATCATATGAATTTAAACCCGACCAAATGCATGTTTATGGATGTCACCTTTGCGATGGATCCACCGATACTTACCCCCCTCCGTTTGTATGATCAAGACCTTCATTGCACTGACACGGTGAAGATTCTGGGCATAAAAATTGCTAAAGATCTGAAATGGAACACCCACATTGGTGACATTACGAAACGTGCAAGTGGACGGCTATTTATGCTTAACATCCTAAAACGGCATGGGCTAAGTGTTAAAGACCTGGTAACAATCTATGTTGGTTTTGTTCGCCCCCTTCTTGAGTATGCTCTACCAGTATGGCATCCTGGTCTGACAGAAAATCTCCACTATGATTTGGAGCGTATTCAGAAGAGGGCGTGTAGAATCATCTTAGGTTTTAACTACATAGGCTATCAGGATGCCTTAATAACATGTGCTATTCCGGAACTCAGGAACCGTAGAGACCAACTTTGTTTAAACTTTGCTAAATCCCTTTTAAAATCTAATGAATTCCGTGGTTGGTTACCAAAATCTAGAGATGAACAAGTGCATAATATGACTCTCCGTAGTGCTCACAAAATAACTGTTCCTAAAACACGTACCCTGCGTTACGCTCGTAGCTCAATTCCATACATGGTCAAACTCTTAAATCATACATTATAGTTCTGTTTCCAATAGGGGGTGGGTTGTTGTGTTTTGCATGCTTAGTTATTTCTATGAATATATTGTTTCTATTTTTCTATATATTACATATTGTAAATATTGTTGTAATTCAGCATTTTGCTGCGATAATGATATGTTTATTAAACCTTGAATTGATCATACTCCCCGCCACGTACGCGCTACACTTTTGCCAATATTCAAATATATTATAAAAAACAATATTTTTTCTTTCTTTGTATTTGTAATACTAGGCCTATATGATATCATTACCAAACGAAAGTACATGAAAGTGTCAAAATGATCTCTCCTAGTGTTAGTGATTAACATTACATTTAAAGTAAAAGGCCTCAGACTCAGAATTTGAAGGGAAAATAGCTAAAAAGAACTTCAGCTAAAAATGTTGGGCCTCCTCCCCTCAAAACGTGATAAAGATTTATTTTCAAAACAATCTTCCATTTGCCGTTATCCCGCGACCCGGGGGTAAATGGGGAACCTATTTTTCAACCAACCCATTTATGGAACCTGTTTTTCAGCATAACAAGTTCAACCATCTATAGGCCTACTTAAATCAGAAAAATATCAGTATGCACGAATTATTTCTTACATATAACAAAAAAACCTATCTAGCATTCATAAAAAAACAAATATTCAAATATTATTGTGCACGCCCCCCCCCCCCCCCCCCCCTCAAAATATAATCCTGGATCAGCGCTTGCTAGTTATATGCTATAATATACATTATCTTTAAAATAACCTTAGCTAGCGATGATAGCTACCTTACTGAAGATTATTATTATGCATGTATATTAACAATTTAACATGATTAAGCCAAAGACAGTTATCGTCATTAAATAAAATTCAACATAATAGTACCAATGTTTTGACAAAAATGGACTTCAAGGGAGCGCGGCACTTATTTGGTCTGCTTGAGATTAATACAACTTGAGTTATTACGATAATCATGAAACCTATTTGAACGGTATGAATAAGCAAAATGTATTTTGTTTAAAACATATGAAAAATATGCTAAAGTATCAATATTTAAATAATCAAAGCGCAACTATGAGGAGAGTGATTTGAACTACGAAGCGTAAATCGATGAGCCTGAGTGACGGTTTCTCTGGCGGCTTTGGACCGTCAACATTTTAATTTTATACTGCTACGGTATAATTGAAAATAAACTTTCAAAATGATCATTGTCTGTTGTCTATGTGAAGATTCAACAAAATACGGAACCAATTATTTCAAGCAAGTTACCTTTTGAATAAAACAGCATCGGACCACTGCTCACCGCCCGTGTAGCGCGGTATTTACCCTGGTTCAAATATGGCGTTTTCGGTGTGACGTTCACGAAAAGCACGCAGTGGTACGCGCGAAGTAGCCCGGCGCGAAAACACACGCGACGATTGCGTTTTACGCGGAGAAAGTCACGGCTCATGTACACGCACGATGCTGCATTCGTTCTTTTCCGTGCAGTTCCGAAAAATACCGACATACCTCCAATTTTCCCCCCATGGTGGGAATCCAAAATGGCGACCGTTACACGTAAAGAGATAGGGCAAAAAAAAATCGTCTGGTTTCTCCTTTATAATTCTGTGGGTTATGGGCAATTAGTGATGTGACTTGATCAAGAGAAATGAGTCGCATGTCGGTAGTTTTGAATTCTGATATTTGTCCCATCATTTGAAAGCGGGTGAAAATGCTACGGTCCAACCCCACTAAAATTGAACTTCTAGTTTTTAAGTTAAAAACACTTTACCCACTGAGAAAACAAAAAGTAAAACATAAGAATTTGTCACTTCTTTCTACCTCTAACTCAAAATTTATATTCCTGACATCCGACTCATTCCTCTTGATCCCGTCACATATGCACCCCTGCCAAGCAGGGGTTAAGATACTTTTTGGGCTATGGGGGCTTTTTTGAGCAAATTCTGCCAGAAATCGCCCCTTTACCAGTTTACCATAGGCCAACATTTTCTCGTGGGGGGGGGGGGGGGCTATTTTGTGAACACTGGGGGCTATTCACCATTCGCCCCTGTGTATTTTGAGCCCTGGTGCCAAATGCGAAAGGATATTAAAACATGAAAAAATATATTTTAAAAAATGTATTGAAACTGTGTGTTGAAGTACGAACATGTGCTTTTAAACGGTGGTGCTTATTTTTTATATCATTGGATATTCACCACTGAACTACATGTAGTAACTTGGCTCTTACAAGACTCGATAGATGAAATGCTCATACCTTAAATAAGGTACAACATCTTTTCAATGAAAGCAGACATTTCTCCTTCAAAACCAGAATAAGGTGGAAGAGATGAGATGTCCCTCATACAAATGGTCAAGACTTGATGTTTGCACCCTTTAGTAATTACGCTGGTTAGAATTGAGTTGTGAAAAACACATTGTCATGCCAGCTTGGTTATTTTAAAACTAGCTTGATGTCATCATCATCATCTACCTATACTGTGCATAAACCTCAATATTGAGTATACTCGCACAATGTATCCCTGGAACCTAGGAATACAAACATGAGCGTTGAAGCATACTGAAGTTTTCATTCATATGTAACCAGTTGCTCCAAAACTAGGCCTACACAAAATCAAGTCATAAAAATTACAAATAGGCAAATAAAATACCCAACCTTGTTTGTGGTCTTGAAGAACAAGGTCCACCTTAATCAGTAATGAGCATGCAGCAGCTATTCCCCCATCCATGTAAATTACAATATAATTGGATAGCTGCCGCATGCTTTAATTTGTACAAAATATTGGAACTATTTATAGAAACATATCCAGATATCATAGTGCACTTCACGTTTGTCACATCAGGGAGCTTATATAATGGGAGAGGAGATTCGAATCGCAAAACTGAAGCCTCCTATATATGGGCATATAGGCGTGAGTACGCGCGATGTAACTCTTGAAACTAAGCGTTATCTTGACAACGAACGCTATGATTGACAGCACGAAAGAATTTATATAAGGGACATTGAGACGCGTGGTGTACCTCTTGCATAATGAGGGCGCGCAATGTACCTCTTAGAAAGGCTTCAATCTCCGCAATAGGAGTCTGTGTACAGTGGCACCGGCCTGGTGACGTGTTCTATCGAAACCAAACGGAATTGGGCAGAGCTCCCAACTGAGAAATAGCCCAAAACATAATTGGGGTGATTTTTTGGGGAATTTGAGTTTCTGGTAAATAATGAATCTTCAGAGTGTTTATAACAATATTGTGAAAGATTCAGATTAAAAAATCATCCTAAATGTATGTTTCAGTGATTTAAAAAGCCTAGTTCTAGTAAAAAGCCTAGTAACTTTAAAGGGCGATATCTCAGTTTGGAGTTCTCATAAAGACCATAAAAGATTAACTTGAAAATGATGTAACTCCGCTTTGGGAAGTCCGATTAAAAAAAAAGAGGTAAAGCTGAAGATCTCTACTTTAATAATCAATTACTAACTCAATTTTGATATCTTGCCCAATTGTGTCTGGTTTCGGTTGAACATGTCACAGCTGAGACCTGTCATCGCAAAATGAGAGTTAAGTTAAAAACATTTTATTTTCAAGTTTGTCCAGATTCAAAATGCTCAGAAAACAAGCTTTAAATCGATATGCAACATGTTATAATTGCTCAATGTTCTCCCTTCAAAATTCAAATTGAAGTTTCAAAATTCCTTTGTTTTCTATTGAATTTTGAGATGTTTATAGGACCATATGTCCTAATGCACACTGGCAACTTAACGCTCATTTTGTGGTAACAGGTCTCATTTTTACATTGTAACCAAATTTCCAAGTATATTATGACATAATATAAAACATGTAGTCAATTTAAATTATCCGCTGCAGGTTGAAAATTTGGCGTCGCAAATATTCAAAATATTGAATGTATACCAATGTTTCAGGTCCAATACACCAACCCGTTTGCAATAAAAAGATCCGTGTAAAATATCTTCTTGATTCTCACACTATATGCTAGTATGAGATTCTTTCCTGATTATATGGTCCATTGAACTGAATATCCTACTAGCTTTATGCTATTTACAGAATAAAGCTATGGTCCAGAGGTAGAATTTCGGCGCGAATCGATTCACGTGAAGATTCGCGTAAAATCACTACAGCGTGAATCCAAGTGGATTCGCGCACAACTTGTTTTCTTCTTTTTTTAAGTCAAAAACAGGACCTTAGATGACTGGTATTTGACCCTTAGTCAACAAACATGCCAAATTTGGAAGTTGTGCAAGCTTTAATATAGCCTTCGTCTTGATATTATTTGCATTAATTTCGCAATAATCCATGGATTCTCAAAATTTGCGAGGATCCATTTGGATTCTCGCGGCTGATAACAAAATTCTACCCCTGTGGTCAGGGATCATAATATCGGGCCAAAATTTCACAAAAACACACTATGCAACAGAATTCTACCTATTTTTGTTGTTGTGTGATGATATATCAAAATTAATCCTCTTTAAAGTCACCTGGTTCATGCTCATTGTGTTCTGAACCTTGTTTCTAATGATCGCCATACAAACTAAATGTGTTTTCTAACTATTGAGGATTTGAGACCCGAACCGGTTACCAGAATATAACATGTAACTACCTTGGAGAATACTGTATGATCATTATTATATTACATGTCAGGCATGGGGATCTGGAGGCAATTGCCTTCAGTTAATTGCTGACTATAGATGATGTGACCTGTGACGTAGTGCCCGACGGTATGTGTGAGCACCTACCAGGAATGTGCTTTGTGAATTAAATTCACACTTGATTGATTATTACTTACGTTGTAAAATAGTGCAGTAGTCATGGTCTGCATCCCTAAGCACAATGAGAATGAGAGGCCAGGTACTAATTATGGTTGCCCGGCATGTATGCGTACGCACCATAAGGGCAGGTGCTTTTAAAATTGGCGCTCAGTAATGAGTATTTTGCTTTTGAATAGTATGTTTGCAGCAGTCATGGACTACCTCTAGCATGTCTTCAGACCAGGCACTAATCGATTTGTAAACACTACTGATGTAAACAACATCATCTTTAAATTCCAAGCCCTGGTTATGGCTCTGATAAATTGTTACCATAAGTGAGGAAATGCAATGACTCGGCTGCAGTAAATACTTCACTTGTGGGAAGCAATAATGTTTTTAATTGTAAAATATAACAAGTTTTGGTATACTGTAAAAGTGGTAATTTTCGTGCGATTAATTTTTCGCGCTCTGCCAATTTTGAACTATTTGCATGTTTTTAAATTCGCGTTGTGGAGCTTCATCACATAGACCTATATGCAAAATAAATATATTTGCGTGTTACTATTTTCGAGGTAGCTCATTCGGGCGCGAAAAGTGTGAACATATATTTAGCGCGAACATTTCCACTTTTACAGTATTCCAATGGTGGTACTCAAATGATTACCAAAAGCTTGCTCGAGAAATCGAACAGAAGCTAATACATATAGACAATTATGTATAGACAAATTAATTCGCATTCTGTCATATGTCAAGGAAACCATTATACTTGCAACAGTCTTTTTAATACTCATTATACATTATAAGATGCTTATAGTGTTGCAACATCAACATTTGTATAGAAAAAGAGAAAAAAGAAAACAAGCTCAGAATATACTTTTTGTTTCATACCAAAAAAGCAAGGCTAGATAAGCCAAAGGAATCCCCCATGGTGTGTGCTTAATTGGTGTAATTGTGTATTGCATTTGTCACACACACTCATGCCTGCCTTGTTTACAAATGCTATGATATGTGCACCACCAATAAGTGGGCACGGTGGTAGTCATTCTTTTTGCGTGTTGATACATTTGAGCCTACAAATTGTTCACCTATTTGGTACTATAGTGAACAAAGTATACACATGTACATGTAGACTAAATATTGCAAGAACAATTATACTAGCATGAATAATGTGGAAGTATGATTTGATTTGACTCTAGAAATAGGTTTTTAATCTTTTTATAGAACTAATGTTCCAAGTGCAATATCACTAATTCTTGTCTCACCGAGCTGACAATTGATCATTCAACGCAGTGTAATAAAAGTCTTTGTGTGATCAAATCAATTTAGTGATTGATCATCACATATGTGCCTGTTTTAAACGGCTACAACTGAATTTAAGGTGTGTATGATGATCCAAAGATCAATTGTCAGCTCGGTGTGAAAATATTTCTTATCTATCATAAACTAATACACCTATCAGTTGTAAGACGCACTATACGACCCGGGAGAGGTGCGTCATGAGTTCATCGTTTACCACCACATTCTTGACGGAGGGTACGTCAGTGGCAGCCTTTGGTCCATCATGAAATTGACGAAGGGTGCGTCAATGTCCGTCAATTTACATGGGTGCATCACAGTGTACGAACAACAAAATACGAACTTTATAATTTAAATATATGCCATTCTATACCACCAACCAGGCTTTACTTTACAGCAAACATCCCTTTTCCGATATACCGCATGTTCTAAAATGCCTGAAATCAATCGATCGCCGTGCAAGTGTGCAAGAGTATGGCAAACGGAAAAAACAAGGAACCGACAGTAGATCGAGAACCTTTCCTTTTGAGAGTACTGTCACATATAATATAGGGGATCAGCATTGCGCTATACACCAGAACAGTCTAACCACAGCAGGCCCGTTCACGAGGACAGGCCCGTTCACTAGGATCATGTACGAAGAAGAAGAAAAAAAATCGCCAACGGGGTGCGTCATATGGTCCGTCAGAATCAACCAATGGTGCGTCACAAAATTGACTGAGGGTGCGTATATTGTATGACAAAGGTCACTTTTTTGACACAGGGTGCGTCATGGTACATGACAAGTTGACGCACTTCGGTAAAGTGACGCACCATTCCCGGGGGTCGTATAGTGCGTCTTACAACTGATAGGTGTATAAGGTCGGTATGGCCTTGGTGTCAGACATTCATATGTTGGACTAGTGTAAAGACTCCATTGCGGAATAAAGCTGTATAATCCTTTAATCCGTCAATAGAGAGGTTTGTGCTAGGTTAATTTCTAATTCAGTGCTGTCTTACGCCAAGGATAAACCAACAAGTGTCCAATACAGTATAAATAACTAGGCAAATATTGTTTGCAAATATTGTTTGCATTTCAATTAAAGCTGTAAAACATTTTGCTGCCTTTTGTTCTGTATTTGAGACCTATTTACATATTTTGGCCAATTATTTTGCACTTTACGAGAAGATTCAAAGGAAGATTGTTCAGCTTTGCTAAAAATTTAAATATTATGTATGCCATTTTACCTGCAGCCTGGAGAGATGTCCAGGCATGAGAATTTTCCTTTTTTGATAGGAATTCCTTCTTGTTTTGTTCCAATTTCCGCACTTTCTTTTAATTTCAGCCTGTTTTTGGCCTTTTTAGCCTGATTTCACGTACACATTTTCGGGTTTTATTCATTTTTTTTCTCTTCATTCTCATGCCTGGATGTCAACAGTATTGTATCACGTGCATAACTCCTTTGCTATGGTATTTGTACGTGTATAATCAAAGGATGAACTACATTGGAACCTCGTTAACAGAAACTCTGTTAACACAAAATTCCTGTTAACACAAAGAGTTATTCATGTCCAGAGCTTATATTTAACCATTATAATATAACTGGATAACACAAATTCCTGTTAACACAAACTAAAATGCCAGGCCCAGGCAATAACTTTGTGTTAAAGAGGTTCTACTGTAATACATACTGACATCACCTCTCCCACACAACAGGAGAGAGACAGCATGGATTATAGAAGGAATGTGAGAACTTTTATCATTCAGTAGGCATGAATACCACAACTTCATTGGCGAGTTTCTTTTTGATATATTTTCGTATCACTCTGTTGAAGTCTTAAAGGTAGATGACCCGATCACATTTTCGTAACACAGAATTATTCAAACATACGGAGATTTTCATATCATATGAAAGCTCGTATTTTTCTCATCATCATACTGAAATTTGACGGCCTAAATCGGTATAATTACGGAGAAATCGATGAAATAACGTCGAATTACCGCGAATGGTGGTAACCACCGATATAGTTTATGTACTACTCAATAGGTACAGTTCACAGCATCTTGTGCGTCTAAAATAAGAACCATTAAAGTTATGCAACTCAAACTTTGGAACACGATTTTTTTAAGGATGACCTTTCATGTAGAATAGAAAACTTCAAGTTGAAAATCGGAACATCTGCCTTTAAATACAAATCACTAAGTGTTACGTGCGTAGAGGTTTCAAGCCAGTGCAACATCCTCAGAACATGCATACCGCTGCGATAGCACAAGCACGCTGTATAGCTCTGTATTACTACATGAGTTGCACTGTGGCTTGATATGGCTTCAAGTAATTGTAAATGTATGTACATTTCGATGGTGTTTTCCTGGTGTTATTAGACCTTTAAGCTAAGCATGTTATCACTCTACATTTGTGTCTACTGAATGATAAATATACTCCGTCCCCTTACGGCGATGGAAAAAACCCTTGTTTACAGGCAAACAGATCTCTCGGGTAGGGTCAATCGGCCAGGATTTTTTTTGGGGGGGGGGGGGCAGTTCTCAAACATTTTGGTTAGTTTTCATTAATTTTCAACAACAAAAATATATATATCAATTTTTAAAAATGAATTCCAAAATTTAAAACAAAAAATTAAAAAACAGTTTTTTTGTTGTAATTTGTTGCCTTACTTGTTCTCATGCAAGTCGAAAAATATTAATGATATATTTTTTTTTTAATTGCATGAAAAACCTGGGAATAACTCACTAATAGTATCAAAGCATTATGTCAGATGCAGCTTATTGCTATTTCACCTTTGACCTTCATGTTCCCATCATCAACTTGATATTTGCATATTTATTTTTAAAATTTGCATTGTATCACCAAAAATAAAATGATTGCCTTAAACTCAGTGATAGGGTTATACTCTATACATTTGTATATATTGCAGATTTTGTTATACAATACATGTATTATGTTACTATTTATATTTATGAAGATTGTGAAGAGAAATTTCTAATCATGTTATGAATTATATGTAGGCTGTATAGGGAAAAAGGGACAAAGGTCTAAATCTCATGTTTCCTAGAAGTTTTGGATTCGCAACTTATGGTGCATTGTCTGGGGGAAATGGTGCATGACCTCAAGTCAGGAAAAAATGTATTAGTTTAAGTACTGTACAGAGTGGTCCAAAAAAAGGTTGACACTTTTTTAGAGGCAAATTTATCAAAATTGGGGAAACGTGTTTAAATTATTTTAAGATATTCCTAAACTAAAATATCTTGTTGGTATATGGTGGAAACTGCGTTGAAATTAAAGCTCAAATTAAGAAATGGTGTCAATTTAAAGAAAACTTGTCAAATACAAGTTTGTCCACAAGTACATGTAAGTCTATGGCAGTCATGGATGTTTCCATATAAACTCAATAAAGTTTAGAAGGTTTTTTGAGCCACCTATTTCTCATTTATTTGAGACCTGTTTGTATCGTTTTTAGGCATCAGTGGATTGGCTAATTTTCTCCTCTCTAAAATGACACCACTTTTGTAACAATCGCTTGCTTCATGGCTGAGTACCTCCCCTTTGTTTACAGGTATAATTAGGGCCTACATACTATTGCAGGAAATTGTGAACGCAGTACTATTGAGTTGACAATATCCCATAGACTTGCGTAACACATGGACAAACTGGTTTTTGACCATTATTCTTTAAACCGTCGCCATTTCTTTATTTTTGCTTCATTTTCAACGCCGTTTACACAATAAATCACTAAGATAATGGCGTTTAAGAAAATATTAAAACTATTATTAGATGTCTCGTCCATTTCGAGAAATATGCATCTTAAAAAGTGTAAACCTTTTTTTAGATCACTCTGTATAATCCCTATTAACCCTATAACCCCCCTTGGTATATTTATGGGACTAAAATTATTTTAGGTGGGCCTTTGTTTGTTAAACAAATTCTTGAAATTATTTGCCAAAGTTGTAGAAGTCAATAGTGTTATATGACGTGATTTGATGTTACGTTTCAGCCCAGTTTTTATACATTTTATAGAAAATCGATTCAATTTTTAGTTAAATTGGTCGCTTTCGTCTCAGTTTTGAAGCCAAATGCTCATTTCAAAATGTTAACTAAAGTTATACAGCCACATAAAGAAACTGTAATCTATCATGGACCTGACCAAATATTAAACGTATTACTCTTTTTTTTCTTCTTACATTATTTCTAGCCTTTGTAGTAAGGCTATATTAAAAAAAATCTTTTGTCTCAAAGCTCTTCAGTTTTTCAATACCTAATGCGGAATGTGGGGTTTTTTTAAGTTTGTTTTTTTTATAACTATAAAATATTGAAATCCTTGTAAAAGTGATCTTTTGTATTTAAAATGATGTGATCAATGAATATCTGAAAAATCGGTGAAACTTTGGGATATTTTTTTTTTTGACAAAAAAAAAATCTAACGCGCATCAATTAACTAACGCGCACGGGAGTTTTGAGACAAAAGATTTTTTTAATATATCCTAAGCAATTTCTTTTATCTGAAATGAGGATTTGTACTTAGTAGTTTATTTGTGGCTTAAATTTGATATTATTTTTATACTAGATAATCATTCTCAGCCGACTTCCAATTGCATTATAGTACTTTTACCGGAAGGTTAATGGTAGCACTTGTATGCCAACCATATACTGAACATCAAGAATATCAATTATGACGTCACCAGAATTAGAGCACCCCGACATACGAGAGTTTGAGCAGGTACTGATAAGTCCATGCTAGAATTAAAGGTTTATTCAGGGATGTCTTGGAGGCTGTGCCCTCAATTTTGATACAAGCTGGGATTTGAACAGTTTTACAATTGTATGTATCAACTTTCACTTGAAAGGATTCAGAAAAATCAGCCTTGTTTTTACAACAATACTTCGATCAAATTCTACGTCATATAATTAATATTCATGAACTTCGGTATATGGTTGGCATACAAGTGCTACCCAGGTTGATTTTGAGTTATGAGATAATATTACCCTACTTTTTGGGGCTATGATTTTTGTTTCACATCAAGATATTTTGATATCAGAAGAATCCCCATATTTTTCTCATTATGTCTGTAACATCTTAGGGGCCAGAAATGTTCCATTTAGAAATTATAGGCTAAAAAGTGGTGAATTTATGTCGAAGGTGGTTAACCACCAGCCAGTTTGTGTACTTCTCAATGGGCAACTTTCTTGTGACCATGTGCTTCTAAAATAAGAATCATTGGAGTTATGCAACTCAAACTTTGGAATGTGACAATTTTAAGGATGACCTTCCATATGAAATAGAAAAACATCAAGTTGAAAATCGGTCCAGCAATCAGAACATCTACCTTTAAAGGTAGATGACCCGTTTGAGTTGCATAACTCCAATGGTTCTATTTTTAAAAGCGCAAGGTCAAAAGACATGTGCCCATTGAGTAGTACACAGACTGGTTGGTGGTTAACCACCTTTGCAGTAATTCACCACATTTTAGCCTATGATTTCCAAATGAAACATTTCTGGCCCCTAATATTTTACAGACATAATGAGAAAAATATGGGGATTCTTCTCATACCAAAATATCTTCATATGAAAAGAAGAAAAAAACTAGCCCCCAAAAAGTGATCGGGTCATATACCTTTAAGCTTGAGAATGCTCATTTGCATACTGATTGTATAGTTTTGCGAGTGGAGGAAAAAGGATTAAATGCAAAACGTATAAACTAAAAAATGATTGGCTTACCATCTATACAGATACATTTAAGAATGTAAAAGGTCAGTTAAAAGGGTATCACATATAGTTTCATTTAATGGAATATATTTTGAAGGAAAAAAATACTTACTATAAAAATAAAAACAGAGGTTATCCATGTAGCCAGGCGGAACGGCCAACCAAAAGGGATTCGCACCCAGGCCATTCTACATGCAATAGAGTTGGTGCATGACGTCCAGTTCGTGGTATGAATTGTGCTATCAAATAAATATCATGAAACGGGTATCGTCTTTCTGAAAATCATAAACACAGTTAAGTATTTAAACAGTTTTACACTTGTCTGACGGTGAACCCGCTTAAGCCAAACAAAGAAGAAAGTCTGTCTCAGAATCATTGTGCAAAAAAGCTTAGTGCTGTGCGATTTTTTTAGAAAATAGGCTTTGAGGTATGCAATTTTTTTTTGCTTATCCAAGCTAACAGAGAACTATTTTAGCGTTTTTAAAAAAAAAAATTAAAAAAAATCCCCCCCCCCCAAAAAAAAGTGTTTAGCCCACAGCGCATAGACCTACGCACCCCAGCTCATTTCACATACCATTGTGGGCGGGCTTCTGAGACAGACCTTCTTTGTTTGGCCTAAACTTTTTACTTATATTTATGAATACCCGTCGAAAAAGCCTATCTCACAAACAGCTATAAGTATTCCCGACAAGATGGTTGCTAGCTAATTCATTACGTGGATAACCTCTTATTTATCTTTGATAATATACATCTTATAAAATGTGTGAAATAGTTCAGTTTATTCACTGACCTTGAAACATAATTTTACAAAGCTCAAAGCTAATAATGGGATTCTATAGCAATTATTAAATTATTGAAGTGATGAAATAAATTTCAAATACTGAATTAAAACTTGATCAACAACATCATATTGGTCTACCAGTAGTTCTTCGTATCTGTGTTAAAAATGATCTGTATCCTGTGTCTATATTGTGTAAAATATGCCTTGTTGTCTGTACAAATTGTGCTATCAACAACTTTGATTCAGGAATCCCCTAACACTCCATGGTGTGGTATCGGGGGCTACACTATCAGGGGAACGAAATGGGCCGAATTAAAGGCATATTATGTGATATTTTCCAGAGAGCGCCCTCTATTCATGATTTTTGTTTAGAAAGTAGATTTTCTTGCAGATTTACATTTCTGATCATAAATCGTACATACATTCCAAGTTACAGAGCGATAAGATTCCTAATTCACGGTTTTAGAGTGAATTTAGAGTGAAAATATAAACTGTTGTGTTAAGCCGACAGTTTATTTTCACTCTAAACCATGATTTTGAAGTAATTAAGCATCGTATCGCCCTGTTACTTGGAATGTAAATACGATTTATGATCAGAAATGTAAATCTGCAAGAAAATCTGCTTTCAATTTTTTATTTTTTATGTTGAGAGCGTTCCCTGGAAAGATCACATAATATTCCTTTAATAGGTCTGAAAACCGACCCATCGGCAGTGGGATTCGCTAGCCTAGGGTTTGTGCTCCCAAAATAAACTTTTCCGTCCACATGTATTACCTGCTGTGATCACCCGATGGACTGAGTGAACCAGTGTTTTCAAAAAGGGTTTTGTGGTGTTCAGGGCTTTATACAGGGCGAGTCAAAAAGACTGCAATAGTGGAAAGAAGCCATTTTGTTTCAAAACCAAAATTAATTTTAAAACTTTTTAAACATTGCAAGAATGATGTATTTAATCCTAACTTTGTGTGAAAAAATGAAATAGATCGCATTTTTCGTTTGTATTTGGTGACCCTCTTTGCTGCACAACCGAATTTACCTGTTTGTCCACGAGCACAGTGATTTTCATTTGAATTGGCACACATTGCATTTTCATATTTGAATATCCCGCCAACAAAATAATGGAAAATTTCAGTTTTTTATTAAAAATTTAGAACATTATACGCTTTCATTGCATGGGTACGATTATAATTGATTATGCTAACTCACATGTTAACAAGAAAGGATGCATCAAATTCCAATAACATCACAAATAAACTCAAGTTTCCAAATTTGAATGAGAGACACATTTTGCGATCTGATGCATATTTTGGATATCTCGTGGACAAACGTGTAAAATGGGTGCACTGGTCAAAAGGTTCACCAAAGACAAACGAAAAATGCGATCGACTTCATTTTTTCACACAAAGTTAGGATTAAATACATCATGCTTGCAACGTTTAAAATTTTTAAAAAAAATTTTGGTTTTGAAAACAAAATGGCTTCTTTCCACTATTGCAGTCTTTTTGACTCACCCTGTATAAGGGCCAACTTAACATTGTGGTACAAACATTCCTTGAACATCCCAGTCATTAGTCATGAAACATCCCACTCGGTGAATCTCAAGAACTGTATAAGTGGAAATGTTCGCGCTACATTTATTTTCGCGCTAAGATCAGCAAGCGCAAAAATAAAAATGTGCGAATATATTCATTGTGTATGTAGGTCTATGTAAGGAAGCTCAAAATCGCAAAAATAAAAACAAGCAAACTTGTTCAAAATGTGTGAAGCACGAAAATGTACATGGGCGAAAATTTCCACTTTTACAGCAAGTCAAGTCAAAGACAGGTATGACTTGGGCCAAGTCCAGTGTCTTTCATCAAGTCAATCCATTAAGTCATATATCACTGGTTGGTTCAAACTAAGACACCGTTTTAGTTCAAGTCACATTGACTTGAGTCATACACTTGTAGTGAATATTACCTATCAAAACATGTGAAATTCACCTAAAGGGTTCAACAAAAGAAAGTATACCACTTTGTTTATGTCATTTTGAGTAACATTCAATTTTTGTTTGACCAAACAGGCTAAATAGGCATTTAGATGAATATTTTAGGCATACTTTGATACCAAATTTGCCCCCTAACAACAAAGATAAACCATGATTAGCACCATTTAAAGAAAAATATCCCATTTTCAAAAGTCGCATTTCCAATAAATTGCACGAAAAAAAATTATACCTAAAAGATTCATCTAAATGCCCATCTAGCCTGTTTGGTCAAACAAATTTTGAAAAATTGAATGTTACTCAAAATGACATAAACAAAGTGGTATAATTTCTTTTGTTGAACCCTTTATAAGAAGTATAGTAATATTCATTATTAACAGTCAAATTTTGTTAAAACTCGATGAAATAAAGAGTTAATTAAGCTTAAGACATTTTAATACCTTCATTTCCATTGAAGTTCAGTCATTCAAGTTCAACATCCTATACTGAATGTACTATCCAATGACAGGCAGAAGAGCAAACAGTTAGAAAACACACTTTCAGCAACAAAAAATTGAAACATGCATTTGTATAATTGCCCAGTTTTGTTGTTGACATGCAAGCCCACAGGTATATAAAGGGGTCAAAAAAAGTAAGTAGATCATGTTTGTTTGCGTAACTCTTCACATAACTAGACCTTTTGAAAGATTGAAACACTTGTAAAAAGCAAAAACACTTGGCTACCCATAGAAAGTTTCTCCATTTCAATATCATATTACTTTTCCCAAATAGTCACATTTCACCAAAATGATATTTAAAAAAAAAGGTGGCACTTTTCAATATTCTATACGAGTTTGTGTGCATATATCCACACACAATTAGGTGTTTTGAAAGATCAAAACATTTATGTAACGGGAAAACCTTTGACACCCACACAAAGTTTCCCTTTTTCAATACCATGATTACTTTTCCCCAATACAGTCACATTTCCCCAAAATGAGGAAGTTATTGACGTGAATTGGCTAGTCATGAATGAAATAAAATAACATTATTTTTAATTTCAAATAAGGACCAGTTAAAGAAAGAAAAGGCTTTCTTTTAATTAAAAATAAAGACGATTCAAATTACTTTTAAACAGCACTGGAGACATTTTTGTAACTTTCTTGCATAAGATTTTGAAAAGTGCCACTTTTTCTGAAACCATCATTTTGGGGAAATGTGAATGTTTTGGAAGTAAACATGCTATTGAAAAGGAAAACTTGCAATGGGTAGCCAAGCGGTTTTTCTTTTGATAAACGTTTTAATTTTTCAAAAGGTACATTTGTGTGTGGAGTTATGCAAACAAACGCGATCAAATTTTAGGGGGGGGGGACTTACTTTTTTTTACCCCTTTATGAATAAACCCATAGTAACTGTTGCCAATGCTGCAAATTTGAATATAGTGGGGTTTTTTTTACATGTGCTCATGTACTTGTATTTCACAAAACGCAGTGGCATGTAATTGAACGGCACCTGGCATACATAGCCATGAGTTATGAATTAACATTAATGAGACCAAAATTAGAAAAAAAGGGGAAAAGGGAAAATTAAAGAAGAAAATATCGCTCCTTAATCCTAACCCGAGGCACCTTTCCCAAAGATTTTTTTCATGGCCAAAAAGCGAGGGAGAAGAGGGCCCCACACCCCTGGGGCTCAAACCAAGGACCTCTGGGTTCAGAGGCGAGCGATCTACCGCTAGGCCACGGGCCAACCATACTTGGCTCAGTATACTTCACCAAGTATATGGCTCAGTATACTTCACCAAGTATATAGCCTGGGGCCATTATTTCATCGAAAAACTGCCACGCCAGGTGACAAGCACACCGCATCGTAGTAATTTGTAGTACATGTACTCAAGAGGGTTAGGGTTCAAATAAATAATCAACTAATTCACTGCTTCCTAATACTGACTGAGACATGGACCATCACCAACAGACTTAAGAAATCTCTAGATGGGTGCTACACTAGAATGCTGAGAACTGCACTCAACATTAGTTGGAAAGACAAGGTACCGAACAAAGACCTGTATGGAAAATTACAAAAGGTATCAGAAAACATCACAGACCGAAGGATGAGATTTGCCGGGCATTGCATGAGAAGAGAAAATGAAATAGTGTCTGACCTTCTGCCATGGAGACCCAAGCACATATATCTGTCGGACGCCCAGCCTTAACATACTTGGACGTCTTGACGAAAGACACAGGACTGAAGGATGAGGAGATGAAAGCATGCATGAGGGACAGAGTAGTTTGGCGAGCCATCACGAGGACCGTTCGAGAACGACATAAGTAAGTAAGTAAGTAATACTGACACCGAGGAATGATCAGATTACACCGAAATGTTGAGAGAATTGATGATAGAAACGGCTACGTTTCATTTGAATACATTTTATTCACATTGTTAAGAATCACATGATTAAAAAACACAGTCCAATTATATCGATCATAATTTGATTTACAAATATGTACAAATACTGTGTGTATAAAATGCATCATTTCTCTGTATTACTAATAACTCTCATATTTCCATATTTTATACAAATGTTGAATGCCTGAAAGTTTGATATTGACGACCATATTGGAGGGTCAATCTTGGACTTTTCCATTACAAGAGACCAATGCAAGTGTAATGTAACAATCCAAATTAGACACAGTGAAAAGGTTTATGTTTCAGCAAGTGTGCATCACGGCGTTCGCGCGTCTGCATGTTTTATTTCATGAGGGCAACGCCTGAGTGAAATAAACACGCAGCACGCGCAGAATGCAAGTTGTCGATTGGTGATGCACACATGCTGAAACATGATTTAATCCCTTTCAACAACGACCATGGATTTGAACGCCATTTCATAAATAGACATTGCAAATAAGAACAGATTTTAATGTAGGCCTACATTATTAACAATTTAATTCAGTTTCAAAAAACAAAAATGACCACTAACTAACATAATAATCAAGTTCTTGTAAGTTTCAAAACTCGATGAAAACAACGATCATTCCAAAAACAACAACACACACTGCCGTTGCGATCGCATATCGCGTGAAAAGATTATCTGCGTGGTGCGAATCGATCGGCGCGCTGGTTGCCCAAAGCAGCATTGTTTAACTAAAATTGACAACGCTTTGCTACTGTACTTAAGGTATGGGGAGTTGTTGAATAAAAATTGAATGACTGCATATCAGTCATTTAGAAGGTACTATGGTAATTCTGATCATATCACTTTGGTTCTAATAAATTTCCAGAGGGATCATAGAATGTTCACAGAACTAGATCAACTGATTAATTAAAGTCAACTGTTTTCATCATTTATTTGTCATCATCCTGTGACTAATCAAATAGCCCGCTATAGTAAGCTTTATATCCATACCAGTAATAAGTGGTTGATTGCCCAATCAGCAACAAGCAAGTCAATTGTATGCTCGCACTTGGTTGTCCCAGAAAACACTCACAACGCATAATCATTGATGCGCTTAACACTTGCCACGTGGCAGGCATCTGCAGACGACAGTACCAAAATGTTTCAAAAATTTCAAAATTATTGAATTTCATCACCATATTTGGAATTACCATGAGAATTGCTTAACAATAAATACAAACATGCCTAGTATTGGTTCAGTAATTTTCAAATATTTACTGTTCATGAATATAGAGCAGTTAATATTTTATAACACTACTGGTAAAGAAGCAATCTTCGTGCAGAGTGCTCAATGCGATGCAGAGCGAAATATATAAGTTAGACCATTAGAACTGAAGTTGCTACTCCCGAGTTTCGCGTCAGACAACTGGATCATCAGACAACTGGATCATCAGACAACCAGTTGTCTGATGATCGTACAAGCGTGAAACCCGGGAGTAGCAACTACCGTTCTAATGGTCTAACTTATATGTTTTATATAACATATACAAATATTTGTGTTATTTTGAATACTTTGATAACAACAATGAATAGATAATAGGCCTACTCAATGTGAAGGTCAGTTACTAAGCTTACCTCCATGATCATGAACAGGGAAAAAAATGCCCATAAAGTTACTATTTCCCTCGCAGCTCCTCATCACAGGGAAATAGTAATTTTTTATGGGAACTTTTTTCCCTCCTCTGAAATAGCGGGGGAAATAGTCCAAATATTGTCTGTACTTTAAATGTTTTATATAATAAAAATTATAAAACACATAAAACTATTCCTGTCATTTGATTGGTGGATACAAGAACATGTGACATACAGGGTGAGTCAGAAAGAACGGACACTTTTTTGGTGAAAGCACCACAGGAATATTAGGCCTGTATATTCAAAACCAAATGTAGTGTTACAAAGAACACAGATTTGGCTCTCATTAAAAAAAAAATTGAATTTGAACATTGCGTCATAAAGTTGCAACCGTTTGAGTAGAACTTGGTATCTTAAAGCCAACCACGAAATGGCAATAACCCATAGTATTGTTGGTTGCCTGATTCAGAGATGCTGATCAATGAAACTAGTGAAAAAACTGAAAAGACTGAAAAGGCACATGAATGTTGGATACAACAATATCTTAAAATGACTGGAAATAAATAGATCTGTGAATTATGAGTAATAAAAATCCTGAAATCAAGAAGTAAAAGTAAAAGGAGGCATATCTTCTGGTTCAGGAGGTAAAACCATGAGAATACTTTTATAAGGAATGGATTGATAAGTCGACCATTGCATGGATTTGCTTCAGATTTGGGGGCTTTACTCAAATTAGTGTAACAAGATAACAAAATGGTCGATTTTTTAAATTCGTCTTTTGAATGAAAGCCAAATTGTAGGTCTTGAAAACGCTACCATTCATTTCGAATATGCATGCCTACATCGTTTGTGACGCTTTTGTGAAAAAAGTGCCCGTTCTTTCTGACTTACCCTGTAAAATAGTTGGACTAGTTCCCCAATATTTCACTGGAAGGAAAAAAGTTCCCATAAAAAAAGTATTATTTCCCTGTGAAGATGAGCTATGAGGGAAATAGTACCTTTTTATGGGAACTTTTTTGTGTGTATACTATACTGGGGGCTATCATATGGGAGAGTGGCGTGCTCAGGGCAGGCTATCATAAGGGTGGTCATTCAGATACAAAGTTGTAAGCATATCCACATGTGTGGAAAAGCCGAATAAGGGTGTTTTATTTGGAGGAACCCGTGCTAAGGGTATTATAATCACCAAATTTCTGAGAATAAGAGTGTCTTTTTTACCAATTTGAATCCGTGCTAAGGATGGCTTGAGACAGTCACTATGATGACAATAACACAGCTTAAACTGAGAAAAAAACACCATGACAAAGTTGCATAGATCAAAATGATGGGGGAAATATATTCACATCCTTTGAACGCCTTTCGGACAAGCATGTCATTATCCAGGGTACACTTCATGCCAGCCCCTGCTAATGAACAGTTTTGGTTTTTTCCCTGCTCATGATCGAGGTAAGGCCTAACAAAAATGGTTTGATTGGCCTAACATGACAAAAACAAATAGGGTAGGTAGGTCGGTCAGGATACTTTTTTGATTTTTTTGTTGTTGTTGAAATCACCTGCTTTTGAATACTTAAAGACCTAAAATAGCCGAAAATGAAAGCAAACAGTCAGAAACTTTAATACTTTGTTCAATTTATATATATATATTTTTTTAAATATTTAGAATTTTGTTCTTTTTTTGTTCTTCTAATTTTTTTTTTTTCTCCCTCAAAATAATAAAAAATATTCAGGGTCGGCAATGTATTTAGGGTCGGTCGGGTTAGGCCAATCAAACTTCTTCTTTTTTTAGGCCTAATTGATGGAGGTAAGCTTAGTGACTGACCATCACATTGAGTAGGCCTTGGCCTATTATCTGTTCAATGTTGTTTATCAAAGTATTTCAAATGACAAAAATTATATGTTGCATAAAATAAATAATTTAAATTGGACCGATGGATATAGTTTTACTGTTGCACAAACAATACTCATGTAAAAAATATTTGTTTTTTATTACACCTCATAAATATTCATGAGATAATAGGCATAAATACTGCAATTTCATTGGTCAATTGAGCTGGCCACAGTGATAATAAATTGAGCTATTGAAGAAATTTAGCTATTTCCCGTGTGGTAGTTTTGGCTACTACAACCTCATCCCCAGAGTCATAGTGAGGTGTAATAAAGCAAATACTACATGGTATGATTGGGGCAATAGGGCACACTATTTTCCCTCGGTACTGGCTACAGGCCTACCACTCCTCACCCTCCGGGTTTGGGGTGGTAGGCCTGTAGCCAGTACCTCGGGAAAATAGATTGCACTATTTCCCCTCTAACCATGTAGTATTTGTATAATATCATACATTGTCATACTTTTCTAGCCATGTGATAGTATGCAGATATTAAATAACTACGAGCGTGATGGTAGAAATTTGATCATTCGATGAAAGATTGACTGCTCAATTATAAAAGTCAATAGGCGAATGTAATAGAACAATCCATCCTTGACATAATGATCATATTTCGACCATAACACGAACGCAAGTTAAATGGTTGAAATTAGGCCTATCATGATATACTATTATAAAAACATGGCTGAAATCAGGCCTATCGTTATATAATAAAGACTATCACATGGCCAAAATTAGGCCCATCATTTTATAATAGTTAATAGCACACTGTTAATAAATTACATTACATTGATTATCATGTTTGTCCCCCGGGTTTGTCCCCATGAGCAAAATTACCAAGCAGTGCAAGACGGGTGTAGTACATTTCGTCAACAGTTGTTATTTTGTCCAATATTTTTTTTGTCCAAATACATTTTGTCCAATATTTTTTTTGTCCAAATTTATTTTGTCCAATATTCTTTTGTCCAAATACAACATAGTGCAATACTCCGTTTCCCATTTGATTTATCTAGGCTATCACATCCTTGCTGGAACCAGACATTGAGTCCCGCCCCTCTGTAATTGCGCCAAGGAGTCAGCTTCGAAAATCTGAAGATTTTCTTCCCCGTATGATAGCCTGCCCTGCCTGACCACGCCACTGGAGAAGTATGCATGTAGTAGAGTAGTATGTTGTAATACCATGGACTATAATCAGTGCTATTAGGGTTAATGAAAAATAACTCTTATAGCAGGATATATATTGCAATGTTGATAATGTGGAATGCTGCAAGAAAATTCATAAAAACATCATCATATACTTGATGTAGGTACATCAGGATTCATAATGAAATATTGGGCTTTTCTTTCCCTTTTGTTATTGGTTGCAAATCCAATGTTGACAAACAGAAAGACGTAACTCAAAAAAGGAAATTCTGAGAAAAATAAGTTTTGTTATTTTGTGTTCCATTGAGATTGCGCGAAAATTAATTGGGCTAACACACGTGGGCTATTTTTGAGAACTATATAAGTAAGCCTTTTGTGGTCTTTAGAATCTGTGGATGTTAAAGGGACATTGAGACATGTATTGATATACTAAATGAGCCAATATTGTAAACAACATAGCCCAAATCCAAAATTTCATACAATTCCGACATCGCCTTCATGCCAAATAAGCAAATAACGGCACTTCCGGGTTGAGATTTGCCGTGAAAGTCCGCAAGTAAAACGGTAGCATAAATTCCGAATTCAGCACCTATAGTTTCGATATGATCATATCGAAACTAATAAAATCATGAAATTTTATATGAAAAGCGGCGAATGTTGGTAAACTGTTTCAGATGGTAGTTAGTATATGCCTGAGTATTACTTTAATGCAAAAAACTGATTTCCAGGATAATTGAGGGCACACTCCCATACGTATCTCTCAATGCCCTTTTTAGGATTTGTTTTGGTACCAAATATGTCAAAATGACCAAAAAGTGAGTTACATTGTTCTGGTTGTCAACCCTCAAAATGAAAATGTTATTTCTGCCTGGAAATTGAACCTGAGCTTCGAAGTTCAATTCCTAACAGTTGAAATGAATTATTAATTTCTCAACCATCATAAGAAGGGGACAATGATTAATTAACATCGCTTCATTCTCGTGAACTTTTTAGTTATGATATCATGTTCATCCATGAACTTGTTGGAAGGATGGTGTATATGCTTATAAATCTATTGTTTGAAAGTATATTATAACATTTTATGAGGCAATAAGTTTCATGCTCAACTGAGCACTTCATCAGACTATTTTGACATAGTCTCTTTGCTGCTTAGATTAACAACTGCCATTTTTAGAGGGCGGTATATAGATCAGCTGGTCATAGACGAACAAAGTATATAGGCTTTAACAGAACATGTTGCAGCAAACGAACCATGTCAAATAATTGACACGGTGGCGAAAGGAAGTGATCTGAATCGGGGGGAAAGAAAGAACAACCCACTTTTGTTATTACTATTCATGAAACTACACATTATTTGGTAGGTTGAATGCATATTGACCAGTTTTTTAAAACAGGACCATAATAAGAAAATAATTAAACCATTATACCGCATTCTCAACATGTGATTATTTGAAATATGCACGCTCGGTATGGTTTGTGCAGAGAGTGCTGATGGGATAGACAATACCTCATCATTACTTTCCATCCAGGTTTCCATCTCATCAACAGCAGTTTGCTCAAACTAACTTGCGTAGAAATTCAATGCATGAATTGAAAATGACAGTACACGAAACAGAGTTATGGAAATCTTGGCACTGTTTCGTCATAGCTTTTGATAAATATGGCGACATCCATGAGGTGATTTTGCTTTCATTCTAGAGAGCTGATTTTGTCGTAATAGGACACTTTTTAAAACTTTAGCCTATGGATGCATACATACATACATTATTAGTATTTATATAGCGCTGCTACATCGAGATCGTAGCGCTTTATGACAAAACAAAAATAAGCATACTCAACAAAACAAAACTAATTACTGTACAAATGGGTTTTAAGAGCTTTTTTAAAAATGGCTACAGATGGAGACTCTCTGATGTAAATTGGGAGGTCATTCCAGATGGAGGGGGCAGTGTAATAAAATGTCCTACGTTCAGCAGACTGTAGGAGCTTGGTGGTTTTATGAACAGTTAGACGGGTGGTGTCTGATGCTGAACGCAGGTTAGGACGAGCAGGGTGATGGATGGTGAGCGTTGAAGCGATGTAACTGGGTGCCATATGGTTGAGGCATTTATATACAAATAACATAATTTTAAAAACAATCCTCTTTTCAACAGGAAGCCAATGTAATGCATGTAGACATCCTGTACATACACAATGTTATATTGGCTATCCTGTACATACACAATGTTATATTTATCCTTCGATATATTTTTAGTTGTGCTCTCCTTCAATAAAAGATAAGGAGCCTACCAATTTAAAACAACCAAAGTGCTCAACAAAAGAAAGTCATACATTTTGTTTATGTCCTATAAAGTGTCTTCTGGTTATTTTTTGTCCAAATAGGCTAGATATACATTTAGATGAATCATTTCGGAACAATTTGATACCAAACATTCCACAAAACAACAAAGATAAACCATTATTAACACCATTTAATAATAACGTGACGTTTCCAAATTTGCATTTTCAATGCACGCAAGCGGCGAGAAAATGCTGTGTGTGGCACTTGAATGGCCAAGAATGAAAGGGATATTGATCACACAGTGAAACTGCGTTGATTTGTACCTGAGCGGGCTATTTTATTGTGAACAGGTAACAATGTGAATTTGGAAACGGCACAGATTTTCATTAAATGGTGCTCATCATGGCTTATTTTTGTTGCTTGGTGGCCAGTTTGGTACCTATCTAGCCTGCTTGGTCAAAACATAAAAGGGAAGTAACTCTATGGGACATAAACAATAAAGTGTATGACTTTCTTTTGTTGAGCACTTTATTACCATTTTTTTACACAGCAATTTCCATGTGGCAGTCTTTACTATAAAATGCCACAATAAGCCAGGAGAACATGTCATTCTAAAACAGAACTCAGTTGAGCATAAAATGTCACGTTTGAATACAAGCATATTAGCCCGGGGTGCTCAGTGGCCATTACAAGTAGGGTATCAGGCGTGTCCAAGAAAGCACGTAATTAGGATAGGTTTTCAAGCTGAGGCACGTTACGTACGTTACGTGAATAAGGGTATCAAAAAAAGCCAAATTAAGAAAAAGGGTATACTTTTTACATCATTGGCTTACGTATTTAGGGTCCTTTTTGCTCCATGAGGATTATAAATAGCCATGAATACAAGGGTGAGATATATTTCTCAAATTGTATCCTTCGCAAGTGATCTGATATAATACTTTTAGCTTATGAAGGAAAAAAGGATTAGAAATGTGTCGTACGCGGTAAGAGGTTTAAACTATACAAATTACTTGCTTAGGGTATCAAAACATTTTGAGTACTTGTTTAGGGTATTGGAAATACTGATATTACTTGCTTAGGGTATGCAAAATACTGTGCCATACACTTGTTTAGGGGGTGCTTTTTCACATTAACACGATTACGTATTTAGGGTACTTTTTTAAAGTCCTTGGACGCGCCTGATACCCCTTGTAATGACCACTGAGCACCCCGGGTATATTAGCCAACTTTACAGCATGGATCTTTACAACAAACCTACACAATCCTTCAAAACATCATACAATACAGATTTAACAATATGATTTTTTACTCTTTGGTTATTAGCTATTACACATTTTATAATAACAAAAATCATCATTAGATATCAAAATAATACTACGTTATTCAGCCATCAGGCATATATAATATTGGAAGAATTGTCACCCACTTGCAAATACATTTAACCCCCTGAGAACTACTGGCCGATTGGTCAGAAAGATAGATACATCATTTATTGCACCAATCAGAGACAGTGTTAAAATAATTGTATCCCTGATAAAGATGGGAGTGAAACATTCTACAAGCTGCATTTTAATTGGCTATTAAAATGAGTATATCTTGCAATAAACCAATCAGAACCACTGTAAGATAGGCCGGTAGTGCCCAGGGGGTTAACAAATATGTGACCCAATCCGAGTAAATGACTGAGGCACAATGAGGGAAATATGAATATTGAGTTATTTATATCATGATATTATGTATATTAAGGGACATTTTGGTACCAAAGTCAATTGTCATATCACATTCTAATCCAAAGTTACGGACGATTGAAAATCACTTTGTCTCAAAACATTAAATACAAATTGTCAAGTTATGATCAATTCAAGTTTTGGTTTTATTAAAAATCAATGGAGTAAATGAAAATTAAATAACTTAAATTGTAGTAACACTCTTTATTTTCATGAATTTGAGTCTTTGGTCAGATAGAAGATGTATCAAAGATCAGATAAGACTTTTATGAATTTGACATTATTTTGACCTTGTCCCACATTTGTGCTCTTTTAAGAGCACAATGGATTTGAAAATCAATTTAGCTACTGCTGCATTGTGCCTCATTTACTTACGTTGGGTCACATATTTGTCTACATTATGGGTAAAAATGGCTGTCCGTAAATCTTATTTGAGCGTATGTGATGTGATGAAGCAAAATGTATCAGAAGTTGAGAACATTGAATTTGAGATATAATCAAATGTCGGATAGAAATTTGTTTGTTATCTATTGTTTTGAAAACCATTCAATTGCTTATAACTTTGGAATTAAGTATAGATTTATAATGTTTTTTTCTGAAAAATGTATCATTGCAAATACCCACACAATCAAGTTCAGTCAAATATGATATGTTCGGATTCATTTGCTTGATTGCAACACAAATTTGTTTTCTATTGTTTTGAAGTTCATTCAATTGCTCATATCTATGGAATTAAGTATCGATTTATAATGTGGTTTTCTGCCAAATGTAGCTTTGCAAATACCTAACACAATCCAGTACAATGATATACAATATTTTCTGCTTCATTTGCTTGATCGCAACACAAATATTCCCCTGTTAATCCATATTTTTAATTTTTGAGAAAAATACACAACTCCAATTATTTTGCCATGGGTAAGAATGTCATGATTAGCACGGCAAACATGAGTCCCACAATGACATTGGTTATCCAGTACATGATCACAGACGGTTTACGCCGGTGTCCCCTGGCAACGAAATACTCCACCACATCTTTCATGTCCCGTGGGACTGGTGCGAAGCCGAGTTGACGCTTAGCTTTGCTGATGTTGAAGGTGTGGTGAACAGCCACTTGGAAAAGCTTTAAAGGATAAAGAAAGAGAGAGAGAGAAAGAGAATAAGAAATTAATTGATATTTTACCATGACTGATTCAGGCTACTTTTGACCTATGTTGGAACCTCCACAGACATGATTTTAAACCAAAAAAAAAAATCCTCATCGCGCATCTAAATCTGAACCGGTAATTGGACAAATTTGGTCCTCCTAATTTGACACCCCATTCATTAAAATTGAGTGGCTGATTTTGGCAACAGGGGCTATATTACTTTAGCCCCCCCCCCCCTCTCACCGAAAAAAGTGTTCGTTTTCAGTAGTGCGCGCCCATTTCATTTTAACGCTTGATTCTTGCGCATTTCATTTCTTTTATAAAAAAATTGAAAAGAAACTATTGTTAGGGTGCCATCTTTTGTCGAAATTGTGTCCAACATGTTTCAAGATGGCGAAAGGCAAATACGGAAGTAAAATCCGCGGCCAAATTCACATTTTAGCGATCATAAGAGTAACAAAAATGCACAGATTTGACTAAATAAATCCATTTCAAGTGAATCTCCAATATAAATTTGCATTAAAAAAAAGTGATTTAGCTGACAAGTTAATTCTTTTTAATAGTAAGCTTATTATTATTTTATTGATCTCGGATTTCGCAAAAGTCAACCACAATAAAAAATACATTTTGCATTTGACTTTTCAGGCTGGAAACAAACTTTTTTTTGTGCCTCATATGGATTACGAGGGCTATAATTATGGTTGTTTTTAAATTAAAGTAATATTTAGGTGAATTTCAGATTTTGCCAATTCTTTGGGTAGCCTTGGTTCCAGGCTGATCACTCACCCCCTTTATGCTATACTACTACAGTTGAAACTGCTGTACTTATTATTTCCTGACACAGAACAATTTTGCTAACTGGATACAGGTATAATAAGCAGACTGTGTCCCAGCCCACATACCTACAAATCCACTAGCCCGATCGGTGGCTGGGCAGATCAGTAACTTGGGTAGATCAGTGACTGGGGTAGATTAGTAATATGATGCAACAGTGGCTAGGGCCAATGGTATTACCTTATATTTAAGGACATTAAGTCAAGTGTCATGACTGGCATACTAAAAGATAATTAGCAAAAATAAGATGGAAATGACTAACAAGAGAGACTTGAAGCAAGTCTATTCTTTGGGTGGGTGGGTCCATTTGTGGGTTGGATAGGTGGTTGGGTCCATCGGGCAGTCCACTGGTCGGTCAATCGCGGTCGGCTGGTCTGTTGATTAGTTATTGCTTGTTAACTATTTCTATTATTCTTACCTCGGTGCGCACCATCAGTGGTGTAAACTTGTAAAAATATCCTATCACGTTAAAGATTAGCTCAAAACACAAGGCTGCAAGAAAGAAAAAACAAACACACATAACATGGTGAATTAAGACATACAGGCCCGTATTCTCGTACATATTTAAACACGGTTTTAAGCTAAACATGCATTTAACTTTGACTTTAAACACATCGTTTAACTAATAAATGCAATTCTCAAAACATTTGTTTAACTTAAACACGTGTCTAACTCTCTGAAAAGTGTCGAACTTAAAACATGGGGATGAGGGTAGTTTTTTTAAAAAATCACTCCTTTAGGCTATATTAAAAAAATCTTTTGTCTCAAAGCTCTTCAGTTTTTCAAAACCTAATGCGGAATGTAGGTTTTTTTTAAGTTTTCTTATAAATATAAAATATTGAAATCCTTGTAAAAGTGACCTTTTGTATTGAAAATGATGTGATCAATGAAAATCTGAAAAATCTGTGAAACTTTGGGATTTTGTTTGTTTTTCTAACGCGCACCAATTAACTAACGCGCGCGGGAGCTTTGAGACAAATGATTTTTTTAATATAGCCTTATATATGTGTATGCTAAATCAACGCTTGGATTCAAAGAGCTTGCTTTGACATGAGATCCCAACAAGTTTATGGAGAGGTTTTGGTTATAGTTAAATGGAATATGCATAGGATTTTACTCTACTTCCTTATTTTATGTTTTGGTTGTTTGTTTTATCCACATTCAAATCATTATTCATCAAAAATACAATTGAAATGTAACATAATCACTTTGTAGAAATAACTTACCTATTAGGTACATAACTGAGTAAGGCAGTGTGATCCGTGGGTAGGGATAGCCAAGACCTACTACGAGTGGACGGAGAAATTCAAAGGAGTTTACAGGGTTATCATCGGTGATGAAATATACTTGACTGGCCTGTACAGGGTGCATCAAAAAAGAAAATGTATTCATACATGTAAATATTTTTCTCATAGTCTATGAGGTGTTCAAAGAAAATCCTGTTCATCAAAAAGGTCAAAATATAGTCCCTAACAAAGGATAGCATTTCTGTCATTCAAAAAATCCTTTTGACTATAGAATGTCTTTCAAATAAGGAAGTGCTATTGTACAGAGAATCTTTCACTTTTAATGATTCCATCAAAACCTCAAATTTGACCCCTGCCTAGTTCCATCTGATTTTGCAAGTAGGACCAGAAAAAAATATGAATTTCTCAGGAACCTTACTTTAAAATTTTCCCTTCATGGAGTAAATTTCCCTTTAAATGTATTTATTTATTTATTTTTATACCTATAATTTTCCCTCAAAGCCAAAAATGTCCCTCAAAAATCAAAATTTCCTGGGAAACAGGTTCCTGATTTCCACATTTTCCCCAGCCATGTTTGCAAGAAAACGTCACAAATTAGTCTAGTGCAAAGACTTCTATTGTATGAGTTATATTTCTTCCAAAATACACATAAAAAATAGACCTATGGGCTACCCTACATCTTTTGTGGGATTAAAGTTGCTACCTCTGCGCCAACAGCCTTGCTGGTCTAATGGTTATCGCTTTGGGATCAAAAGGTCCTGGGTTCAAATCCCAGTATCGTCAGATTTTACACACAACCTTTGCTTTCAATTAATTTTCTCAAAATTTGCAAAATGTTACTAAGTCGGATGACTTACGAAATTTGTGCTATAGCTTATATACTTATAGGTTACACCCCCATTTGACTTACAGCTACATAATTCTTCTTTTCTGTGAGTGCTTCGGCACCTAACAAATGCCCACTGACCAGGTTGTCTACATGCACCCATTCTGTTTTGATAGCACTGCTGCCCACTGTGAATTTAAAAAGACCCTGCTCCATATTTTTCTGTAAAAAAAAGAGACAAAACCAATCATATTATAGTTATACAATAAAGATGGAATAGACCAGGGGGGCACTCATGTATAAAAGGTGGAATCATCTGTGTGAATCCACTCTCAAAGAAGGATAAAAATGACCCTTAACATAGCTCGACGAATCATACTCATAGCAAATGATATAGGTCCTCAAGAAGGTTTAGAATGGAAAAACCTATGCAGTCATTCAGATTGAAAAAGACAACCTACATGTAACAAAAATCGCAGAAAAGGGTTTCTGACATTTATGTCCGCGATTTCCCCAAATTAGGGGTGTTCTTTAAAGCTTTATGTCACTGATTTCCAAAATAATGGGTCATTTTGGAAGCTATGTCCGCGATTTCAAAAACAAGGGGTGTTTTTTGGAGAGGCTATAAAATAGAAAGAGTATTGTGTCATATCAAATTGTCCCGAGAATAGGAAAAAGGTTTTTTTTATCTGTCCTCGTTTTTGCGCAAATGGGGGACTATATACAAAATGTCCTTGAAATGGTGAAAAAGGGGGATTATTTTCAGTCAAAATGTCCGTGTTTTTGTGCGAAAAAGGGGGTCAAATTAGCAAAATTGTCCGCGAAACGCCGTCAAATAGGGGGGTATTTCAAGATCCTGGAACGATCATGTGTTACCCTCTGAATACGAAGAGAGAACACCGGGTACGTATAATGAAAGTACATTTTATTCACTGCAACTCAAACAAGAGAACAGATCTGTTAATATTAGGTCAGTCAACATTCTTAATGTCGAGTTCTTTTATTATTTTTCAATTTAACTATCGATTGAAAATTCTGGAATGAATGAATCTGTGGTTCTTTTATTTATTTAAACTAATTTCATATAATCAACTTGGTCTATATTGGATCTTACGGATACCTTTTAATCAAAAAGATATATCATTTGCAGGAATTTTGTCTTTGTTGCTGTCTTAATTCTAAAAAAGAGACAATATTTTGTCTATAAGTTCAACTGCCATTTGGGTGTATTTGGACAAAGATATTCATTGAATGCTATATTTACGTAGGATAAGTTCTCTTTGTACGACATTTCAGACCAATACCCTAGAAATACCCTTCCTTATCATTTTGGTGCCAGGTGTACTATTTCAAAGAAACGCAAATAATGTTGATGCTATTGTAAATGTTGATGTGTGAAACATATTTTAGTTTTGTAATTTCAGGCAGAGAAATGAAATATGTCAATATCAACCTGCTTTAAAGCAAATAACGTGCAATTATTATGTCAATTTAAATCTGACAACTTGCAATACGGTATTTTAATTTTACAAAATCATGATATGCTGTATTTTGCGTTGGGCTTACATTCTGACACAAGTAATCATACTACAGGGTGGATCAATAAAACGTTGACAGTTTTTTGAAGCAATTTTTTTTTTAATTCTGTAAATTTAAAAAAAAATCAGTACCCGTGGACAGAGTGAAATGGGACAGACTTTGTTCAAATAGCTGTTATTTTGCAACCGTAAGGTTATTTGTAACGATATTTTCAGCATAGATGGTCAAGATCATATAGTTGATGAATATTGATTTTTTTTTTTAAAATGGCTTCAAAAAACTGTCAACGTTGTATTGAACCACCCTGTATTACTATAAAGTATCACGATGTGAATCCTATTTGAGATTCTTTGATTAATGATGATGCAGCGTTGCCGAGCTGAAGATTTGATTTTACGGTGTTTAAGTAATGTCATACTTAGCATTTTTCATAATTTTTATAAGATTTTTACCTTTGACATTTTAATATTTATTCTAAAATAGTGCGATAATGGTTTGTCGATCGAACTATGTATGAAATGTATTAGGCCCTATGTCAAATTGAGAACAGAAAATAACCTAACTTTATCATTTCTCAACAAGGGATTTAACTTCAACTATTTTATTGACATGACATATAACTAATTTTGTTAATAATGTTTGGTTGCTATTATCTGTGTGTGATAAATTCCCACTGAATTGCTTAGACAATAAGTGTTGAATAGATGAAAGATATTCATATACTTAAAATTAAGTTTTTAATACGTTCTCTTATGCACAAAACACATACCTAATTAATATCAAATCAAGCTCAATGTATGTGTATGTACATGTTATCAACACTGTAAAGATTTGCAGTTGCTTCCAAAAAATAAAATCGCCTCATCAACATGAAAATGTATTTTAAATTATACACTATACTTGAACAATGTTGTATTATGAAACATTTATTTATTGTTGTTAAAAGGATAAACACAAAATAAAACAAAACTGTGAACTAATAATAACTGTTTGTTTAAATATACCATTGCCTTTAACCCTTTGAACCCGATAGGTCGATTTATCGACCTATCGGAGAACGTCGTATAACCCGATAGGTCGAAAGGTCGAAAAATCGACCTGAGCGAACAGGTGACACATATCATATGACTTTGAGTGGTCATGTGACTTGAAAGGCATATGATGTTCACTCAATGTGAAATACATTGTTTCGCAAGGTTTACGTTGTGTTTTGGCTGAGGATAACTGTCTAAATAGCACGAAATTGGATGAATATGCAACCAAATATGGCGCAGATGATTTTCAGGTAGACAGGGATGCATTTTTTTACGGTCATGATTTGCAATTTTGGTGATAAAAAGTGACTTTTTGTTATAAATGTTTATACGTTATACATGTAGTATATTGTCATATACTGTCCTCTATCATCAGTAACATTACCGATGATAGAGGGCAGAAACGTTCAGTCAGAGGGTGTCAGACGGGTGTAGGAATATTTTGAAAATGTAGGAATATTTTGAAATAAACTCGGGGTGGCGACCAATCACTTCCGGGCTCAAAGGTGGTATACTGGGTATGAGGTAAGCAAAAAACACAGTTGTTTTGTTTCATTAGCATGTCTTTATTCAATATAAATACATTTACACACAGATAAATACAAAACAGGACAGTATTAAATTGAAACAACAAATTATAATAGCATGTAGGGGAATATGGGGCAACTGGACCGTGGGGCAAGTGGTCCAAAATGAAGGATTTTGTAATTGTATGGGCATACTGCTTTCTTTTGAACAATACAACTTTGTTGATACTTGACATATATCTTTACCTTCTACAATCCAAAACATTTGGAACTTTAGGGTATTTACACATGTGATTTTTCTCCATATCTTTGAAGCTAACTCCTTGAGTGACTTATTGAAAATTCACAGATAGTATGGGCGATATATGAAGATGGGTTTAGATCATGTTTAATGTATACTTTATATGATTGACAGATATGCAACAGTAAATATATACATGCAGTACAGTCATCTTAAGATACTAGGTGCATATTGCATTTGATGGGTGCTATATTGTAGTGTGCTTAGGGACTTTCCGAAATATGATTAAAAGGTTGTGGTTGAAATGACCGTAAAATGGCGCATATTGCTAATTTGGGACATTGGTGGTTTGGATTTGCGATCAATATTATCATTTAAAGAATGCTTCAACTTAAATCATTATCACGGGTATTCATTTGGTAGAGTTATTAGTTCATGAATTTGCAAATAACAAAGTACACCATTTCTTACTTATCTAAAGACACTCGTCTACTTGTAGGACCCGAACGCCGTAATATTTGCGAATTCAAAGATACTCACTGGCTACAGAAATCTGTGTAATGGCTAAAAACAAAAATGCAGTTTTGCCTTTTTTTCTGAAATGTATTGGAGTTATTGATTATTATGACAAATGGTGGTATGTTTTAAAACATTTTGGCGTAAAATGTATTACGTCATAGGCGTGTTTTAATAACGTTTCATCTCTACAAAGTGCTACGTCATTTGTTGGGGTAAGTGGTCCGAAGGGGTGTGGGGCAACTGGACCGCCTGCAAAAACGTAATCAAAATTGTAAAATTCATTTTGAAAATGAGTTGTTAGTGTTAATAAAACATGACTCGGTATTGAAATGTGAATAGAATATGAAATAATTCACATTCTTTCAAGTTCTTAGACATTTTAAGGCATTTCGGGTCTAATACCACTATTTCTGATATTGAAGGATTACAATATGACATGAAATTGCTTTAGAATGGTTTAAAACCTCGGTATTATGAATTACATCTTTATTATATTTTGAATGGTGTCTGTAAAGGTATTTGCTATGACGAAATATCATGATTTATGTATTTTATCCACTTCTTTTTGTGTATATCAACCGTTGGGTCATCATTGTCATATTGACTAACTTCCCCTGTAACATGAAAAGCTGGCTAAATATCAAGATGGTTTATTATAAGTACTAAATGATGATTATATGAAGTAAATAAAATCATTAAAGAAAGGGGTATATATAGACAAATGTATGGGGCGTCTGAATATCACAACCATGTAACCATTTAACTAAGTTCATACCGTTTTATCTAATAAACGTGCAGTCGAAAATTGCGCTTGCTTTGTACACCATTAGTATTACTGCTTTTTACACGTTAACCACGAAAACTGTATAAAACATGGGTTTCATGAGACCTGTATCATTTTTACACGTTAAATAATATGAAAATGAGTTTGTAAAGAAAATACTGCTTAGTTACCATGTTGTCAATCAATGATTTCTGTGTATTCTAACCGTTGGAACATATAGGACCAGTTGCCCCAACGATGGGGTAACTGGACCGTGCCAAGTAAAGTTTTTAGTTAGTGGTAATTGGCCTTTTGTTTGGATATTTTTTAACATTGATTATATGTTATATGTAAACAGTTACATGGGTGATATTTTCATAGCAATTCCATAAATATTTACACGAACTTTAAGCTTTTATATCATGAAATATGCTTAACCGGTCCAGTTGCCCCATCCTCCCCTACTATATTTAGCATTTTACCCCCGGAGAAGTCAGGGTGGGTGTACCAAACCCTTATAATAACTCATGGTTCAAAGGGTTAATAGCGAAGATAAAGCCTATACATTAGATAGGGCTATTTATTTTCATTTGAGATACATTCTTTAACCAGTCTATCAGAACTAACGGGCCAGGCCTAATCCGTATTGAATTGTATTGTGCTCTATTGAGGTAGTATTATCTCTATGAATAGCAAGGTATGAATTTGAATCTGATGGCTGATGAATTATTGAGTGTCCCAGCAGAAAAAAGGTCTGACTGAAACTTTCAAATATCGTATTTTGGGATTTTTTTCCCTCATAGTCCCAACTTTAACCTCTTATAAAAAGAGTTCCCCAATAGTACATTTTTGTGCCTTTTTGGGGTGATTATTGAATACTTTCTTAGTATTTTAAAACAAAAAAACAGGTTATAGACGCCGGGTCCGGGTTTCACAAAATCAATTGTAATCCTGACTGATCTAATATTCTCTGTCACCCAATGCCAGTATTTGAGTGCCCATTGAGTTTTACGCCTACTCCCAGCAGAATTTCTAGAACAAATCAAATGTGATATATTTCACCACACACATATATACAAAATATTTCTCTTTTCTGTTTTTGACAATAGTGTATTTAAAACCCAGTTTGGTGGAATTCATTTATGCCGCTGGCTCCTATGGGTTATATAGTTACAATACATGTAATACTGTAAAAGCTGAAATATTCGCGGCGGTTTTATTTTGGCGCTTTTCGCACAAATCTTTTTCCGCAAAATTGTTAACACACGAAAATATTGTTTTCAACATTCATGCAGTGCATCCTGAAAATCGCCTGCGAAAAAAACAATTCCCGAAATGTCTATGATACCAAAATGCGCGAAAATATCTTTACGCGAAAATATTGGCTTTTACAGTAAATCATTTGAATTGTGTCAAGTTTTCTATTGCTATTCTCTTATACCATACTTCCATGCTTATACTATAGTGGTTTCACAGTAATCATAATATGGTGGGGGTGGGGGTGGGCGGGGTGGTGACATTCAAAGGGCAATGAACCTCTAAAGTAGGTTGTGTTAGGTACAAGTCTGTGTTTATTATCCAGGGCTAATTTATGCAACAAAATATTGAGTTCCAAAACTATATAAGATATTGATGTTTATTCAATCAAATTGTCACACAAATTAGTTGTGTATGGATATTATACACCACAAACACCCTAAAACTGACTCCAAAAATTATATTGTCATTTCCTGTCAAATAAATAGATTATGTGGCAATCTAAAGACGTCATAGGTCAGAATCTTAATTCTTAAATAGCTCACATTAGCACTTTAATTGTCAAAAATAACTAACAGTATAATCTTTTTCAATATCGGTTGGTTCGTCACAAAGAACCAGTCTGGCCCTACTAAACACTTTTTTTTATTGAAATCAATCAGACAGAACAGAACCCAACTTGGCCCATATAGAATTCAATTCTTTAATAAACATATAGTAGCCTAAGGCCAACAAAATAACACACTTTTCTCTATAGAGTGTCTCAAAATGAGTGTTTCCATAAAACATTGTTTAACATCAAAAACACACACACACAACCCACACCCAGTGTGTCCCTAAAAAAGGGTGCATGTGTTTAGCCAACTTGTTGACCATGAAGTTCTAACATTTGGTGTTAGATGTTTACACATATTAAAAGACTAAACACCTGGCTTTCAGATACTGATTATTTCATCTGATTCGGATTTTGTCAATCCTGAGATATGGGCAATTTACTATAGCTACCCAGAATCGATGTTGTGCCACTTTACAGTTTCAATGGTTTACTCCTAAGATACAACTTCCACTTGTACGATTGCCCTTCACTAGTGTTATGCAAAATAACATTTTGTATTGATATTGATTAGGTTTAAATAATAGAATGAGTGCCTGTGTATCCAATCCAAGCAGAACTGAATATAAAGATGTTTGTTACATGATTCGAACCAGTCCTTTTAACGAGGTTTCACAAAATGTTTATTGGGCCTACATTTTCAAAACAAGACAGACGTCCATATGGCGGGGGTGCGGTCTCAATTTGCATTAGAAGAGAGGGTGTTCATGGTATTAAAATATCATCAAACGAGAAGTCCAGCGGAAGTCACCAGAGAGTTTGCAATTCATTTCCAAAACACTCACATTCCATCTAGGAATACACCTACACAGGTGTATTGGAAATACTTGGTAAATGGTGCAAGCATCAATATGAATAAAGAACATTCTGGAAAATTCATGAAAAATGGCAGGACACACTAACACATTGATAACGTGTGGCATGCACTTTTAGAGGGATCCCACAATAACTGCTCGTAGAAATCCCTTATCACACATTTCAAGGAAAACATTTTTTGTTGTTAATTAATTCATTTTTGTTCCTCAGTCTCTTTTAAACAATCTGGTCAAATGCCCATCCCAACGTGACAAGGCGATTGATGCCCATGGATAGACCAATGTTAGTATCGTTTTGATGCTCATAATCAT
Source organism: Ophiura sarsii (assembly GCA_035610835.1). Classification (NCBI taxonomy): domain Eukaryota; kingdom Metazoa; phylum Echinodermata; class Ophiuroidea; order Amphilepidida; family Ophiuridae; genus Ophiura; species Ophiura sarsii. The sequence goes on along the minus strand of CM069458.1, from coordinate 43,917,431 downwards.
TCTTTCTGTAAAAGTGGCACAACATCGATTTTGGGTAGCTTTGATAAACTGGGTTATCTCAGGATTGACAAATTCAAATCAGATGAAATAAATGGCATTTGAAAGCTAAGTGTTTTCCCTTTCCATGTGTATAAATATATTTCACCAAACTTTAGGACTTCGTGGTAAATAAGTTGCGCAAACATGTGCACCCTTTTGTTACGGACACCCTGTATTAACATATAACATATAAATCCAATACTTTCAAAGAAGTAAGTTTCACCTATTAAAAATTGCATCATATTTGCTTGCAAAACTCGATCTACACACACTAGGCGTTTTCAGGAATTGAAACACTTATGAAAAGGGCAAATGCTGGCTACCCATGTCTAAAGAGAGATGCTGAAAGATGGGGGAGATTCATTGTAGACATACGACCTGGTGGGGTGGTAAGTGGAATATGCCCCCTACCCCACCCCACCCCCTGAATTTGGCTCATTGAACCCTTTGTGTTTGTCCGCTTTCTGTTTCTTCACCCCCACCCCCAGGTTGAAATTGTTCAAGATTATAAATTGCGCCGCATATGATGCAGCTACAGCTATTTACTAATCCTGCCTATCCGTTATTTACATGATATTCCAGTGCAACCATGCTACAATTTCAATATTTTATTGTCTATTAAGCAAATATAGTTTTATTTGGAACTACTAAGATTGGTTAATATGGCACCTTTGACACAACCACTGCACAATTGATAGGATTTGGAAACACGGGATTGCGAAAGGGCTGTGAACACATTACACAATTACGTTTGGGACTGTACTTTTATTGTTACCCTGTGGTGCATGCACTTATTTTATTTATCATTCCCATTCATATCTGTTTGAGCCTCGCGTCGCACTATAGCGTCACACAATCTCTCAAAGGAAAAAAGTATATACATTGAGTCATATAGCTTCAGGCAGGACTGTGAAATACTGGATCATTTTCCAAAGCGGAAGCAAACTTGCATTACCGACTACTGTAACTACCTTCTTGTGCCAATACTTGTTTGTATTATTGATTGGTGGATTCAACCCCGGGATTCAACTCCTTTTTTTACTTCTATTTCTAATAAATAAAGGACTAATCATCATAACCACTGGTATTCTTCTTGGTGTTTGATGTTTTAAAAAACCTACAGCGATATGGATGGATATATTCCTATACAGGGTAAGTTTGAAAGTTCATTTGCAACTTATCAAGGGTGACATTACTAGTATAAACACACAATCAGTTATGGTCTTCAGAAAACCAGACGGCACTGCAGAAGGTGATTCACTGAGAGTGTTACGGGCAGCAGGAGATGATGTAGAAGTGGAGTACAATGCTGCTAAAGCACAAGGAGGGAGAGAAGTAGCTAAAGGTGTTGTACTGACTGGAGCAGGGAATCTCAGTCATCTACGACACATTTTTCATCTCCAGTTCGAGGTTGACAATCTTGTTAAAGTAAAAGATGCTTTCATGACAGCGCTGCGTCTGGCGGATAAAAAGGAGTTGCAGTCTGTGACTTTTCCGTTTCTGGGTAACGTCGGACCTGCCAATGACACTGTGATGCAATTGTTTTCAGATTTCACTGACCACTATCCACCCATTTGTCTACATTTCATTCAGATAGTCTGTGCGGAATATGCTGGTATAACCCAGGATAACCAAGTGCAACAGATAGCTGAGTTTGAAAATTATAATAGTTTGATGAAAAAATATTACAAGGCGTGGTGGTTATACTGCTATACAGCCAATAGCATGTGCCAGATGGCTCAAAATTAGGCACATTATCATGATTTGTTGAAGGACACAGAAAAATAATCTGATATCCTAGGCAAGTTCATGACACCACAAAAATATTCATTAGTTGAATTACAATGACTTGTTTGCTTCGGACTGGAACCCTTTTAAAGGCACTGCATTACAATCGTGAGTGAAATCCTGACAACAAAAATGATTCACACTTTCGCAGATTTTGATTTGCTACGATCATACAGAATCACAGCTGGTAATCTAGCACTAAGCAGCGCACAATCATGTTCTAACGCCCTCCACTCGACCGTTGACTCTCTGTAAATGTCTTGTTTGAAAGTGTTGGGTGAAATATGCCATCATTATTGTAGTGACCTCTAAACTTGATCAATATCTGCATCCTTTCTGTTAAAAATACCTGGGGAGCAGTCATGTATAGGCATAGTATATACATCAGATGCATGGAAAGAAAGCCTCACCGAAAGCTGCGCATACGATTCATGATGCGCCATGCGAGTATTTTACACACACCCCCACACTCTTTTGAATTCATTGCCAATTTGGAACTGTGACTGAACTTAAAGCTATATAAGAAGGGGAAATGTCACAAACAAAGAGTATAGATGGTGTGACCGGTGACGTCAAGTATTTACAAATGGGACACCCTCTGTTGATTCCCGCCAGGCAGAATATACAGTAAAGTTAATGAAGACAACATGAAATTTCTTTCTAATGAATTGTAAAACTCATTTTTTTTTTTTGTTGTTGTGAAATGCGATAGCTTATAGCATTCCTAAGCAAGTTTAAAGACAGTTTTGATAACAATTTGCTGTGACACCACAATCTAGTTAGAAAACCTGATCTGGCCTATGTAAACTATAGGAACTCTTGCCCGGTGTGTTTTGTCTCAAATCAACAGAGGGCGTTCTAAATGTAAACAACGGTCACCTCATCTATATACATGTAAAGCATGAAATGTTCGCCTGCATCAAAATTTCGTGAATTTTATGTGTGCAACTGACTCACGAACTGTCCATGCACGCGAATGTTTTTCTTTTTAAAGGCCTGGAATAATCATTGTACTCAAAACATTCACGAAATGTTCATGCCGCGAAAAAGACAGAAGTCTCTGACTTGCGAAATCTTAATGCCGCGAACATTTCATGCTTAACAGTAGATGATACGTACCATCCCCACCTACATGGATTTGTAATGAAATTCCACAATGTCTGTAACACACATTACACTAAATGATCCATCACATACAGTCATCAAAAAAAGTAACTATACAGGTAATAAATGTACTTTTAACGCTAAAAATATAAATCCTACCTAGAAATATTAAATCATAGAGTTGTTGAGAAATTTAACTTCTTTAATATGAGATATTGCACGCTACGATTGGTTGAATATTTAAGAAGCGACAATCCAAAATGTAAGGTAAAGTCACAATTTCAAATTCACATTTTACATTTCAACACGGGGGAGAGAATGACAGGTAGCGTGTGTGTGGCGTATTGATCCATCGGAACAATGCGGCCGACTGTCCAACATGCGCAAGCATCCCCCAATTGCACTACCGGTAATCGTAGAAAATAAAAATGTGAAAATGAAAATCGGACTTCTCCTTACATTTTTGAGTGCCACTTCCTCAATAATCACCCGATCCTAACGAGCAATATCTCATATTAAAGAAGACAAATTTCTCAACAACTTTATAATTTAATATTTTTAGGTAGGATATATATTTTAAGAGTTAGAAGCCCATTTATTACCTGTATAGTTACTTTTTTATGACTGTAAACAGACCAGTTATTGGTATACATTTTATTTCAAGATGATAACAGAAAATAGATGGGAGAAAATAAAGAACATCAAATCTGTGTTCCACAATAAGTTAGGTATCATTTTAAAGATTAATTCATAAATATCAATTCTGGAAACAACTAGTCTTGTTTTGATGTGATTGGTCATAAATTACCTAACATATTTTGGGCACTTTATTTATGTGCATCAACATTTTTGTGCATATACCTGTTATGGCCTCAATGTCCATATAAAAGTGTGTATATACTGCCATCTTTTGATTCCCCAACTTTTTTTTAGCCTTGAGCAAAGTACATGTTAGACTTCCTCTTGACTTAATACTTCCTGGTCAAAATACAGTAGATATATTGATCTGATACCATATTCAGAAAGCTCGTCTATGTCCCTCTTGTCTGTGCTCATGCAGGTATGTTATTATATTCAAATTAAATTTATGTTGATGAATCCAACCAACTTTGACAAAAAAACATCATCTGATGGTTGAAGATTAGATGGATTTTTGTTTGTTTGTTAAATTATCATCGAAGTAACAGTCAGGAACAAAGACACATGCATATATCAAAAAGCTATAACCATCACAAGGTATGAGTAATATAATATCGTCAGCCTGCTTCGATAATTGCCTAACTCACTTTTCAGCGAAATTGAGTTTTTTGCATGAATTATGACTTCATTACATTATGCACATGCTGTTATATAATACCAAAGTCATTGACCTAATTCTATCCAACAGTTACTGCTCCCGTTGGAATCCATCTGCACTATTCATGTTGCTATTCAACATATCGTCAGCCTGCTGCTTCGATAATTGCCTAACTCACTTTTCATACTTTTGTTGTTTTCTAAGAACTAGAAAAACTGAGTTAGGCAATTATCGAAGCAGGTTGACGATATGTAAAATGTGTATTTCGGGTGGGGGGGGGGGGGGGGGGCACTCATGTATGAAAGTTGTATCATCTGTGTGAATCAACCCCTCTCAACAACTACCCTTAACACGGATGCATGGTTCTTTTCTTTTTAAAGGTTGAAACATCATTGAAAACCATTGTTAATCTTTGACATTCTTGTAGCGATATGGATGGATATATTTCTATACCAGGTAAAAGTTTGAAAGTTCATTTGCAACTTCTCAAGACTGACATTATTACTGTGAACACACAATCAGTTGTGGTCTTCAGAAAGCCAGATGGCACTGCAGAAGGTGATTCACTGAGAGTATTAAAGGCAGCTGGAGATGATGTAGAAGTGGAGTACAATGCTGCTAAAGCACAAGGAGGGAGAGAAGTAGCTAAAGGTGTTGTACTGACTGGAGCAGGGAATCTTATTCATCTACGACACATTTTTCATCTCCAGTTCGACGTTGACAATCTTGTCAAAGTGAAAGATGCTTTCATGACAACTCTGCGTCTGGCGGATAAAAAGGAGTTGCAGTCTGTGTCTTTTCCCTTTCTGGGTAAAGCGGGGCCTGTCAATACCACCGTGATGGAATTGTTTTCAGAATTCACTGAACAACATCGACCCATTTGTCTGCATTTCATTCAGATAGTCGGTGCATATTATGATGGTATAACCCAGGATAACCAATTGCGACAGATAGCTGAGTTTGAGAAGTATAGAAGTTTGCTGGTTGATTATCAGTTTTGGGCATCAATACTCAAGTATGGCGCCGAATCAACCAGTTGAATTACAATTTACAATCTTGTTTGCTTCAGGCGGAACCCTTTTGAAGGCTCTGCGATACGACAATCATGAAATCCTGACAGCAAAATTTATACACACTTTCACAGATCTTGATTTACTACAATCATACAGAATCACAGCTGGTAATCTAACACTAAGCAGCGCACAATCATGTTCCCTCTTTTGACCTTAAGGGGGGGAGGGGACTTAAGGAAGTTTTTGATTTGATTTTTTGAATTTTTTTAGTGCTGTAATTATTGAACTTTTAATCAAATGTATATAAAAGTATACATTTTTGGAAAGGAAATGGATCAGAGAATCCAAATTTGGGGTCAATTTTGACCAAAAAAGTAGATTTTTTGAGAAAATCACAAAATTCACTTTTTTGACCCACATTTTTTTGAACAAAGCTAACACACAAAAAATTTGAGTAAAAAATGGCCAAATCACTTTATAATGATGTTAAGACAAATGAAGGGACGATTTTTTTTTTTAAAACCTAATCTAATATTTTTGAAAATTTTGACCAAAAAGTGCCAAAAACGTGAAAAAATGGATTTGTAATTTTTTTTAACACTTTTTTGGTCAAAATTTCAAAAAATATTGGATTAGATTTTTTTTTTTTTAAATCGTCCCTTCAGTAGTGTCTTAACATCATCAAGTGATTTGGGCATTTTTAACTCAAAATTATGTTTGTTAGCTTTGTTAAAAAAAAATGGGTCAAAAAAGTGTTTTTTTGTGATTTTCTCAAAAAATCAACATTTTTGGTCAAAATTGATGCCAAATTTGGATTCTCTGATCCATTTCCTTTCCAAAAAGGTATACTTTTATATACATTTGAGTCATGGTTCAATAATTACAGCACTAACAAAATTCAACAAAAAACTTCCTTAAACTATCTCCCCCCTTAAACTATCTGTATTAAAGAGCCTCAACAATGATCTTGTTTGAAAATGTTGGGTGAAATATGCCATCGTTATTGCAGAGACCTCTAAACTCGATCAAGATCTGTTCCTTTCTGTTAAAAATACAGGGAGCAGTATTGCATACAGGCATAGGCAAACTGTGAAACCAAGGTGTAATGATATTCAGATTTTTCCCAAATATGAGTGAAAGGTTTACAACATAGAAAGACAATTAAAAAATAATGGGACATTTCATGCTAATTTTCAATTGGTTACAGGGTTTTTTCTTCAAAAGTTGTATACAATGCTTACAATACGGTGATAATTTTGAATCAAAAAATGCTTCATGAATTGTGAGTGAATTGAATTTGGCCCAAGGGATATGTTATGGTTGAAGTGTAAAAATAATTTGTAGGGGGTTTAATAATTTTATAACACAAATGTGAATGGCACATATACATACAGGTGGATGTTTCTGATTTCAATACAATTATAAGTCCTGTATGAATCTATTCAATTGGTTGTAAACATGGAATTATTTCATTTGTTTATTGAATTAATTATGCTTAAGGGTAAAACATTTCAGTGACCATAGAACTGTTTTCCAAGTAAGCCCTTATTTTATGCATACAATATACAGATTGTTAAAAAGATATAAGAATCTGCTATATACCGGGTGAATCAAAAAACAATTGTGCACGAATTGATACGGCCCTTTAACCTTACTGGTGTGTGCATTGATGCAAGAAATTGCTGTTCTTAGTAGAAGCGTATTAATCTAGTTTATCTACCGAATGAAATGAAAAATAATCAAAATGTGACAAGTTTTGTAAGCTGACCCCGTTTTTCCCCATGCCAATGAGATTTACAAAGTTAAGACATGTAGCATGATTAAAATGTAGTGAGTGTTCACTACATCCATGATTATGTAATTTAGTGTGATACTGGCGTTGTAAATGAGGCAATATTTATATTGTGTTTAAAACACGCATAGTTTAATAATTAGGATAATTTACCATAGCATATCAAAATATCGCACCAATGAATGTTTCTTGATCAATTGCACTTTAGATGAAAGTTGCAGTCACATTTGAGAAGGAATGAACTTGACAGGTTCACAAATTATATGTTCTAAGTCCTTTGATTCTTCTGCTTACGTTTTGTAACATATAAAATGAAATTTGAGCTTCCTTGACATATTTAAAATAGAAATATTAGTTCGCTTTGTTGATAGTTAGGTCTTTCACGATGAGCTCCATTGATATGACCAACGTTCTCATTAGTCATGCTACAGTACACAGTCATGTCTTAACTATGTAAATCCCATTGAAATGGTGTAAAAGGGGGTCAGCTGACAAAATCTGTCACATTTTGCTTATTTTTTAGTTGATTTTTACTTTCATTTTTTCGGAAGATGCACTAGATTGTGTACTACACTTTATAAAAACAAAAATAATCTCATGATTCAATGCACACATCAAGGTCAAAGAGCCGTTTTTTAGTCAATATTCACCCTGTATACATGTAATCATTATATTGTAATGGTCCCATCAAATTGGATATAACAGTTACACCCCTATAAAACTTTTTTGGTTTAACCTGTACACAAGTTTTCCTTTGTTGCTCTCTGCATCAGTAGGTACCATCATGCATACTGATGCTAGTGTGACAGGAGAGTAAGGAACTAAATCTTGGTGTCTATTTCGTTATCACACAGGTTGCAATTCATCTTATTTTGTACTAATATTTGTAAAACCTTATTTCATGTTATTGATAACAGTATCTAAGTAAGATATTTTATAACATTTTGATATAGTAGGAAGGATGAATTTAAAGGCAAAATGGTCTTATGTCGCTGTGGGATTCTAATGTTCCAAGAAGATCGTGAATTGTTATAGCGCTTAACTCCCAGGGTATGTTCTGAGTTCAAATGTCATTATTCATTGTTATGTACAAAATGTTTATCTTAGATATATTAGTTAAAACAATAATTCAATCTAGATCTTTAACATTGAGAGTATATGATTCTCGATTCAAACACATCTAGCATTTCATAATAGTAATTTGGGTGATGTTTGGGTGTAATTGTGCACCCAATTTAGGTGTATTGTATATAGTTGCTTAAAGGGACACCATTTCATGTTGTATTTTTTTTATTTTAATTAATGTTTTTCAGAATTCAAGATGAGCATTGAAAATTGCCATTATTGTTGTTTCTACTAAAAACTAAAAAAAACCCAGCAAAACTTGATTAAAACAATGTTTAAATATGTTGGAATACCACCCCGGCCCTAACCATGTAAAATGCTATACTCTGTTTGGCCATCTCGAGACAGTGACGTAACCGCGTATTCTACTAATTGCATCACATAACGCGCGCGAATACTCGCGGCGCTGGCGTACAAACACGAGCGTTGAAAGGCGGAAGATACACACGCGCGCGTAAAAGCTGCGCCTGTTCAGTTACGTCACTGTCTCGAGATGGCCAAACAGAGTATAGGGTATATATGTTCTGAGTTCAAATGTCATTATTCATTGTTATGTACAAAATGTTAATCTTAGACATATTAGTTAAAACAATAACTCAATCTAGATCTTTAACATTGAGAGTATATGATTCTCGATTCAAACACATCTAGCATTTCATAATAGTAATTTGGGTGATGTTTGGGTGTAATTGCGCACCCAATTTAGGTGTATTGTATATAGTTGCTTAAAGGGACACCATGTCATGTTGTATTTTTTTTTTTTTAATTAATGTTTTTCAGAATTCAAGATGAGCATTGAAAATTGCCATTATTGTTGTTTCTACTAAAAACTAAAAAAACCCAGCAAAACTTGATTAAAACAATGTTTAAATATGTTGGAATACCACCCCCTAACCATGTAAAATGCTAGGGTATATATGTTCTGAGTTCAAATGTCATTATTCATTGCTATGTACAAAATGTTTATCTTAGATATATTAGTTAAAACAATAACTCAATCTAGATCTTTAACATTAAGAGTATATGATTCTCGATTCAAACACATCTAGCATTTTATAGTAGTAATTTGGGTGATGTTTGGGCATAATTGTGCACCCAATTTAGGTGTATTGTATACATGTAGTTGCTTAATATGATTTTGGATGCATATATCCATGCACGATCGAATCAGTAAATAAGCTTGTGTTGCCATACATGTACATACAATGTGCTGATTTCCAGGTTTGCAAGATATACACATCTCCAGATATAAATTAAAATGTGTGTTTGACTTGATGCTAATTAAATATGTAAATGATACACAAATGAGGTTTAATTTACTGAATTTTTCAAATAAGTTGTTTGCGTTAAGGGACTCAAGGAAGTTTTGTTTGAATTTTGTGAATGCTGTAATTATCACTTTTTTGACCAAATTTATTTTGGACAAGCTAACAAAATTATTTGTGAGTAAAAAATTCCCAAAATTGCTTAATTATACTATTAAGACACTAATCTAGTGCAGATTTTCTCATTTTTTTCTTCTAAAGCTGTATTTTTGAAATTTTAACCAAAAATTGAACAAAGTCACATTTTTGGCACTTTTTGGTCAAAATTTCAAACAATACAGCTTTAAAAGAAAAAATGAGAAAATCGGCACTAGATTAGTGTCCTAATAGTATAATCAAGCAATTTTTGGCATTTTTTACTAACTGTGACGATGCTAGCGTTGTGAATATGCTAGCGTAGCGTTTAATTATTGTTATTCTTGTTGTGGTAGCGTAAATTAAGCTTACTGCCTAAAATTTACCTTGGCTTTGCGTTGCGTATTTATTACGCCTGTTTCTTGAAGAACTTCACTCGTTTGAAACACAAGATGTTTACGTTTGGTCAACGAGGGTTTATATATTTGATCCCTTGTCGTTTTATTTATCAACTTCTTACTTATAACAAACGATTGTGTCGATTTAATATGTGACAATTTCCCCGACGATACCGTTCCAAAACAGGCACGCAGGAAAAGAGAGCGAATTCTCCTCCCAATCGCCCAGGTGAGCCCGCATGTAGTTTCAGCCTTCTGATTGGCTAAGAGTTGCGCTCATGTAGTTTCGGCCTTCTGATTGGCTAAAGACTTATGACGTACTCGTGAAACTACTTGTGGCACCATTGTCAACCATTAGGGGTGAGCAATTGTGTATTATTATACTGACTTCCTCACACTAACAAATATTTTGAAAGCTTGTCCCCCCCCCCAAAAAAAAAATTGGGTCAAAAAAGAAAATTTTGTGATTTTCTCATTTTTCAACATTTTGGATCAAAATTGACACCAAATTTGGATTCTCTGATCTATTTCCTTTCCAAAAATGTATACTTTTATTAACAGTTAGAATGGACACTACATTCTAACCTGGATTTAGAGAGACCAATGATACACAACCTGTCCCTGGTAAAGGCTAGGCTATATGGTTGTTAGATTACAAGTACCCCCTCTTGTGATGATTTGTGTTGATTGAGCCAAATTTGAATAGTGGATCGGGGTCATGCTTATTTGCATATTGATTGGCTAGTCTTCCATAATGGTGATGTTTACAGCGGTTGAGGTATGTTTTCATGTGTGTGATATATCATGAGGATTTCATCAAAGGTTTAGGCCATCCATTACATATTTTCTACAGGTTTGATCAACAAACATGTTATTATCTATTTGGTGTAAATTTGGTTGAATTTTAGTTGCAACTTTTGGTGACATTTACAGTTAAAAAATCTTTGAACAATTCAGGTTGTACAGTGTATGGAGTGCAGAATTTTGGTACCTGCAATACCTGTGGTTTTGGTGTAGCAGTGTCAAGTCCCTTTACCCCTTCACAATCGTGCAACTTACGGGGGGATGGGATATTTGTGGATGGGGGCTGTATTAAACTTTAAATTGTCAAAAGACAATGTTGTGGGGGTATCCTGCAGGTTCGTGGGGTGAAGGGTGGTTATTAGGGGTTAGATAAGGGGTTGAATTATTGAGGGATTTTATGACGTCCAGTGGAATGGGTGCCGTTCGTACGTCCATATATCAAACATGTTGCTTTATATTGTGGCAGGGTCTTTAAGAGGGGACAAGGGGCACCATAGTAAGGTAATGTGTGTTGTATGGCAACAACAGCACATGTTGTGATATGATAAGTTGGTAATTTTTGCTGGGTCCGGGTTTACATTTTTCTCAAATTTGTATTTAAATTTTCAATGGGGTCAATTCAGTTAATTGGATTTTTAGTTAATTTAGGTTAATTGATGAATTTTAGTTAAGTTAGGTTAATTGATTGATTTTTAGTAAGTTAGGTTAATTGATTGGATTTTTAGTTAAGTTAGGTTAATTGATTGGATTTTTAATTAATTTAGTTAATTGAATGGATTTTTAGTTAATTTAGGTTAAAGGATGGGATTTTTAGTTAATTTAGGTTAATTGATTGGGTTGTAGTTAATTTATGTTAATTGAGTGGATTTTTAGTTAATTTAGTTAATTGAGTGGATTTTTAGTTAATTTAGTTAATTGATGGGATTTTTAGTTAACTTAGTTAGTTGATAGGATTTTTAGTAAATTTAGGTTAATTGATTGGAATTTTAGTTAAGGTAGGTTAATTGATTGGGTTCTTAGTTAATGTAGGGTAATTTATTGGGTTTTTAGTCAATTTAGGTTAATTTATTGGATTTTTAGTTAATGTAGGTTAATTTATGAGATTTTTAGTTAATTTAGGTTAATTTATTGGAATTTTAGTTAAGTTAGGTTAATTGATTGGGTTCTTAGTTAATGTAGGTTAATTGATTGGATTTTTAGTTAAGTTAGGTTAATTGATTGGGTTCTTAGTTAATGTAGGTTAATTGATTGGGTTTTTAGGTAATTTGGTTGATTGACTGGATTTTTTAGTTAATTAAGGTTAATTGATTGGGTTTTTAGTTAATTTAGTAAATTGATTGGATTTTTAGTTAATTTGGGTTACTTGATTGGATTTTTAGTTAATTTAGGTTAATTGATTGGATGTTTAGTTAATTTAGTTAGTTGATTGGTTTTTTAGTTAATTTAGTTAGTTGTGTGGATTTTTAGTTTATTTAGTTAGTTGATTGGGTTTTTAGGTAATGTAGTAGTTATTTGGATTTTTAGTTAATTTAGTTAGTTGATTAGATTTTTAGTTAATTTAGTTAGTTGATTGGATTTTTAGGTAGAGTAGGTTAATTGATTGGATTTTTAGTTAATTTAGGTTAATAAATTGGGGTTTTAGTTAAGTTAGGTTAATTGATTGGATGTTTAGTTAATTTAATTAGTTGATTGGATTTTTAGTTAATTTAGTTAGTTGATTGGATTTTTAGTTATTTAGTTAGTTGATTGGGTTTTTAGGTAATGTAGTTAGTTATTTGGATTTTTAGTTAATTTAATTAGTGGATTAGATTTTTAGTTAATTTAGTTAGTTGATTGGATTTTAGGTAGTTTAGGTTAATTGAGTGGATTTTTAGTTAATTTAGGTTAATTAATTGGTGTTTTAGTTAATTTAGGTTAATTGATTGGATGTTTAGTTAATTTAATTAGTTGATTGGATTTTTAGTCAATTAGTTAGTTGATTGGATGTTTAGTTTATTTAGTTTGTGGATTGGATTTTTAGGTAATGTAGTTAGTTAATTGGATCTTTAGTCAATTTAGTTAGTTGATTGGATTTTTAGTTAATTTAGGTAGTTGATTGGATTTTTAGGTAGTTTAGGTTAGTTGATTGGATTTTAAGTTAATTTAGGTTAATTAATTGGGGTTTAGTTAATTTAGGTTAATTGATTGGATGATTAGTTAATTTAATTAGTTGATTAGATTTTTAGTTAATTTAGTTAGTTGATTGGATTTTTAGTTTATTTAGTTAGTTGATTAGGTAATGTGGTTAGTTAATTGGATCTTTAGTTAATTTAGTTAGTTGATTGGATTTTTAGTTAATTTAATTAGTTGATTGGATTTTTAGGTAGTTTAGGTTAATTGATTGGATTTTTAGTTAATTTAGGTTAATTGATGGGATTTTAAGTAAATTTAGGTTAATTGGTTTGATTGTTAGTTAATTTAGTTAGTTGATTGGATGTTTAGTTAATTTAGGTTAATTATTTGGATTTTTAAATAATTTAGTTAATTGAATGGATTTTTAGTTAATTTAGGTTACTTGATTGGGTTGTAGTGAATTTAGGTTAATTGATTGGGTTGTAGTTAATTTATGTTAATTGAGTGGATTTTTAGTTAATTTAGTTAATTGAGTGGATTTTTAGTTAATTAAGTTAGCTGATTGGATTGTTAGTTAATTTAGTTAGTGGATTGGATTTTTAGTTAATGTAGTTAGTTGATTGGATTTTTAGTTAATTTAGTTAGTTGATTGGATTTTTAGTTAATTTAGTTAATTGATTGGATTTTTAGGTAATGTAGTTAGTTATTTGGATTTTTAGTTAATTTAATTAGTTGATTAGATTTTTAGTTAATTTAGTTAGTTGATTGGATTTTAGGTAGTGTAGGTTAATTGATTGGATTTTTAGTTAATTTAGGTTAATTAATTGGGGTTTTAGTTAATTTAGGTTCATTGATTGGATGTTTAGTTAATTTAATTAGTTGATTGGATTTTTAGGTAATTAGTTAGTTGATTGGATGTTTAGTTTATTTAGTTTGTTGATTGGATTTTTAGGTAATGTAGTTAGTTAATTGGATCTTTAGTCAATTTAGTTAGTTGATTGGATTTTTAGTTAATTTAGTTAGTTGATTAGAATTTTAGGTTGTTTAGGTTAGTTGATTGGATTTTAAGTTAATTTAGGTTAATTAATTGGGGTTTTAGTTAATTTAGTTAGTTGATAGGATTTTTAATAAATTTAGGTAGTTGATTGGATATTTAGGTAATTTGGTTAGTTGATTGGATTTTTAGAATTTAGTTAGTTGATTGGATTTTAAGTCAAGTTAGTTAGTTGATTGGATTTTTAGTTGGATTTTTAGTTAATTTAGTTAGTTTATTGGATTTTTAGTTAATTTAGTTAGTTGATTGGATTTTTAGTTAATTTAGTTAGTTGATTGGATTTTGAGAAAGTTAGTTAGCTGATTGGATTTTTAGTTAAATTAGTTAGTTGAGTGGATTTTTAGTAATTTAGTTAGTTGATTGGGTTTTTAGTTAATTTAGTTAGTGGATTTGATTGATGGATTGATGGGTTGAGGGGTTGATTGATCGATGGGTTATTAATATTTAGTTTTAATTTTTTTAATTATATTAGGGCCACATACCAGATCAAGGGTCAGGTGGGGTCAAGGGTGGATTAAGGGGTAATAAGGGGCAGCTGGGACCGGGTTCCCAATCAAATGATTTATTTACTAACGGGCATTGAGGACTGTGTCCTGGTTGTCACATTCACATCTATTCTTGTAGTTTAATTATTCAATAGACAACATCAAACAAGGAATAACAATGAGGCCAAAAGGACAACAAAGCAGGAGCAACGTGCGGCAGCACAGGAGTGGAGGGATGACGAGAAGCTGTGACCGGATGGCTACCAGAAGCCGTACAAAGTCAAATAAAGGGAGTTACGCCGGGGATGGTTATGGTGGTTCTATAAAATTTGAAGGGAATATTATATGAGATTATAATAAAGGATGGTCTGGATTATAAAACATGGGATGTAAAACTCTCATGAATTAATATTATCAATAGTTTATAAACAAATTACAAAATGCGTTGTAATGTGACAAGTGGTGATGGCCAACACCAAACTCCAAATGGAAGCGTTATCAGTAACCAGGGCGTGAGACCCCCCAAAATAGGGTTTGGTGTTGTTGGGGCCAAAGTGAACTTTGGTTGGGTGTGGTCTTTTACACCCTTGATCAGTCTTGTAGTTCAAGGGTAACTGCAATAGGTCAGCAGCAAAAATCAATGATCAATTAAATGATGCATATGACCAATACCTTCAGCAGAATCACATCATACTTGGTAAATAATATGACACCTCAAGAAGAGCTATAGACAATAGAGTAGCACAAATAGCTCAGATTCATAAAAGCAGAGCCTCTTCATCAGTCGAGCAGTTGAAGTGGATAGTAACAGAAAATTAAAACATTTCATGAGGGAAGCAGTGGTCATGCCTTGATACATATATTAAAGTAAATCGTAGTTCACAGTAACATAGTTCAAAATTAGGATAAAGAAATTCTTCATCAGTTTAGTAGTTGAAGATATAAATGATGCATATATTCTTAGTTTGGATATCAAATTATGGGCTTAGTTGTTCTCAACTTTTTGAATGGCCACGTGCTTGCATAATTAAATTGTAGTAGTAGTCCTTAGTTATGTGGAGGACTTTTAGTACAGGGAGAGGGTGGAAGGAGGTGCCAGAGCGCTTGATCTTGATGTTATGGAATGGCACCTCGGCCTTTGAGCCATTTAAGTTTATGTACAAGTTTTGATTCTATGTATCTCTGCAATAAACATCACCGGTATTGCATATCTTTGCGTTCGTGTATTAATTGTGTCGATCTAATAACAGTTAGTATGGACACTACATTCTAACCTGGATTTAGAGAGACCAATGATACACAACCTGTCCCTGGTAAAGGCTAGGCTATATGGTTGTTAGATTACAAGTACCCCCTCTTGTGATGATTTGTGTTGATTGAGCCAAATTTGAATAGTGGATCGGGGTCATGCTTATTTGCATATTGATTGGCTAGCCTTCCATAATGGTGATGTTTACAGCGGTTGAGGTATGTTTTCATGTGTGTGATATATCATGAGGATTTCATCAAAGCCCACCCACCACTCCCCTGTTTTGGTTGATGGATTGGCATGAGTTTCTGGTAGGGTTTTACATGGTTTTGGTGCTGATTCGAGTTAGTTCATGACTATAGGATAAATTGCTTCATCTGGATACGAGGCGTCAATGAGAATTAATAATTGGCACATTAGTATAGGAGGCGTCAAGCTTAAATAATAATTAGCTTCATCAGTATAGGAGGCATCGAGCTTAAATAATAATTTGCGTCAACAGTATATGAGGCGCCGAGCTTAAATAATAAATTTGCTTCATCAGTATATGAGGCGTTTGCTTCATCAGTATATGTGGCATCGAGCTTAGACAATAATTTGCTTCATCAGTATATGAGGCGTTTGCTTCATCAGTATATGAGGCGTTTGCTTCATCAGTATATGAGGCGTTTGCTTCATCGGTATATGAGGCGTTTGCTTCATCAGTATATGAGGCGTTTGCTTCATCGGTATATGAGGCGTTTGCTTCATCGGTATATGAGGTGTTTGCTTCATCGGTATATGAGGCGTTTGCTTCATCAGTATATGAGGTGTTTGCTTCATCGGTATATGAGGCGTCGAGCTTAAATAATAATTTGCTTCATCAGTATATGAGGCGTTTGCTTCATCAGTATATGAGGCGTTTGCTTCATCAGTATATGAGGCGTTTGCTTCATCGGTATATGAGGCGTTTGCTTCATCAGTATATGAGGCGTTTGCTTCATCAGTATATGAGGCGTCAAGCTCAAATAATAATTTGCTTCATCAGTATATGAGGCGTCAAGCTCAAATAATAATTTGCTTCATCAGTATATGAGGCGTCAAGCTCAAATAATAATTTGCTTCATCAGGATATGAGGCGTCAAGCTCAAATAATAATTTGCTTTAAATATAAGTATATGAGGCATCAAGCTTAAATAATAATTTAATTCATCGGTAAATGTGATTCAAATTTATAGGATAAGTTGGTTCATCAGTATATGAGGCGTCACTTAAATAATAGTTTGTTTCAGCAGTTTATGCGGCGTCAAGCTCAATTAATAATTTGCTCTATCAGTTAATTTGGCGTCAAGTTTAAATAATAATGCTTCATCTGTAAACGAGGTTTAAATTTATATGATGAGTTGCTTCATCAATATAGGAGGCTAGGTTGATGGTCTACACGATAAGTCGTGTAAACGATGCACTGGGTAGTTCGCTTCATTTGGATATGAAGGTTCTAGTTAACACATGGAAAATGGTTTCATTTATATAGGAGACTACTGTTTTGGCACTCTCCCGTTCAGGCTGGTAGTTCAGGGGTGAAGCGATAACAGGACCGCGGGTAAATTTTATGTTTTTATAAATTTGGCAGTGATTAAAAAATATTTTGTTTGAGTTTAATTAACTTGCCTGGTAAGGCGAACAACTCATAGGCAGTTTTGTAGCGATGAGGATTGTTCCACTAGACTATTAGGTGTGGTCTTTTACACCCTTGATCAGTCTTGTAGTTCAAGGGTAACTGCAATAGGTCAGCAGCAAAAATCAATGATCAATTAAATGATGCATATGACCAATACCTTCAGCAGAATCACATCATACTTGGTAAATAATATGACACCTCAAGAAGAGCTATAGACAATAGAGTAGCACAAATAGCTCAGATTCATAAAAGCAGAGCCTCTTCATCAGTCGAGCAGTTGAAGTGGATAGTAACAGAAAATTAAAACATTTCATGAGGGAAGCAGTGGTCATGCCTTGATACATATATTAAAGTAAATCGTAGTTCACAGTAACATAGTTCAAAATTAGGATAAAGAAATTCTTCATCAGTTTAGTAGTTGAAGATATAAATGATGCATATATTCTTAGTTTGGATATCAAATTATGGGCTTAGTTGTTCTCAACTTTTTGAATGGCCACGTGCTTGCATAATTAAATTGTAGTAGTAGTCCTTAGTTATGTGGAGGACTTTTAGTACAGGGAGAGGGTGGAAGGAGGTGCCAGAGCGCTTGATCTTGATGTTATGGAATGGCACCTCGGCCTTTGAGCCATTTAAGTTTATGTACAAGTTTTGATTCTATGTATCTCTGCAATAAACATCACCGGTATTGCATATCTTTGCGTTCGTGTATTAATTGTGTCGATCTAAATGCATTTGATTAATAGTTCAATAATTACAGCACTTGCAAAAATCAAAAAATCAAATCCAAAACTTCCTTGAGTCCCCCTTAACCCTCCTAACTCTACCCCCCCCCCCCCCCCACTTTTTCAGAATGTGTTCTTCAACGTGGAAAATCGACCAAAATATCCCCCCCCCCCCGATCCCCCCGGGATATTGCGCAAACTATATGGGGTGGGTCCTTTTTTTCATCAAAAAACTTCCACGCCGGGTGGGACCAACGTGCCCAGTCATTGTATATTGTGGTATATGGTAATTAGGGTTTTAACAAAACTTAAGAAAAACAAAAATTCAAAAAATTGCTTCTTAACCCTAACTCTACCCCTACCCCCCCCCCCCCCCCCCCACTTTTTTCAGAATTTTTTCTTCAACGTGGAAAATCGACCAAAATATCCCCCCGATCCCCCCGGGATTTGATCCAGGGACCTCTCGCACCAGAGGCGAAGAATTCCCCACTACACCACGGCTCATTTCGCGCAGTGTATTGCGCAAACTTTATAGGCTGGGTCCATTTTTTCATCCTAAAAACTTCCACGCCGGGTGGTACCGACGTTTATACCTGTGTTATAATATGAGTTGATCTAAGATAAGATTCCATGCTAATTTGATATATACAGGGTGAGTCAAAAAACTGCAATAGTAAAAAGAAGCCATTTTGTTTTCAAAACCAAGTTGAAAATTGAAATTTTTTAAATGTTGCAAGAATGATATAATTGTTTTTAACTTTGTGTGAAAAAAATGAAGCTGATCGCGTGGGGATGATAGAGACAAACGGACAATTGCTGATGTTAATAATATGCTTCCGGATCATAATTTGTATCATCAACCACGGAAAACAAGAGGTGGAGGCGGTGTTTGTGTTATCATAAAAAAGGGATTCACTGTTTCTGTGCACGTAAGTTCAGACTTTAAGACATTTGATCTGCTGGACATGACCATTGTTTCAGGAGCTACAGCAATGCGCCTTTTTACCTTCTACAGACCTCAGTACTCGTCTCGTCACAAGATGACGACATCAATGTTCTTAACAGAGTTCTCCACACTGCTTGAGTCCATAGCTCTGATCTCCACTCCTGTAGTCCTAGTTGGAGACTTTAACATACATGTTAATGATATGGCTGATACTGACGCCAGAGCTTTCTTAGAGATCCTGGAGAGTGCTGGACTGCAACAGTTGGTTGATTTTCCCACCCACCGCCATGGAAACACTTTGGATCTCATTGTTACTAACTCCGAAAGTGAACTTGTGTATGACTTGAAACCCGAAAATGCTCTTCGTGGTCCATCTGATGATCATATAGCCATAAGATGCAAGTTTAAAGTCACTCGACCTGCTGCTACCAAGAAAACGCTGTGTTTCAGGAAATTTAAGAATGTGGATGTTGATGCTTTCTGTAAAGATATCACAGCGTCATCACTTGCTACAACTCCTCCGGACACTATAGATGAACTTGCAGAGCAGTATAATGCCACTCTTGCTAAACTAGTTGACGTCCACGCACCAGAAACGACAAAAACTATTTGCCTTAGACCACATGCGCCCTGGTACACCGATTCCTTACGTGATGCTAAGGCTGTCAAGAGACGACTCGAACGCCGGATGCTAAAATCTCGACTTCATGTAGACAAGCTCGCATACAAAAAACAGTGCAAACAATACTTCTGTATGCTTGAAAGTGCTAAGACTGAACACCACAGATCCAAAATCGCGGGTTGCAACTCAAAGCAGTTGTTCAGTACCATTAATGAACTCTGCGGATTTAAACCAGCTAAGGTCTTACCCTCCGGAAAGGAGATCGACATCGCTGATCGTTTTGGAGATTATTTCACTGGCAAGATTGCAGCTATCAGATCGAACCTGGACAATTTGGAAATCCTACCTGTAGTTCTCCCAGACAATGAGCGTGACTGCCCTGTTCCTCTATGTCAATTTCAAGATCTTTCTCAGCAGGAAGTCAGGAAAATTGTTATGAACATGCCAACAAAATCATGTGCTCTAGATCCCCTCCCTACCTGGCTAATGAAGCGGTGCATTGATCATATTTTACCCTTGCTGACCAAAATTGTCAATTTCTCCCTGAGAAAGGGGTATGTTCCAGACTGTATGAAGATTGCCTATGTAACTCCTTTAATAAAGAAAGCTAGTCTAGATCCTGAGGTGCTATCCAACTACAGGCCTGTATCTAATCTTAGTTTCATCTCCAAGCTGAATGAACGTGTAGTATGCAACCAACTACAGGAACACCTTGCTGCAAACAAAATGTATGCACCCCACCAGTCTGCCTACCGACCCAACTGCAGCACAGAAACAGCTCTTCTGCGCCTTCAAAATGATCTGCTTTGCGCATTGGATAATAAGAAAGACGCTGTTCTTGTTCTGTTGGATTTATCGGCTGCATTTGATACGATAGACCACAAAATGCTTCTTGAACGGATGCAAACTAGATATGGTGTTGATGGTACTGCGTTAAAGTGGTTTAAATCCTATCTCTCTAATCGAGTGCAGTCTGTTGCAGTTGGATCCAATCTTTCACGAACGCATAAATTGATATATGGTGTACCCCAAGGGTCTGTGATTGGTCCCTCCAAATTTACCATGTACAGTGCTCCAGTTGAAGACGTAATTTCTAGCCACGACATCGATGTTCTATCTTACGCGGATGACACGCAATTGTATGTTACTTTTCATCCTGATGAAAGAGAAGAAGCAATTTCTCGTCTGGAGCGCTGCATCGCTGATGTCAAAGGATGGATGACTGCAAATAAGTTAAAGCTGAACGACAGTAAGACTGAGGTTATACATATTACCTCTCGTTTCACGCCAACTGTGCCCATCAACCCTGTAACTATCGGTGATAGTCCCATATTTCCGTCAGATGCTGCACGAAACCTTGGAGTCATCTTTGACCAACATCTGTCAATGACTGCACATGTGAATAAACTGTGTCAATCAGCCTCGTTTGCTTTACGCGCCATTGGACAGATCAGAAAGTACCTTGATCGAGGGTCAACGGAGAAACTTGTGCACGCGTTTGTCTCATCCAGATTAGATTACTGTAACTGCCTTTTGTACGGACTTCCTGATAAACTTATCTCTAAATTACAACGTGTTCAAAACTCAGCGGCAAGATTAGTTACAGGCACAAAGAAACGTGACCATATAAGTCACGTCATCAGAGATCTCCACTGGCTTCCTATTAAGAAAAGAATCGTGTTCAAGCTCCTGCTCATTGTGTATAAATCACTTAACAATGCTGGTCCAAGTTATGTGTCTGAATTGCTGAAACCTTATATTCCCACGGCTAACCTTCGCTCTGGCTCCCGTGAGTTTCTTGTTGTTCCAAAAAGCAAAATGAAGTCTTTTGGTGATAGAGCTTTCTCCATCGCGGGCCCTAAATTATGGAACACTCTCCCAATGGACATACGTCAGGCAGGTTCAGTTCAGGAGTTCAAGTCGCGACTTAAGACCTACTTATTTAACTTGGAAATCTAATTGATGTGTTTTTGTTCATGATCTTTCATTTCATTCATAATGCATTTTCATGTCATACACATTCATATCTCTTGTTTAAATATGCATTTGACTCTGTGTATGTTTATCTCTGTAGTTTTATGATCATTGTTGTATTTTTTGCTTTAATCTTGTATTTATATGTTGTACAGCGCTTTGAGTTTAGATCTCACTAAAGTAAAGCGCTCTATAAGTGTGTGTTATTATTATTATATTATTATTTTCCGTTTATCTGTGGTGACCCTTTATGCTGTAGCCCAATGTACGTGTTTTGCCACGAGCACAGTGATTTTCAATGGAAATTGCACACATTGCATTTTCATATTTGAATAAACCGCCAACGCAAAATTGGGAAATTCCATTTTTTTATTAAAATTTCGAACATTATAAGCAATTCATAGCATGGGGAAAGTAAATTGATTATGTTAACTCCTATGTAAACAAGAAAAGATGCATTAAATTCTAAGTACATCACAAATTTACTCAAGTTTCCAAATTTAACTGAGAGACGCATTTTGCGATCTTATGCACACATTGCATTTTCATATTTGAATCTCGTGGACAAACGTGTAAAATGTGTGCACAGGTAAAAAGGCTCACCAAAAGCAGAAGGAAAATTATATTAACTTCATTTTTTCGCACAAAGTTAGTAACAAATGAGGTGTTCTTATAACTTTTAAAAATAAAAATAAATCAAATTTCAACTTGGTTTTGAAAAAAAGATGGCATCTTTCCACTATTGCAGTTTTTTGACTCACCCTGTACTTCACTTTAATATTCTGATTCATTATTGTAATAACTTGATCCTAGTATAGATTTAGATAATACTTAGATTTGATTGATAGTTTAATTAACATCATGCTTATCATGCTGGATTACTTAAGACAATTATTGATACTTCATTGAATTGTTTGGATACTAGTTGATGATGCCGAAAGTATGATAATATTGGTAATAAGTACAAAACTGAAAGACTAATCCATGCTTTTGTGACATGTCGACTTGATAATTGTAACAGTCTGCTATTTGCTCTTCCTGAAACGCAGATCTCAAAACTTCAACGCATACAAAATTCAGCTGCTCGACTTGTTACTCTCTCCAAGATTCGCTGTCACATTTCTCCTGTCCTTCGTGACTTACATTGGTTACCAATCAAATCACGCATTATGTTCAAGATTCTTCTATTAACTTTTAAATGTTCTCGTGGTCTAGCACCTATGTACCTCCAAGATCTCATACAACATTACAAGCCCACACGCAATCTCCGTTCTCGCTCACAATATCTTCTTGCTCATGTTTCTTCACCTTCGACATCATATGGACGCCGTTCTTTTCAAAATGCTTCTGCTGAACTTTGGAATCAATAACCATATCATGTTAAATCAGCCAAAACTCTTGAACAGTTCAAATCATCGCTAAAAACTTACCTATTTAATGTTAAAGCATGATTTCCTTTTTGTCGCGTCTTTTGTTACTACTACATGTATAGTTTTGTATATTTGCGTTTCTGTTTTATTTGTTATAGCGCATAGGGACTTAATTGTGTTATGCGCTCAATAAGCATGGTTTTATTATTATTATTATTATTAAAAATTGCATGTCAGATTATGCATAATTGTTTATCATTCTTTCTTTGTCATGTCAACAAACCATTATGATTTCAATTCTTATGTAATAAAGATGAATAAATACTAATGCTACTGATGAGAAAAGCAAAGAACTAAAGCTTGGTGTTGTATTTTGTTATCACACAGGTCCTCGTCTTTCCCTGAACCATCCCCTCCAGACCATATCGAACAATCACCCTTTGACGGGTACAACAATATAATAATAAATAATAATACATGACTTAAATTTACTCGGTGAGTGACATATTTCTTAACATTAATAGCTCTGGCAAGAAATATGCTTTGCCAGAATTGCTATTATTTTGAAATCAATATAGGGTATTTGATGTTTGAGTTCTAGTTGTAAGTATGCATTATGTTCTCACTTCCTTAACACTTTTGGACCGGTGATTTGACATTTCGCCCGTAATAAATCTTCTAAGGATGCGTCTATTTCCCACTATGTGGTCCAATTAAAAGACTGCAAAGGACATCATTAGGCCCCAAGGGAATAAACTAACCTTCATAGCCCTGAAAATGGACCACATAGTCAGCGGTTGACAAAATCTTAGATGATTCATTACCGGTCCAAAAGTGTTAAGGGATGGGAACATAATGTGACTGTTATGTACAAAATCAAATTGGCATAATAAATCATTTGGACTGATATTTCTTAAACATTTGAATACAATGATAAGCGCTTGATTTGTTGACCTTTCATTTAGTTTTTACCCGCTTGAGTTAATTGATCATATGTGAAGTGACCAAGTGAAATGAGTCACATGTCGGCAGTTTTGAATTTTGATAATTAAAAGCAGGTGGAAAATGCTACAGTATGGTCCAAGCCCCATTAAAATTGAATGTCTATTTTTGTAAGTTACAAACAATTTACCAACTTAGAAAACATAGTAAAAACATAAGAATGTGTCACTTCTTTCTACCTATAACTCAAAATCAATATTCATGAAATACAACTTATTCCGCTCGATCACGCCACATATTTTAACAGGTACGTATTCTAATATCAGCAGATTGTTCTGGCTAAACGATTATGGTTTGAGCAGGCGCGTACCGCGGCATGTGAGCCAGGGGGGGCAAGTATATGTCGTCCCGACAGAGGCGTAAATTTTTGTAAAAGGTTGCCCCAATTTTTTTCCCAGTCAGTCACCTTTCGTGAATTTCACGTAAGTGTGGGGGGGGGGGGGGGGGGGGGGGGTAGGGTCACAAAATTTCAACTTGCCCCTGCCCCCCCCCCCCCCTGGTCGGTACGCCCCTGGGTTTGAGCATAATAAATAATTTGGACTGATATTTCTTAAACATTTGAATATAATGTTAAGCGCTTGATTTGTTGACCTTTCATTTAGTATTACCCTCCTAAGTAAATTGATCATATGTGATGTGATCAAGTGAAATGAGTCACATGTCGGCAGTTTTGAATTTTTATATTTTTCCATCAATTAAGCACTAAAATTGAACATCTAGTTTTTTAAGTTACAAACAATTTACCAACTGAGAAAACAAAAATAAAACATACAAATTTGCCTTCCGGTGCATATTAAAAAGGTCAATTTTAAATTAAATACACTTACTTTTCAATAGCGTAGGCCTGCAGGTTTCCGGGGTTTTTTTCATGACAAATATTCTACTGAAGGTGTTATATAAAACAAATAATGAATTGTCATTCGTGCAATGGAAATAATATTTTTATTCGGTGAAAGATGAAAATATTCTTACCATTGCATTACACATTCATTATTTGTATACCATCCCCACCTACTTGGATTTGTATCATATGCAGTTCCACAATTTCTGTAACACACATACACTATGATGATCCATCACATACAAACAGACCAGTTATTGGTATAAACCTTATTTACAGAAAATAACAAAAATAGATGGGAGAAAATAAAGAACATCAAATCTGTGTTCCACAAATAAGTAGGTGTCATTTTAAAAAATAAATTATAAATACCAATTTTCATTTCTGGAAACAACTCGTTTGTTTTGATGTAATTGGTCATATATTACCTAACATATTTGGGGCACTTTATTTTTGTGCACCAACATTTCTTTTGTGCATAAACGTGTTATGGCCCCAATATATCAATATCAAAGTGTGTATACTGCCATCTTTTGACTCCCCAAACTTTTGTTTGATAATGACCTGTCATGACATTAGCCTTGAGTAGAGTGAGTACATGTTTGACTTCCTTTTGACTTCCTTCCTGCTATACAATAAATATATATGATCTGATACCATATTCCGAAAGATCGTCTATTTGCCTCTTGTCTGTGCTCATGCAGGTATGTTATTATATTCAAATTATATGCATATTTATGTTGATGAATCCTACAAACTTTGACAAACTAACATCATATGATGGTTATCGATTAAATATATTTATTTTTTGTTCTTAATTGGCTGTTACTTCGATGACCATTTAAAAACACAGCATTTTCTCTCCGCCTAGTATGTTGAAAATGCAAATTTAGAAACGTCACAGACTTTCAATGGTGCTAATCATAGCCATGTGGTCGTTCCAAAACCGGCAAAAAATATCGTATGGTATAACTCGCTAATGTACAGACGGAACCAACCTATGCCTCTGAAAAAGGTACAGTGGTACACCACAAAAAAGGTATATTGTCAAATTCTACAGGGGGCACCCCCCCCCATCCGCCCCCCCCCCCCCCCTTGTATCCGCCACTGTTGATGAGCATAATTGGAAAAGCGTTATATAAAAACATACATTTAATCCAATATCAGAATATGGACCTGCCGAACCATTATGACACCCTTCGTTTAGTAGGTGTAAATAATGCAAATTCATTGGTTGAAGGTAGATGTTCTGATTGCTGGCCCGGTTTTCAACTTGATGTTTTCTATTTTACATGAAAGATCATCCATAACATTGTCGCATTCCAAAGTTTGAGTTGCATAACTCCAATGGTTCTTATTTTAGAAGCAAAAGGTCACAAGAAATGTGCCCATCCATTGAGTAGTACACAAACTGGTGGGTGGTTAACCACCTTTGGTAGTAATTCACCACGTTTATAATTTATAAATGCAACATTTCTGGCTCCTAAGATTTTACAGGCATATAATGAGATAAATATGTGGATTCTTCTGATATCAAAATATCTTGATGTGAAAAAAAATCAGAGCCAAAAAAAAAGGTGATCGGAACATACACCTTTAACACATTTGAAATGTGATCCATATCGTGTAAACATGAAAGCCCAAACACATGATATTATTAGTTATCCACTGTTTGATAACGCAATACGGGAAGATACCTATGGTTGGGTGCCATATCACATGAGGCCGGAGGCCGAATGTGATATGGCACCCAACCATAGGTATCGACCGTATTGCGTTATCAAACAGGGGATAACGAATTTATCACTTAGGAAATCCCCAATATATCCTGTACATGTATGTGCTACCAAGACGATATATCCTGTATTGCGTTGTTGGCACATTGCTACCAGGACAATATATCCTGTATTGCGTTGTTGGCAGAATAACAGCTCTGATTGGTTAAATAGAGATTTGGGTTGATCCATTATCATTTTCAGGGGTTGGTGGTAGTGGTGATGGGTGGATAGGTAGCGGTAGGTTTTGGATTATGGGTTGGAATGGGGGTTCACATGCCTTTTTGGTGGTTTCAGTGTAATGTTGGTGGTTCCCAGTGCTTTGGGCTCCAAGTTGTTTAAGTGTTCAAGAAATATATGTTAGGAGGGGGTATATGGTGAATAAGGAGGGGGTTGAAAAATTCTCTTTTTTGGTGGTTCCTAGTGTTATTTTGGTGGTTCCCAGTGTTTGGGGTTCCAAGTTGTTTAAGTGTTCAAGAAATATATGTTGGGTGGAGGTTTATGATGAATTAGGAGGGGGTAGATAAATTGTCTTTTTTGGTGGTTCCCAGTGTTATTTTGGTGGTTCCCAGTGTTTGGGGTTCCAAGTTGTTTAAGTACCCAATAACATAGTTTTGGGTTGTGCTAGGATGTGGTGTATTAGGAGGTTGGGTTGAATAAATTATATTTGGTATTGCGTAGTAGCTTCTGATTAGATTAATCAAGTTTTTGAATGATCCATTATCATTTGAGGGGTTAAAACCATAAGATTTGTTAGGGGTTGGCATTTGTGGATGGGTACACATGTGGTTATTGGTGTTGGGTTATGGAAGGGCGGTAGGAGATGGAGGATTGACAAATATTATATTTTGGTGGTTCCCAGTGTCATTTTGGTTGTTCCCAGTGTCTCAAACACTAGGAACCACCAAGATGTCACTGGGAACCATCACAAAATGCTATTTTGTCAACAACCCCCTTTTTATTAACCACAACCCCCCACCCCCAATATATTGATTAAGCACTTAAACAACTCGGAACTCAAAACACTGGGAACCACCAAAATGGGCCATTTTGACAATCTATCCCCTCCTTCACCACATCCCAGCCCAATCCAACAAATATATTTATTGAGCACTTACACAACTTGGAACCCAAAACACTGGGAACCACCAAAATAACATGGGAACCACCTAAAAAACATGTTGTCAACCCATCCCTTCCTTATTCACTATACACCCTAGCACAACTCCTAAAATATATTTATTGAGCACTTAAACATCCAGGAACCCAAAACACTGGGAACCCCCAACATGACACTGGGAACCACCAAAACAAGGCCATTTTGTCAACTCACCCCCTTCCTTATTCACCACACCTCAGCCCAACCCCCTAAACATATTTATTGAGCACTAAAAACATATCAGAACCCAAAACACTGGGAACCACCAAAATGACAACTGGAACCACCAAAAAGACAGGTCAACCCCCACATCCCCTACCCCCACCCCTTTCCCCTCGCACCCATGATAACCCAACACCTACGGCCACCCTATCCATCACCACCACCACCACCACCACCACCACCAACCCCTAAAAATGATAATGGATCAACCCAAATCTCTATTTAACCAATCAGAGCTGTTATTTAACCAACAACGCAATACCAAATATATTGCGTTGTTGGAACAGCTGATTACAACGCAATACGCTTATATATTGCGTGGTTGCTAAATGGCTATGTACCAATCAGATTACAGCATTTGTATCTATTTATAGCTACTAAGTGATAAAATTCCATATCGAACATTAACTGCGCGTGTTACCAAGCGTTTGCGCTATGATCGTTAAGATATTACATGCAAAACGAGTGCATTGTGTAAGAGTTGCTTGAAATTATCAATTATATTGATACAGGACATGGGTCATGTCACGGTTTACAAATACACAAAATGGTGGATTAAAAACTCAAGCGGGACGATTTACAATTCATTCATTCCGAGGCCCAAATAGACCGTATAAAGGCCGATCCATGCCGAAAAATACATAATATGCCAACAACAAAGCCCGCCATGTTGTTCACGTTGTGTGACCAGCACAGAATGTTGAACATTTTACGGAGGCAGAATTGAGAGTTGAAATCAGCGTTGTTGTATATAGATTGGTTTTTGTAATGTTGAAGTGTTTTCAATACCATTTTTGTTCTTTTGAGGTCGCTTGACTAAAGGATAAATTTGTTATCCCCTGCATTTCGCACAATACGGAAAACTACTATGATTTGAGCCATATCACATGAGGCAGCACACATGCAGGGGATAACTACATGTATAATATTATGGCTACCAAACTACAAAATCCATCTTTTATTCTTCAAATAGGCATGGTTTTTCTTTCTTTTTACAGGTTGAAACATCATCCAAACCACTCAATCCTTGACAATTGCAGCGATATGGATGGATATATTTCTATACCGGGTAAAAGTTTGAACATTCATTTGCAACTTCTCAAGGCTGACATTACTAGTTTGAACACACAATCAGTTGTGGTTTTCAGAAAGCCAGATGGCACTGCAGAAGGTGATTCACTGAGAGTGTTACGGGCAGCAGGAGAGGCTGTAGAAGTGGAGTACAACACTGCTAAAGCACAAGGAGGGAGAGAAGTAGCTAAAGGTGTTGTACTGACTGGAGCAGGGAATCTAAGTCAACAACGGTACATTCTTCATCTCCAATTTGACGTCGACAATCTTGTTAAAGTGAGAGATGCTTTCATGACAGCGCTGCGTCTGGCGGATAAAAAGGAGTTGCAGTCTGTGTCCTTCCCCTTCCTTGGTAAAGCCGGACCTATCAATACTACCGTGATGAAATTGTTTTCAGAATTCACTGAACAACATCGACCCATTTGTCTGCATTTCATTCAGATAGTCTGTGCAGAATATGCTGGAATAACCCAGGATAACCAAGTGCAACAGATAGCTGAGTTTGACAAGTACAAAAGTTTGATGGTTGTAGATCACCTATTGTGGTTAATGGAAAATGACGGCATCCGCTATGGCTCCGATAGCTCCGGGCTATACCCGCTAAGGCTGTGAATGCACGGGTAGTTTCGTACCCGGGTACCCGACCCGTTTTTCGGGCGGGTACCCGGGTACCCGAAAATAGAAACTAAAAAAAAAAAAGTACAAAAAAAGTACAAATTTGTCCCCAAAAATGACACATGATGGGGTCAATAGAGGTCATTTGGGGACACATTTGTACTAAAAAAAGAAAAATTGTAAAAAAAAAATTGTAAAAAAAAAAAAAAAAATACATTTCGGGTATTTGGGTACCCAATTTGGTACTCGGGTACCCGGAATAGCGGACGGGTACCCGGGTTCCCGGGTATAAGTCACAGCCTTACCTTAATACCCGCTATATAAAACGAGTGGAAAAAGTGGAAATTCACTCGAAAAGGAGTGAAGGGAGTGAAACGCAGGACAAATTTCCACTCTAAAATGAGTGTGAAAGTTAATTTTTCACTCTCAATAGAGTGGGAAATTGTCATATAAAATCCCCTTTCACTCCTTATAGAGTGTTTTTCCACTCAAAAACGTGTTGTCCTGCATTTAACTCTTTGAAAGAGTGGAAATCCACTCTTTTACATTTAGAGAGTAGTTGGCCTCGACCACTAGTATGATTGCAGGAACCATGGCAGGACTGTGGCTAGGACATACAAAAACATTGCCTCGTTATGCTGGGACGAGGACATATGCCAGGCAGGGTTCAGAATTCACAGGGGCGAATCATGTTTGGTTTCAGGACACAGAAACTGATCTGATATTATCCTAGGCAAGCTCATGACACCACAAAAATAGTCCATTAGTTGAACAACATCTACTTGTTTGCTTCGGACTAGAACCCTTTTGAAGGCACTGCATATGACAATCATGAAATCATGACGACAAAAATAGGGACAGCTGTCCCAAATAGGTCGTCCGTTTATATGGGTAGTTTGGTTGCAATTGTATTTCATTTGTTTAAATGTAATCAATTTTACATATGCAGCCAATTTTACATCTTGACCCCCAGATGACCTTTGACCTTGGTATGTGACCTTTGACCTCATTAACATATGAATATTTCCATATTGCATCTATGACCCAAGTTTGGTTGCAATTGGTCATTGTATGGAAACGAAATGGACAAGACAAAAAGTGTGTACTTAATTTTACATCTTGAGGGTGCATACCACTATTACGTGCTAACGTGTGTTTCTATGGGAAAGATACCTCGGAAAAACGGCAATATCTTTGAGTTACCTTGCGACTCAGTTTATGAAATCTTGGAATATTTATTAACACACAGATCTTACCTGGGTCAAAAACTCAGATGGGGGTGACCGATTACATGTTTCTATATTTCCCCCTTTATACGGAGTAGTATTTTTAACACAAAATTACACCTTGTAGCCCCTATTGACCAATGTGTATCCGTCCGCCAATATTTTCAAATAAAATAGTACAGATGAATACTCTTTTCATTCAAATTATCTCAGGTACACTTCAGTCAACAAATATAGACCAAGTTCAATAATTTTGAATGACATATCATGTCAATATTAACCATTCTTTCCGTTATTTAGGAACTACATTCGTGATCGCGATCGACGGAAGCTGGGCGTTGGACCGTAAGTGGTGTGCACCCTTGACCTCAGGTGACCTTTGACACTGGTATGTGACCTTTGACCTCATTAACATATAAAGGTTTCCATGTTGCATCTATGACCAAGGTTTGGTTACAATTGGTCATTGTATGGAAAAGAAATGGACAATACAAAAAGTGTGTACTAATTTTTACATCTTGACCTCAGATGACCTTTCACCTTGGTATGTGACCTTTGACCTCATTAACATATGAAGGTTTCCATGATGCATCTATGACCGAAGTTTGATTGCAATTGGTCATTGTATGGAAAAGAAATGGACAAAACAAAAAGTGTATACCAACTACACAGACAGACACAGACTACACTCGAAGGATGCTGCCATATATAAGGTCTCTTCCTACGGACGACCTAAAAATGGTAAACACTTCCGCAGATCTTTATTTGCTACGGTCATACAGAATCACAGCTGGTTATCTAGCACTAAGTGCGCACAATCATGTTCTAACGCCCTCTACTTGACCTTTGACTCTCTGTAAATGCCTTAACAATGGGCTTGTTTAAAGTGTTAGGGTGAAATATCATTATGAACTTGTTTCATGAATGTTTTTGGACAAAATCATGCATTTTTCTTCAAAAGTTGCCTGTACAGGGTGAATCAAAAAACATTGTGCACGATTTGAAGCGGCCATTTGACCTTGATGCGTGCATTGAACCATGGCATTTTTGTTGTTTGTATAAAGCGTTGTTAATCTAGTTTATCCTGCCAAAGTATGAAAGTAATTCTTCAAGATAAGCAAACTGTGGCAAGTTTCGTAAACTGACCACGTTTTTTGACATTCCAATGGGATTTACACACAGTAAAATTGATTTTGCTAAAATGGTCATTATTATCACATTTATTGTCAAAATGTTCCTGTAAAATCATTCTTTCACTCTGGGATAAGTAATTAATAGTCTGATACTGAGTTGTCAAATGAAAATGCAAATCTGGATACAAGCATCACCTGTTACAGACCAAGAAAGCAAAAAGTCTTCAAGAAGTGGAGGCACGTGTCAGAGCCGAAGTGACAGGCATGACAGGCTACACCGCAACAGGGGAATGGTTAGACGAGCTGTTCGCAACATGTTGGACAGGGCACACAAATGTCTTCAGCAAGGCTTCATTAACCAAACTTAATATCTGCAAACAATTAACCTTTTTCTATTTTGAATTGCAAGGAAGCTAAAATGTTATTGTATGCCTTAAGAAAACACCTTTAGCAGAAGACCGTAACTCATACCGTGTGAACCTTAAGGCAAATGTGAATGACTTTTCAGTGCAATTATCAAGAATGAAAGTGTCTTCAGAACATTTCACTTGTGCAATATTTTTAGTTTTACCACCTTTGGCTCATTTAATATACCAGGAACCTGTAATAAATTACAGGCACAACAATGCCTTGCTTGTAGTAGACTCTCACTCCATATCATCATGCTGCAGTAACTGTGTAAATCCCATTGGAATGGCGAAAAATGCGGACAGTTTACAAAACATGATACAGTTTTTAGTCGATTACTTTCATTTTTGGGGAGGATAAACTAGATTAACAACGCTTTATACAGACAACAAGAATTCCATGGTTAAATGCACGCATCAAGGTCAAACGGCCGTTTCAAATCGTGCACAATGTTTTTTGATTCACCCTGTATACACAATATGCTTACAAAACGGTGATAATTTTGATTCAAAAAATTCTTCATGAATTGTGAGTGTATTGAATTTGGCCCAAGGGATATGTTATGGTTGAAGTGTAAAAATAATTTTTAGAGGGTTTAATAATTTTATAACACAAAATGTGAGTGGCATATGTGGATGTTTATGATTTCAATACAGAAATGGTCCTAATACAAATATATGTCATGTATGAATCTATATTACAATTCACGTAAAGCCATCGTAATAGTCAACCAAGCCACAGTCAGTCGTTAGCACTATGCGTGAATGCTGCAGCCTTATCTACGTTGGTACAAGAATGCGGGAAAGGCTGTATTAAACTCTTCCACAGCTCAATCAATTGCATTCTTAACTTGAATGGAGCAATGCTAAGTAAGATATTACTACGCGCGTACATTAGCATACACTGAGATGTGTAGTTCAGTTGGCGTAGCGGTAATACCACTGAGATGTACATGTACGTATGTCTGTTCAGTTGGCGTAGCGGTAATTATAAATTTAATGACGTTTTATGAATTACATTTAATTTATAGGCCTACTACATGTATACAAATGCTCTTTTTACCTCTGAAAAATTAAAATTACATTTTGAATTAAGTGCAATTTAATATTAGGGAGCGATCACTATTTACACCAGGGGCCCGGGGTGGAGGAAATCAGGGGGGTGGAGGAACTCAGGGGGTGGGGGTGGAGAAACTCGGGGGGACACGATATTTGATTTGGTCAAAAGTACAAATATGAAAAATGTTAATTTATACTATACATGTTAATTTATACTAATACATGTTAATTTATACTATAGGGCTTACAAATGTTTTTTCTGACAAATTACCTTTGAATCACTATTTACGCCGGGGGATGGTGGTGGTAAAGGAAATCGGGGGGGGGGGGGCACGAAATTTTATTCTGGCAAAGAGGGGGGACATGAAATTTTGATGGTCAAAAGTACAAAGATGAAAAATGTTCATGGAATCTCACTATAGGGTCAATTTTTCTTATGTCTTTATTGTTGCATTACAAATGACGTTGTTTTATGAGTTAAACATTGGAAATTTATTTATACTATACAAATGCTGTTTTTACCTCTGAAAAATTACACACAATTTATTTAGGGAGCGATGACTATTTACGCCAGGGGGTGGAGGAAATCAGGGAGGGGGACGACACGATATTTGATTTGGTCAAAAGTACAAAGATGAAAAATGTTAATTTATACTATACATGTTAATTTATACTATAGGGCCTACAAATTGGGGGGACATGAAATGTTTTTTAAACATAAAGGGGGACGCGAAATATTATTCTGGCAAAGAAGGGGGACATGAAATGTTGATGGTCAAAAGTACAAAGATGGGGTTTTTTTAAATTATACTATATACATGTTAATTTATACTATACAAATGCTTTTCTTTCCTCCGAAAAATGACTTTTGAATCACTATTTATGCCAGGTATAGGTGGAGGAAATCAGGGGAGGACACAAAATGTTTTTTAAACATGAAAGGGGGGGACGCGAAATGTAATTTTTATTTTATTCTGGCAACAAAGAGGGGGGACATGAAATTTTGATGGTCAAAAGTACAAAGATGAAAATGTTCGCGCGATACGTGCGCAGGTCTCCCAAAAATGAAATATTTTTATTGTAAAAGCTTCTTTAGAGCCAAAATGTATATACATCAAACATAGCATAAATAAGTGTAAAGTCAAATTCTTGAAAAACCTACATACGCCACTGTTGACACACCCTGCATTCTCCATATACCTGCAGGAAAGTTGTTTTGTCAACATGGTCAAGTAGGATGGCACTGTGATGTTTCTGTACTATAATAAAATTCAATTGATTGTAAACATGGAATTAATTCATTTGTTTATTTAATTAATTATGCTTAAAGGTAAAACATTTCAGTGACCATAGTACTGCTTTCCAAGTAAGCCCTTAATATTTTATGCATAAAATAAACCAATATACAGATTGTTAAAAAAGAAAATATAAGAATCTGCTATATACCGGGTGAATCTAAAAAAATGTGCACGGATTGATACGGCCCTTTAACCTTACTGATGTGTGCATTGATGCAAGAAATTGCTGTTCTTAGTAGAAGCGTATTAATCTAGTTTATCTACCGAATAAAATGAAAGTATGATCAAATGAAAAATAATCAAAGTTTTGTAAGCTGAACCCTTTTTATTTTCTTCCCCATTGGAATGGGATTTATACAGTTATGGCATGTGGCATGATTAAATGAAGTGAGTGTTCACTACATCCATGTTTATATAATTTAGTGAGATACTGGCTTAGTAAACAAGGCAATATTCACCCAAAAGTGTTTAATACATTGCATAACTTAATAATTAGGATAATTTACCATAGCATATATCAAAATATCGGTATAAAGCTTAGTTCCAGAAAATAACGAAAATAGATGGGAGAAAATAAAGAACATCAAATCTGTGTTTCACAATAAGTAGAGTGTCATTTTAAAGATTAAATTATAAATATCAATTTTCATTTCTGGAACCAACTAGTCTGTTTTGATGTGATTGGTCATAAATTAGCTAATATTATATTTGGGGCTCTTTATTTTTATGCATCAACATTTTTGTCCACACGTGTTATGGCCCCAATATATGTCCATATCAAAGTGCGTATACTGCCCTCTTTTGACTCCCCAACTTTTGTTTGATAATGACCTGTCATGACACAAGCCTTGAGCAAAGTACATGTTTGACTTCCTCATGGTCAATACTAAATAGATATATTGATCTGATACAATATTCAGAAAGCCCGTCGTCTATTTCCCTCTTGTCTGTGCTCATGCAGGTATGTTATTAAAATATATACATATTTATATGTTAATGAATCCTACAAACTTTGACAAATTAACATCATCTGATGGTTGAAGATTATAGATGGATTTATGTATTTTGTTGAGATGGTCCCTTCTTGTTTGTATTAAGGAATTCAGATCTAAAAAAGTGTCAAACAGAGACTATTGGGTGTTCTTACTATTCACCAAGTGTTTGTTATCTGTGTCTATGCTTGCATTGTTGTGATATACGCAAATGTATCAATCAACCCATATTTCAACCTAAACTTTTCAACCGCCCCTCCCCTCCCTGTTATAGACTGTTCTTGTTTTCTTGTTCAGTCTGCTGTCTTGACCTGCTCTTAGGTCATTCAGGGTCCTCCACCCCACTTATCCCATATAAACAAGAAAGGACCATCTCAAATATGTTTTTATTAAGGAAAATCCGCAACGATAAACCATAGAAAAAAACAAAAGATAAAGAACAATGGAGGGATTATAATTGAATAAATTGTTGTGGGATGTAAAACAATAGTGGCGATTTCAAAAGGAGCTGATTGATTTAAGCATTTTCAATGTTTCTGATTAGATTTTGAAGGCACAGTAAGCTTCTGGCAAATTTCATGATTAAGCCATTATCTGCTGTCTGTGCATGCGCATATTGTCTATAGGTTTCATATGAATAAGTTCAAATAATTAGTTACCTATCCTATGGTATCGCCCAAACAGGTTAATTTCTTGGATTTTTCCCCATTTATTTGATTTTCCGCAACATTAGTGATTCACTGACTTGGAAATTGTCAATGAAAATGTGCTATTTGAAATACTGATATTTGTATACTTTTTATTCAATTTTTTCTCATTACCTTTTCCGAATATTTCATATTACACAGTGATTAAAGTTATTAAAAGAATTATTTAATCATAATTATGCAAAATGCAAAAAAATTAATCAGAATTTACCTGCTTCTGGTGTCATGTTATGCAATCTTCTTACCACCTATTTCATACAAACAATTCAAATTTCCTGCCATCTGCCAAATAACTGATTTAGCAGTGTCCTAAATATTAAGTGAATTTACTTTAAGCTAATGCTATCATGACATCTTAGTTCATACTTAGAAATCCAAAAGTGTACTGTTTGAAAGATAAAGGTTCATACTTTGTTTTGATCACATTCCTCAATAGAATCAATCATGCATCCCATACCATGATCATTACGCATTGACCAACCCTCGTCTAATATAACGGCAACCAAAACTACAATATCAATATTTTATTCTTCAAATTTGAATGGTTCTTCTTTTAAAGGTTGAAAAATCATCAAAACCACTTGTGAATCCTTGACAATTGCGGCGATATGGATGGATATATTTCTATACCGGGTAAAAGTTTGAAAGTTCATTTACAAGTTCTCAAGGGTGATATTACTAGTATGAACACACAATCAGTTATGGTCTTCAGAAAACCAGATGGCACAGCAGAAGGTGATTCACTGAGAGTGTTACGGGCAGCAGGAGATGATATAGAAATGGAGTACAAGACAGCTAAAGCACAAGGAGGGAGAGAAGTAGCTAAAGGTGTTGTACTGACTGGAGCAGGGAATCTTAGTCATCTAAGACACATTTTTCATCTCCAGTTCGATGTCGACAATCTTGTTAAAGTGAGAGATGCTTTCATGACAGCGCTGCGTCTGGCGGATAAAAAGGAGTTGCAGTCTGTGTCTTTTCCCTTACTGGGTAAAGTCGGACCTATCAATACCACCGTGATGGAATTGTTTTTAGAATTCACTGACCAATATCGACCCATTTGTCTGCATTTCATTCAGATAGTCGGTGCAGATTATGATGGTATAACCCAGGATAACCAAGTGCAACAGATGGCTGAGTACGACAAGTATAAACGTTTAATGATTGATTATCTGTTTTGGGTATCAGTAACCGGCTCTAGCAGCTATAGACCCCAATATAGTGCCGCTAGTTGGCCTCCAGTGTAATGGCAGGAACCATGCCGGGACTGTGGCCAGGACGTACAAAAACATTGGCTCGTTACGCTGGGATGTGTGCCAGGCAGGGTTCAGAATTCATATGACGAATCATGTTTGGTTTCAGGACACAGTAGAGGCTGATCGGTTTGTCACGGACGGACGTTTGTGCAAAACATGAGCGAAAAACAGTTTGTAAAAAGTAACTACTGACATTTATTTAATTTTTTATGTTTAATGTTATAGAGAATCATCAACTTTATTGAAATACACAAAAAAAAATAAGGTGTGGTTTGTTACTAAAAATAGATAGACGGAAATGTTTGTGTCACGGACGGACTAGATAGAAATAGGGTTCTCTACCTTTTAGTGCTTCTTTTTAATTTCTATCTAGTCAACTCTATATTCCCCAATGCTTTCCAGGTCAAATAGTAAGTAAGATACATGGTTTGAATATCTGATACACAGCATTTGTAAATATTTTTAATTTTTTACAGGGGTAGGGTAACAAACTTTGTCACGGACGGACATTTTTGAGCGTCACGGACGGACACAAATGTTAACTACATAAAAAACTTTGAAATTGCCACTTATTTACACTTTAGTATGAAAAAATGGTATCAAATACTTACAAAATAGTAAGAAAAATTTTAAGTCATGAATTTTCAGTCTTAGTAATAAAAACCAGTCAAGATATTAGTCTTTTCCCAACACTATGGACAAGATAGAAATAGGGTTCTCCGGACCTTCAGTACTTCTGAGGCTGATCAGTTTTAAAAGGTTAACATAGGTGTGAATAAATAAATTTCTGATATTGAAATTGAATTGTACCTCATTATATTGAACAACATCTTGGCTAACTGAAACTGTATTTTTAAAACGTAAAATGAGTTTTATTTTTTGAGCGGTCCATTATTGCCACTTAGGGGGTGAAAACAAAATGTGTCCGAGCGGACATTATAAGTAGAATATGACCTTACCATACTTTTATGTTAATGAATAATTCTCAGGGTTTTTTTTATGTTATGTTGATAGTTGAGACATGTATCTATTAAATAATAAAAAAATGTGTAGGAAAAATTTCTGGGAAGTAGTTACATTACCCTGGAGTTAACATTTCGATGAGGGACATGTCCGTCTGTGACACAAAAAAGTTTTAAAGTTTTTTAACAACTTTTAAGGACATAGAAGAAAACTAAAAACATTGTGAGCTATCTCCCCTTTATCCCCCCTTTTCTATGCAAGAATGTTATCTAACAATGGCACCATCAAATAAGTATAAAATCAATTACGAAACTTGTCACGGACGGACACAAATTTTGTCACGGACGGACATTATTCAAGCCTGTGAGTATTTTGCATAGTTGAAGCCCACCCATCTTACTAAAAAATGAACTTGTCCTCTGTGATTGAGTGTGCTTATGCAAATAAGTTTAGCCCAGAAAACAATGGTTTAGATAGAAATGATGAAAGACTACGTAAAAGTAGAGGACCCTATTTCTATATTGTCCGTCCGTGAGGCAAATATTTAACTGTCTACTTTTAGTAACAAACCACACCCACCAACATTTAAATCAATTTCAATGAAGTTGATGACACTCATCAACATAATATATAAAACATTTGAATAAGTGCAAGTAGTTTGTGTTAATAATCCATTTCCTCCCGTGTTTTGCAAAAAATGTCCGTCCGTGACAAACTTATCAGCCTCATTTGTTCTTCACAATGGGAACTCTACAGTACTTCAAGTTTGGTGTCTACTTGTATGGCATTGAAATACTTAAAGCTAGTGCATCTTTATATACACACATGTATATGAACCTGTTCAGACTCAGATTTTACAAGTTATAAAGTGAATTACTGGCAGCACATGCATGTATGTTAATTAAACTGCAAAGGAACAGAAGTGTTACATGATCATTTGTTTAAGAATTTGTATGACCATTACATGCATTATCTTAATGTGGACACTACTGGAAGTGGTGAGAATGTTTTGAAATAACGAAGAGCTATCCTTTGCAGGATACAATGTATCTCAATTTTTTGCTCAGTGTTCACATTGTTATTCTTTAGTTACTAAAGGCCATGTCACTCCATGGCATATGGCCTAAACGTATGCCGACGTATACACAAAATAGCTCGAAAATTGTCAAGACTCCAAAAACGTCCAACTTCCCAACGAATTGCATATGGGCCTGTCACAACATGGTGTATGATCGCCTGAACGTATGCCCATGTTAACACAAAATAGCTCGAAAATTGTCCGAGTCCAAGAACGTCCAACTTCCCAACGAATTGCAATATTTTGTTTTTTATCGATGCTAGCTATTTTCAGCCTGGTGAGCATCATAACATGTGCTCACTGCTGTAGCAAACCTACTCATTTGCATAAAGGGCATACCTGTATGGACTAGTTCATTTAATGGTAAGAGGGTGGTATTCAGCTTTGCTTGTGTGCTCAGAACTGAACAGTAGCTAACAGTGTCCGTCCGTGACAAAATTTGTGTCCGTCCGTGACAACTTTTAATTAAAGATTTATCTAATTTATGCCTGCCCTAATTAATTAATACTCCTGCATGGGAAAGAATACATATAAGGGAGATACTTCACTATGCTTTTATTTTTTTACTTTGTCCTTGAAATTAGTTAAAAAACTTATAAACTTTTTTTGTGTCACGGACGGACAGCAAAACATCAAAATGTTAACGCAAGTCTAGCGATATAACTTCCCCCAAACTTTTTTCCCAAATATTTATCTTATTTGATGGAAAAGTGTGTCAGCTATCAACATTACATCACAAAACTCTGAAAATGTTACATTAACATAAAAATATAGCATGATGAACTAGAACTAAAATGTCCGTCCGTGACGCATCTTGTTTTCACCCCTTGGACAATAATGGACTGTTCCGCGAACGTACCGCATTTTTTTAATTTTTAAATGCAGTTTCAGATAGCCTAGATATTGTCCAACATTGTGAGGTACCTATCAATATCAAAATCAGAAATTTATTTTTTCATAACCATGTTAACCTTTAACCGATCAGCCTCAGTAACTGATCTGATTATGACACCACAAAAATTACCTGTTTGCTTCGAACTGGAACCCTTTTGAAGGCACTGCATATGACAATTGTGAAATCCTGACAACAAAAATGATACAAACTTTCGCAGATTTTGATTTGCTACGATCATACAGAATTGCAGCTGGTAATCTAGCACTAAGAGCGCACAAACATGTTCTAACGCCCTCCACTCGACCGTTGACTCTCTGTAAATGTCTTGTTTGAAAGTGTTGGGTGAAATATGCCATCATTATTGTAGAGACCTCTAAACTTGATCAATGTCTGTTCCTTTCTGTTAAAAATACATGGGGAGCAGTCATAGCCTAGGCATAGTATACATGTATGCAGATGCATGGAAAGAAAACTCTCAAAATAAGGTGTTATGATAAACAGGTTTTTCATATATGAGTGAGGTTTACAACATAAAAATACAATTAGGTATATACACACAATGATAAGGGCAGCAAAAACATACACTATTGTTGGCACTTCTGGTGGCAATTTTATTCAAAATTGGGCTGTATTTAGCTAATTACTCTACCCCATATGTTTGTAGAATTAATGAGGTCAGCTCCATCAAATCAAAAGAGTGAATGGCCTAAATAGCTGACCTCATGCACTGGAGGGTCGC
Organism: Ophiura sarsii; assembly: GCA_035610835.1. Classification (NCBI taxonomy): domain Eukaryota; kingdom Metazoa; phylum Echinodermata; class Ophiuroidea; order Amphilepidida; family Ophiuridae; genus Ophiura; species Ophiura sarsii. The sequence continues at coordinate 43,876,039 of CM069458.1, read as the reverse complement.
TCACAAAATCTAGCAACCTGAATTAATCCAGTGCCAATCCCCCAATCAGGTATGCTCAAAATCCTGTTGGGTTAAGATAAATGTTGACTTGCACTTATATATGTTTGCATGTTTGCCTTAATTCGCAATTAATTATGCAATAACTTTCCTGTACGACCGGCAAGGAAACAAAGGCCTTTATAATATAATATATAATACTCCTACAAATCGGAGGGCCAATTGGTACTGAAATTTGCACCACTGTGGTATATGTAATACAAACTTGATTATAAGACTGTACGAAACGCAGGTCTTCCACCAAGCCTACCTCTACAATCTGAGGGGCTACAAGTTATATAGCAATTTTCAATTAATTTTCATGCCCAATTAGGTCAAAAAGTGTTTCATATGGCCAAAATTGTGAGTGAATTTAATTGTGCCAAAGGAATATGGTAAAGTGTAAGTGTAAGTGTAAAACTCATTTTAGGCGGCTTAATATAATTTTGTAACACAAATGTGAACAGCCAGATAAAATAAGAAACAACTGCATTTGTTTCAATTGTCTCTGATTTCAATACAAAAAGGGTCACAATCCAATCCAACTAGGCCATGTATGAATGTGCGAGGGTCATTCAATAAGTTCTACCTCCTATCTCATAACTTTGCTAATATAAGCCAGTCGTATGAAATATTCCACAATTGTAGCTTTGAATCTCAGCTACCAATTCATATATAGTAAATTGGTCTGAGTACTGATTGTACTATTCTGGAGTTGCAGTGAAAACCAATGGTCCATTTAGTGCGACGGAAACGGATAACAAATTGCCAAATGTCTCTGATTTCTAACTAACTATACTCTGTTTGGCCATCTCGAGACAGTGACGTAACTGAACAGGCGCAGCTTTTACGCACACGTATGTATCTTCCGCCTTTCAACGCTCGTGTTTGTACGCCAGCGCCGCAAGTATGTGAGCGTGTTATGTGATGCAATTAGTAGAATACAATGGCCAAACTGAGTATAATCATCCATTATTTTCTATTTTCAGTTTTAAAATCTGCTGTGATGTCTAATCATACAATACGGAGAGCAAACCTAAAAAAACATATTTATCTTTAGGGCAATTTTCCATGTCTGTTGTCCAAAATCTCTCACTGGCTTTGATTGCACCATAACAAAAGTAAAACAGATATCAGTTATCATTTACTATAAACGTGTAGCTATGATTCAGAGCTATAATCAAGACAAATGTCATGAGGCTGACATTCATATTAGCGATGTTATGAGTGAGGAGGTAGAACTTATTGAATGACCCTCATATTTAAGGGGGCAGTACACTCCATTTTTTCTATCATTATTTGTCTCACCCAGTTTCCACCCAATAGCTTTATGAAAATGGTCATATTAGTATCAAATATGTAGGGTGACTGCCAGATTTATCGATCATGAACCAGACAAAACCAAAGTACCAGATGTCGTCGGGAAGCCATTTGGATCAGATGCCAGGGGACAAACCCTCACAACAAAATCAAGGCTTCAATAAGCCTAACAACAATTGTTGTTCATGCAAGGCCAACAATGCCCTTAACATCATGAAGTAAATTTGGGTTCAAAGATCATAAAAGTGAACAAGCTTGCCAGTCAGATAAAGCTCCTATAGTTTATATCAGTTCCAAATTGGCGAAAAATATGCGGATGTAATCTAAGCATGTGTACACACGCTATGGGCGACTATTTTTGCATTCGCAAGCGTTATGTTGGCTATGCTAGTGTTTTCCCACACACATGCTCAATTCCGTGTTCATTTGCAGCCAGTGGCGTAGCCAGGGGGCCAGGGGCCATTGACCCCCTAGAATGACCCCGTCGGTACACAACGCATGCCGTTGGTACATTCGTAATTTTGACCATGCAATTTTTTCTTTTCTTTTTTGGCCAGTTTTGAAGACAACCACATCAAGCCCCTCCCCCCCCCCCCCCCCCCCCCCCCCTCGAGCTGACTGCAAAATAAATGTTGGCAACCTTTTACTATTTTGTTGTCGGTACATCATGCCTTTCGTCGGTACAATTATGTCTTGCCTCCCTTGTTTCAAAAAGCTGGCTATGCCACTGTTTGCAGCCATATAAGCATGGTCGCCAATTTGGTACTGACTGAACGGAATGAAATGTTACAAACCAAGACTACCAACCCCACCTACTTGGATTTGCATTTTAACAAACCTCTCTAATCAAATTCTGCTCGTCACATAAAATTCCACAATTTCTGTAACACATACACCAAACTAAATGACCCATCGCAATAAAACAAACCATATGTTGGGAAAACTTTTTTTCCAGAAAATTACAAAAGTAGATGGTAGAAATAAAGAAAATGCATAATATTATCTGTGTTCCATATTCTATTTCAATAAGTTAAAGGTAGATGTTCCAATTTTCAACTTGAAGTTTTCTATTCTACATGAAAGGTCATCCTTAAAAAAGTCGTGTTCCAAAGTTTGAGTTGCATAGCTCTATGGTTCTTATTTTAGACGCACAGGATGCTGTGAACTGTACCCATTGAGTAGTACACAAACTATATCGGTGGTTACCACCATTCGCGGTAGTTCGACGTTATTTCATCGATTTCTCCGTAATTATACCGATTTAGGCCGCCAAATTTCAGTATGATGATGAGAAAAATAGGAGCTTTCATATGATATGAAAATCTCTGTATGTTTGAAATAATTCTGTGTTACGAAAATGTGATCGGGTCATCTACCTTTAAGGTGTAACTTAAATATCAATATTCATTTCTTGAAACAGCTGGTCTGTTTTGGTGTGATGGGTCATAAAAACATATCAGGCTCTTTATTTGCACCAAAATGTTTGTGCATAACCCTACAGTGCATAAAAGTAACATCTAATGCAGCCCAAATCATCCCCTTTTTACAGTATCCCTTGCTGTAATAGAATGTTGTTTTGACGAATCCAATAAATCGTACTTACTACGTACGTTTCGACTCCTTACTGAGCAGGAAGAAGAATCTTGCCTGGTTTACAACCGGGACTACTTTACGGAGTAAAACGCATCAATCTACGCAAATCTATCAACATTTTTTAACTAGGCAAGATTCGTCTTGGTGCCCTGACTGAGCTGGAGTCTACATCTGACTGGCAACCTTCTGATTTGTCCTATTGGTTTTATAGGCACGATTCTCGCCAATAGAGGGCGGAGTTTCAATCAGTTGTTTCAATTGGGACAAGGCTAAAATCATCGACAAAGAAGGACATAAAACCACAAGATCGCTCAAAGAAGCCATCTGGATCCGCAGGCGAGGACAAGACACAATGAATAAGGACGAGGGGGCTTACAAGTTGAATAACATTTACGACCAACTGATTGAAACTCCGCCCTCTATCAGCGAGAAACGTGCCTATATAGGACAAATCAGAAGGTTGCCAGTCAGATGAAGACTCCAGCTCAGTAAGGAGTCGAAACGTAACTAGTAAGGACGATTTATTGGATTCGTCAAAAGAACATTTTATTACATATTTATGAACAATCCTGATGAATCTATACCAAGGTAGTATCCCTTGCTATTCACTTTTTTTTGTCCACGTCGGTCACATCTATGACATTTTGAATTCAGATTCAGGTTTTGCGGTTGAGTCTATGAATTTTATGTATCTAAAATCAGTATTTGTACCCAGATGCCTTTAAAATGAATATAATATTTTGATATGATAATATATGAACATGCTGTTTGTAGAGAAATAATTTGAATAATATTAAAAAATAGTAGAGCTTGGCAAAATCTTTGTCATTTAGAAATTACTGTCTATTTACATGTCCTAGCAGGTATTTATAAATAAGCTGGAGATGATAATATATAAGAGGAGTACAAGACAGACAAGATAGCTAAAGCATGAGGAGGGAGAGAAGTAGCCAAAGGTGTTGTACTGACTGGGGCAGGATATCTGGTTAATCAGCACCCCATTTTTTATCTCCAGTTTTGCATCGACAATCTTGTTATAGAGAAAGATACTAGCTTACAATACAGCTCTGCACCTGGCGGATAAAAAGGAGTTGAAGTCCGTGTATTTTCCCTCCCATAGCAAAATAAAAAGGTAGCCGGTGACTACCTGATAGTTACCGGATGCTCACCCCTGAGTGCTCTCCAGGTGACAAATTTGAAGATATCCGGAAGTTCCCGCTAGTAATTACCTTTTTTGGCAAACAGTAGTTAAAGCAGGAAGCCACCCGATGGGTTTCCAAAAACAAACCCCCAAAAAGGTTCCCCAAAAACAGTCATCCGATGGGTTTCCAAAACAAAAAGGCTCCCGAAAAGGTATAACTACCACAAAAGGTCAATCCACCACAAGGTCACAGGACAAATACCTGCCATTCTAATATTTGAATTCAGTGTTAACATGGTGAAGCTATGAGGGAAACTAGCATAGATGTTTCCTGCTTCATTATTTAGGATCATGTTATTTTGCATGGATATGCTTGACATTTACCATGTGCATGATGACCTTGTGTATTTTCCTTTTGCTATAATTGGTTGATATTAGGAAAGCTTTATTATTGTTTTGATTTAAGCATGATGATACATGTGTAAGTCTATCTCCTGTAATTGTATAGATCATCATATACAGAGATACATGCTTGCAATCAGTTATATTTGATTATTCTATTAAAGCTGATGATGTGCATATCATACAATTTATGTGCTCATTTGTGTAATAATTTTGGCTTCTTTCTACAACTATAGATGCCATCAGAGGGTGTATATATAGGGTCTTCAATTTGGGGTGAGTACAAGAGGTGGGAGTGGGACAAGCCATGCACATGATCGTCCACCCTGAGTCGACAGTCATGTGGGTATTTCCATTACTGCATATTCATATCGCCATTGCAAATGTATAACAATGTTCAACAGTGTAAATATCAATTGCATTACTTTTATTCTTGCATTAGGACCTACACAATTGATTTTGAGTTTCCTGTTAGAGGTTTAAAAAATGAGTAGATGAATGAAACATTGGGTGTTTTTGCGGCAGAATGTGTAAATAATTAATAATTAAATAAATGACGCGGTAGTATTTTTGGACGTGGGCAGGAACAGGATATTCAACATTAATTGTAACACAATACATTATCTATTATATGGATTAATTTATTTGACAATGAACAGATGTGATTTATTACTTTATTTAATTGTTGATATTATTTTAGTTCATAATAATGTATCACAGGTGCCTTTAATGTATACCAACACAATTAAAGTGGATTTTGTCCCAAACAGATTTGAGTGAAATAGAAAATCCATCATGCATAACACTGCCGTGTTTATTCTGATGAGATGGACCGATGCGATACAATATAATTACAATGTTTACAAATTTTCAAATTATGACGCTACAATAAATGACACGCCCTTAATGAATGTCATGAGCAAGAGGCAGTGCCACGCTTCGAGTACAGCGTGAATGGGACCCGCCGCTCTACTACAGTATACATAATTTGACATCAAATTAATATCAACTGATGGTTGAAGACTAGATGGATTTATATTTGGTTAAATGATCATTGAAGTGAAGTAAACAGCCAACAAAGACGCACAACCAGCATATGCATCCACCACCAGGTATGAGCAATACATATTTGTACCTAACATTATTAATGATTAAATTAACAATGACCTTCAAAATACACGGTCTCGAACCTGGTCTCTCTTCACTATCCGGGCAAAGAATTGATCACTAGACCACAGAGGCTGTGTTTATGTGGATGACAGATGAATGAGCGCTAATGTATACAAATTCATCATCGAGAGTCTCAAGCAACCGAAATACATTTGGTATATATGAGCTATATTTTTTCTTCTTTTATTTTTCATCCATTTTTCTTTCTTTCTTTTTTAAGGTTCAAATATCATTGAAACAACTTGCTAATTCTTAACAAACCTATAGCGATATGGATGGATATATTTGTATACTGGGTAAAAGTATGCAAGTTCATTTGCAACTTCTCAAGGCTGACATTACTACTGTGAACACACAATCAATTGTGGTCTTCAGGAAACTAGATGGCACCGCAGAAGGTGATTCACTGAGAGTGTTACGGGCAGCTGGAGATGCTGTAGAAGTGGAGTACAAGACAGCTAAAGCACAAGGAGGGAGAGAAGTAGCTAAAGGTGTTGTATTAACTGGAGCAGGAAATCTGGTTAATCAGCACCATATTTTTCATCTCCAGATTGACACCAATAATCTTGTTAGAGTAAAAGATGCTTTCATGACAGCGCTGCGTCTGGCGGATAAAAAGGAGTTGCAGTCTGTGTCTTTTCCGTTTCTGGGTGATGTCGGACCTGCCAATACCACCTTGATAGAATTGTTTACAGACTTCACTAAACAACATCCACCCATTTGTCTGCATTTCATTCAGATAGTCTGTGCAGAATATCCTGGTATAACCCATAACCAACAAGTGCAACAGATGGCTGAGTTTGACAGGTATAAGAATTTGATGGTCAATGACTACTGGCTCAAAAAATCCGGTACAATCCAAAATAGTTCTTGGCTATGGGAATCCGGTGCTATCCAAAATAGTTCTTCGCCATTGGATGGGCTATGGGATGGATGTAAATATATTATAAGAACTTTTATAATGACCTTAATAGAGAAACTACCAAGTATGGCTCTACGTAAGTCACAAGCCGATGTCTGAAACCTTAATCAGCAAAGCTTTGCCGATAGGGATGCGATACATTGCCGATTTGGAAGAAAACTTTGGAAACACTTCTCAATACAAATCTGACTAGTAAATCTGCAACAACAGCATTTTTTTCAATTGATTATTGGTCAACTTTAAGCGCCATAACTTGAGAGACAAAAAAAAAAGATACTCTGCACGTGACTGATGATGGTCAATATTAATTTGTCTGGAAGTTTATTCCCATTATTGATCAAGATGGCGCTTGTAAATGGTGTTTGCTGGTTGATATTTTGAATTAATTCCTCATTTGTACAAACTAATTAATTAAAATACTTATCAATATAGATATCGGTCACAATTAATTAACTTGAAAACACTGTACATCAAGATAATCTCTGAATGGAAGAATTTACAAGAACCATCATGAATAACCGACTATGTAACAAACACACACAAAGTACACAAACAAACATATTGGGGAAAAAGGGGTGTTACCATATGATCAGGATTATACGGATGATCTGTCATAACAAAATTGACATATGTGACCCGTCGCATCAAAAAGGACATGTTGGAGGCCTGTGTCAAATCTGAGTTATTGGTATGGCATGAAAGAGCACGTTTTAAGCTTTGAAATGACCCCATGTTAAAGTTAATCAGACTTTGTATTAAATCACAAGATAAGATTTGAAGAAGCATATTTTTGTCTATTATTTTCTTTATAATTCACCAAATATATTTGCCTCTATCTCAAAACTGTGTTTGCCGACAACATGTTCTTTTTTACGCGACGTGTCACATATGTTTGGGACATGATTTCAATCTGATTCACGAATACCATCAGTTTAACCTTTCTAAGTTTTACACAAGTGCACTGCTAAAAGAATTAGTCAGACTTTAGAATCACAATAATATGAATTCATATAACACCAACTTTTGTTGGCCTCTTCTATCTCAAAATTTGAAACAAATATAGATGATCATGCTTAAAGGTAGATGTTCCGATGACATTTTCATAACACAAATTTTTCTCAAACATATGGAGATTTTCATATCATATGAAAGATCACATTTTTCTGACTAACATACTGAAATTTGACGGTCCAAATCAGTATGATTACGAAGAAATCGGTGAAAAACATTGAATTACCGCAAAAAGTGGTTAACCACAAGTATTGTTTCAATACAACTCAATGGGCACATTTCACGGCATCTTGTGCATCTAAAATAAGAACCATTAGAGTAATGCAACTCAAACTTTGGATTACGACTTTTTTAAGGATGATCTTTCATGTAGAATAGAAAACTTCAAGTTGAAAATCGGATCATCTTCCTTTAATTGGTTAGTGTAGATTTTGTTTTTAAATATTTTGCTTGTAATTTGTTGACATAATGCACGGTATTAGTTAATCAGTTCCAAATTGGATCTCTCCGCACATTAAAGTAATCCAAGCGTATATGCGCGGTTATGGCCACACGCACACGGTTAGGGCAGAACACACACTTATGATGCACAGTGCGCTTGTTGCCATCACGCATGTCCGTGTCCTTCTGTATTATTCATTCGCTGTTCAAGGAGGCTTCGCCAATTTGGAATTGATCAAACTATAGTATAACTCATTAGTACTGGTTCAAGCCTGGGCCCATATATCTGTTCCAAATCAAGATACTGCCATAGACTTTGTGTTATGATCAATGTGATCAGTGGTTCGTAACAAAGTTTGCGTGAGCCAGTGCATCTGGCAACAGCTATATTCTAATGTGCACTACGCCAGAGAACAAGGTTATGATTTCGGACCAAAAATTGTTTTATGGCTAAAATTGTTACTATTAAATTAATTGCGGTAAGCATGGGTCAAAATAACAGGGGTTTTTTTACCGGGAACTACTTTTATTAAAAAGAAGCTCCCAGTTCACAGGGATTTGATAAGAGCTGGAAGCTACTTTTAGTCTACCGAGAGCTACTTTTATTAAAGGCATATTATGTGATCTTTTCCAAGTAGCGCCCTCTATCAATGATTTTTATTATGAAAGCAGATTTTCTTGCAGATTTTCATTTTTGATCATAAATCATAAAGATCTTCTAAGTTACAGATCGATACAATTCCTAATTACTTCAAAATCATGGTTTGAAAATAGATCGTACCGAGCGGTACTATCCATTTTTCAAAACCATGATTTTGAGGTTATTAGGAATCGTATCGCTCTGTAACTTGGAATATATTCATGATTTATGATCAGAAAAGTAAATCTGCAAGAAAATCTGCTTCCAATTTTTTTTGAGGATTGAGGGTGTCCCCTGGAAAAGATCACATAATATACCTTTAAGTTAAATATAAAGGCCTACAAGAAACAGCTGCACTATACACAACTGTACACAACTGTCAAATATTGCACCACCTGTAAAATGCAATTCCTGCAGAATAAATCGTTCATAATCAAGTTTTCCGGCATGTTGTTCAATAAAAAATATCATATGGAACATTAACTATCACATTTTATTTGGTTTTGCTTTATTTCTTGCTAACTAATACAGTTGCAAATCCATATGATCACATAATTTTGACGAATATGCGATACTGATTTCATTTGTAATTCCCTCATCACTAGGAGCATCACTACATAATTTTAACACACATCATACTTGAGTGACCCCTTTTGGTAAAATAAACAGACAACCATGCAGTGTTCGAATTCGACGGTATCGCATCGCAAAATGTGATGCATAATTGAGATATTGCGCCTCAATTCTATACCTTGCATCGCAAAATGTGCGATGCATTGATGGGTCAGATTTCTTGCTGATTATGCCATTTTTTGACATTATTATTTCTGCAATCAGTAGCGAACTACACAATCACAACCAATCACGGCGATCGCCATTTTCCCTTCTCATCATGCAATAGCAACTGTCCAAAATCATCATTACGCATGTTTCAAAAACAAATCAATTTTTTTTCAACTTTCCTGAGGCCCAAGAAAATGACATCATACTAGTTATTTGATACTACATGTTTTGACTCGAGTTTTCGTGAGATATTGCAAAATCGTCACTCATTGGTAAAAGCACGGTTCAAAACATGTGCATTAAGCTTTCGATCGCCGAAATTGCGGTCTCTGATAGCGAGATTCTTTTTAATGAATGAAGGGGCATTGTTTTATTACATAATAATAACGGAAGGGAATTAAAGAAGAAATATGATGGGTACATCTTACTCTTAGTGTTTCGTTACATTTACAAAGGAAAATACTGACTACAAACTAAAGGATACGGACTATAAAAAGTAAGCTTATTTACTTTTAAAATCGTGTTTTTTTCCGGGGCTCAGTGAAAAAGAAAAAGCAAAAAACTGCTATACAAAGCATATTTTGTATAGCAAAAAACTGTGATGCAAATTGTTGGACTTGCTATGCAAAGCAAACTTTGTGTAGCAGTTTCTGCTATGCAAATAAAATCCCAGAATTCGAACCCTGCAGACAACAACATTTGCCCAAATCATTTCTGGTTTCTATAGAAACAGGGACACAATAAAATTAGGTCATCCTTTGAAGTTAAAATTATTGTATCACCAACACAGATGAACTTTCATTCCAACAACCAGGTCACATGCATGCATTCTATTTTTATGTAAACGTGGGAATTTCTTCCACGCTACATTAGATCTCATCCCTTCCACACTTAATCAAGCAGCTATACCAAGACAATTAGAAATGTGTAAATATGGTCTCTATTGTGTATAAATGTATGTTTGTAATAATGAACTGGCCAACCAAGCATAATTAATAAGCAAAATGGTTCAAATTCAGTGAAGCACAAACAAATATTTTATTGGGCAACTGGAATCACTGGTATATTGTTTAAAGTTTCAAAAATATATAAATCATATGTAGCCCAATGTCACTATTTGATTGAACAAAAAATATTATTTAAAAAAATCATACATATAATAAATTGGAATCATTCATTTGGGGATGGGGTGGCTGTAATTACAGTGATGTTTGGCTAAGATTTGTAATCAATAAATTGTTACTTTAAACACCCCTCCAATGCTGTCTATGTTAGATCTCAATTCTTTGGTTTGCATGCATAGTTTAATCTCTTCATGGTTTTAACTGATAAACAAGTTGAAAAAGAAAATCATAAAAATTGGCAAAATATGGGTTGGTCTGGCATACAGAAGAGAGTTTTCTGTTCATCTCTTCAAAGCAGGCCTGTGTCACTCCAGGCAACAGCTCACTGGCCAGATTGAAGCCAGTGTAGCTATAACCCGGGGTGCTCAGTGGTCATTACAAGAGGGGTATCATGCGTGTCCAAGAAATCAAGTAATTAGGGTAGTTTTTCAAGCTGGGGCACGTTACGTACGTAACGTGAATAGGGTATCAAAACAAGCCAAATTAAGAAAAAAAGGGTATACTTTTTAAATCATTGCCTTTCGTATTTAGGGTCCTTATTTGCTCCATGAGAATTAAAAATAGCCATGTTGCATGGGCGAGATATATTTCTCAAATTGTATCCTTCGCAAGTGATCTGATAAATCAGCTCGGCATTTGTTTCATAATACTTTTAGCTTTAGGGAAGGACAAAAGGGTTAGAAATGTGTCATACGCAGTAAGAGGTTTAAATTATACAAATAACTTGCTTAGGGTATCAAAATATTTTGAGTACTTGTTTAGGGTATCAAAATATTTTGAGTACTTGTTTAGGGTATTGGAAATACTGATATTACTTGCTTAGGGTATGTAAAATACTGTGCCATAATCGTTTAGGGTGCTTTTTTACATTAACACGATTACGTATTTAGGGTACTTTTTGAAAGTCCTTAGACGCGCATGATACCCCCTTGTAATGACCACTGAGCACCCCGGGAGCTCTAATACAGGGTGGTTCAAAAAAAGTTAACCCACATCTGACAGCCATTTTCTTCTATTTATTAATTCATGTTTATAAATGTCTTTGCGTTTTATTGAAGCAGTGGTTATTGAGCATCACTGGCAAAAAAATCTAATATCTTGATTATTTTTCGTTTGTGAAATACGGTAGCTTAAAGATATCATGTGCAAAATTGACTCGTCTACAGATATGCCTCCAAATGTTTCTCTCAGTTCTCTCAAAGAAGTCATACATGTACTTGGTCAAAATACTTCATTTTAGGCCATTGCACTCTTCTCTTTACCAACTTCTATTTTTTGCTTATTGAGTTTAGATCCCACTAAAGTAAAGCGCTCTATATATAAATGTGTGTTATTATTATTTTCCATTGTCTATGATTCCTGTTCAGAATCTTTTTGTCAAATGGACTTTGATGAGAAGGCTACTACAATGGACAAAAATATCATATCTGCAACTGCAATGGCTGCCCTGATTAACAGTTTATACCAATTACTCAGCATATAACCCAAACCATATATAACAAGTAGCAGCTATTACAGATGGCACAAAGCCCTCGACTTGTTGGGTTCAAAAGTAGCCCCATTGTGCGGGTGAATTCATAATACTGATTATTTTACGGTGAGAGAACATGTCAATATTGCTTATATTGTTAATGCAAGCATGCAATTACATTTCATGGTCGAACAAATTTCATTTTCCGATTACAATTTCAGTTTTACTTGTACTTCTTGTCTCTGGACTTTTTTCTTTTGACAATTTCTGGTTTGTCAGTTTACAAAATATGCGGTTACAGTCGTTCATTTGCATGATTGAATCAATACATTTGGAACGTTGTCTGCCAGGCCAATTACATGGTCATATCTTTTGACTATACATGCTATATCAAATGTAAACTCTTACTCAGACATGGATGGTTTTACATTCCCATACAGGCAAACAGTTTACATGTCCATGTGCAACTTCTCAAGGCTGACATTACTTCTGTATATGCACAATCAGTTGTGGTCTTCAGAAAGCCAGATGGCACTGCAAAAGGTGATTCACTGAGAGTGTTACGGGCAGCAAGAGAGGCTGTAGAAGTGGAGTACAACACTGCTAAAGTCAAAGGAGGAAGATCCGGCGCTAAAGGTGTTGTACTGACTGGAGCGGGAGATCTAGCTAATCCTCGACACCTCCTTCATCTCCAGGTTGACGAGAATAATCTCATCAGATTGAAAGAGACTCTCCTGACAGCTCTACGCTTGGCAGAAAACCAGGAGCTGGAGTCTGTGGCTTTCCCGTATCTGAGCAGAGAAATGGCTCTGCTTAATTCATTCACAGAATTCACCGAACACCGCCGCCCTCTATGTCTGCACTTCATCCAAATAGTATGTACAACGTATGACGAACTAAAACTGACTAAAGATCTCATGGTCGGCAAATGGGACAGTACAATCTACGACCCCGATTGATCGCCCAACAATTGTAACACATAACGGCTGTTACTTCCCGCACTTGTGCAGGCTGACGATATGTGAGAGGACAAACTCATCATTCCATGCAGAGGTCTATCTTTCAGCCTTTGTATCTGCAACATGATGACTATGTGACTTATTTAATATGTGGTGAATTACCACAAAAAATGTTGTTTAGGTTACACACAAAAAACCTGTTCTATGGGCAAACGGACTTCCCAGGTAGGGTCGGTCTGTTAGGCATGTTTTGAGGGTTGGGGTTCAAAAGTTTCGTGAAAATGTTGCCAAATTTAATTGACACAATTTTTTTTTTTAAAAGGGGTTGGTCTGGCCTGTAGAACAGTTTATTGCCTCAGTGGGCTTTTTCATGAAAACCAGTGCTCACCCTGAGATGCTCATGCACACCACAAAATGGACAACCAAGCTGTCCCCAGGACAGGGCCAGGTGAATCTGTCGACTACCTGGGAGTTAGTATTAACAGCAAGCTTACGTGGAATGACCACTGCAACAAAGTGAGTTCCAAAGTTTCCCAGACAATTGGTATGTTGCGTCAAAACATCTCCTGTTGTCCAACTAGTGTGAAAGCCCAGGCTTACCAAACTTTGGTGCGTCCAAAATTAGAGTATGCTTCCAGTGCGTGGCCGGTCACATCACACCATCAAGGGATCTAAGCGCATTGAGGCTGTTCAGTGTTCAAAATGCAGCAGCTAGATTTTGCACTAGGGACTACAAAATACAGCATGGCAACCTAAGAATTCCATTTCCACAACAAGTCAACCCTGCTCCTCTTCAAACAACATGCAATAGCCATGCATTCAAGAAACAAGTGATTTATATGCTTCCATCAACGCATACAAGTACTCATTCTTCATCAGAACAATACCAGTTTGGAATGGATTACCAGGCAGCGCAGTTGTAGCACCATCTGTGATGAGGATGTTCCAAACAGCAGCACTCCCCACCCTCAGGACCGTGTAACTTGCTACATGGTCTTTTTTAACTCCTGTATATATTGTGGATTTTACTCGCACTTGGTACACTGCACCTTGACATCACCCGCTGTAATAGTTGGTCATCCGACTCTAGCGGCCACCAAATTGAAAAATTGAAGAATTGAAATCTTATCGAGCTTTGGGCCTGTGAAATCTGAACATATATATTGGCTGGTTACGGAATATCCTTATTCCATTTACTACAATAGTTTGATCAGGTCCAAATTGGGGAAGTCTCCTTACAGCAGCGAATGAATATAGAAGGGCGCTGGCACGCATGAAGGCATCAAGTACACTGTGCATCATGCGTGTGTGCGGCCAAAAATTGTGTTTTTGGCCATAATCGTGCGAGTACGCTTGGATTACTTTTACACACGAAAAGATTCAAACCGAATTTTTCTCGCCAATTTGGAACTGATCAAACTATACCTACATGTTCATAAAACCACACCCATTTATGCCCATGAAGTCATTCTATTTAAAGGGACACACAAAGTAATGCTGAAGATTTTTTTTAAATAACATTTACTTCAGGATTCAAGATGAACATTTATAATGGTCACTGTTGCCACTCATGAAATCAAGAATGCAGCCTTTATGCCTGGAATAGGCCTATTTATATATTGTTAATGAAAGAGGTGCTACGTTGCATGTCATTGTTTAGGTGAGAATAAAACAACTACAAAGTAGTCAAGTGTTGTTTTAAAGATGCACAATATTGATTTAAAAATATCCGACGTTTCGGTCGAGAGACCTTGAAACACATTAAAGCTCATGTGATCTTCTACCCTAAATCAAGGTCAATCAACCACCCAAATTGGCAAGGATGTACACTTAGCTTTAAATATTATCAACTTCAAAGAAAATGTTGGTAAATAACTCCCTGTGTCAGCCAGACTGGGACCAGAAAACCTCTATGCTCCCCAGCCACCAACAGTGTGAAATTCTGATATAAGCAGTATCAGAATATTCAATTTGAATTGATGTTTTGTTGTACAAAGAGGGCTATTTTTTCTTAATCCTTACAATTAAGTGTAAATTCGTACATGTATTACAATTATAAAAATGTAAAAATCAAAGTTTGAATCAAAATTAAGGGCACAGCCTCCGAGACATCACTGAATTTCCCTTTCATAACCGTTGCGTTACCAAGAGCTGCAGTAAGCAAAAAAATAAACACGCCCAAATTGCTCACATTTCAACATTTTCCCTAGTTGCCATAATATAGAGAGGATCAAAAGTTCAATACTATTTGCCGCTGGTATTACTTCCTGTGTTTCCAAAACCAAATGACTCCCCATGTATAAAGTTCAGTGTCAGGGCTTTAATTGGGTCATATTACCCCCTGGGGTCTATCTGTCTATCTTACAGTGGTTCTGATTGGTTTATTACAAGATGTACTCATATGAATAGCCAATTACGATACAGCTTTTAAACTATTTCACCCTGATCTTTATCAGGGATACAATTATTTTAACAGTGTCTCTGATTGGTGCAATAAATAATGTATCCATCTTTCTGATCAATCGGCCAGTAGTTCACATGTGAAAAAATCAGGTCACTCACCGTATTTCCTCTTTGGAAAACTTTTGGTGACAAAATATAATGTTTTAACCTTTTAAATTGTTGTTTACAGTAACTTTTAACACAAAGGATATGCTGCCATTTATATCAAACAAAATTAAATATGCTACTAAATTAAGAAAATTAGAAGATTTTTATTTATTTTTTGAAAATTTGAAGAAAACTTCAAGGAAAAAAATGATGAATTTGAAAATATATATCAACATTTTCTAGAACATTTTCGAGTAAAAAAACCAGGAACACTGACCTACCCTACCTGAGGGGCTTATCCACCTACAGAAAAAGTGTGGTGTTTTATTTAGTTGCCTAAACTTTATTTGGATTCAAAAGACTTACCACTATTCTTGGTAAATGCCTCTGTTCTCCAGCACCATAGATTGCAGAGGGTCGTATAGCACATGTTCTTAGAATACAGCCATCTTGAATGAAATATCAAAATAAATATGGTTAACATTAAAACAGTTTGTTGAAAATTGTAAAAAATGTTGGATTTTTTTTAGACATTTCAAAAAGTCAAAAAATGTTGGGAAAAAACTATACAAATGCCTGGACGACCAACACTACCTGAACTGAAAGGTCTGACTACCAATTAACACTTTCCATGCGGCAGGCGGCTGCAGACGACATTCCAAAATTTCACAAAATGTTTCAAAAATGTCCAAATTATTGAATTTCATTACCATATTTGAAATCACCATGAGAAATGCATCAAAATATCTACAAACATACACAGTATTGATTCAGTAATCCTTAAAATAGATCTTGGAGAAAGGTTTCTGAAAAAAATATGTTTTGTATACGGTAAAACAAAAGCCGTGTGGAAAGTGTTAAGGTAGATGCTTACCATTCAATCCCTCTCTCTCTAGCTAATGTGTACTTTTGTTGAATACACTCTTAAAAACAATTCTTCATAGATTTCAGTAGAAGAATAAAGTATTTTCCCCAGCCACAATTACATACTGACACAGTCTCTCATCTACATGCAGTTCAAAAATGCCACTGTTTACTTCCTAAACGACAAAACTATTTTCATTTTGAACCAACACAGGCATATGAAGCTGTGATTGATTCAAGTTGTTAGTGTCTTTAATTTATTTGTATTGTATTTCTAGTTTCCCCAACCACCCTGATTGGCTTCAGCTAAACTTAAGAGTGAAAATTGCTAAAAATACACCCTGGAAAAAGTGTAGTTTAGGCGAGCAGAAAAGAATCCCTGTTTTACTGGCCTGACCTACCCACTTTTTTTGAGTTTTTCAAGATTTATTATTTTATGTAAAATCAGCCGTTTTTAACAAATTCTCGATTTTTGCAAATTTTGGTGACATTTTAGGTGAACACTTTTTTTTTTTAAACCGCCCGACCGACCCTACTTGACAGGTCCGTCCGCCCGTAATGAATAAAAACGTGATTTATTAAGCGCATTTCCAAAAACACGATCAATGCACTTTACAGGAAATACATATACAAGATAAACATATTAAAGAATAACAATTAAAATACATTAAAATAGGTTTAAAGATAATTAAATATACAATGTAATAATATACAGATACAAGGTAAGCATTGAAAAGCATGGATTAAAAACACACTCGTTTTTAAAAAGGGTGCATGCATCCGAAATCGATAAACAAATTACACCAGTGGAAAGAGATATGTTTTCAGCATCTTTTTAAAAGATTTGACACTGCATGCGGTGCGTATGGAGACTGGGAGATCATTCTCCAGCCTTGGACCAATATACGAGAAAGCGGTATCAGCCATAGCACGTTTGTTGAAAGGTATACAACAAGGCAGAGAGTGTCGTTGGAAGATCTTAAACCAGCTCTTGAACAGAAATACGGCATCAAAATCTCAGATAAATAGGTAGGCCCTTGATTATTGGCACCATTGTACACATGCAGCAAGATCTTGAAGTCAATTCTCTGCTGGACAGGCAACCAATGAAGCTCCCGCAAGAGTGGTGCAGCACCCGTGCGTCTATCAACACAAAAGACGAGACGCACAGCACGATTCAAAAGTTTTTGAAGGCGCCGAACATTAAACTGAGAAATACCACCCAAAAGAGAGTTGCCATAGTCCAGCCGAGAGAGGACTAAAGATCTCACCGCATGTGCACAAGTATCGTGATCAATAAAACGATGGATGCACGTGAAAATTACATATCATGATCAATAAAACGATGGATGCGCGCAAAAAATTACCACTTTGACAGAACTAGTCTCAGATATGATGCAACCATTCTCACCTTGTGTTGATTTTCCGTTGGCCTTCAAGACCAAACTCTCAGCAATTGACTTGGTTCTGGAGTAGTGATCCTTGTGCTGTGTAGAATTGAAATAGTCAATTAGAGTACTTGAACGTTAGGCTAAATTAAAAAAATGACTTGTCTCAAAGCTTTTGCGCGCGTTAGTTAATTGCTGCGCGTTAGAAACAAAATAATGAAAAAATATATATATATCCCAACATTTCACAGATTTTTCAGATTTTCATTAATCACATCATTCTAAATACAACAGTTCACTTTTACAAGGATTTCAATATTTTATATTTATAAAAAAAATTAAAAAAATATTTTTTAAAAAATCGCATTCCGCATTAGGTTTTGAAAAACTGAAGAGCTTTGAGACAATTTTTTTTTTTAATATAGCGTTAGATACCATATACGTTTATTACTAAGGCCACAGGGGACAATACCTGCTCCACTGGCCTGACCTACCAATATTTTTTGAACATTTATGAAATAATATGTGACGAGATCTGTGCGTCGGGGACCCGTCGGATGTCACCAGATGTGAACTAGTGGATTATGGGTAAAATGTTAAAAATACTTTCTTTTTTTTTAGATTTCTTTTTTAGAAAATTCATTTCCAATACTTTGTGTCATCATCTTTCATGAAATTTTACCTTCAAAAACTTACTTAAGTCACTTTTCTAATTAACTTTATAATGTTATTCTATTGAACTGTGTATCTTTTTGGCCTGTTTTCATAACCTCTTGTTTTGTAGCTTTTTATGACATCACAATCATCATTCACTCATAACTTTTTTGTAGTGATCGTAGAAAAATGATCAAAACAGTTCTGTAATCAGCATAGTTTCAGCTTACTTATGATATAAATACCACTGATATAAAAATTAAAAAATCTCACCATGTAGCGGGTTTTCACAGATCGCATCACATATTTGTAAACATTGAAAATGTTTGAAAACATTGAAACTGAAAAAAATATTCAGAAAATGTTTGAAAAAGTTTGAACCTTGCCAAAATGTACGAAATTTTCTCATACGATAATTGATTTACTTTCATGAGAAATCAAAACATTTCTTTCTAGAAATATGGACAAGATTTAAATTTACATGAACTACAGTAGCTGCAGTGCATTGAACAATTGTGTGTAAAGCTTAAATTCAGTAACATACAACAGATTTACAGTGTCATAATCTGTAATCAAACGGATTTACCCAGTATCACTTTTTACAAATCCAGTTTATAGTATTTCTATAGTGATTTCCTTTGAGGCGACAAAAAAGAAAACCCTGTTCTTCAGGCAAATGGACCTCTGAGGTGGGTCGGTAGGGCACATAGAACCGGGTTTGGTTTTTTCATCGCCTTTGATAACTATTTTTGTGACACTAAACATTGGGGTCCTTACTTTTAGGAAACCCTGTATTTTAACTTACAGCATCGAGTGGTAGGAGAGGTAAACTTTCGTCTCCATCGTATATATCTTGGCCTCCAAACACCACATTGAGGGTACTGGTATAAACTAGCCTTGGTACATTATGTTTTAGACAAGCTGAGTGAAAAGAATAGAAACAAAATTAAGAGAGGGGATTTGAATATGAGAGGGGAGGGCCAAAATAATAAACTGTGTTGAGCAGTGGCATAGCCAGAGGGGAGCAAGGGGCCAATCGCCATCCCCAATATTTGAGTCCATCAGTCATTGTCGGTTAAGATTGGTAGTGTCAGTTCATTTGACAAGGGGAATTATGGAGACATGCCGGTCAAATTAGTACGCATTTAGTATGCACACATATGCACACGTAGCATGTGTGTGCCCAGAAAAACTAATTTGAGTTGTTAGAGGCTCTTTTCAAGGCTCTGGGTCCACCACTGCCCACCACTTACTATTTCACAAATTCTTAGGTTCAATTTTATTTCTTGCCCCCCACACCACCCCCCCCCCCCCCCCCCCCCCCACACACTACATATAAAAACGTAGCTACATTACTGGTGACGAGGGAATGAGAATGACAACAAATCTTGCAGGATAAGCAAGGGGGTGAAGCCTTACCGGGGAGGTCTTCCAGCCGTCAAATACACCCAATCAAATCAACTTGGAAAATACATTAAAAAAAAGTATTCACTCAATCAAATAAACTTGGGAAATTACATCAAAATATATGTTCCCTGTGAACGAAGCTTGCCTATTTAGTTCAGAATAAATGTATAGCCCATACTAATTCATCACACTATATAAATGGTTTTACTCACCTGTTATGACGTTTTCTGTTCCACCAACATTCACACTGTCGATATATGTGCTACCAGTCAGCTGTAGAGAGTAAAATATATATAACCATGAGCAGTCTGAGTACAACGCCGTTGTAACTTGTTAGTGACATATTTGACAATTTTATGTTTCTAAACAGATGCCAGTTAGTATATCACTGGCACTAACAAAATTGAGAATTTGGAAAATTCATGAAGATTTGGGGAAAATAAGCCTATGTTAAAACAGACTGAAAATGAATAAATCTAATTAATTGTCACTAAATACATTCTTGGAATCAGAAATGTTCATGTAAACTGGCATCTCTGCTAAAATAAAAACAAGGGGTGTTAATAATAATGAAATTACATGTAGTTGCACAGGCTTTGATCCGGCAATTGAAATGATTGTTTAAGTTGGAGGAATTTTATATTTGTTTTGATCGATTAAAAATCCAATATGAATTAGCGGCTTGACCACAAACATGCAGTTGTCTGCCCTTGCAAAAATGAATAATGTTGAGGGTGCTACAAACTGTATTTACTCCATTAAATGCCCTGCTCTATTAAACGTCCCCGAAAAATTTGATAGAGCAAGGTACGTGAAGTCACTTTTCTTGTCATAAAATGTTACAAATTTGCCTGCTAAATAAGTTGAGCTTCTTATAGCTATAAATCATGATATGAATACCTTTTTGCGATGAAATTGGTCAAAATATGATGATAGATGCAGCGCAATTCACGTTCTGGATCGACAACATAGCGGCGACGTAGCGAGTGACACTCAACCAGGCCTGGAAAAAAATGTTGATTTCCCAGCAAGCTTACCCAAATTTCCCTCCAAAATGGAAAATGTCCCGCTATTTCTTATGTATTTCTTTATATGCAAGAGCAAAATTTCCCTCCAAATGCCCAAATTTCCCAACAAGGAGCTTCCCAATTTGTCTATTTTTTCCAGGCCTGCGTGACTCAACACAGTGTGGTATAGGAAAATAATATTTCAGCAACTTAGGGAGTCATGGGAAAAATTGATGTAACAAGTCGACATCGCGGTGTTTTATCGGTATAGAACTTGAAAAATTGACCCCTAATAACCCACCTCCCTCCACTTTTGAAAAATGCAGCACCCAAGGGGCATTTAATGGAGTAAATATGTGATGCGATCTGTGAAAACCCGTCGGATGTCGCAAAATGTGAAATAAGGATTATGGGTAAAATTAAAAAAATTAAAATAATAAAAAAATTAAACTTTTATTTTTATTTTTTCATATTTTGTTTAGAAAATTAATTTCTAATACTTTATATCATCCCCTTTTATGAAATTTCACCTTCAAAAACTTACTTCAGTCACTTTTCTAATTAGCCTTATAATGTTATTCTATTGAACTATGTATCTTTTATGGCCTGTTTTCATGATTTCTTGTTTTGTAGCTTTTTATGACATCACAACCATCATTCACTCATAACTTTTTTTGAAGTGATCGTAGAAAAATGATCAAAACAGTTCTGTAATCAGCACAGATTCAGCTTTCCTATGATATAAATATCTCCAATATGAAAAATCTCGACATGTGGCGGGTTTTCACAGATCACATCACATATGGTAGTTGTGGAGGCTTGATCAATCAGGCCAATGAAATGTTTGTTACCTGTAGTGGCACATGCTTGACCGCACCCTCTTACCCTCCCCTTTAACCCTAACACTCTTGAGCACTACAAATTACTACGATGCGGTGTGCTTGTGTCACCCGGCTCGGCAGTTTTTCGATGAAATAATGGCCCCAGGGTATATACAGGGCGGAATATACTCCGCCATGTATGGATTCCCTCGTGGCCTAGCAGTAGATCGTCTGCCTTTGAACCCAGAGGTCCGGGATTCGAGCCCTGGGGGAGTGGGGCATTTTTTCCCCTCGCTATTTGGCCGCGAACAAAAATTCTTTGGAAAAGGTTCCTCGGGGGTTAGGGTTATGGGGGGGACTCAAGGAAGTTTTTGATTTGATTTTTGTGAGTGCTGTAATTATTGAACTATCAATCAAATGCACACAAAAGTATACATTTTTGGAAAGGAAATGGATCAGAGAATCCAAATTTGGCGTCAATTTTAACCGATTTTTTAATTTTTTTTAGAAAATCACAAAATCTACTTTTTGGACCCAATTTTATTTGGAACAAGCTAACAAAAAAAATTTGAGTAAAAATTCCCAAAATTGCTTGATTCTAATGTTATGTCACTAATCTAGGGACAATGCAATTTAGCTTAAAGAAATGCAACATGTGGTTACATACCATCTCTAGTCCGGACATTCCGTAAGAGGCAACATGAAATACGCAGTCCATTCCTTTGCACACCTTCTCCACAACTGAAACATCTCGTATGTCTCCCTATTATATAAAAACATAACAAACAAAAAAAGAATTCTTATGAATTTCCATTAAATACCAATGAGAAATCTATCAAATTCCTGCAACTGATTGGTTGATACCCATAGAGTGAATTAAGAGTGAAAAATAAGTTGTCGTGCAAACCTGACAGTTTATTTTCACTCTTTACACCATCATTTTGAAGTAATTAGGAATCGTATCGCTTTATATAACTCAGAATATATTTATGATTTATGATCAGAAATGTTAATCTGCAAGAAAATCTACTCTCTAAAAAAAATCAGGAATAGAGGGAGCGCCCCCTGGTAAAGATCACATAATGTGCCTTTTTTTAATACAATTCATGATAAATTGCTGCCATTGATACAAGTGATAATTCTTGCACGATTAACCTTTCACACTTTGTAGATTCACAACTATTTTGAGTGTTTTTAAATTCACAATTTTGTAGATTCATCCATTGACCTATGCACAAAATATTTGTGTGTTATTATTTTCACGGTAGATACCAGTTAAATATACAACGCCATGGAGTTTACTTACTGACTGGAATCTAATTTCCTCATGATAGTCTTCACTGGGCGGCTTCATATCAAACAGGGTCACCTGAGCGCCAAGCATTTGCAAAGCGCGACCAAGATGGATGCCGAGAAAACCGGCACCGCCCGTCACTAGAACCTTTCTTGCTTTAAACGATGCCACATCCAGACCCCTAGGAAGAAACATATAACATAACAAGAAGCCATGATAAATGTAAGAGTAATTGTCAAGTAGGATATTATGAGGTAGGTTCAAACAAATTTTAAGAAATCGACAACAGAAGCCCCATATCCTATAGAAAATAAAATTTGTATTGACAGACCTAAAACTAACTGTCAGTGAAAAAAACTAAATGTTACAAATGCTTAAAAACATTGTGAAATTTGGGATGAAAACAAAAGAAAATGTGTGAATTTAATAAGCGACAACAAAAACGGAACTCAGCTTAAAAGCTGAAAAATTTCAGGTATGTTAGTAAAATGATCGGAGTTGATGCTACACTGTTAAATGCCGGTCGGCAAACACCAAGTATAATACATTTACTTACTAATAAATTATTTCTATGGCATTTTCCAGATATTTTGAGGCAAATATGTATCCAGATAGATTTAGTGCCGCCTGCCAGTCAAAAAGGCATCCACAGACCTTGAGTGATGGTTGCCAAGACCCAGTGGTGGTTGCTATCGAACAGTGTAGCTATAACCCAGCGATACAGGTACTGTATGCCCAGAATACATATGGGTATTCTTAAAGTACCTACCACCAAAGCAGCTGCACAGTACCGGCAACTCTATTACTGTGCGGCTATTTCGGTTGTACCGCACTAGTATTGTATACAGTACCCATACAGATACGAAGCACACAGTACCTGCACAATTCCTGGCAGCCGAGTAAAGCTAAACATATCTGCATCTGCAAAGTATAACATTTTGAACCCCTCTCCTCTCACATGATGTAATGGTAACCAGTGGTGTAACCAGAGGGGGATCCCCCCCCCCCCAATATTTACTGTCATGTTGGTTGAGAGGCACTGTCGATTCATTTGACAAGAGGAATTATGGAATAACGTTGGTCAAAAGTACAGATACGGAAATTTATTTTTTGCGCATGTGTCCCAAAATGAATTCATTTTTGGGTACAAGCTTGTTTAAAATGTACCTCCATCATAGCAAAAATAAGTGTAAAGTCGAACATTTTCTTGTCCGTACACTATTATTTCTTGCCCCCTCCCCCATATGAAAAACCTAGTAACGCCACTAACGGTAACAACAGATTTGTCAACATTTGAATCCTTACCTGATCAATTCTCCTGCTCTGGCATCGTGCCTAACAGCGCTAGTCAGCGTGACCATCTTCTACTCTTCAATTTTAATGGTGATCCTTTATTTCTATACAGTATAAAAAAATAAAACATCATGATCAATTTTTTTAGTGGAGATTGGTTTTGAAGTAACCTTAAAGTCTCTATAGTGCATCTCTATCTGTCATGAGTTAATTTAAACTTTGTTTGTCTAACTCTGTGCAGTGATGTCATGGTGTAGTTTCTTGTTCAACACGCCATTACACTCTATAGTTCAGTCAATTCCAACTTAGCGAACCTGTTTATAGCGAGCGAAGTATTTCTGAAGAGTGTCGGCGTTCAAAACGCTTGCATGGTGCAACATGGCGAAGTAAAAAATGTATGCATGACGCTTGCGAATATGCCAAATATGCCAAATAGCGCACATACATGTACACTCGGATTAATTGTTCGCGCGGAGAGATAAAAACCGCATATTTCACACCAATTTGGAACTCAATTTGGAACTGATTAAACTATAGTGCTGGGAAGGACGGGAGAAATGTGACAGCGAATCTTGGAAAGAGTAACAAGTCGAGCAGCCGAGTTTTTAATTCGTTGAAGTTTTGAGAAATGACAAAGTGTTTATTCAGTGTCTTTTGTTTCGACATGTTGATTGTTGATGAATAAAATGTATTGACCACCGAAGAAGATAAGTGGGGATTATTCGTTCAACCATGCGTGCACAGTAAGTTGGGATTATTACTTAAATCCTCTGTCTGATAATATTCCCCTCAAGGTGATAAAAAATCTGTTCCACGGGCCAAACCAAAGTACCAATCCTTTTTTTAAGTGTCATTTTGTTTTGAAGGGGGGGAACAGCTTGAGCGGTTCCATTCGGCCATTTTTTTCCTTTTGCCTACTACTTAAGTATACGGTACTGCAATAATCAGGCAGCGTTACAATGTACCAACCCCATGGCCAAAAAAAATGGGTGCCATGCATGGTTTTCCGAGGCCAAAGTTTGGAGTCCTAAATTTTGTTTTCTATGGATGGGCTCACACACTGCTTCTAGTTGTGGACCATCGTTGCGCTGCATCGAGCCTCGTCTTAGCGACAATTTGGTTGGGAACACTGTAACATTAAATCAGCCTGAGAGTGAGACCCTACGGTAAGGTCATAGTATAGAATGTTGATAGACCTAAACTGCTTTAAGCTACCTCCCCCCTCCCCAATATCTCCAGGGAGCCATAATGTAGGGTGTCCAATGAATTTTTAAACATTTTAATTAACCTATTTTTATTGTTTTATCTTGCAGGGCTCAAAAATACGAACATTTTAAGCCCAATATTTCTTGTTGTATTTTTTAATGATTGAATAAAGAATTGATGAAATAATAATAAATTGTATAACTCCCTGTAACCTGTGCCAGCACACCGGAACCAAAAAAAACATGTGTGCTCCCCAGCTAAAACCGAGGGCAAGAGATTTAATAACGGATATAGGCCTAGTCCTTTTTAGGCAAATGTGTAAGGGGAACCATACCAAAAAGACGAGGCTATCATGTGACTAATTAGTGAGTAATAAAAGGGACATTAAGTGGTGTTGAAAATTTTAAATGTTTAAAAATTTACTTCAGAATTCAATTTCAAGATGAACAATAAAAATTGCCAATATTGTCGCTATTTGTTGAAAAACGCCCTCTATGCAAATATGGTTCACGTTATATATCAGTTTTATAAATTCAGTTTTTCACAGACATAACGTAAACAATTTAGTGCTCACTTGCTTATTGACCAATATGCATCTATTATTTGGATGAAATTCAATCCGGTAGCCTTACATAGAAAAACAAAATTACAAAATGACCTAATTGACCATGTGATTATTGTTTTTCAATATGGTAGACGAAGGTGATTTTGTGTTTAGAAATGGCTATTCGTACAACTATTGTACGAATTAGTGGCGTATCACTGTTATTCGTACAACTGCTCTGGTTCCTAGTCATGGAGGGTTCCTATTGAATTACCATTGCACAATAGAAAGTAATTAACACTCATCCAAATCACATGAGCGCCACACAAAACTAAGGGTGGGAATTTCGGGTAATTGTATACCCGGGTACCCGAAATATTTTTCGGGCGGGTACCCAGGTACCCGAAATTCTTTTTTTTACATTTTTTTTTTCTACAGGAGTTGACTCGTATTTGACTCTTAATAACCCACATAATTATCTATAAAAGACTACCCTTATTGGGTTAGTAATGAAATAGGTTCAATGACAGGTTTAGGTATCAGGGGCATGCATGATGACCAAGCTCTGCATAATATCTGATATATTTTCAATCAACAACAACACGATTTTCTGATCATGAAAAAAAAAAAAAAAAATGAATTTCGGGTATCCGGGTACCAAATTTGGCACCCGGGACTGGAAATTTCGGGCGGGACTCGATTACCCGGGACTCGCTCCCAACCTTACACAAAACTATAATGTTTTAAATGTCATGTTATGGAAATAGTCATATGAACAGAAGTAGTTTTCTTTAAAGAAATTAGAAATTCATAAATGAAATTAGCAAAGTGTTTTAAAAAAATACATATTAGATGGTTTCAAAAAAATATTATTTATTGGTCAGAGTGTGTAAATTGATCAGTGTTCGGCACAAATGAGATGCAGGTTACAAGGTATTCTCTTTTAATTTCTACTAAAAAGTAAATAACAGATTTTTTGTGTGTGATGTATTTGGAAATTATATATATGGAAATTAACAAATGATAGTAAATTCATTAATTTTAATCTCTCAATACCTTATAATATTGTTCTTACTGTGTCGTTGTACGACTTGCACAATAATTGTACGAATAACAGAGACACACCCCTTATATGTACAATAGTTGTGCGAATAACAGGGATACTCCTCTTATTTGTACAATAGTTGTACGAATAACAGAGACACTCCCCTTATTTAACAGCGACACTCCACTAATATGTACCACAGTTGTACGAATGACAGCTATGTTCCGCTAATTCGTACAACAGTTGTACGAATAATAGCGATGTTCCGCTAATTCATACAACAATTGTACGAAAAACAGTGATATTCCGATAATTCGTACAACAGTTGTACGAATAGACTCTGCCTTTGTGTTTTACCCTGTTTTACTTGCTAATCGTAAATAAAAAATTCCAATGCGACTTTTCTGAACACTTTTCCTACCTCTTATTTTTGTAGCAATCCCATGGATAGATAGAGAACATTCAAGGACAACTTTGAGTCTCCA
The DNA here is from genome assembly GCA_035610835.1 of Ophiura sarsii. NCBI lineage: Eukaryota > Metazoa > Echinodermata > Ophiuroidea > Amphilepidida > Ophiuridae > Ophiura > Ophiura sarsii. The sequence goes on along the minus strand of CM069458.1, from coordinate 43,848,468 downwards.
AAAAGGTGAGTGGGACATAAAAACGGTGGATTTTCAGGTGACTTAAAATTTGGTCTAAAATGGTTCCCTTCAACATTGTGCCTTTACCCGATACCTAATTCATAGATTTTGTATCTATCGAGACTAATAATATAGGCCTAATTATCATGATTTAATATTATCCCCACTCATGCACCAACTAATCCTCTCAAATATTCACTAACTTCTAGTCCTTGACGTTGTGCATTTGAACAACTGGATTGGTTTTCAATCATAATTCTTCTTTAAAAATTAAAGAAGGGCAGCCATTTCGAGAAAAGCTATACAGCCGATGATGTTAAATGACTCACATGCGAGGCCTGAGGCCGACACGCGGATAGCCCGCTGCAGGCGCAAGTAAGAAACAGAACCGCAGGCCCATAGGCTATGGTAGGCATGTTCATAAAATTTTGAAAATAAAATAATCTCTTTGAAAATGGAATACATGGAAACATAGTACTTTACAATAAAAAATGATGGTTCAACCTTGTCTGCAGGCTGAATAATAAAAAAGTTATAACCAAAAGTAGTTTGCCTCATTTTGCTGAAAACTGGGCAAGTCATGCACATTTTAAATCATTTTAGGTAAAAAAGGGTTTACTTTCATGATGTCCAGTTGCTTTACAACTAACTACATTTGGTTGGATCTATGATTCAACCAAATGAAATAGCCCCTGGTTTCAAAGCCGATACAACTGTGTCACAGCAGCGAGTAGTTCACATAAAAATATTTCTTGAACACCGCAAAGGTTGGACGTTTGCAAATAAGATTATCAGTAATACGTTTTCCTACAGAGCATTCCTACCTACCTTATTTTTAAAACTGAAAAACGGAAGCAGAAAAACAGCGCATTATCTGAGGTGCGAAAATGAAAATTCGTGAAAACATGTCGTCTAAACGGATTAAGATAGCGACTTCCTTTGTGTGTACCACCTGTGTCTCTTTCAGTTATCGCGCACATGTGCGCGATATTTTGCGAGAATTCACGTTAAATATCGCGAGACCTCGTGACGTTATCAAAACAATGTCGCCGAATCAACGTGAATTCTCGCAAAATATCGCGAGACCTCGTGATGTTATCAAAACAATGTCGCCGAATCATGTTTTTTTCCGACCACACCATTTTCTTCAAATACAATTTGACGACGATGTAATCCACCGATGTTCATGTTTGAATTATATCTGTAACTCTGTAGTATTTGCTAAGCCCAAGTGACATTTTCTAAGACGTCAAATGTAGCCTGGACGGTAAGTGCATATCCACTGAAAATTGGGTTCATATGCCACCACACAACACGGGGGTTCCGTAACGTTCGATCCGGGGGGAGAATTTGCGTGTTGCTTGTGTGGGGTTAGACATCAGTGAATACACCCAGCTTGTTTCGTAGGCCTACTTTTCCGCTGGATTTAAAAGAGGTAAACATGAAGTTTTCTACATGTTTTTGTCAACTTTTTTCAAAAAAAATGTCGCCCTCTATAGTCAATGATATGAACATCCCTACCATAGGGCCGAGGTGCATGGGGCCGGCTTAAAAAGAGAACCGAACGGTTTAGTGGGTCCAATTTAGATGATAGGCCCCGCAGGGCTATTCGAAACCACTCATCGGCTGTATAGTTTTTCCTGAAATAGCTGCCCGATCATCGGCTGAATAGCTTCTGCCATTATTTCAAGCTTTCTTAAAAAATGATTATTTAGGCCAGCCATGCCAGCAGGGCCCAAGGCCTCGACCAATAACCAATTTAACTTTTTTTAAGAAAGCTTAAATTAAAAAAGTTTACCTAACAAATTTACCTAACGCCGTATGTCTACTGTAGGTTGACTAGGTCTCATATAAATTATAAAAAACACTGATTAAATGCTTACGTAATCGGAAATTTAAAGTATAAAAGAAACGAACTGGCTATTCCCAGTACGATACTGCGAATTATAACAGTTTGTCTACTATTCGCAGTACGGTTTACAGCCAATCACAAATCAGATACCCGGAAAATACCCGGATGTCGTTTGGTCCATCCAAGTTTGTCGTTTGGTCCTCAAGCTTTCACTTATAGTTAGTAACATTTGCAAATATACAATGCTTTGGTCACTGGCACTTCAGAGAAATGAAAGTTTATTTGAATTAATTTACTTCAGAATTCAACTGAGATGAACATTAAAAATTGCTGTTTCTATTAAAAAAACACCTCAGCAAACTGGATTAAAACAGTGTTTTAAATATGTTGGAAATTGGAATGCCACCCTTAAAAACATGTAAAATGCTGATAAAATTGCATTCGTTATTGATGGTGACAAGAACAAGGGAGACTTTTTCACATGTATTGATATAATGTAATTCCAGAAGTTTGTTTTGCAGTTGATTAAAATATTTACTCTATCCAGAATCCGGAACATGTTGTTTTATATTTCGTACAAGCTTTGACAATCAATTTGTTGTCCATATTAATTTTAGGCCAACATTAAACTGGTTTTCCGGGGGGGGGGGGGGGTACTCAGATTTGATTTGGTCGGGGGTGTGCCGCTGGAGATTCAAAACCCCTACCCATTTCTAAAGTTGATTTTGGAAAAATCGGTACCATTTTTAGGGTTTGCTTCATTTTAGACCAAATTTTCGGGGCAAGGACCTAATGTTTGCAAATTTTCGCGAAAATAGACCCATGTCTAAGGATTTTTCAGTTAAGCCTACCCATGGCTAAGGATGTCTCATGAAAAAACGACCCACTGGAGCGGCACGTCCCCGTATGCCTTACATACGTGAGTACCCCCCCCCCCCCCCCCCCCCCCCCCCCCCCCCACCGGGCTGAGTTTACCCCTCTCAACTACTAACCAAGACCCTATTTTTTGAGGTTAGTAGTTTACTCCCTCTCAACTGCTATGAGACCCGGTAACTCTTTTGGCACCAACATCGATTCTAATGACATTTAAGAGGGGTCTTGTTAGAAGTTTACCCCCTTCTCAACTACTAACCTGAAACACTAACTCTTTTGGGTACAAAAATCAATTTTTAGTCGGGTTTACCCCTCCCCTCTCAACTAAACCTGATATAGACACTCACTCTTTTGGCACCAAAATCAATTATAATGAAATTTAAGAGGGGGTCTTGTTTGTAGTTTACCCACCCCTCTCAACTACTAACCCTAACTTTTTTGGCGCCAAACTTGATTAGGTTAGTAGTTTACCCTTACCCTCTCTCAACCATTGTCAACTACTATAGGGCGTTTTGGGGTGCCAAAATCGATTTGAATGACATTTGATACCCAAAATAGTCAGCTCTGACTCTTGACTCATTTCATTAAAAAAAAACCACTTTTATGTACGCAATATGTATTTACAATGCTTGATAAATTTGGCGCCAAAAAGGGTTGACACTTCCCTTAAAAGGGGACATAAAACGTTAAAAAGTCATTTTAAACTGTTGCACTGTCGTACTGCGGATAAGCTGGCAACCCCTTTTTATTCGCAGTATCGTACTGCGAATAAGCTGTCAACCCCTTCTTATCCGCAGTATCGTACTGCGAATAAGCTGGCATCCCTTCTTATCCGCAGTATCGTACTGCGAATAAGCTGGCATCCCTTCTTATTCGCAGTATCGTACTGCGAATAAACTGGTCAACCCTTCTTATCCGCAGTATCGTACTGCGAATAAGCTGGCAACCCCTTGTTATCCGCAGTATCGTACTGTGAATAGACCCTTCCTAAAAGAAAACTTAAAATGTTGCAACAAGTCGTTATCCAGAGCCCGTACTTGGGTGACGGGCTCAGCGTGCGCATGTGCATTAAGAATAAGATTTTTGTTTGTATGCAGTTGATTTCTCGATTTCTAGATTATACAGCTAGAAAACACACCCAAATAATATAGATGCGTTGGTCTAGAACCAGGTGAGCACTACATTTTAAGTTAAATATGTCTGTGATAAACGGAATTTAGACATTAGTCACATAGTGAGTCTCGCTTTTAGAAGAGGGCACAGTTTTCAAGTCTGAACCGCTGACAGCAAAATTGTTAACTTTATTTGTTGGGAGTGGCTGTTTTTAATAATAATTCAACCAGCATGCTTATATAGGCTTTTTAAGCCTGGCCCGAGCAATTTGCTTGAGTCTGGTCCCTTCAGGACCCAAGCGTGTGTCTGTATGGACCGACCGTGTAAACAAACAAACAAACAAACAAACTTCAAGATCAAGTCGTGACCTTCTCAATGATTTCCTACACAACTTTGGAAGACGATGATTTCCAGTCGATAAGATGACGTTATAATTGCTGGTTCCCAATCGATTTATTCCGTTTGACGGAATAAATCGTATTTAAAATTAGGAACTGTATAACATTGGGAACCAACGTCATTTTATCGTATGGAAATCATCGTCTTCCCACAACTTTTCTGAATACAATTTGTTAATATCTAAGCCTAAAGGGCGCACACAACTAATTCAGTCTAGAAATCCACTTCCGGCAAAAAATTTAGTACTGCAATAGTTTTTATCAAGCACAAAAGATTGCGAGATGACACATTCCTCTCGAATGTTGCATTTATGTTTTGTGTGGAATATGTACCTTAATGTGAAGTTTGTAAAATAAACGGGATGATTTGAGCTTAATTATAATTTTATCAGCCTATTTACCGCCACTGTTCATCCCAGCCTGAGGACTGAAAATTAGGTGATGAAATTAATACGTTGCGATTCGTCGGCATTTACGGAAAAATGTAATCAGCAAACTTGCCTTGATAAAAAGCGTTGATGGCATACGATTGCAAATTTTCATAAAAATTGACTGAAGTATTTTTGAAATAGAGCGGTTTTAATAGGCCGACATTTGTGTGTATGGGGAGCGAATAAGTTGCCTGCTCCCCTAAGGGCGGACAATCAGGGATTGGTAGTTAACATTTTGTTCTGCGGTTATAAAACGTCACCACCACCATTATATACCTATAGTCAAATCCATGAAGTATATGGTTTATTCCGTCAAATCAAGTTACCCCCCCCCCCCCCCCAGTGGCGGCACTACAGGGGGCAAGGGGGATCCCCCCCCCCCCCACTTATGTATGTCAATAACTTGGATACGCTGTATTATTATATTATTATTATTGTTGACTATTTTATAATTAGAGATGTACTTCAGTCTGAAGATTGCCACCACCCTGTGTGGTTGGTGTGCATGAAACTGCCAGATACTATTATAATTCTTAATTTACTGCTTTGTTTTTAACATAAATAAATAAATAAATACATTTTGTTAAAATTAGACAATTTTAGCATACAAATGCATTTTTTTTAAATTAGACCAAATGTTGACAATTTGAGCATAAAACAGCTTTGCGCGCAAGCGCGCATTTTCATACCAATATAGTTAGTATGCGCAATTCCGTAGTTGCGGACGTACGGTACATTTCAGACACTTTGAGGGCTTGTAAAATCTAAACTAAACCAGTTGCTTGATTGCATGTTAACACCTGGGTTTCAAGTATCTCTAGTAGGAGCAGCCCTCAAATTAACCGAAGGCACCGAAGGCAATTGCCATCGGTGCCCCACCTAGTTGCCTCGATGCCCTCAACTTCTGGCTGTTTTTACTCCATTGAAAAGTACATAATTACCTTGGTGGAAGTTGGTGCCCCTTTCAAATTGCCTGAAATTGCCTTGCCCTTTCCATTTCTTAATTTGAGGGCTGAGTAGGAGTATAAAACCTGAAAATTCCTTTGCTGTACCATTTTCGGTTAATGAGATATGGTGTGAAAACCCTCCGTTGCGGACGTACGCAGAGAAAGTGATTTTTTCAGCACACCTGTATTCCTATCAAAAGTTCTCTGAAGTGTTCAGGTCTGTAATGAAAACTAATATTGTTTTGTTTGTAAGAGGGACAAATCTAAAGAAAACAAACAGAGAAAATTATCAGAACCTTTATCTTTTAGTTAAAATTGACCGATGTTTATCCGTTGCGGACGTACATATTAGTGTGTCGGACGTACATCTGTGAAATAATTCTCAGATGTACGTCCGCAACACTTCAAGAGACCATGTATTAAATATGTAAACAGATACAGAACAAAATAAGTTTTAAACAAGTATGAATCATCAGCTTTAGAAAAATACTTACTTCATTGGTTTCCAACATTGCCAAAGTATTGAACGGAGTGGTTAAAAGTAGCAGCTTTTGGGAAGCGTACGTCCGCAACAGTAGGTACCAAATTTAATCCAAAAGGCATAATTCTTAAATATTTGGTCATTTTTTATGATACATAACACATGTTCATTGTTGTATTGATTGTATCAATTTGTAATACTTGCCTTAGTTCATTCATGGAAATAATTGCACTTCCATGGTGCGATTTCTACTAAAAAAAGCCCTTTAAGTCCGCAACAACCTCAAAATCAGCCAAACTGAGAATGTTAAGTCAAATTCCAAATTATATCATGAAACTACAACCCATAACCTTTGATATGATACATAAATTAGGTTATTTCAACGATTTTCAATTTTTTTTCAATTTTTTCAATTTGGGTTACCTAAATTTACGGAACTGCCCATATTAGACCAAATTTGACAATTTAAGCGTAAAGTGGCACAAAAAAGTGAGCATGTTTGTTCATGCCCCCCTAACAAAAAATCTTGCCCCCATTTTCCCCCTAAAATTATGAGGCTGTTGTCACCACTGCCCTCCACCCCCCCCCCCCCACACCAATGTAATGACGAACTCTATGTATATTAACAAATAAATGTCGGTTAACCCCCTCCCCGATCACAGGCCTGTCCCCACATGCCCTCCCCAATCAAATTGAAGACCCTATAGTTTGATCAGTTCCAAATTGTTGAAGCCTCCTTACAGCAGCAAATGAATACAGAAGGATGCGGTTGTGCATGAAGGCATCAAGCGCACTGTGTATCATGTGCGACGCATGCATGCTGCAAAAACCTGAATGTGGCCATAATCGTGTGTGAGCGGAGAGATACGAACCGAATGTTTCTTGCCAATTTGGAACTTATTCAACTTTAGTAACGCTACTTCACCTGTGGTTCTAAAGCTGACTTGTTTATTATTTGAACATTATTTGTATTCAGGGACAAATAAGCAGAATGGCCTGTTTCCGCCAGCGGTATCTGATGCTGAATCTCTCCATGGTTGAGAATCTGAGGTGCATTCAGCGTATTATCCTCACAAGAGTCACTCCAGCTTCAATAGACGTGTGTCCTCGACGTTGTATGTCTTCTAGAAAGCAGGCCAAGGGGAAACCAGAGTGGAGCGAGAGGAAGCTAGTGAGTTTACATACAGGGTGTAACAAGAAAAAGTATACATTTTAAAAATGTTGTTAGACCTTTATTGTTAATTTCAGTATTGTTTTCAATTTTGCTTATTTGCAAAAACAGTTTCTTATCGTAAAGTCGAAAAGATAAAAAGCTTTAACAAACATCCTCATACCCTGAATAATGGTGGCCAAGCCATTAATTTCTATCACTACAATCAAACGATTGTGTATGATACGCTCAAAAATGGTGAAACTGGTCCAAATGTATACATTCTGGTTGAATGTAAATATTTCATTCTAAAAACAGTTAGGAGTTGGAAAATCTACTTCTGCTCAAGTACTTTTTATTGATTCTTCGTTAACATTTGATATGTGTAATTCTCAAATACACAACATTTAGGCTCGTATCCAGCACTCTGATAAAACTACAAGCATTAGTTCATTCGCGCGCCAGCAATACAGTAGTGATAAGTTTACGACATCAAGTTCATTTTCAAACTTTGAAGTTGTAGGCTTCTTCTTCTTCTTTGGGGTTACAGTTCAACACTCCTAGTGGAGTAATGCGAACCGGTGATGTGTGTGCGCTTTGTTATGTAGGTTGCTACTTGAAGTGCTTTGTGACTTGGTTTTTGAAGGGTATAGCGAGTTCTATGTTTACTATGCTCTCAGGTAAATTGTTCCAGTCCGTGACAGTTCTTGGTAGGAAAGAATATTTGTAGCTGTCGCGTGACGGTTGTAATTCAAGAAATGATTTGCTATGGAGTCTTCTTGTAAGGCGAGTGACCGGGTGTAGTAGTGTTTGAACTGGGATTGATAGTTGACCATAATATGCCTTCTGGAAGATGGATAGGCGGTTTACTTTTCGCCTCGTAGAAAGGTCACTCCAGTTTAAGTCCTTGAGCATATCAGTCACGCTATTTAAGCGATCATAATCGTGTTTAGGCTTGTTTAGCTTTAAAGGCATATTATGTGATCTTTTCCAAGATTTTATTTTCTGATCATAAATCATAAATATATTCTAATATACAGATCGATACGATTCCTAATTACTTCAAAATTTTGGTTTGAAAATAGATTGTACCGCTCGGTACAATCTATTTTTTTAAATTTTATTCTAAATTCACTCTAAAACCATGATTTTGAGGTTATTAGGAATCATATCGCTCTGTAACTTGGAATATATTTATGATCAGAAAAGTAAATCTGCAAGAAAATCTACTTCCAATTTTTTTTTAGGATTGAGGGCGTCCCCTGGAAAAGATCACATAATATACCTTTAAGATCTCATGCTGTTATAGACCATGTAACCTCTAGCTGACAAAGATTGATGTTAAGTGCCCGGTTCCATCCCATGCATGGGGAACATGCATTGGCTGTTGCATTGACTGCTATTGTTACAGATTACTGATGTAGTTTAGTGTATGGTTTATAATCGGCACCCCCTTCGAATGCATGAGCATACCGACAGGCAAGATTTTGTTTGGCCGGCAATGCACGCACATACGAGGGGGTATCAAAAAGTTGTTGACATCACCCAGAAGTGAAGCAGCTATATCAATGAAATTTTTTCAGTGTAATCAATGGTCCTTAAAAACATTATAGTGCAAAAATGGTCTCATAAGTATGTTTACTTTCTTTACAGGGGGCGCTAGATGCCAATGCCATGTAAATCAATGACGTCTTCCAATGGTGCTGTATTCATGGTTAATTATAATGGTCTAATAACTGATCCTTGTGGGACACCTTCCAGAAGAATATTAGGCTTAGAATTTGTTTTAAATTTTGTCATTTGTCGCTCGTAGGTTTCAATATATATCTGTAAATGACAACATTTCTAAGCCTCATACACCTCAGGAAGGCGTCCCACAAGGATCAGTTATTGGACCATAATATTTCATCATGTACACAGCACCATTGGAAGACGTCATTGATCCCACATGGCCTTGGCATCTAGCGCCCCCTCTAAAGAAAGTAAACATAGTTATGAGACCATTTTTGCACCATAATGTTTTTAAGGACCAGTGATTACACTGACAAAATTGCATCGATATAGCTCCTTCACTTCTGGGTGATGTCAACAACTTTTGATACCCCCTCGTACACTGGCAGGCAAGGTTTTTTTTGCTTAGCTGCTGTGACGTTTACAGGTGACATCATATTATTAATTACAAATGCAACTGTGCCAAAAGATCTGCCAAGACTGCAGTCTTTATATAAAAAAATCAATAAGGCCAAACAAAGAAGAAGTCTGTCTCAGAAACATTGTGTAAAAAAGGTAAGTGCTGTGCGATTTTGTTTAAAAAAATTTTTAAGAAAATAGGCTATTAGGTATGCGATTTTTTTTTGTTGTTGTTGCTTATCCAAGCTTACGGAGAACTTTTTAAAACTTTTTCTTCTTTGTTTGGTCTAATTATGGATTTAATGTACCTCTCAACAGATCAGTTTGTATTGTAAAACCATTTACTGTCATGTTTGTTAATATCTCATTTCATATCAGTCCAAGCATTTTGTTGACTGGCGACGTTTGCAGATCCATGCCGGCAATGGTGGGAATGGTTCCATATCGCTGCGTCATGAGGCCCATCAAGAATTTGGCGGTCCAGATGGCGGTGACGGAGGCAACGGGGCAGACATAGTTTTTCAAGGTAAGAAGGTTTAAAATATCTTTGTTTATAAATACATTTTTTTAGACTGTCATATGTGACGTGTTCTACCGAAACCAGACGGAATTGGGCAGAGCTCCAAACTGAGAAATAGCCCAAAACATAATTGGGGGGGTGATTTTTTGGAAATTTGAGTTTCTTGTAAATAATTAATCTTCAGAGTGTTTATAACATTATTGTGAAAGTTTCAGATTAAAAAATCAATCCAACAAAAAGTACATTGTAAGTACATTGTAAGTACATCTTTAAAGAACGATATCTCAGTTTGGAGTTTTCATAAAGATGAACTTAAAAATGATTTAACTCCACTTTTGAAAGTCTGATTAAAATAAAAAGTACCATTGTAAAGCTGAAGATCTTTACTTTAATAATCAATAACTAACTCAATTTTGATATCTTGCCCATGACTGGTTTCGGTAGAACACGTCACTCAGTTCATTCAGTTCTGAATTGGTGAGCGAAATGCATTTTTTGTCTCTCCGCGAGCAAAAGTAATTCAAGCATACATGCACAAATGATGCACGCTGCTCCCTTTTGTGGAACAAATGCTTTATGTGCGCTCTAGGTCTTTTGTATTCATTCGCTGTTGTGAGGAGGTTCACCAATTTGGAACTGACTTAAATACAATTACATAGTGTAACTGGTAGGCCTGTATTGATGGCAGGACAATAGAACAAGAAAGAATGGCCTCCCGATGAATGACTAGTAAATTTCATTTGTGCGATGGAAATAATATTTTCATTGAAAGAAAGAAAAAGTACTATTCAACCAGGCCCGTAACCAGGATTTTTTGTGTGGGGGCGGGGTGTTTTTTCCGGAAAAGGTACATTGGCCCTCAAAAAATTGTAAAAGGTTGTCTCAATTTCTTTGCAGACAGCTCGAGAAATTTGAGAGGAGGGGCTAGGACATATTTTTCATCCAAACCGGCCCGATAAAATGCTTTACACAATGAGGAAGGGGGGTGGGGGGGCATTTTCCTAAAACAGGGGTAGGGAGAGGGGCGCTTTCCGAAACTGAGGGATTTGGGGGTGGGGGTTAGAAAAAAGGTACATTGGTACACAAAAGAGGTACATTGTACACAAAAAAGGTACATTGTCAGATTTGGGTGGTGGGGGGGGGGGCCTGCATTTAAAGGTATATTATGTGATCTTTCCAGGGAACGCCCTCAACATCAAAAAAAAATTGAAAGAAGATTTTTCTTGCAGATTTACATTTCTGATCATAAATCAAAATCGTACATACATTCCAAGTTACAGGGCGATACGATTCTTAATTACTTCGAAATCATGATTTTAGAGTGAAAATAAACTGTCGGATAATACCACAGTTTATTATTTTCACTCTAAATTCACTCTAAAACCATGATTTTGAGGTAATTAGGAATCGTATCGCTCTGTAACTTGGAATGTATGTATGATTTATGATCAGAAATGTAAATCTGCAAGAAAATCTACTTTCTAACAAAAATAATGAATAGACGGCGCTCTCTGGAAAAGATCACATAATATGCCTTTAACTCAGCTTCTTTGAATGGAGCATTTCATCTTGCACCAAATGAAAATATTCTTGCTCATTCTGAAGTCATATTGTGCAAAATTGGCCCAGCTAGTTGAACAATTACAGCAGGAGAACAAAGATAAAATGGTGTTTGGATTTAATTATTGTCATGAAATTACCAAAAGATGGCCAACCTCAAGCTACAATGTTAGAAAAAAGTGTTCGAACACTTTGTAGGTGTAATGTAAAGTGTTCCCTCTTCTCCCCTGATCAATATTGAATCCAACAATTTGCCCACCATCAGCACAGGGCCTTGCAACATTGATCGGTGGGGAAGGGATCTGAGTAAAGGGGATACTTCAGGCTACCAGAAACAAGTTTCGATTTTCATGTGACTCAAATAGCGTGCCTGTTATGGTCCAATAAGCATTAGGGTCAGTGGTCACCTTTTTTCTATGATTTTTGGGGGAAGGTATAATGTTAAATCTGTATGATTTACTTCAACTGATGTAACCTTATTTTAAATCTGTCTGTTCCAGCTGAAACCAGAGTTAAATCCTTGGAGCATGTGAGACCAGAGTACAAAGCGGAGCCAGGGGGGAACGGACAGTCCCAAAATAAGACGGGTAGAAATGGAAGACATACTCTTGTTAAAGTAAGTGTTGAATGCCCATCCCTAGTATACTACATGTATACCATACTGCAAAATTGCACATTTCGCAACCTAAATTTGCAGCCTTAAAGGTGCTATTCATTGAAAATTGAAATATAGCCAAATTATATATCATTGGAAAGCTTAGAAAAATGGTGGTGTCCACCCGCGGGTGTCCACGTCCAAAAATGCCACTGTAAATAATAAATAGCATTAGAAAGTACCGGTGTAGGGCGGACGCAAACCCGGAAGTGGAGAGGTGAAAATCAAGATTCTTGTATGACGTCAGCAAAGGGACCCGGTAATGTAAACAAACTCATTGTCCATTGTGATGCATGCCTCTCTTGTATCTATTTGAATAGTAGCGCTGTGTGCAGTACTGTCTGTGTGGTATCGATCTCGGACTTCGATGAATGGGTTGAATAGGATGAGCATGAATTTCTGTGCCTGGGGTGACGTCACAATTCGAAACCCCGTTTTGACTATTTATCCCAAGGTATAAGGGGGGTCTGTACTCGAAAGTTTGTATTGCCTATTGGTAATTCCCAGTATATTAGGTTAAGATGAAATACAAATTAACATATTCTATACAATCTAAGCTTTCCATTGATACCATACATGATCTCAATAAGCAGGAACTTTAAAGTTCAGCAAATTAAAGCATTGCCTTTAATTGTCTAATAGAATAATGAGAAAAAAATTCCAAGCATATTATTCCAGTTGCAGAATTCACAACAATGTTCATGCACACAGTAATATTATGCTTTGTCATATACCAAAGGCAACATTTATACAGCACCATTTAAAATTAAAATAAGAAACATTGTTATTTAGGAGTGCTAACAGACAGGGGTCGTGGAAATTTTCCCAGTTTTACATAACATCCTTATAAATGTACCTACATTTCAGGAAAATTGGTGTTGTAACGCTGAGCTCATTTCTCCGCTAAAATCCCACATTAAGGAACCATTTTCAAGCGCTGGTTTTGCAACAAACATTTCTGTCGAACTTAAACTACCTACTGACTCATATCCCTCCCCCGACCCCACCAATCAATGTTGAGGGTCTCAACGACGATTGTGGTGATGAAACTGTTCCGAACAACATTGAGTAGAGAGACTGGGGGAATGATTTCAACAACATCCTCTACTCAAAGTGTACCAGAAGCTCTTTCTTAAATTGTTAAAACTGATTGTATATAAATGCCAATGAGGAGTTTTATGCAGTGTTTGAAGTAAGGAGGACCCAATGAGGAGGACCTAAATGCAAAGTAAATTTGCACCTACTGATTACTAAGCAAGAGCCTTCAACCATGCAACAAACTCAAAGGGGCACTGAGAGATACATATTGGTAGTGCGCCCTCAATTTTCCCGGAAATCAGATTTTTTTTTTGCACCTACGTAATACTTGGGCATAAAATACTACCATCTGAAACCATTTACCTTAAATCGCTGTGTATCATGTACACTCTCACAATTTGGTCATTTTGATGTAGATCACATCGAAATTATCAGCACCACTCGCCACATTGCTTCAACCAAATTTCTATCTAGCGCCATCACTCAGGCCTTTCCCATAAATGATTACACTCCATGGTCCCTATCTATTGAAACAATTATTTTTTTCCCAATTTCACCTCTTTTTTTCAGCAATCTCTCATCAGTGCCCCTTTAACCTATCAGTTCTATTGCAAAGAGTTTTAATTGCACTCCAGGCACTCAGGAATGTGGGCTTATATTGAACACCAATTTTCAGAGGAATATATGATGGGAGTGAAATATCTGGGAGATATAGGAGACTATAGTTTAACCCCCTGAGCACTTCTTGCCTATTTAATAACATTTATGATTGGTTAATATCAAGATGTGCTCATTTAAATCACCAATTAAAAGATGGTTTCTAAAATATTTTACTCCAATTTGTACCAGGGATACAATTATTCTAACATTGTCTCTGATTGGTGCAATAAATGATGTATCCATCTTCTGACCAATCGGCAGGTAGTTCTTAAGGGTTAATTGATGTTTTCTTAGGGATGGATGTATCCTTAATCTAGAAAACAAAACAAGGCAGTGTTTACCTCGGTGTAGGTTCATCAGGATTATCCAATGGTAATTGAAGAAACTTGGTTTTTCATCTTGACAAATCCAAGTTGATTGATGTATAATGTATAATAATAATTAAAATTATATACTCACTTGTGACAGTTTCATGCTCAACTGAGCACTTCATCAGTTGAAGTACTCATGTTTGGACATTGGTGAAAAAACGATCTTCTACTACCGACGGGCAGTGTGTTTTTATAAATAATCATCATTCTGTTTTTGTGATCTTTTTACAGGTACCATTAGGGACGATAATCAAAGAAAGTGATGCCCTCTTGGCAGACCTGGAGAAAGAAGGGGATCAGGTACGCTAAGATCGCTTGGTTAAGCAATCTCATACATTTTTTGCACAGGCTATTCGTCAGGCCAAGGGCAGGCTGTGGCACAAAAATCATTCAGGGGGGGGGAATGGGTCGGTCAGGCCCGTAGAACAGGGGGGTGTCGCCAAAGTTAACATTTTATAATAAATGTTCAACCTCTTAGCTGAAATTATGTAAACTTGAAGCACAAAGCCAGTGAATGGTCATATTGAGTGGAATCAAATATATTTTCCATTCTTGCCATATCATCACTGTTCTGTCAAAAAATCCTGTCACCATCCGGCTCTTCAGCATGTATAAAGTAATACTTCCTATGTATATTCTTTTTGGCAGTCTGTTCTAAACATGTTCAAGGGCCAAAAACACATCTATCATAACCTTTTATGAACTGTTGGGCAGTTTTACTTTATATGCTGAAGGGCTGGTAAAACATACAAGGTTTTGACAGGACAGCAATGATATGTTTGAGGAGGGTGGCCTTAAAATTGAAATATCTTTGTTTGACCAGAGATTACCTCTTTTCCAAATATCAAGTCATTTCTGTTTGTTTTGTCAGTTTGTCGCTGCTAAAGGAGGGAAAGGTGGACGAGGAAATCGCTTCTTTATTACTGCAAGGAATCGAACCCCAATGCTGGCCGGTAGAGGTATATTTGGTGAGGACAAGAAATTGTCGCTGGAACTCCGCACAATGGCACATGCCGGCTTGGTGAGTCCGATCAGGGGTAAAAACTCTGTTTACTGATATATGACGCAACTTTAAATTGCTGGGTGGGCGCTACAATGATAAACGGTGCTGTAACTTGAATTTAGAGCCTTTGGGTAGACTGCTGGTGATTTCTTTGTCATCTGTTATGCCATAGACTTGGAACCATATTTATCAAAAAAGACTTAATTGATTTAGGCTACTTTGTTTGAAAATTAGTTACGTAAGTCAAGTCTAAATGGAATTGCACTGTCAAAATTGTAAAGACTATACCTATTTTAAGCGACAGGAAAAAACCTGTTCTATGGGCCCAACCAATTTCCTGATGCTTTTTATTTTTGCATACTAATGCTTTAGAATTTGTTGAATGATTTTTTTTAAAAATTGAACCCCCAACTTGATATGATGTGAACAAAATTCATAACTTGATTGTACTTTCAACTCAAGTCAACCAGTGACTTGACCTTATTTTTTTTTAAACTATTGATTGACTTGACTTTGGAAAAAATGTGAGAAAAGCCCAACTTGACTCTATGACCGGACTCGACTTTTAATTAGAAAGGTTTTCACAATAGAAATCCATAACAAGCAAGGGGTTTAAAGAAATATGCCATCAGTACTTAATTGTCAAGCTTTTTCCAGAAAAAGATCTTATTTTGTTTGGAATTGACTTTATGAATTAGACATGAGTTTTATTCAGTGACTTATTAGTTACAAAACTGACAAAGATGTAGAGCAGAATGATAGAGATCCATCATTTTATTTTATCGTTGATGGAATATTTTGATTTTCCAGATAGGATTTCCAAATGCTGGTAAATCGTCACTGCTGAGGGCGCTATCACGAGCAAGACCCAAAGTGGCAGCCTATCCCTTCACAACTCTGAATCCCCACGTGGGCATGGTGGCGTATGACGACCTAGAACAAGTCGCAGGTAAGGCCTAAAGTTGTGTATTTGCTGTACCCTTCTAACCATATCAGCATTGGTTAGTATCCAAGGTGTGCAAAAAGGTAGTGCCAGTTGGTCAGAAAGTGGGTTTCTTTGTCTTTAGGGTGGGTTCCTGTGGTTCTCTACACTGTTTCAATTGTTTCGTACACTATTTGTTATTATACTAGTCCCCCTGCAACCTCTGCTCATGTAACAGTACCTTTGTGTGTGTTTGTCCACTGTGTATGAACACCGATTACCTTAATTATCCTTAAGCCCCAAAACATTGTCTAGAGTTTCCAAAATACTTGTTGGTATTCAATAGTAGGTTTTAAGACAACTTTTTTTCACTTACCTCTTACTATTTCATTTGTCAGATCAACGTACAAGGGTCATTCATTAAGTCCGACCTCCTGCCTCATAACTTTGCCAATATATATTAGCTGGCCTACTTTCCACAAATTTTAGCTTTGAATCTAAAAGCTACACTTTCATGATAAATTGAGTACTGGCTGCACTTTTCTGAGAGATGCCACTGGGTGGTTTCAAAATGTCCTGACTTTTTTAATTTTCCTATACTTTGTACAGACACTACTATACAGGGTGAGTCAAAAAGACGTTTACCCGGATTGGTGATGTTTTAAAATTAAAAAAATGACACTCGAGAGTTCAGTAAAGCATATATTTAACAAGCATTCTCTCCTGCTAATTAAGAAAAAAGAATGACACAAATTGATCATTGCTAAGAGGAGTTATGCCTATTTTAATAAAGGTACTAATTTTGCAAGCTGTCCACGGAATACTTGACAAAACAAATGTAAAGTAAGCATTTTAGCTTGACAAAACATGAGCGCTTTCAGTAAAACAGGCATAACTTCTCTTAGGAATGATCAATTTGCTTCATTGATTTTCTCTAATAAGCAGCAGAGTATGTTTGGTAAATAAATGCTTTACTGAACTTATCAGTGTCATTTATTTTTGTTGAAAAACATCACCAATCTCGGTCAATAGGGAAGTACGCAGCTAAAATGCATACTTTACATTTGTTTGGTCAAGTATTCCGTGGACAGCTTGCAAAATGAGTACCTTTATTAAAATAGACATAACTCCTCTTAGCAATGCTCAATTTGTGTCATTCCTTTTTCCTAATAAGCAGGAGAGAATGCTTGTTAAATATATGCTTTACTGAACTCTCGAGTGTCGTTTGTTTGTTTTTTAAAACATCACCAATCCGGGTAAACTTCTTTTTGACTCACCCTGTACTTTGAACAGATGCAATTTCCTGAAACTAAAAAAAATCTGAACAACATTTTCTAAATTCCAAAAAATTCCTGAAAAGTAGCATCTCTGTTTTCAGAAGTCTTTTAAAAGCCTTGTTTTAACTTTTTCATCTTTAACAGTGGCTGACATCCCTGGGCTAATTCGTGGCGCACATATGAACAAAGGCATGGGCCACTCTTTCCTCCGCCACATCGAACGTTGCCAGTGTCTGCTGTATGTGATCGACCTCTCCGTCGACAAGCCGTGGACGCAACTGACCGACTTGAAGTACGAGCTGGAACAGTACCACCCCGGGCTGTCGGAGCGCCCTCACGCTGTAGTCTGCAACAAGATCGATCTTCCGGAGAGTGTAGCTAATCTTGAGCTGGTTCGCAAACATATAGCATTGCCTGTGATTGCTATCTCCGCCGAGTATAGACTTAATATCGAGGAGTTGAAAGAGCATCTGAGACGTTTGTACGACGAGGACATGCAGGGTAGGCGGCAAGAAAAACAGAGTCTCAAACCTGACATGAATAGAATTATCTGAATGTGGCCAATAAACAAGTGACAAGACTATTTAAATTACACAACAAAAATAAGTTCCCCTTTAGATTATGCCTAATATTTTTTAAATGAGTTACTCCATCGAAACGATTTTTGGCACACATAATGTACGTGTTCACAGCAACACTAGAACGGGGCTATAACTACGCAGGTGTTGTAATGCTTGGATGGGCACACATTGAATTGAGGAATACCTCATTTCAAAAGTTGCTAACCATCCTACCTCAATACATCATATAGCAACTTTTGAGATCAGATTTCTTTTCCCTATTTGGGACATACATAGTTGTGACACTGTATTTTGCAAATCAAAAGCATTTCATATAAAATGAGTTGGAAAAAAAATGTGATCTTTCGAAAAAATCTGTTGAATAAGAATGTCACATTTGTGTTCTAATTCATGTTAAATCTAAACACAAACTACAGGGTGTATCAGAAAGAACTGTACCGTGTTTCTAAAATACATATAAAATCAAAAATGTTTATTGTTTTAAATTTAAACACCTGCAATATAAAGGTGAACATGTTTCCTATATTATATGTTAATTTCATTGAGATATCTCTTTTTGTTCTCGTGTGGCAAGACATAATCGAAAATCGATGAAAAACGTATTTTCAATTTGAATCAATCCCCTCTACCACCTACCCAACATTTCAAACAATGTAGCCCACACCACATAAGCAATATTCAAAGCTCCCGCCAAAGAAAGGAAAGTTAAAACCACTCAAGCAGAACAAATCCTGGTTTATTTGCAGATTAAAAATCAGATTTTATCTCCAAATTTCACCCACAAAAGTATGCAAATAATAAATAGTTATACAAGTGATGTGAAAAGTTGAGATATGGCGACCAAAAATAGACCCTGTCCTACATTATGAACAGATGGATATCTCAGGTAGGGTTAGTAATTTCACAGATTTTTAATTGATCATTTCGACCAAAATTGAAATCTACCATCTTTACCAGAAAGTCTGTATTTTCCATCAGAAATGTCCGATTTTCAAAATTTAAAATTCTTATGAAAGCTGGGCGTTTGCGAAAGATAAATGGGAAAACGGTTTGAACAATATCAATCGAATTCATACCGTAATAAATCATATTGCCTCGGTACAGTTCTTTCTGATACAACCTGTATGAACTTTGATTATTGTTTTACATTGTTTATAGGTCAAAGAATGTCACTATAGTCCATTTAATAATTGAACGAACAACATGCAAGCAGCCCAAGATGATCGCGCCATAAACAATCACACTTATGGTTGTGCGCCCTTCACGCAATGTATGCAATACGCTGCTTCAATGTGTTTGTTCAATTATCAATCCGACTATAGTAGGTTTTAATTGGCATACTTCTTCTGAAATGTCAAAATTCTAGCAATATAAATGCATGATCATTTTAGAAATCTATAATGGTCTGTATGTCGGTAACCATCCCACACAAATGGGCAATCAGGATATTTAGAAAACTGTAATACAGGTGTGGGCAGACGACGCTGGACATAGGCGTATTCACGAATATTTAGGTTAAAATATGCGAACGAGGTTACGTGATCAAGTGAATAGGACGAACGCTTAACAACGGTTTAAATTCAAAAAATGATACTGACACTGTGGACCACCCACAGTGGTTTTAGGATGAAATAAATTAGTTCTAACGTGTGATGAATTTTATGGAGTCATATAATCAAAATCCATTATTACATTGAAACCAACGGAAATTCAAAATTAACAACCCTTCGTGTCCACCGTCGTCTGGGTGTGGGTAACACTATTCAAAATAGCGCCCTCTGCTGAAAGAATGAGGTTGTGCTACAAATTAAACTGAATGATGGTAATCGATAGGCCATCAACTATAACGATGCCGCGGCAGACCTGGATCGCTGCACAATAGCAGGTGTGAATGAGCGCTTCTTATCTCTTTAGCTATATTTCGAGGGCTCAGAATCACAAGGCCTTATATTCATTTTGACCAAACACATTGGGGAGATGGAGAATTGGAGATGAGGCCTTGTGATACTGGCTTTAACTTTGAAAAGGGTTGGGTTATGAAGATAAGGTTGTGTGTGGTACTTGAAAGAGAATTTCTTTCTGAAAATTTTGATACCAAAATCTGAGGCCTTGTGTTTCCGAGCCCTCAATTTGTCTCAACTTTAAGAGGGATTATTAAAATCATGTCCTTGCCAGTTCACGTCTCGCTGGACAAATGGTTGAGAGACATGATTTGAAATGTAGAGGTCCATGGTTAGATTCCCACTATCAGTTCCAAATTGGCGAGAATTGTGAGTCTTGTATTTGCACAAAAATAATCCATGTCGTTGCACATATTTATTGGTGAAAGTGCGTTTTCACATCATAGGTATCACGAGCAGTGGGCAAGTAGGTATTCCATTTGGGCCCGCGGATACATTTTCGCCGGATACATTTTCGCCTCATAATTTTTGCCAATTTGGAACTGATTAAACTATAGGACTATTTTTTCAATGGATTTATTTCATTTTGTAAATGTTAGGGAAAGAAATATATTCCACGTCCAAAAAGGGCACCTAGACAACCAACCGTGAGTGTGGTCACCCTGGGTAGACAGTCATGTGGGATATTCCGGATATTTCAACAGCTTTTCAATAGAGAGGAAACACATTATGAATACTAGAATGAAAGTTCATCTGTGTGGGTGATAAATAATATGAAGTTAAACTTTTGATCTTAACCCAAGAAATAATTACCTGGAGTTTTCAGGAAACATCTTTCATCAGCAGACTAATGACTTGACTTGACCTTTTGGAGGTGTGACGTCAGAATCGGGTCATAGACTCTTGGTAATTTGTACCAAATTTGTATGGAACGCTCATTAAAGACATGGTTTCTAGAGCACAGGGGTCCTTGTTCCACCTCGTCCGAGGTATCCCACCACATCCACATTGAGTCACCGGGACACCGCATAGACTTAGACAAAAGTCAAGATCCTGGATAGGGATCCTCGCTGGTTTGAGAGAGGGGTAAAGGAGGCAATTTACATCAGAGCCAACCAACCATCACTCAATAAAGACGGGGGCAGGTACAAATTACCAAGAGTCTATGACCCGATTCTGACGTCACACCTCCAAATAGGTCAAGTCGAGTCATTAGTGTGCTGATGAAATGTGTAGAAACACCTAGAAATTCCAGGTAATTATTTCTTGTGTTGAGATCAAAAGTTTAACTTCATATACAATATGAATACATTACGAAATATCCGGAATATTGGTGATTGAAAAAACTTTCCAAACTTTTTTGAGGAGTTTATATATCACAAACTATCTAAAAATTGGCAATTGAAAAAAATGTCCAAATAAGGTCTCAATGCTATTCTTACAGCCATGTGATTTTAATGAAATTTTGCAATAAAGGTTTTAGAATGTCAATGTCTTATTTGTAGTGTCTATTCATGAAATGGCGTTCAAATACTTAGTGGTTGTTGAAAGGGATTTCAGCGTATGTGCATCACTACAACTTGCGTTCTGCGCATCTGCGTTTGCGTGTTTATTTCACTCGGGCGTTGCCCTTGTGAAATAAACCATGCAGACGATGCGAACGGTATTGTAGATTGGTGACACACGTATGTTGAAACATGATTTAATCCCTAAATATACTAAGTTCATTCACTAAGGGCGTGTTCTCACTGTGCGAATGTGGACTCATACCTAGGTGCGAGTCGACATGCATAACAGTGATGTTGCGTTCTCATTGTAGGATAAAATACATCAAAATACTGATGTGGTATCGAGTCCACTTACCCGGATGTTACTTGTTTACAAGTTTAAGCAAGTGCGCCGTGCGTACTTACTGCGTAAATTACCACGCGTGCATGACATTTGGCCGCGTGAAATTGCATTTTGAAGCGCGCGACTGACGGCGGCGCAGTCTGACGCAGCGCAACACGCTTGTTTTTGTGGAACAAGTGGTACGAGTCCACATACGATAAGTAAAACGCGTTCTCACTAGCGATTTTGATACCACGTCCTAGGTGCGAGACTACCTCTTCGAGTAGGTTTCGACCCTACATCGTTGATGTAGGGTCGAACCCCCTTATTTCGCGTTCCCACTAGGCTTGGAAGTAGGTTCGATGTAGCATCGACTCCACGTCCTGGTATCAAACAGCCACAGTGGGAACGCGCCCTTAGGAAGCAGAACTTTATTTTCAAAAGCAAGGAGGCATTTTTAAAGTTGGGGCAGACATGACCAAAATTGAAATACTCAATTATGAATAAAAAGGAATTCAGCGTTTTGATATGCATTTTTATTTTGTCTTTGCATAAGAATACAGCCTGAATATAATGTAACATAAAATAAACCCTAACAAGATATCTTTCAGATTATATGTATAACATTGAAAAGCAGTGTTTGAGTTTGTATGTGTTAGTTTACATTAAACTAATATAGGTTTTCCCAGTTAGTTTAACACTTTATTCATTATATTTCATATATCGTTAAGTTTGAATTCGTCCCAAAATTTTGAAGGTTGCATTTGTTAAAGTAAATTTCGTCTTTGGTCAAGTATATTCATATTTTGCGCAATGAATTTCATTTAATGTTCATTTTATTTCGTCCTAACACACTTCCATTTCGTCTGATACAGCGGTAACCTACTAATGTATACATTTATTTCGTCTTTGATCAAATAGTTTCATATTCAGTTTACTTTATTTCGTCCCATGTGGAACGTCCTGCCTAGAAGCATGTAAAATCCAGCTATAGGCCTATACGTTTTATATATATATATATATATTTATTTTTTCTTTCTTTCT
Organism: Ophiura sarsii; assembly: GCA_035610835.1. NCBI lineage: Eukaryota > Metazoa > Echinodermata > Ophiuroidea > Amphilepidida > Ophiuridae > Ophiura > Ophiura sarsii. The sequence goes on along the minus strand of CM069458.1, from coordinate 43,825,731 downwards.
TTCTTGTTCATTCTTTTTTTCTTTTATTTCATATGATTTATATCACCAACTTTCTTGAATGACTTAATGGGACTTTGTGCAAGTTGTTTGCACTTTGGTATGGTATCTTTAGATGGTAAAACCATGCAAAAACAATATCCACGTTTTCAGTTTTGTTTCAATATAGACCTATATCTAATCTGCAATGTAGGCCTATTCTTCTAACACCTGACGAATATATGTGATAAAAGTATTAAAAATAATGAACAAAGACGAATTATATTTGTGCATAGACCGCTACCCATCAGGTGATACGAATTCAATCTTTCCTTGACGAAAAGAAATGACCAATGAATTAAATGAAATGGTCATACTTTGAAATATACTAGCTCATTGACGAAATTTATCTAACAAAATGCGTAAGTCAGATTTTGGGGACGAATTCTAACTTAACGAGATATGAAATATAATGAAAAAAGTGTTAAACTAACTGGGAAAACCTATATAAAAATAATGTCAACAAGTAATAAACCAGGAATGTTAAGATACTTATGTTCAAGTAATAAACATGCATTTACATACAGAATTCGCTAAATTAAGTTGCCATGAAATTAAACTGTTTTACAGTATAGTCCGAGATTACATTGAACAACAAAGTGAATACAGGGATGATGCCAAACAGGATTCCCACTTTCACTCATCAGGTAAATGGCCCATTTAGTGTATAAACTCATTTTTGGATATATGGGTCAACTCGTATGTTTCAAACCATTTAAGCGAAAAGCTTGAATTTGAACAGGCTCACATTGCTTTCAAAAGTGGGAGTAAATGGTATACACATAATAAGCTGAACACTTTCCACTTGGCTATATAATTTTACCATATACAAAACAAATGTGTCAGAAACCTTTCCCAACTGTCAAAGTCTATCTAAAAAATTATTGAACCATGCAATACAGGGCGAGTCAAAAAGAAGTTTACCCGGATTGGTGATGTTTTAAAATTAAAAAAATGACACTCGAGAGTTCAGTAAAGCATATATTTAACAAGCATTCTCTCCTGCTTATTAGGAAAAAAGAATGACACAAATTGATCATTTCTAAGAGGAGTTATGCCTATTTTAATAAAGGTACTTATTTTGCAAGCTGTCCACGGAATACTTGACCAAACAAATGTAAAGTATGCATTTTAGCTGTGTACTTCCCTATTGACCGAGACTGGTGATGTTTTTCAAAACAAATAAATGACACTTAAAAGTTCAGTAAAGCATTTATTTACCAAACATACTCTGCTGCTTATTCGAGAAAATCAATGAAGCAAATTGATCATTCCTAAGAGAAGTTATGCCTGTTTTACTGAAGGGCAGGGCATTAATTGTAGGTAAGTACACAGCTAAAATGCTTACTTTACATTTGTTTTGTCAAGTATTCAGTGGACAGCTTGCAAATTGAATACCTTTATTAAAATAGGCATAACTTATCTTAGCAGTGATCAATTTGTGTCATTCTTTTTTCCTAATAAGCAGGAGAGAATGCTTGTTAAATATATGAGACCTGTCACCACAAAATGAGCGTTAAGTCGCCAGTGTGCATTAGGAGATATGGTCTAATGAACATGCCAAAAAACAATACAAAACAAAGAAATGTTTCAATTTGATTTTTGATCAGGAATACATTGAGGAATTATGTATGACATGTTGCATATCATTTTAAAGCTTGTTTTCTGGGCATTCTGAATCTGGATAAACCTCAGAATCTAATTTTCCGACTTAACTCTCATTTTGTGATGACAGGTCTCATATGCTTTACTGAACTCTCAAGTGTCATTTCTTTGTTTTTTTAAAACATCACCAATCCGGGTAAACTTCTTTTTGACTCACCCTGTACTGGGCATGTTTGGACTTATTTTAATGAATTTCTCATGGTGATTCCAAATATGGTGATGAAATTCAATATTTTTGACATTTGTTGAATATTTTGGGACATTGCCGCATGGATATCGTTAAACCTTAGAGCAAACCCTTCTTAAAACTTCAGTAAGCTTACCATAAAAGTTGTTTGTGCTATAAATACAATATTTGGGTAACCTAACGGCAACAAAAGTTACGAAGAGTGCTTGCTAAGAATATTGTGATTGGGGTTTGTGAGCAACATGGCTAGTTGTAATAGTCAGATCAATCACGAGGACCTGCTATACATAATAATGGAATACGGAACTGTATAATGTGGAACTATTCTAAAATAAGGCAGTGTTTTAAGGGGGACTTAAGGAAGTTTTTGATTTGATTTTTTTAATTTTGTGAGTGCTGTAATTATTGAACTATTAATCAAATGTATATAAAAGTATACATTTTTGGAAAAGAAATGGATCAGAGAATTCAAATTTGGCATCAATTTTGACCAAAAAAGTAGATTTTTTGAGAAAATCACAAAATTCACTTTTTTGACCCACATTTTTTTGAACAATGCTAACAATAAATAATTTTGAGGAAAAAATGGCCAAATCACTTTAAAATGATGTTAAGACACTAATGAAGGCACAATTTTTTTTTTTAAAAACCTAATCTAACATTTTTGAAAATGTTGACCAAAAAGTGCCCAAAAACGTGAACAAAATGGTTTTTTTTTAAAAATTACACTTTTTTGGCAAAATTTAAAAAAATATTGGATTAGATTTTTTTTTAAATAAACCGTCCCTCCAGTAGTGTCTTAACATCATCATCAAGTGATTTGGGCATTTTTAACTCAAAATTATGTTTGTTAGCTTTGTTCAAAAAAATTGGGTCAAAAAAGTGATTTTTTTTGTTGTTGTGATTTTCTCAAAAAATCAACATTTTTAGTCAAAATTTATGCCAAATTTGGATTCTCTGATCCATTTCCTTTCCAAAAATGTATACTTTTATATACATTTGATTAATAGTTCAATAATTACAACACTAACAAAATTCAACAAAAACTTCCTTATGTCCCCCCTTAATACTTACAAGCTCTTTCCACTAGTTACAAATAATCCAGCTTTGCCTTGTAATAAATAAACGTGTTTTTTTCACTATCAATATTCACCATGTCCTAGATAGTGAACAGTTCTCATCAATTTGACTGGTATTAATTACCTTTTAAATTGTAAAACCTTTCACATTTGGCAGGTAGATACATGTATGTGATTCTATGAAAAGAGTCGGATATCAGATATTCAGTTTTCTACTTGATTATATTGGTCATATGTATTGCACATTGTACCATGCAACATTTTGCAGAAAACCTCATCAATAATGGACAATTACTTCTAAGATAAAGATAAAGATATGAGCAATTGAAGGTTTTCAAAACAATTGTTAACAAAAGAAATTCTATCCTTTGATTTGATTATATCTAAAAATCGATATTTGCGACTTGCGACTAATTTTGCTAGATCCCAACACATATATCTATCGATCATATTAAGGGAAGTGTCAACCCTTTTTTATGACATTTATCAAGCACTGTAACTTTTAAACTTATACCATTTTTTGGGGGGGCTTAACAATTTTTAAGTTTTTTTGAAAATATTGACCAAAAAGTGCCAAAACCGATCCTAGATAATTGATTTTGGTGGAATTTTGTACCAAAAACAGATTTTGTTAGGTTGTCTGAAAATGCTTGGTGTCAAAAAAGTGTATACTTTTATGTACATCACATATATAGTTTAAAAGTTACAGTGCTTGATAAATTTGGCGCCAAAAAGGGTTGACACTTCCCTTAAATTCCCCAAGCCTCGGTCAAAATTTATAAGCTGAATGACATTTTTGATCTCATCATGTTGGCTCATTGCTTCTTCCTTGTGTAAAATTGAAGATGACGGTCATTGCGATCTCGTTATATTGATGTACCGTATTATCCCTATTAAGCGCCCAGGGCGGTTAACTAAGTCATTTTGGGTGGGCGCTTATTTGTATACTGATTTACAAAGTTGTTGACCGTCAAGGTTGCAAAATTCAACAGCCTTTACGTCACAAAACTGCAAAATTTGATGTTTTGCAATTCAAGATGGCGGCCTCCACGAATGACAATAAACACGAAACGTGCGTATTTCGGATGGTTTCTGTTGCTGTTTGAAGGCATAGCACATGGTTTAAGTTCACTTTTGGATCACAACCAATATGTCAAGTATGTCTGAAGTTAAAATAACCACAATTTCTTCTTTATTTTCAAGCAATTTGTAGTCCGAGACTTAGTGTGATGTGAGTAACTTTTAAGTAAGCTTATTTTTTGGGTGGGCGGTTAATTAGTATATATTTTTAAAGTCACCTGAGAAAAAGGGGGTAGGCGCTTATAAGGTCCTGGGCGCTTAATAGGGATAATACGGTACATGTAAATATATGTATGTATGTAAAACTTATTGTCACATGGGTAGAATTCTAGCCAATGATGCTAGAGAATTCCAAGTATATTTGTGCAAAGGAATTTGACTGGCAAGATTCCATTGATTCTGGTCCTTTTTATTGAATATTTGTAGGATGACTGGAACTTTTTAGGATCATTCTTCACGTAATATATGGGTGAAACTTCAGGGTGAGCGTTAGTGTTCCCTACTAATAAAAATATCAGTTTTGAGCGTATCATTTGGGAGAAACGACTAACATTTACGAGAATCCCTCGAGATTCTTGCAATTTTTATCACAGGTCTTAATGTTCAGTATCTTTCGAGCTAGTTAATGTCTCACTTGAAGTTAAACTTTGTCTTCACAAGATATCTCATCTTGACCTGGCTGACGTTGTACACGACGTATTCGTTGTAATTGAGCGTGTATCCGTTGGGGTTGGTCACGCCGGTGTTGCAGCTTTTTCCGACTGGCACCTCGACGCCATCGGACCTGAAAATGAAAACATGTAGAAAAAGATTGTTTGTGAGTTGGGGGCGCTGTAGTATCTTGATAAACGCGAAGGCAGCCCTGCATCTGAAACCGGACACCTGAACTATGACACTACTACCATGCCACGTTGGTAGTCGGAACCATACAGTTTGTGGTCAGCATAAGACGTGCAGGGTTGTAGCTAGACCAGATTGAGTGCCGAACAATTTTACTGACGGCGAACGGAGTAAGTGTAGCGAACGAAGTGCAGTGGATCATGGAATGGGGTCTAGAGGCCTTTTTAATATTTTTTTAATGGGTTATAAATGCACTTTGAGGTTTCCTGCCACATAATTTCTTGTTTTAAGGGGGCTGTGCACCTTCAGGTACAGCCTCCGTAAAACTGCCGTAACTTCTTTATTATTCATTAAATCTATATAAAAGTATACATTTTCTTGCAGAAAAGGGTTCAATGAATCCAACCATGATCATGAAATTGACCATTTTGGGAGAAAATTATAAAAAACACGTATTTTAGGTTTGGAAAAGATAACTCAAAATATATTTGGTTAAATTTTATCATACTAGTTTAATTATATTCCTCATGCAATTCCCTAGGAATCGTGTTTTTTTTTTAATTTTTACTTTATTATTTTTTGAATTATCGAACAAAAAGTGCCAAAAAATATGATTTTTTACCAAAAAACGTGATTTTCACGATTTTGGAGGTTAAAAAACAGGTTTTTTGGCACTTTTTGGTCTGTAATTCAAAAAATAATAAAGTAAATTTTTTTTTAAAAAAACGATTCCTAGGGAATTGCATGAGGAATATAATAAAGCTAGTATGACAAAATTTAACAAAATATATTTTGAGTTATCTTTTCCAAACCTAAAATGGGTCAAAAAACATGTTTTTTATAATTTTCTCCAAAATGGTCAATTTCATGATCATAGTTGGATTCATTGAACCCTTTCCTGCAAAAAAATGTATACTTTTATTAAGATTAAATGAATAATGAAGAAGTTACGGCAGTTTTACGGAGGCTATACGAAGGTGCACATCCCCCTTAAGAGGAAGCTTAATGATTTTTTCCACACATTTTTTTTAAGTGCCGTTTTTTTTACCCTTATTTTTTAAGAGTGCCGGACGATTGGCACAACTTTCAGACGGCCCCGTCCGGCGTAGCTACAACCCTGAAGATGTGTTACCCAGTACAAAGTTGTATTACTTAGGTCAACATTGTATTGACTTAAAAAAAACAATCTTTGGTGCTCCTCATCAAAAAGGAATACAGTGCACAGCAAATCTGACAATCACAAATGGCATCATATTTTGTTACTTATTTGTATCTGTGAGATTTAATTTAGTAATGTATAGTATATACAATTCAAAATTTAAATTTAAAAGAAAATCCCGCCCACCCTATACTAATATTTAATGGCATGTTACGCCTTATTGAAATCATTAGTGTTTCTGTGAGAAAGATTTGTCGAATTTACTGTATATGCAGCGTTCGATTTAACCGGTGTCGCATCGCGAAATGCGGCGCACTTTTGAAGTCTTGCGATGCAATTGCACATATATGTAGCAAAAAGTGCGACGCAAAGAGATTCCCTACTTTGTATTTGGTCACTTACCATCAAAGCCAAACCTACAAAGATTGAGTTTCATCTTCAAATAAATTTTTAAAAAAGTATGATAAATCCTCAAGAATCGGCAGTTTATATTTCGTTTTCGTCAGAGTTAAAAAAAACATTGCTTTTTACGTACTTGTGCAGTTTAAAATCATGACGTCACTTTTGATGCTATAGGGAAAAAAAGTGCTATACATTTTTCCAAATTTCTTGATCTTTTTGCTCTCTATAATCAATCCCCTCCCCCCCCCCCTACATTGTTGATTGTTAAACACCTGTCAAAATATGCCGAGTAATCAACTTACATTGTGATGGATGCCCCCGAGTCGGGTGCCATTTTGCCAAGTCCTCTAGTGCTGTGCATTCCTGCAGGTAGCTTATCAGCTGCGTAATCTGCAGCTAGAAGGTCATTAGACTTGCCTAATGCCACCTGTAAGTAATAATGGTGGGGATGGGGGTTGCAAGAGATAAAAGAACTAAATTAAAATTTACTTTGAATAATTAAGTCAAAGAACACAAAATAGTTTATTTACAAAGAGTTTTTAATAACTCTGGCTGTTCATATTTTTTATCTTGTTCAGACTATGCCCAAAGAAGATTTCTTGAGCAACACCAACATGCTTCACTTTCATCACTCTCTGTCACCAGTGTCTACTGGTATCCATTGACATTACAGTGCAATGAAAGGCTTATAATTTATTAATTAATTAATTAATTAATTAATTAATTAATTAATTAATTAATTAATTAATTAATTAATTAATTAATTAATTAATTAATTAATGTATTTATTTATTTATTTATTTATTTATTTATTTATTTATTTATTTATTTATTTATTTATTTATTTATTTATTTATTTATTTATTTATTTATTTATTTATTTATTTATTTATTTTATTTATTTATTTATTTATTTATTTATTTATTTATTTATTTATTTATTTATTTATTTATTTATTTATTTATTTATTTATTTATTTATTTATTTATTTATTTATTTATTTATTTATTCGGACATACACTTTTGGAACAGTGGCAAAAGTCTTCTCGACTAATGCGTCCATAAACATAACACAATGTTTAATACAAAAAGGGAAATATTATATACAAATATTTACATGGTAACATAGATTCATGCAAGGTTAATGCTACGTGCGGTCCATGCACGTTTCAAATATGATTTACAAAACACATCAAATATATGAAGTAAGTGAAAATCATCACTTGCAGTAAGAACATCATTTGAAAGACCTAGCATAAGACACAATTTTATTGTTAGACTACCCGATATAAAGATTCTCCAAAATTCTTCTAAATTATGTAGTAACAGTTGATGTTCAAGCTTGCGATATTCATCAACTCTGATATGATTTAAGCCGCTACATAGAAATAGGAAATGTCTCAAATCCTCAATATCATTATTGCATAATGGACAATATATTGTTAAACAATTAAGGGTCTTTAAGAAAATCTTGTTGCAAGTAGTACAATTGATGTGACTTCAATTCATTCCTCTTTTGTTTTTCTGAAAGACCCTTTATTTTTTGAATAACACATTTTAGTTGGGATTCAATTTCTTTTCATATCTGTGGCCATTTGTTTAGCGGAAATTCCTGTTGGCACCGTGCTGGACTACACAAGAAATCTCCTTTGGACTATGCCTTGTTTTCCGTATAAATACTTTAATAACTTGGTATTTGTTCTTGTTAAAGGTTCCCATTATATGCCCATTTGGTAGAGTTACTTTCTCTTAGGGCTCGTATATATAGTTCAGTCAGTTCAAAATTGGTGAACCTACTTGCAGGTGCAAATTAATTCAGAAGAACCTGGGCATGCAAAACACTTGCATGGCCCAGTGTGAAGCGTATGCCAAAATAGTGTGTGCACACTTTGATTACTTTGATGCACGGAGAGATAAAAATGCATATTTCTCGCCAAATTTGAAACTGATTAAACTATAGCCTCATTATTACTTTGTAAGGCTATATTAAAAAAATCATTTGTCTCAAAGCTCCCGCGCGCGTTAGTTAATTGGTGCGCGTTAGAAAAAAAATTATGAAAAAAAAAAAAAAAATTGTTTGTTTTGTTTAAAAAAAAAAAAATCCAAACATTTCACAGATTTTTCAGATTTTCATTGATCACATCATTTTAAATACAAAAGTTCACTTTTACTAGGATTTCAATATTTTATATTATAAAAAAAATATTAAAAAAACTTTAAAAAAATCACATTCCGCATTAGGTTTTGAAAAACTGAAGAGCTTTGAGACAAAAGATTTTTTTAATATAGCCTAATATTTTTTGGTATTGGTATCACTGAATAAATTGATTTTATTTGAGTTGATTTGATTTGAATTGAATAGGTTAATTGCAATATATATTTGGCAAATTTTTGAAGGCACTTTTATGCACTGGCACATACCGCTATGCAGGCCTATAGTTTAATCAGTTCCAAATTGGCAAAAACTGTGAGGCTAATATTTATCCGCAGGGCCAAATGGAATACCTATTTGCCCACCGCTCGCTGATACCTGCTTATGATGCACAACTGCACACTTTAACCAATAAATATGTGCAACGACCAGGATTCTATTTTAAACATAGACAAATACAAGCTTCACAATACTCGCAATTTTGGAACTGATTAAACTATAGCTGCTGATGGATTTCTTTACACAAAGATCAACCAGCAATTGTTAGCAAATATTAGGGGGAAAAAATTGGTTATCTGGTATTTCAAAGTTTTGCTTGTTCTCCTTTGCCCTAAATTTAAGTATGCTGATACATTGGTGGATTTAGACTAGTTCTGTGAATAAGGGTAGGTTTGATTAGATATAGGGAACAGTGTTGTCACCAGCCAAGATGTAGTGCCGGTTAATTTTAACTGTCAGCAAACGGAATAAGTGTTGCGAACGAAGTGCAGTGGATCATGGCATGAGGTCTTCATGCATTCTTAATATGTTTTTAGGGTTTTTTAATGCACTTGGAGGGTTCCTGCCACATAATTTCTTGGTTTATGAGGCAGTTTAATGATTTTATCCACAAATTGTAGAAAAATAAATATATAATATTTTGTTGCTGTTTTTTTACTCTTTTTTTAAGAGTGCCGGTCGGCAATCGTGAGTGCACCGACACCGGCACTGACCGCCTTAGTGACAACCCTGATAGGGAATACAGTCTGAAGGTTTAATGGGTTCATCAGTAGTTGGGAAAGATTATTTTGACTCAAAATGGCTCTTTTGAACCTTTAGAGAAAAATGACAGATGGTGCACAGACAAGATATCATTCATGCGTAAACAAATGCTGGTATATGAATATTGACTGACATGTGTGCATGAAATGGTAAAGAAAACATTTCATTTCATGATATATTTTCACTAATTGCACAAATATGGGGATGAATGCTGCATCTATCCCTGGATACACACTGATGTAGTTGCACAGAGCATGGTAAGCAATTATCTTGATTACTTTGAGACTTACCTCACACAGAAGAAGGAACCCAACAGGCTTGGTCTTTGAAGCGAAGCAATAGTTGGCCGATTTGGACGACATATCGGCAAAATAAACACCTTTACCAAACTGAGAGAGGTAAAAAAATGAACAAATCAATTGAGGGTTATAAAGGTGCATATTGTGAGCATAGTTTCTAACAATTGGTTATCATAATAGTCTCTATTTATTTACCCCAACATTGTTAACAGACGATTTTACACAAAACTCCAGGCTGGTATTGGTAGCATCCTCTGAGCAAACATCTGATACGGGTGCAGTTGAATGGCCCAAGAAGGTGTGGTCACAACCCAAGTCAAAACCGATGGCGGGAAAACCAACCTTGTGACTTGACCGCGACGAAAAGTATTACAGACCAGGGGGTATCGGGCACTGTTCAACTTTCTGCCACCAACTTGGGTTTTCTTTGCATGCGCGGAAGAAAACTTTATAAAAGTAAAACATTTACATTTTGTCTTTATCTGTTCTGTCAAAACCTCATGTCTTTCAAGCCATTCAGCATGTATGAAGTAAAACTGCCCAATGGTTCTACATAGGAAGTGTTGCTTTATACATGTTAAGGGGCAAGAGCACATACAAGGTATAGATGTATTCGTAATTGGCTGATTACGTCAAAAGAGGGCCGTGCTATCCAACTGAGCATGCTCAGAGCAAGAGCAATTCGTGCGCCGAAAACAAGGCTAGTTATGTAGCTGAGACGAGAGTGATATAGTTTTTCGATGTGGTGAACTTTGCACTAATCATAAAAATTCTTCATACTTCTGAGCTGTTCAATATTTGACCTTATTACATTCGTGAAATAAACGTATAGACTATCTATTCTACTAGTTTGAAATGAAATGTTTGCTGGTAACCGACACTATCTAGGAAAATGTAGAAGTTCACAGTTCATTATATTGCAGTAAAAGTATGAGATTGTATGTTTATCGGAGTGACATCGAGTATGTCTCCCTCTTTGACATGAAATCGCCAATTACGAATAACGTCTATTGACAGATGTGTTTTCCTTTTAACTCTAAGGTTTTATATAGAATATAATTTGCAAAAATGCAAAAAATCTTGAATTGATCAAAATTGAGGGTGTTGTGTCAATTGTACCCCTTTAAGCAGAGAATTTCAACTTACCATATAACCTGTGACAGGGGCTTCTGGTGGGGCGATGCGTAGACCTTGTCCCAGAATACCGGCCATGTTAGTGAGGCGAGATCCGTGCCATAGTAGCATTCTATATCAGAAAATAAACATATAGTTCAAATTAATATGAGAGTACATACAAATAACACATCCAAAGATGAGAAGGGTTACGCATCACTTGCCAACATAGAGGATTGCATATGTGATTCAATAGGGAATTTGAACAGTGTAAATAAATAACAGTATGGCAGTATAACTACCACAAGTTACATAACTCAAACAAACATAAACAAGCCTCGACTCATATCCCAACTTGTGACCTTTCGAACAGTAATCGAATGCTCTAACCACTGAGCTAACCGGCCATCTCCGATCCGCTAGTACAAGCTAGATAGTAGTGATATAGGGCAGTCAAGAATGTTAATTAACAAACAATACACACGGTATACGAGATCATTAAAGATGCTTACCCGCAACCCTAACATTATAAATACATACAAACACCGCATCCGAAGATCAGATTGGAAAGATAATAATATTCAGTCGGTCCAAAGAATGATGTAAGTAATAATTTGATATTTTTTCAAAGTAGTTCATCTCAGGTATTTTAGAATTCAAGATTAAAATAAATATAATTTTAAAACAAAACAGCATTGATTACCGTAAAACTAGAAAATTTTCGTGTGCATTTAACTTTCGCGAGGAGCACTTGCTCGTGAAATGTCATGCCGCAAATATTCCCAATCTACCTTGTAGCAGTGCATTGCAAAGTTTACATTCTTGAAATTTTCATGCCATGAATAAGGCCAGTATTGCTGATTCATGAAATTTTAAACACACAAATATTTCTGGTTTTACAGTACATTAATGCATGCTTAGTTTTCGAAGTTTTGGTCATTATTGAAGCTGATTTGGTCAAACATGAATTAAATATATAAATTAGCATTTTTAAGCTAAAATGGTGAAATTTGAAATTAATTTGGTGAATAACTTATGGACCATCCCTCTTTACCAAAAACATCAGGGATGCTTTTACACCCAATCTCTCATTCCATGATGACATTTTTTCTCACTTTGCCCGAATCTCGAACAAAATCAAGCATATTTCCAGTTTGGTTGATCCGATTTTCATAAGGCGACGAACGAAAAACCTGTCCTACAGGCAAACGGACTGCTCAGGCAGGGTCTGTTGGTCTGGCTTTTTGAGGGCAGTTCAAAAAGAATTTGGGACATTTTGTTGAATTTTCATCCATTTTCTAAATTTTCAGATTTTCAAAATATTTCAAAAAATGTAAACATATTTGAAAATTGCAAACTTTTTATTTTGAAAATTTTAAAAATAGAGGTCAGCCTGACCCGTAGAACAGGATGGTTTTTTTTGCCTATTCTTAAATGTTCATGATTGGTTACAATACACCCAAGTTAATTATTAAAACAACACACCTAATTTAATCAATTTTCATGGCGAAAAATTACACGATTTTGTGCATTGATGAGTAGGGTACGAATCTTTTTAGGACAACCTGTACAAAGATAACCGATTATAAGACTTACCTGTTTCCGACATCCTTGAATTTTCTTGTGTCCCCTTGCCTATCAAGAGTGAAGACCTCCTCCACCTCCATCGAGTACTGTGTGTGCGTCTTGGCATGTGTGTTCTTTACATAGTCCTTGATCATCTAATCACGTATAGAAAAAATCATAAAAAAACTCTTTATTTTCATGAGTTGGATTCAAGATGTATCACAGATCAGAAATACAACTTTTTATTAATTTGTCTTATTACGACATTGTCTGAAATCAAATTATAGCTTCTGCCGCATTGTGCCTCATTTACGTATCTAATTGAAATACACCTGTATATGGCAGGCATATATTCATTCCTACGTATATGAATACACACCATAGACAAAATACCACTATTTGTATAAAAATAAGAGAAATGTTGGTGCTGGTAAGACGGTCTTATGGTTTGTCTATTCTTCCAGAAAACCTAAATTATTCCTAGCGCTACTGTCGTCTGACCCAGGGTGAGAATTCATTTGAAAAATTTGATAGCAATATTGTTCCAATTCATAATATTTGTATATGAGTTAACACTGTAAAAACTGCTATACACGCTCAAATTTGTAAAGCAATTGCCTCAAATAGTGATACAAGCGAATTCACGCTCTGGTCTGACCAAATCCATCCCTAAAGTCTTCCCAACTTCAAAGCTACAGCTGCCAATCAACTGACCTATACATTCAAATCAACATGCAACCCAATGTTACCCTAATTTCCAGGTCATTTCCTTCCATATCATTTTATGTTAACATTATGGGATTTTTTTTGATTTTTTGATTTTTTTTAAAACTATATATATATGCAGTAGTGGAAATACCCACATGACTTTCCACCTGGGGTTGATAATCATGTGTGTCGCAGCTCTACTAATAATATTGTATATACATGTAATGATCATTATAGTAGTATATATAGCTTTATTCCGTAATAATAAGAGTGATTAAAATCATGTCTTGGCCAGTTCACCCCTCGCTAGTCTAGTGGTTGACTTACATGCTTTACAATGCAGAGATCCATGGTTTGATTCCCACTATACAGGGTGAGTCAAAAAGAAGTTGTACGGGAATGAATATTTGTTTAAAAAAAAGTATATTTTTAAACAAATATTCATTCTCGTACAACTTCTTTTTGACCTCGCCCTGTAGGACCACTTTTTCAACTGATTTATTTCTTTTTGTAAAAGTTGGGTTAGAACATAGACGGTAACCGTCTTTGGTTAGAAATATTCTACGTCCACAAAGTGTGTAGTTCCTAGTCAACCCCGGGTGGAAAGTCATGTGGGTATTTCCATCGCTACATGTAAATATTTTTTTCTTTTCTTCTTCTTCTTCTAAATATAAACTTGAAATTCTTCCCCAAAAGAGTGAAATAATTCCCCAGCGTTTGCAGCAAATATCAGACGAACAGACACCCATGCTCAGGTCTCCTTTGCATTTGCACATTGTTTACCTTAATATCTGCATGCGTCTTAGGCAACGGCTTCATCTCACATTTCAGCGAGTGATACTGATTGTCTATGGGGTTCTCAGAGCTGTCACGCTCCTGCTTCAGTACAGTCATGGCCACTTGGATATCAGACAGAGCCTGTAACCCAAAAAAGGAAAAGAAAATGGTTATCAGCCAACTGCTTAGAAGTGTTTTGTCAATATTTGAAGCATATATACAAACCTATGATACAATGTCATATGAACAATAAAAGGGAACATTGTGAAGAAAAAATCATAATGATATAAACTATAAATTAGAACCTAGAAGACGCTAAGATTGCTAATAAAAGTCGAAAGATTGACAAACCAAAAAAATAGTCCAATTAGAAAAACCTTGAATTAAGATTTATAACTGATTAAGTGATTATTTATGGTGACTGGTGAACACTTTTATACACACTGAGTAAACAGTAGACCCCATCCCAATTCTCTTTCCTTACCCCAACCTCTTCTCCCATCGCCCTGCTGACCCCCCCCCCCCCCCCCCCCCCCTCCCCCACCTGACTGTGATTATTCCTAAATTACATTATACCTCAAGGAGAGCCATCTTTGCTCTGAGTTCCGGCTTTGTCCTGATGATAGGCGGCCTCTGCATTCTAGAACACAAAACAGCAAGATGAAATCAACTTTGTATGCAACAAAGTGTCTACAAATATTATTGACAGACTAGTAGATCTGTGAATGACTCGAGTCATCATGTTGATGATACAACTCGTCTCTCATCACAACCCTTCTGACTGGTTCCAACGAACTCCTCTTTTTGGCCCCTAGGGAAAACATCTTTTGGCAAAAGCCCAAGTGGTAGCCTAGCACCCTTAAAAGCTTTGGGGTCAAATGAATATTTCATGTCGTAAGTTTAGCTGTTTATTGGTGCGTTTCCACTGGAGATCTTTTAACGGGTTGCGTACTTGTACTCTGATGATGTGGACTCTACCGTAATAAACGCTAACATATGAGACCTAATACCACAAAATGATCGTTAAGTCGTCACTGTGCTTTAGGAGATACGGTCCAATAAACATGCCAAAAATATAATATATCTGAGCAATTGTGATTTTTATATTCCGGACTAAGGTGCTTATAGCATCCCAAGGAATCATCTCTCGGTGCTAACACTTCGAAGAGGTAATAAGAAATGTATGAGCTTTCTTCTGATTTCAAAATCTGAATTTTGATGGGAAAAGTGGATTTAATTGGGTTACTAAACTCTAGAAGTTGCACTGGCCCCCAAATCTAAAAATCTCAGGCGATTTGCAATGTGCAAGCCCTTGCGCATGAAACTGCGCTGCGTTGTGCCATGCGTTTTGCTTAAGTGTGTGGGCTGCGTTTGAATTTCATTTATTCAGCAATATAACAGATGCGCGCCATCAAAAAGAGATGCATCGAGCGCCTGTATGTGCGTTAAAACGTTGCATGAAAATGTTGAAATGAGACCCCATGCACCGTACGCCTTGACCACAAAATTGAACAAAAAAATGCCAAATACCATCAGATCCCACGGTGACCACAGTCAAAGTCCGTTTAGTGCTCGGCCTGTGGGTCACAAATATTAATTTATCTTACGTAAGGCAAAAAAAAAAAAGTTTGTCTCAAAGCTTGCGAAGGCTTCAAAATCGAGCGACGCGCACATTTTTTTGTCTTCCATTTATTTTATTTTCACTTTTTTTTTTGTGTGTCAATTTTTACTCTTACTAATTTGTAACCTTTGACACTTTTTGATATTTTTTTTCTTCCTATTTCAAATGAATATTGTGATGTAGTTTTTTGAAGGACGGAGTCATGTTAAAGTTTGAGAAAAGGAAAATCTGCCGATATTTTCAATAAAAACTCGAAATGAAAATTTGTAGGGGAAAAAAAAAGATTTTACAATTTCCTACATTTCAAACGCGGTTTTTTTCAAAACCAATGCGCGCGCAAGCTTTAACCCTAACCCCCTGAGTACTAAAAAATGCTAATCCAAAGTCCCTCTCCAAACGCATGCGCCGTCGGTTTTCGATGACGTAGTCAACCGAGCCTATATAATGAGTGCAGTATACTGCACGAATGTGTAGCTGAGGGCCTTGGCTTAGTGGTAGGAAGGTGTGGCTTGAGAACAGAGGGTCCCCGGATCGAATCCCGGCAGGTTCCCAGAGATTTAGTTGGTGTTTTTTCCTCGAAAATTGTGATCCCGGTCAAAAATCCTAAACCGGGGTTAAGGTTAAGATAAACCTATTTTTTGTTAGGCCTAAGATAAATTAATTATCTTACAAAAACTTTAAAATATCAAGAGAAATTACAAAACTATAGTCGAGTGTCTTCCCTTTGATTTGACTCACCCAAAATTGTGCGGTATCCTCGTGTAAAACTCATCGCAAGCCTTGATGAGCTTATCTCCCACAATGCCGTTGTTTATACACGTCTCTATCTTTTTCAGCGCAACATTGCCGGCCTTGATTTGGTCCACTGTGAGTTTGCCCAACGGTGCCTTCTGCGCATCGTATTTCATCTCGATGATGAGGTCTTCCATGGCGCGTACGTTGCAAATCATTTTGATGACCTCCTGATGGACGAAATTGTTTTTTCGACAAAAGTAAGTGAACATTATTTAAAATTATTTTTTGCTGGTGTTTTATTTTTCGCATATTTTGAGGATTGATATAAGCCTACCAAAGTAATAACCTGTGGCAATGTTAATAAAGACAGTTCTGAAGTATGGTTACGGTACATGTTATTTAATATTACAAACGTCAACAGCCAAAATTTCAACACTGTGACAAATTGTCTGTTCAGAAATACTTGATTCTTGAAACCCTGATTCTTGGACGGTAGTAATCATACTGATTCGGGGTAGGGGTGTTCATCCCAGGGGGTGAGGGCACTGACATTGGAAAGGGGTATGGTATGTGCTGCCCTGAAGACCCCCTTTTTCAACCTCTTCTGCACCCCCTTTTTAGCCTGCATCAATCAGTTCTTAAGACCCCCCCCCCCTCCCCTTTTTGAGCCTGCATCAGCTCTTAGGCCCCCATTTTATTGAAAATTCAAAAATTGTGAACATTTGAAAAATGTGTGTTCTAAAACCAAAAAAATTGACGTTCTTACTAAACAAATTAGGGGAACAAAAGTTTTTAAGACCCTTCTTTTTTTCACAAAATCTGCTCTTAAGACATCATTTTTCGTCAAAATTATGCTCCGCTCCGAAGCCCCTATTTTTGAGACCCTGGATGGCACACCCCTAACCAAAAATAAGTTGAGTTGAGAAAAATGACAAGTCTTATCACACAAACCTGCAATCTCTTATCCAGCTTTGAATCGGGTACTGCTTCCTTCTTGACACCTTTAGCAGAATCTGGCTCATCTTTGCCCTGAGAAAGTGAAAAAGGCATGTGGCAGATTGAACATAAAAGAGGCATGCAATCTTACTTAGGCAAAAAAGGTCTGTCTCTCATACATTTGGGAAAATAGCTACGCAATATGCAAAAAATAAATTATAAAAAATAAAAAAATAGCTATGCTAAATGCATAAATGTATTGTATTTCTGGCCCACTTCCTCTACCCCCCCACCCCCTTCGGAGCCACCACCGCCCCCCCCCCCCCCCTCCCCCTTTCGGAGCCAATTTATTTTCAATTTTTTTTGGACAACTTAAAAAAAGCCCAACAAAATCGGGGTCATCGATTAAGGTTATGAGGCAAAAGTGACTCCACATACTTATGCGCGTGGGGTATGTGAGACAGATTTTTCAAATCTTCCAAATATGTACACATAGTAAAATTAACTAATATTGAATGAAATGTTGTTGTTGCTGAATTAGTTCCCTAAATGCATGAAATCACACAAATAAAGGCATATCAAGTGATCATTTTAGAGCGCCCTCTGCTCATGATTTTTTTAGAAAGTAGATTTTCTTGCAGATTTACATTTCTGATAATAAATCATAAATATTTTCTGAGTTAAAGAGCAATACGATTTATAATTACTTCAAAATCATAAGAAAACTAAAGACAAAAGAAAAAAGTGACCCCAGTGAGATTCGAACTCATGCGCAAACGTTTTCATTAGACTACCGCCTTAGACCACTCTACAACAGTGATAGTTCCCGATGATGGTGGCAGAGAATCAACAAATACCAAATACTTATTTGAATGTCTTTATTTCCAAATGACTATAAAATGCTGTCCGAGCCGGGGATAGAATATTTTGAAACAACGTTTTATTGCACAAAGACAACTGATTTTTCTTGATCCTTACAGCTGTAAGTTTGTATATGTAATTCAATCGTAAAAATGTATAAATCCTGTTTTTTATCTTAATTGTGCGCCTTCAACACATATTTCAGAATCTCTTTAACCTGAAATCAGACAACAGGAGTAAAAGCAGGCTATCTATCGATCTATGTCCCATAGCAATAAGAGGCCTATGTGGCGACACATTGATGGATCTTAGAGACCAATGTTTTCTAAAGCTGCCTGACATCAGCTGTTCTGATCAGGTGGTGGAAGCTCATTCCTGTCCACTGTTTGACGTTGTCCATCCGTCTCTTTGTTGTTCTGCCCCTGTTTTTCACTTAATCTGTCCCTCTCCTTACAAAATGGTATTTGTCAGGCTTTTCTTCCATTAAAGCTTACCTCTGCCCCATCTAAACCAGACAGAATTATGGGCTTTTGCTACACTTGGTTTAATCTGACCTCTACCACCCTCTAACATGATCAAGCGAAATGAGTAACATGTCGGAAGTTTTCAATCTTGATATTGGTCCATCATTTAAAAGCAGGGAAAAATGATACAGTAGGGTCCAAATGCCACTAAATCGAACCTCTAGTTTTAAGTTACAAACATTTCAACAAGCAAGCCCTGGTAAACTCTGACCTTTGATTTCTAAATAGTATAGCCACTCACCTTCGTGGAGTAATCCATCTCAAGCATATCATACTTTCCAGGGATCTTCTCAAAGCTGTTTCTCTGAGCCCAGTCATTTCTCGTTTTGTCGTAGAATTTCTTCTCGAACACACTCTTGGCATCGGCCAGGTCTGGACCGCACGCAATCAAGTTGTTCTGACCTGTCATGCCCACTGTAACGAAATAGCAGAAAGGGGATAAATTATCATCAACGAAGAAAAGTTATTTTGCAACAGCCAAACATGTTGTAATAATTGACCCAATCAAATCTTACCATACCACCATCTAAACCAGATCAAATGTCTCGTTTTGATAACACTGAACAAGACATTTTACCTGGTTTTGTTAACCGGGGATAAATTTGACCTCTGCACCATTTAAACCAGCCAAGATTGATACCTAACATTGCTAATCCTGGTTAAATCTTACCACTACCCCGTCTAAACCCAGACTTCTGGCTTTACTAACCCTGGTAAAATCTTACCTCTGCCCCATCTCAACCTAGACTTCTGGCTTCAATAACCCTGGTAAAGTCTGACCTCTACCCATCTAAACCCGGGGTTTCTGCCTTTGCAAACCCTAGTTAAATCTTACCTCTGCTCCATCTAAACCAGACAGAATACCTGACTTTGCTAATGGTGGTTAAGTCTTGCCACTACCCATCTAAACCCTGACTTCTGACTTCACTAACCCTGGTTAAATCTTACTTCTGCCCCATCTAAACCAGACAGAATTCTGGGTTGTGTTACTCTTGGTTTAATCTTCCCTATACCACCATCTAAATCACATACGACACCTGGCTTTTGGCCCTGGGAAAATCTTACCTATGCCCGGTCTAAACTCTGACTTCTGGCTTCGCTAACCCTGGTTAAATCTTACCTCTGCTCCATCTTAACCAGACAGACAGGCTTTGCTAATCTTAGTTTGATCCTACCCCTATCTCCCTCTAAATCACATGACACCTGGCTTTACTGGCCCTGGTAAACTCTGACCTCTACCCTATCTAAATCTAGACTTCTGGCTTTTTAACCCTGGTAAAATCTGACCTCTACAATATCTATACCTAGATTTCTGGCTTCCCCAACCCTGGTAAATCTGACCTCTACCCATCTAAACCCTGGCTTCTGGCTTTGCTAACCCTGGTTAAATCTTACCTCTACCCCATCTGAACCAGACATGATATCTGGATTTGCCATTTTCTTGAAGAAGTTGACAGATGTAATATTTGTTGTTGTTATTCTTCAAATTGGTCTGCAAAAAAAACACCAAATTAAATTCTGAATTAAAAATAATTATGGACATTGCAGATCGTATGCCATGTTTTAACTCAGTGTTTCCCCATCCATTTCAGCTATGTGATAGTTTGGCATAAATGCAAACATACCTTTTAAAGGTGGATGTTCCAATCAGTTTAACTCTTTTTTTGCCCATCAACATATTTTGATATCAGAAGAAACCCCATATTTTTCTAATTATTTGTGTAAAATGTTTGTGCAAAACATGTTCCATAGATGTTATAGGCCAAAATGTAGTGATTTGCTGTCATATTCTAACCACCTGGCCAGTTTGTGTAATGTCATGTCATTAGAAGAAAACAGGCCAGAAAAATAAGTAGCTCATGTGAACTTTTTATTTTTAAACCTCAATTTTGGAATTATTAAGATTTGTATCACTCTTAAACTTAAAGATTATTTTAGTTTTATGTTTATAAATGTAGTTTAACAAAAAGGTTGCAATCAAACATAGAATGCATTTATTGAAAAAGATTGCATAATATGAGAGAATAATTTTATCAGGAATCCAAGGAAACATAATAAGAAGATTTCATCGATATAATTCCCAAATTAAACTTACTGTTCCAGACAGTTTCTACGTCCGATCGGATGTCTTTCTCATACCGTTGATCCAGGGTTGCCAGAAGGAGTTGACTTTCTGGTTACGTCACGGGATGTTTTTGATGACGTATTCTAGATCAATTGATCCTACAAGTGACTAAGTTGGTAGGCCCCCTCGTCACCATTCATGAGGTGTCGTTTCATGTCTTTGTTGGCTTTGCGAGGGGGCCTAACTGGTAGTGGTACTAGTGCTATAATAGTTACCTTGGCGATGCCCAAGTTGTTGGATAGTTGACCGGCTGCATTGTTGGATAAATATGGCTCACGCTTTACCTGCCATACTCTACTGTGTTGAAAAACACATTTATTACCTGGTCACTGATCAGTTACTTTTTGATGACTGTTTGCATTGCAACATGAAGATTTTGTTCAATTTCCCTCTTACCTGATTTAACATAGCATCATAGATAGCAGATCCCTCAGAGTAGACGCACGCTTTTCCGACCATTTCTGCGCATTCAGAATCAACTGGGGCTGAATTACCTGTCAATCGCACGGTCTTAAAGGCTGTAGAAATAATGATATGAGACATAAGTTTAATGATTAATTTAGATTTTTCGAGTCATTGTTTTTTAGCTCCGTAGCTTTTGGAATCACTGTGATCCTTTCATTCAGTGTAGTGTTTACTTCTCTCCACTTGCCACATGATCACATTACAGCAGTCATCATAGATGGCGGGTCGGTCGCAGCCGGTGTCTCTGCTGAGGGTCAGTTACTGCATCCTTATTTCGATGGCCTCTCTAATCTTACATTCCCGAAACTGATGCTCTCTGGTGATAATTTAAAGCTACGCTGAATGAAGGGATCACAATAATCCTGAAAGCGACAACAGAGCTCAAGAAAAATGGCTCGAAAAAGGCATCCAAATTAATCAATAACACTTTCCACGCGGCGGGCGGCTGCAAACGACAGTTGCAAACAAGTTCACAAAATGTTTCAAAAAATGTCAAAATAATTAAATTTCATTACAAAATTTTGAATCTCAACATTACATTAACATAAGTACAGACATGCCTAGTATTGGTTCAGTAATCCTTACGATATATAGACTTTGAAAGTTGTGAACAATCAGTTTTGAATATGGTAAAATAATAGCCGCATGGAAAGTGTTAAAACATGATTGAGTCAAATATCAGTCTACATGTTGCTATTCAAAAGTTTCGTTACAATTTTATATCATAAAAATTGGACTTATGAAACTGAATGAAGACACACTGAATTGTGAAGTGATGGTGATTTCATCCTTTTGGCAGAGTGAACAGAATTAAATGTCTCTTAAACTTGTTGGAAATAGGCAAAATTATGTTCAATTTAACGAATGGGTGGAATCACCATGTGTTACAGACAACGTAGTGTATATTTAGATGGATAAATCTAAATTTCGATTCAGGGGTGTACCTTCTTCTATTATTCGCTGCAAACGCTGGGGAATATTTTAACTTAAGGTTGGTGTCAACCCTGTTTGGCGCCAAATTTATCAAGCACTGTAACTTTTAAATTATAAATGTGATGTACTTAAAAGTATACATTTTTGTAATGAAATGAGTCAGAGAATCCATTTTTGGTATCAAATTTTACTAAAATTAGTGATTTTTACATTTTTTGCCCAAAAATCACCTTTTTGGCGTCAAAAAATTTCAGACAACCTAACAATATCAGTTTATGATTAAAAATTCCAAAATTTCACCAAAATCATCTAAAGTCAATTATCTAGGAGCGATTTTTTTTTTTTGGCTTAAAATTTGTTTGTTTTGAAAATATTGACCAAAAAGTGCCAAAAAAATGTTTTTTATCTCAAAAATCTCATTTTTCAAAAAAATTCGCTCCTAGATAAATGACTTCAGATGATTTTGGTGAAATTTTGGAATTTTTAATCAAAAACTGATATTGTTAGGTTGTCTGAAAATTTTTGACGGCAAAAATGTAAAAAACACTAATTTTAGTAAAATTTGATACCAAAAATGGATTCTCTAACTCATTTCATTACAAAAAATGTATACTTTTATGTACATCACATTTATAATTTAAAAGTTACAGTGCTTGATAATTTGGCGCCAAACAGGGTTGACACCAACCTTAACTCTTTTAACCCCCTGGGCACTACCTGTCTTTCGTACAATAATTCCCATTGGTCAATTACATGATATAATCATTTTGATGACCAATTACAGTTTTGCTTATAAATATTTAATGCTAATATTTTTGAAAATTGTAATTATTCTAACGATGTCTCTGATTGGCACAATATTTGACACATTCTAAATGTCAACCAATCGGCCGGTAGTTCTCAGGGGGTTAAGGAAGAATTACAAGTTTTATATTTCAAATGTTAAAAGAATCACAAAATAAAATCAAATACAAATATATAAACAGACAATTTGTAATTATATGTTCAAATGGTTGATTTATAGTCAGTTGGATTGCAGCTGTAGCATAAAGGGTTTGGTCAGACAACGGTAGTGCTGAGGAATTATTTAGGTTAACCGGAAAAATAGACACCCCTAAAATTCATGATCTAAAATTCTAATGAAAGGTGATATCAAAGTTGCTTAAAAACAATGAACATAATACCTTTGATTTTGATGATGAAAAAAATTAATGAACTTTGGGCATCGATGGGTACTAATAAACCTTTCACACATCAAGTCCGACGATCGATCATCATAAAGTGGAGACTAATTCAGCCGTTTCAAGAACTTCGATCGATCATCAGTCATTGGATTCACACAGAGAAGTGCCCCTTTTTTGGACGATCGATCGTCATAGCGACTGTTGTTGAGTCTATCGATCGTCGGGCCTGTGTGAAAAGGTTAAATCTTTTGGCGACAGCCTACATTTATTTTGTTTTCCTTACCTGGCCCAGAACTCTTAGAGGTGGATGGCTTGGATTTGGATCTTACGTTTTCTGCCCCAGCTTCCTGTTTGACCTTAACCTTTGACCTATCTCCTGATGCACCATTGGCTGTTGAAGTGGATGCACCGCTTCTTCCCCTCTTTGGTGCGGGTGCTTCGGTAGGTGGAGCCTTGTGAACTGTAAAGTGTGATAAAATCACAAATAGGTTAATTTGAGCAGCGACATTCTCATTCTCATTACCTGTGTGGTAAATCTGGCATCGTCTAGCTTTGTATCATGTCACGACAACAAACATAATACTGTTTTAGCGTTTTGAACATATCCCACAGTGCAAATTTTATAATGTCTACAAACAAATCAAATGGAACTCAGCAGCAACCAAAATATGGCACACTTTCTTATGTTTCCAATTGATTTTTTTATTACCGTAATTGTTCAAAAGTACAAGTTAATGGCAAGCAAAACAAATTATCTTACAACTTAAAATGTAAAACTGTATACAAAAAAAATCATAATTTGGACGAAGCAGGTAATTTAATTAGATCTTCTTTTAATAATAGTAAACCAACAGGAAATATTTTGCCCTATTCAAACATAGAATTTGGAGAATAGACACACAACTTTTTTGGCCATTGGCAATAAAAAAAACCTGTCATATGGGCAAACGGACCATCTCAGGTTGGATCGGTTGGTCTATTTTTTCTTTTTTTCTTTTTCCCCTTCAAAATGACCGTACATTTTTTTTAATCTGAAAACTTGTTGCCAGTTTTTTTTTGGACAAGCTAAAAAAAATTGGGGGTAGATATTTATTTCCACTTGAAAAAATTGTTTCACAGATTTCTAAAAGAAAACAGGGTCAGTCGAGCCCGCAAGAACAGGGACATTTTGTTTGTCGCCTTTTACCCTTATGCTCCCACATTATGGAACTACCTTCCTGAGCACATAGTACACTGTGCCTCTCTGCCTGCTTTTAAAACTGCTCTCCGCCTCCAACTCTATGAATAGCCTGGTGTCTCTGTGTTTCATTTTCCTTTGTTCCTTTTTCCTGGTTGGTCGGGTGGGGGTGGGGTTGGGTGTTCTTACAAGAGCTACATTGTGGGCGTAAATACACGTATAAAGCTACATTGTGGGCGTTTTCCGACTTGTGGGGGTACCCCCACAAGCAGACGTTGCCAGAAGGTTATAAATGGCCTCTAGAGGGGGTATAGCCTATCATCGAAATTGTGTGTTTTATGGGGTTATTTTTCATACCCCCATAGGGTCAGGTTTCGTCAAATTTAAACGCCCACAGTGTAGGCCTATGTTTGTACGTGTATGTTTGGGTGTACTGTGGGTGTACTCCCGCAATGTACCTCTTGTCAGTAGGGGTGGGATGTTTTGCTTATTATTTTTGTGAGTCTATGTTTCTTTGTTTGTTTGATGTTTTGGGCATCCCTTTAATTTAGTGCTTATGTCACTTTTGGGTTTGTCCTGGCTGTTAGCCAATTGTAATAAATAAATAAATTTAGAACCCACCACTCTTTATCCTCTGCACTGAGCGTATGACCGAAGTTGTGTCGTTGGACTGATCCATCTTTTTCACGTCCACGGTGTACGCCTGCTGGGAAACCGCTACTGACACCGTCGTCTGGCCACTCTTGAGGGCCTCCTCCAGGTCGGAGATCACCTTGGGCGGGTAGGCATTCCAGCGTCTCCTCCCGTCCTGCCATTGCCACGCAAAGACTGCATTGTAATGAAGGACGAAAAAATGTTGTTCGTAACAAAGGTCAATAAACAATTATCTCAGGTTTGAAAGGATATAAATTCTGGTAAATGCACATTCTTTACAAGCAATTGCAAACACAGAGATGGAGAAAAAAATACACTCTCTAAATTGTGACGCGATCAAGCAGAATGAGTCGCATGTCGGGAATATTGATTTTCAGTTGTAGGTAGAAAGAAGTGACAGATTCTTATGTTTTACTTTGTTTTCTCAGTTGTTCAATTGTTTGTAACTTAAAAACTAACAGTTTGATTCTAGTGGGGTTTGGACCCTAAACTATAGCATTTTTCATCTACTTTTAAATGATGGACAAATTGAAAAATGCCGACATGTGACTCATTTCACTTGATCATGTCAAAAAAAACATAATTCTCCTAAACAAAATTTGTAAGATCTACACTTTTTTTGTTTTCATAATACATTGCTAACAGACCAGATGCGATTGATATTAGGTCAATGAGAATTATTAAGGGGCCATTCGCACCTAGGACAGAGTTAGTTGAAGGTTTGCAATTTTAAATGCTCATGCGGGGCCTTCTCCAGTTAGCTATAATAAGGCCAAAAAAATAATATGTTTGGTTGCCCTCCAGAGAGAAAAATAAATTGTCGGTCGGTAGGTAGGTTTTGTTTTGTTTTGTTTTCCCCCTATAACCGGGCTTTGACAAAAAGTGCAATTTATACATATAAACGCAATATTTTTGACTTAGGCCAAATTAAATTAATTGTTTGTCTCAAAGCTCCCGCGCGCGTTAGTTTATTGATGCGCATTAGAAAAACAAAAATCTGATTTTTGATTTCTTTTTTTGATTTTTTTTTTTTTTCCAAAAAAAAAAACAATTCCCAAAATTTCACAGATTGTTCAGATTTTCATTGATCACATCATCTTAAATACAAAAGTTCACTTTTACAAGGATTTCAATATTTTATATTTAAAAATTTTTTTTTTTTTTAAAAAGTTGAAAAAAAAACCGCATTCCGCATTAGTTTTACAACAGGAGAGGAGCTTTGAGACAAACAATTAATTTAATTTGGCCTTACATTTGATAAATTGGACTTCAAAACATTTCATAGAATGTATTTCTACATCTTTGGGACAAAATATGTCCGAAACTATGAATTTTTTGGAGTTAAAAAAATATTTAAAAATAAATAAAAATAAATAAAACAAAATGTGACCCGTTTTTTTTCGGTCAGACGCGGAGGGCAACCAAACCCCCTTTTTTTTCCTCCTAACTTACAGTTTTCAGATTCCTCCACACAGGCCCTGATTCGTCTCTCCCATCCCGTCATGCTATTCCTCTGCACCAAACGGTCAAGTTTCACCTCAATCTCCGTACCGGCGATCGACATCTTGACGGATTTCTCATCGTTCTCGTAGGCATCGTTGATCTCTTGATTGTGGTCGTCGCCAAAGGCAGTCCACGCCGACCTGTCTCCCTCCCATTCCCAGTGGAGTTTGCTCTTCGGTAAATTTGAACGTTTTGATGGAGAGGTTGGCTCTGCTGCAAATTAAAGAAATGAGTGTCTGACTAGCTCTATTGGCGGCGGACGCAAACAAATTTAGGGGGGACGAGCCCAATTTTGTGTTATAATGTTGAAACATTAAAAAACATCACACACAAATGCAAAGCCATTTTTATGACAAATTAAGCTCATCTGAACTTAAAGTTTAAACTATGAAACATTGAAACTAACGTGCCTAAAGCGCACACAAATTGGCAATGTAAACACAAAATTGTCCGGTAGGATGTTAAAAACATGTCTTGTAGTTTTTTAGAGGGGTCCACATCACCTGTTTTTCTTTTAGGGAACCCCCCCCCCCCCCCCACCCCCAATGCTTGTTAAAATGACAATGTAAAAACTTGAAATCGTATCCTGTTGAATCTATTTGTCTTTTATGTACATATATTTTTGGTGAAGTGCCCCCCATCCCCAACCCGCCTATGATAAAATGAACCCATCACCTCATTGACCTGGACGTCGTATATTTTCAACTTAGGCCAAGTAACAAAAATTATGTGTTTCATGTCCCCGCCCTCACCGATTTTCGACACCGCTCCAATATTTTTGTTTATTTTTTATTTTCAAAAATTCCTTCAAAATTCCAAAAAAAGTTCAACAAAAAAAATCAAAAATCATACAGGTCTGTCTTTGTTGTGTATGCGTGTGTCCATCATTTTCAACTATATTTCAATGAAAAAGACGCGAGAAACACACGTTGGCATAGATAGTGATACGAATATTGAAACAATTCTTGCAAAAAGCTTGTAATTTGGCTTCTGAAAAATAACAAAAAATCCAAAAATAACAAATAGTAAGGGCCGCCCTCACTGATTTATAAAAAGTCAGGACGTGAAACACATTATTTTTGTTACTTGGCCTTAAATTGTTTCAACTTTTCTGAGTCTTTTCTCAATAAAATTGGTCTAACTTTTGCTTCAGATATGTTTCAAGCATTGGAAAATCAATGAGAACTCGATATAAACTATGTAATACATGTTCACAAGAGTGATTTATTTTTAACTGTAGTGCAGACCTAACTTCAGGTATCAATTGCTTGACTGTCACTGTAGTGTAGGCCCTACAATTAACAATTTGAATTTATTGATCATATTGGCCCAATAGGTTGGGGCGGACCTATGTCATGCCGGTGAAAACAATCAAATGCCGGTGAAAACAAAAACAAAAACAACTTGCGCAGATCAATCAATTAAGGCAACCGCACATTGCGCCTACTGCGAATCAAGTGCGTAACGCTCAGCGTTGAGTGCGTGCATGGAATGTTTTGCTTTTGAAACACTGGTTGCCAAGCAAATTTGCTAAAAATAACTCAAAGTTCCTGTACGTCCGCGCCGTCCTATAGGCCTAGGCTAGACCTAATAATTGTTATTAGTAATAATAATAATATTTATAATGTAATCCAGACAGTAATGACAGTCATGAAAGTTGTCGGGGGGGGGGGGGGGGGGGGGGGTTCTCACATTGATATGGTATACGTATATGTGCCTACCTTTTGGGGTGCCTTTTCGCAAAAATTGGTATAGCGATGGGGTGGTTTTCATTACACACCAAAGCGCCCAATTGGCATAAATTGGGTGCATTTTGAGGCATTTTTTGTAAAAAAGCGCCCCATTTGTGCAAAATTGGGTGCTTTTCTAACAAAATTGGTATATTGATGGGTGGGAAATTGGTCAAAAAATAGGTATAGAGAAAGTCACATTTTCGAAGTCCGGCAGGCACATCCACGTACGACAGGGTTGTAGCTAGTAGTAGCCACATTTTAGTGCCGGCTAAAATCTCACACATTTATCGCCACACTCTGGCATTCTCAGCCATGTTGTGGTATTTGATGAGTACATTTACTCAATTTTTGAGTCTTAGAGAGCTGGTTAATTTGCCTGAAAATTGCTGTGAGTGCCGGTTGAGCGTAGCTACATCCCTGACGTACAATTTTGGTGAAGGGGGGGGGGGGGGGTTGACAGTTCATTGTTTATATAAAAATAGGATTTCTTCTTGTAATTTCAATCAAAACAGATCAATCTTTAGCTTTCTTACTGGAAAAATTATTTATAAAAAAACACTACAAAGATCCAGGAACTGAAAGATGTTGCCAAATTTGACAGCCCATGACTATATTCATGCATGTATGAGTATGTACCCTTTCAACATGTTCAAACATGATGTCAATCAAATCATGATGTCATGATCATGATCATGATGATGATGTGTTACGTACAAAATAAGCTTTCTTCGAGATTTAGAAATCGTGTATATATCAAATCTTACCCGATGCTTTACGTTTAGATGACATGGCTGGTTGTGACCCCAAATACAATTCAACAATCGAAATGAAGAGGCAGGCAAAATTCTAGAGTATCTAGCGCATAAAAATCGTAGATTATTCCGCGAAAAAATTCGCGCCACTAGAAATTTCGTCAACAAAATCTGTACTTGGGTGCAAGGCTGTGTTTAGTGTGACGGGCTGGAAATAGCCTGTAGTCACAAAACAAAAATTAAATCATAAATGAACTTTGAATGAGATGTTTGTACTGACACGACTGCTATATTAAATTAACATGATTAATTTAACTAAATAATCGTATCGTTATGACCTTGGCCTGGTATACGTGCAATATACTCAGTGTAGACCAATATCAGAGCTGCAGCTAAATGATTATGTGATCAGAAAGGAAAGGTAGATCAAAATGAAAATACTAAATCATGAAATACTTCGGCCTAGTAGTAGTAGTACTAGTAGGCCTAAAAGCATGAAAAGGGTTTGTTACTTTGTATAGCCTTTTTTAGGCATAGTGATAGTCTATAGTCAAGCATAGTTTTAATATTATTAGCCTAGGCTATTAGTTAAGCTAATACGATGTAACTATTATTTGTGATGCCCGGCAATAATGCACGTGCACCTTATTTACGAAGCTTTTTGGTATCATTTCGTGTTGCGCCCTCAAGTCGCGGTATAATTCTCTTAACAGGAAATTTCGGGTCGCGATACGAAAAACGTGACCCAAAATTTTGAACCAAGATATGCGACTCGAGGGTGCGACATGCGATACGAGATTTCGTATCGCGTGTGTCGAGCCTCTCAAGTGGCGCATTTCGCATCTTGTATCGCGACCCAAAATCTTGTATCGCGACCCAAAATCTTGTGTGGTGACCAGAAATGTTGACTCAAAATCCTTGCAACCCTAGTAGTGATGAACGGATCACAATATAACAATTGTCTGAGGACGAGATTTTGCAATAGGGCCTACAATAGGTGAAATTTCGTGATACATAATGCAAGATTTCGAGGCAAAATTTGGGGTCGCAACACGAGATTTGGTGTCTCGATACGCGATACGAGTGCGGCCGGGATACAAAATGCGCGACTCTGACACAAAATGATACCAATAAATCTTCAATACTTATTGAAAGCATCCATCCATTAAAACGCCAGTTATTACTGACTTAGTATAAAAGCACCACACTCCATCTTCTAGAGTTATAGTCTTGCAACAAAATTACATTTATCATTAAATTAGTCCTACATTAAATGTATCAGAGTGGGCTAGTAAGGCCAAAAGGGTTTAGATCGCGAGCGATCTGAAAAAGGGTACCTGGCTGCTGAAAATTAGTAACTACCACAATACAGCACGGTCGATACCTCAAAAATACACTACAACAACAAGTACCGTATACACTATACGAAAAATATTATTTGTAAATAAATCTTCACTTGATTCTGTTCCGTGCTCACAGTGTCAAGCGGGGCCGAAGGCACCGTACGCGGATAGCCCGCCGCTAGGCGCTAGTAAGAAAAGGAGCCGCAGGCCGCCTGCGGCCGAGGCGACTAAACCCGGCTTGTTACGAACCGATTTAAGTTAGGTCCAATTTAGATGAGCCCGCCGCAGGCGCGACGACCCGTGTAGAATTTGCAAACTCAACCCCTATTTTGCGCGAACTCTACCCCTATCGTAGAGGGCGCTGTTGTACCTAGGATGCGTGTTTTTTTCAGCAAGCTAGATGGTTCGCCGCCAAAAATATGCGATCTCTACCACTATCGCGCTAGTAAGTGGTCATTTTCGCGCTTTGCCAAATTTTAACTGTTTTCATGTTTATAATCGTGATTTGTAGCTTCATCAAATAGACCTATTCAAAGGAAATTTACATTTGCTGTTATTAAATTTGTGGTTGCTGCTTCAAGTTCAAGAGCGAAAATATAATAATTTAATATGTAGAGCAAAAATTTCAACGTTTTTACAGTTTTTAGAAAAAGAAAAAGAGAACCACTTTTAGCCTATACCATTTCATCTGATGAGATGGAAGATTGCATATTCGCTTCTGTGTGTCTATCTACAGTCTATCCCAAATCAAATTGATGAATAGAAGTAACTGATCTCAGCTCCAGGATTAGTACGTTTACGGTTCCTTTTGTCCCATTTACTGGGTAGGCATGGATGAACACATACACATGATCCCACTTATCATCTGGAGTGCTCAATTAAACTTCTTTTCATCAACATGCCTAAAAGGAGGCTGATTACACAATGTGGCATGTCATGACTAGACTTCAGATTCTTCCAAGAGATGGTTTTAGGCTGCAGACAGCATGTTCCCCTAGGCTCTTGCTCAATTGACTGTATGACAGTACAGTCCAATGATGGACTACTTGGGTTAATTTAGAGTGGCGATTTGGCAAGGGTGAGGGGGGCTATACGCTATTATATACACTCGTCAAAAGAAGTTCCTGGACACTTAAATTAAATTAATATTTAATAGAATATATATAATTATATATTTTTTAATAGAATATATATAATTATATATATATATCTTTTGTTTTTTCGTTTTCTCATAGCGGCAATTTGAAATTTAGGTGGGGGGCGCCAAAAATATGCGTCGCGAAATGAAAGTCCATGTTTAGCCACCATTTTTAGCCGCCTTTTTGTGCTGATTTCAAAACTTAAATCAGCAAAATTGTAGCATGTTCCAGTTATAAATGAAAAAGGGCCTGATAATACAAGACGTTCAAACGTGGTTAAACGTCCCATTTGTATTACAATGGATACAATAGGCACCAATTGTCCTTTGTTGTCATACAAACCCTCTGATCATTAGACTTCCACTTCAACTTTTCGCACTTGGTACCAATTGTCTGGTTATCGATTAGACCTATCGACTAATAATTTGTGCAACTATATTGACGTCATCATGTCCATCCAACTCAGGCATTAATTTTCAACTGATTGAAATGGAATCTTCAGTTAAATATTTATTTCGGAATCTACTGGAATCTAACTTTTCAAATATCGGGAGGTGTTATCAATTATTTGATTGATTCACTAAGATTATTCTTTCATCAGTATTAATAAATACCTCGTCCCTTTTTTGAAACAATTGAATTGAATTGACCTAAACAGATCTTGCTTACTTGCTTGCTTAAGGCGTTCCGAAGGGACGGACTTCTGTGATGGCCTTCCATACTGGTCTTTCAAGCATGCAGTTTTTCATGTCCTGCCTAGTTAGTCCTGTATCCTCTGATAAAAGCTTGATGTAATTCTTTCGTGGTGGTCCTCTAGCCTTGTGTCCATGCTTGGGTTGCCACAGGAGAACTTTGGAGACTGCTTCCTCTTCCCTTCTGGCACAGTGGCCGGCAAATTTTAATCTCCTCCGTCTTAGCCTCTCTGATATTGGTAGCAGGTTCCCATATAGATCTTTGTTGGTGGTGTGAGATTGCCATGATACATTAAGTGCTTTTCTTAAGAGGCGAGTGTAGCAACCATCCAGCGCTTTTCTCATTTTAGCTGTTAGTGTCCAAGTCTCGGCTCCATAGGTCAAAACAGATTCAACAGTGGTGGTAAACAGCTTTATTTTCAGGTTTCTTGGGAGTTTACTGTTCCATATTTTTGTCATGCTGTTACAGGCTTTCCAAGCTTGAGCCTTTCTTATGTTGAAATCTTGTTCACTACTAGCAATCCAGGCACCAAGGTATTTGAAGTCTTGGACAATTTCAAGATCATTACCATCCAGTGTTTTAATTGGTGTTGGAGCTTCTTTGTACAGCATTGCCTTTGTTTTTTTGGCGTTCATCCCAAGACCAACTGTAAGCGCAGCTGCTTCCACCAGATGTAGTAGTTCCTCTGCATCCCGTAGATTGTCAGCAAGGAGAGCAATGTCGTCTGCGAAGTCGAGGTCTGTAATTGTCTGCGGCCCTATTCTTCTACTTTGCCTGGGAACAAGTGTGAAGCCTAGTTGCTCTTCTTTTCCTGCCAATGCCTTCCTCAGTACATAGTCTAGGATGATTATGAACAAAAACGGTGCTAGTGTATCACCCTGAAGAACCCCTGCTTGTATTTCGAAGTCCTTAGTGATGCCATCTGGAGAAGTAACATGTGCTTTGGTTTGTTGGTATGTAAGTCCAATGGCAGCCACTAGCCTCTCTGGTACACCATAGGCTCGTAATATATCCAACATCTTACCACGATGGACGGTATCAAATGCTTTTTTGAAGTCTATGAAGACCAATGCTGCAATGAGGTTGTTGTTCTTAATTTCCTCTACTATCCTTCTTAATGCCAGAATTTGAGACACTGTTGATCTACCTGGGCGAAAACCATTTTGATTGATTCGTAGAACCGGGTCTAGGTGAGGTCGAATTCTGTTAAGGAGCAGCCTGTTGTAAGTTTTTGCTACAATGGACGATAAGCAGATTCCCCTATAGTTCTTTCCTTCTCGTAAATCTCCACTCTTTGGAATTGGGATGAGATTTAGTATGGACCACTGGTCTGGTTTTCTCCCATTTATAAGCGCATCATTGCAGAAGTTAAGAATTATATCATCCAGGTCACATCTTTTAAGAACTTCCGGTGGGATCTCGTCTTCACCGGGGCTTTTGCCTTCAGTAATATTCTTCTTGGCAGCGTTGTATTCTTTCTGATCAAAAGCGTCTGTTCGTATGTTAAATTCCTGAAACAATTGACTTATTTCTTCATCCTCATTTGTTATGACAGGGGGATTTCCGAGTAGTTTCTGGAAGTGGGTATGCCAGGATTCCAATCTTTCTGTCTGTGTTTCACCTTTGATCTGTCCCTTTTTAGCTGTTTTACGCCCACTGATCTCGTTGATAAGGTCCCAAGATGCTTTATGCTGACAGTTTATGTTGGAGTTTTCTACTTGCTTGATCTTCCTTCCTAGGATCTCTTCATTTACCATCTGGTATGTGCTGCTTAGGCGGTTCTTCTCAGTTTGCAGCTCCGATCTTGATATACATGATCCCTCCTGGATGTCAATGAGCTGAGCCTTTTGCAGTTTTTTCCTGGCTTCCTCAATCCTAGGGTCATTCCAAATGGCTTCTTTGGGACGCTTGGGGGCTTTTGGGATCAGTTTCTCTGATGCTTCCCTGTTTGATTGTATGAAACATTCATAGGCCGATGTGGAATTCTCATCACAGCTCTTGTGTAAGACACTAAATCTGTTGCGTACCTCTACAGTGTAACGATCTTGTAGCTCAGCATCCTGTACAAGTTGTTTCCAATCATATTTTACTTTCCTTGGTGGTGTTTTCCCATTTGCTCTGAGACTCAGTCGTACCTTTGCTGTTACAATGCGATGATCTGATCCCACACTAGCAAATGAGTTGAATGCACAAGAGTCGGTTACGCTATTCCTCCATTTCCTTCTTACTAGTATGTAGTCCAGTTGAGCTTTAAAACCAGATGGCAAGTTACATGTCCAGAGCCTGGCAGCTTTCTTTCTGAAACAGACATTTGTTATAGTGAGATCGTTTTCCATTGCCAAATTGTGAAGCATTTCTCCATTTCTGTTGGTTCTTTCATGGTAAGAGAACTTGTAGTTGTCCTTGCCAACCCGGGCATTGAAATCTCCCATTACGATCATAAAATTGTGCGCTGGTACTTGCTTAACTGCTTTGTCTAAGAGTTTGTAGTGCTCTTCTGCTACCTTCTCCTCAGACGTGTTTGTAGGACAGTAGGTGATGATCACGGTAGTTTTGGGATTTCCTCCAAATGTTGCACACAGGACTCTAGGCGATACAGAGACACAAGATAGAAGTGTTTTCTTGGCTTTGGCGCTCAACAAGATTCCAACACCACCATTAGATACTCCTGCATTATTTCTCCAGGCTGAGGATGAGACTAGCTGGTAGCCATCAAAGAGATCTTGATATCTGATTTCCTCATCTTGGTGCACTATTCTATGTTCCTGGATTCCTATGATGTCCTGTTTATACAATTTGGCAAGACCACACAGTTCCTCTTGTAAGTGAATACTTCTTATTGTCCTTGTATTTAGAGTGGAAATTAAAACACTCTTCTTACATCTTAATAGTTTTGTCTCCCTCGTTCCTCTTCTCTCAATGATCACCCTTCCTTTCGGCTTTGAGGTGACCCCGTCATATGTATCAGCATGTGATAAAGATTCAGAACCAGGCAGTATTTTAGTAGGGGCTTTAACCCTAGTGCTTTTAGTTGTAGCCATCATATAAGTCTTTCAGTTGCTAAATACTGTTGATGATCGCAGGTTCTATCAACAGGTGTCCAGTGGCCGTTGAGAAATGCATGTAGTTAAACGTTTCCCATCCGCCCTTACTCTGGTCATCTCAGTCTCCAAACCGAGATTAATAAGAGGTATTCAGGTCTCAGGACTCCCTGTTTTTGTTCACTGGCCGTTGAGAAGAAATATGATCATCGCGCCCTTTTGCCGTTGTTAGAGATTGAATCTCTCATCCGCCTTAGGTAAGTGACTACCTAACTATTTTACCCATAGCTGGGTGGTTTATGTTCAGGTTTTCCTTCCTTAACTCAGAGCCCCGTTAGTGGATCAGGCCGCAAAGCCTGATCGTAACGCTTAGCACCAACTGCCTAGCAGAGAGGGTTGGGATGGGTTGGATGTAAGGAGGCGATTATGGACAGATGGACTGATGGAATTGCCATCTGTGCATACCAGCTGGGATAGGGTAGAATGAAGAATGAGCAGAGAGAAGAAGTGATAGTGTGCATGAAGGAATGCGAGGTGGGAAAGCAATAGATGAAAGGAAAGCTGAAAGTTGCGCATTTACACCCCTTTTCATATTAGTGGCTGTTAGGACACTAAGCTAAACAGATCACTTGTCTAAATGAGACATCCACCATCTTAGTCAAGTATTCGAGTGGCCGAGCAAACAAAGGATGAGTGGTGCCTATTGTATCCATTGTAATATCAATGGGACGTTTAACCATGTTTGAACGTTTTGTCTGAAAATGGGCCAAAGCCTTGTTTGTACCAATGTTCGGGGGGTCAGAACACAAAAAGTACAAATAATTTTAGTATTCAATTTTTGGGGTATTGTAGCCAAGCAGTAGTAATGTACAGTTATAAACTAATACACTTATTTTGACCTTAACTTGACCCCCCCCCCCCCCCCCCGAAACCAACGTCAGCAATATCGCATCATTTTTTTATTTTTTATGTTTAAGATATGTCTCTAATAAAATTATTTGAAAGATTCAGTTTG
Organism: Ophiura sarsii; assembly: GCA_035610835.1. Lineage (NCBI taxonomy): Eukaryota > Metazoa > Echinodermata > Ophiuroidea > Amphilepidida > Ophiuridae > Ophiura > Ophiura sarsii. The sequence goes on along the minus strand of CM069458.1, from coordinate 43,789,192 downwards.
GTGTCAAAAAGTGTTAACATTTTTTTTTAAAACTAAGTCTGTCAAATGTGATGTATTAAGATTTAACTAAAGCCAATGGACCTACAGCACATAATCTCCTGGCCACAGTTCGCCATACGTGGGCGCACTTCGATCAGGCTGCGCACGCATGCTTGAACTCACAAAATATTGCCAACCAACAACACCAAAGCACCTGATTGGTCAAATTTAAACTGAAGCCTTTTTAACGATCGTCACGCTGCGCCGTATCCACCAACGCAGTGCTCATGCTGCGCTGTAACCACCGACGCAGTGGGGCATGATGGTGCGTGGAAAAGCTCATGAGTTTTCAGTTCTCACGTTTGAGCACCAACCAATCAGAGCCTTGAGGTCGAGATGACGTAGTACGCACAACGGATAACCATTGCACCGTTTTGGGGTGAGGTTGAGCTCGCGTACTTTACGCGAGCTCAACCTCATGTGACGTGGGCCCATTGGGTAAACTTAGACTTTTCAAAGTCTTGTTACATAGAAGACACTTTGACACCAAACTGAAATGTTTAATAAAACAACTTCTTTAGAGACATATATCTTAAACATATGTAACTAAAATGTAAAAATATAATGGTGCGATATTGCTGACGGTTTTTTGTCGTTAGGGTCAAAAACACTTTAGGAGATTTATTGGAAGGCTGTATCCAAGTCATACAAGTATATATTCGTTTATAACTGTACATATAGGTAGAACTACTGATTGGCTACAATCCCAAAAAATTTGGATACTAAAATTATTTGTACTTTTTTGCGTATTCAACCCCGGAACATTGGTTCAAACCGGGCTTTGGCCCATTTTCAGGCCCTTGTCATTTAAATCTGGAACATCCTACAATTTTGCTGTTTTGAAATCAGCATAAAAGGTTAGCTTAGATACCAAAACTCAATATTCTAGGGGTTTACTTCTTGAGATAATGGCGGCTCAACATGGACTTTCATTTCGCGACGCATATTTTCATGGAATTTTGGTGACACCCCCCCCCCCCCCCCCCCACTAAATTTCAAATTGCGGCTACAAGAAAACAAAACGGAATTAAGACCTCAAAATAACAGGTTTTTCATTTCTTAATAATATCTACCAGTATATAAAATAAGAAAACAAATCTATTTTTGATGGTGTAATCCACTTGTTGAGTTGGGGTGGAATGACCCTATTGTTTGTTTGGGGTGTTTTTTTCATTTAATTGCAGCTACTTTTATACTATCATCAAAACAAATATGTCTTGATCAACAGTTGATTTTTAAAGCGCAACACGGAAACAAGCACACATACAATGCAGTCAAGTGCATACAAGTGTTGGTTAAAGGTATATTATGTGATCTTTCCAGGGAACGCCCTCAACATCGAAAAACAAATTGAAAGCAGATTTTCTTGCAGATTTACATTTCTGATCACAAATCGTACATACATTCTAAGTTACAGGGCGATACGATTCTTAATTAGGCCTAAAAAAAAAATGTTTGATTGGCGTAACCCGACCGACCCTAAATACATCGCCGATCCTGAATATTTTTTATTATTTTGAGGGGGGAAAAAAAATATATATATTTATAAAAATTGAACAAAGTATTAAAGTTTTTGACTGTTTGCTTTCATTTTCGGCTATTTTAAGTCCCCATCGAAATGATATATTGTTGAACACACCAGTACTGTGCAATGTCTACACATAGCTCTAGTGTATTTAATTGCCGGGCAAAAATGTATCGTTGTGTTCAACGATGTGTTCAAAAGTAGGTGATTTAAAAAATAAAAATAAGAAATAAAATTTTAAAAATCCCGACCGACCTACCCTATTTGTTTTGGTCATGTTACGCCAATCAAACCTCTTTTTTTTTAGGCCTTACTTCAAATTCATGGGTTTAGAGTGATAGAAAATAAACCGTCGGGATAACACGACAGTTTATATTTTCACTCTAAAATTCACTCTAAAACCATGATTTTGAGGTAATTAGGAATTGTATCGCTCTGTAACTTGGAACGTGTACGATTTATGATCAGAAATGTAAATCTGCAAGAAAATCTACTTTTTAAAAAAAATCATGAATAGAGGGCGCTCTCTGGAAAAGATCACATAATATACCTTTAACTGCCTTGATGCCTGATACACTCACATCACATACATGTAGGCCTATGGCAAATTGATTGAGAATTGTTTGCTTTGATTATATCATGAGTTGAAATCTTTTTGGTTTATATGGTACCAGTTTTCTCTTTTCTTTATGACGTGCCACTTTCCAAATTGAAAAGTGCTATTTAAAAGAGCCACAGTCTATGCAAGGGAATGTAGCCACTGAGCCCCTACGGGTGGGGACCAGGGGCAAAACCCCTGGAAGCTCCTGGATTTTAGCTATTTCAGTATAGGATATTGGGTTATGAGTTACTATTCCTAAGGTGTGGATCAAGAGGTATTTTGTGGGTTATTTAGAGTCAATTTTTGTTAAACCGTAAGTGCACTCACGCGCCACTTGAAACCCAGCCAAGTGGCGCACACGCCGTTGTTTGCGGATGCCTGCTTTATGATTACATTTTATGTAACTTATTTTTTTGCGTGTCATTTTGTTTTTGTAATAATAGGTCTGCATTTAATAGTGTTGTCAGCTATAGATCAAATCTGCAATCCACAACCATGAGTAAAGCATCCCAACTAGCAACAGGGATTCTATCTCCGTGCACCAAGAGAAACGTTACTAAATGTGGAAGCTACCATTGGCGCTCACAGGGGTGTCCTTTGCTCTTCTCACTGAGGAGGAATCTGTCATCAACTGAAATAAAACAGCAGGTCTGTGATATGAAATTGTTACAAATAATGCATGATTTGCTTGGTTTAGTCAAAAGATGGGTTTGAAAAAGTTAAGCGATTGTGGGCATGTGTGGCGCAGTGAGTAGAGCACTGGCTTTATAATCAAAAGGTTGTGGGTTCGAGTCTCGTTGTAGTCAACATGTTGTGCTCTTGAGTTAAGCACTTTAATACAATTACTCCTCTCTACCCAGGTGTATTTAAAGGGGCATTGAGAGATACATATATGGGAGTGCGCCCTCAATTATCCTGGAAATCAGGGTTTTTTGCATCAAAGTAATACTTAGGCATCTACTAACTACCATTTGAAACAGTTTACCAACAATCGCCGTTTATCATATAAAATTTCATGATTTTCTTAGTTTCGATATAATCATATCGAAACTCAGGTGTTGAATTCGGAAGTTATGCATCGTTTGACTCGCGGACTTTCGCGGCAAATCTCAACCCGGAAGTGCCGTTATTTTGGCATGAAGGCCATGTCGAAATTGTATGACATTTTGGATTTGGGCTATGCCCCTTTAAATGGGTACCGGCATTCTTCAGAGCTGGGAAGGTAACAGACTCACTGTGGAGGAGGTGTAGCACGAGCCCCACACAGCAACATTATAAAAAGGAGTGAGTCTGGCCCGCCCTATCGCTTTGATAGAGAGATGGGCACTCCCAGGGCTCAAATTAATCGAAGGCATTGAAGGCAATTGCTTGCCTTCGATGCCCCACCTAATAGCCTTGATGCCATCAATTTCTGGATGTTTTCACTCCATTCATAATTGCCTTGGAGAAAGTTGGTGCCCCTTTCAAATTACCTTAAATAGCATGCCCTTTTCATTTCTTATTTTGAGGCCTAGTCACTCCGCTCCTGGTATTACAGGATCAACCGCCTTTACCTTTTTTTACCTTTACCCTATGGTCTCTAAAAAATGCAAATTGGCATTGATTCCAATTTCTAAACCCATATATCTTACTATTTTTGCTCACTCAGAGATCTGCAGTTGCTGAGGACACTGTTGGCATCTTGAAATCTCTCCTAGGTACTAGCAATGTGTCTACTTCTATGGTCGTGAGAGAACAGCATGGGAGAGATGAATCGTATCACAAGTGAGTGTTTTTAAAGAGCCATTTATTATTTCTGGAGAATTTACTTTACTAAGGCGACAAGAACAAATCTCAGGTATGTAATTAGACTTTTTTACTTCTTGGTCGAACGATGTTTTTTTTCTTCAAAAATGTACAGATTTTTTTTTTTAATTTTCAACAAATTTTGAATTTTTCCACAAATTCATAAATATTCAAAAATTGTCAACTAATTTCAGCTAATTCAAACATTTCCATTTTTTAATTTTTTTTAAAAAACATTCTAAAAAGAAGGAAATTGAGGAGTTTATATGATATGCTCATGATGATTTCGGGAAGTGCTCTTGATATGGTGTAGTGGTACCATGGTTGAGTATTGATCATTTCTTAATTTAACCTTTTCACACTGGCCCGACGATCGAATGTCAGAAAGTGGAGGCTAATTCAGCCGTTTCAAAACGCGCAAGAACTTCGATAGATCAGTCATTGGATTCACACAGAGAAGTGGCCATTTGTTGACAATTGATCGTCATAGCGACTGTTATTGAGTCTACAAAAGGACGATCGATCATCTAAAGATCGATCGTCGGGCCTGTGTGAAAAGGTTAAATGTCTACTTAATTAATTAACAGGTGTGTTGCAACAGACGCAGTCGTGACACCTGCAAACACAGACGAGGTGAGCCAGGTAGCAAAAATATGCCACAAGCATCGTATCGCTATGATACCGTATGGAACCGGTACGGGACTGGAAGGAGGCGTAACAGGTGTCGAGGTACGTTTACAGTCGTTTTTTCCTTAAAATAATATCAATCTAATTCTAAACGAGGAGAAGGTCATCAAGCTCTTTCGATAGGGCTTTGTTGAACATCTTGCGGGAGGGCTAATTAGATACTTTTTGGTAGGGATGTGCTACCAGCAAGATTAAAATTGACAATTAAATTTGCCATTTATTGAATAGAAAATTTACCCTTATATCTACCTTAACACTTTCCACGCAGCTATTAGTTTTACCATTTACAAAACATTATTTTTTAGAAACCTTTCCCAACTTTCCTAAGCCTATCTCAAGAATTCCTGAACCAATACTAGGAATGTTTGTACTTATTTCGATGCATTTGTCATGGTGATTCCAAATATGGAAATGAAATTCAACTATTTTGACATTTTTGAAACATTTTTGAAACATTTGGTGAAATATTGGAATGTCCACTCACGCCTGCCACGTGGAATGTGTTTATATTGCTAATATGTTGGATGAAAAAAATGCAAATATGGCAAGAAATTTTGCTTAATGAGTTACCAAAAATTAGTATGAAAAGGGGGTAATTAAATACCTGGTGGATGAAAACAGGGTCCTATTTGATGGCACATCTCTGTGATCTCATATCAACTAAAAACTCCCCCACCCCCTGGGGAGCTTCTATATGTTCTGATAACTTTAACAGAATTCATTACAGAGCCTCACATCACATTTGTCACACTATATCGTCAGCCTGCTTCGATGATTGCCTAACTCTCTTTTCAGCGAAATTGAGTTTTTTACATAAATCATGACTTCATTACATTATGCACATGCTGTTATAATACCTAAGTCATTGACCAATCAAAAGTGTTGATAAATGCACAATTGCAATTCTGCCTAAGTCAGCATTGTGCTAGTGATGAAAATTGTTTAAAATGGGTCATATTAACTTGTATTAGGCCTATAGCATGCCACATTTCACTTACAGGTATATCCCCAACCCCAACCTATTTCTATCCAACAGTTACTGCTCCTGTTGGAATTCACCTGCACTATTCATGTTGCTATTCAACATATCGTCAACCTGCTTCGATAATTACCTAACTCACTTTTCATACTTTTGTTGTTTTCTAAGAACTAGAAAAAATGAGTTAGGCAATTATCGAAGCAGGCTGACGATATGGCAATGCAATACAAATTACTTGTGGTGATAATTTCCTGCTTATGTATGCTATTGTAAATTGCCACTATAATTTTCCCTTGAATTGCAAATATTTATTTTATCATTGTAGTTGAGGAGGGTCTTTTTCTTTGGATGGATTCCATATGTGTGATGCAGCACATCAAAGGGGGGGGGGGGGACTTTACGGCTGTGTGTTTTCAAAATATAGATGAAATGCCTTGATAAATTTTGATAAATTTTGTATCATTTGAAAGCTTAGAAAATCTAAGAACACACATAATAAACTCAAAATTGACTTGTCATGATCTTTCCTTGGTTAGATTCTTAGCCTTGCACCCGGGGGGGGGGGGGGGGGTAATTTGGTCGGGGTGTGCCGCTGGAGATTCAATACCCCTACCCATTTTTAAGGGTGATTTTGGGGGAAACGGTACCCATTTTTAAGGATTTTGCTTCATTATAGACCCATTTTTCGCGGAAAATCAGAAAAATATACCTTATTTTCACAAGAATAAAATAGACCCATTTTGTAAAAAGTGACCCCATTATCAGGGCTTTTCCAGCACAAAATCATACCCCATGTTTAGGGATTTTTTGCAAAAAAGCTACCCATTAATTAGAGGGGCACATCCCTGTATACCATTCTATGTGAGTACCACGCCCCTGGGCCTTGCACCAATCAATAACATGATTATGCTGGACTGAATGATTGACGATAGCAGACATGCTCATTTCACTTTCAGACATTTTTGTGGTCTGATATAGGGGTGTGTGTAATTCTTTTTTTCATCCCATTAGTCCTTTTGACCATTTCCTTCATATTCACAAAGTCTGGTTCAGAAATGGTTTCCCCAGAAATGGTTTCCCCAGTCGTGAAGTCGTTTTGACCCCTCTGGTAAATGAATAACAACCCTTTCATTCCTATTTTTTAATAATAAATGGATCCATTTTCTTGATATTTGACATTGGATCCCGGGTAAACATGCATCACCAATCCCCCCCCCCCCCCCCCCCCCCCCCCCCATCAACAAACAAGGAAAAAAAGATTTTTATTTTCATTGGCATCACATCCTACCAAAAAGTAGCCGAGTAGCCCCCTCCCCTGGCTTCTTAAGTGACATCTTTGATCTGATACAATCAAAAACAATCTGACGAATCTTTTTACGCAATCATTATCCCCCGTTTCTTTTCTTACAACTGTTTATAACCAGGGCGCAGTGTGCATAGATCTCTCTCGTATGAATCAGATAAGTGAGTTTCATGCGGAGGATTTTGACATCTGTGTACAACCAGGGGTGACTAGGAATACATTGAATGATTACATCAAGGACCAAGGACTCTGGTTTCCAATAGGTAGGTGTAGGGTAGCATTAACCCACAATTGGGAGTAAATTACTGCCCCCCCCCCCCCCCCCCAAAAAAAACCCCAACAACAACAAACCAACAACAACAAACAAACAAACAAATTTAATTTAAACATTTAATTTTCACTTTTCACCTTTTGAAAACTCGGGGTGACACCTTTCTTGATATATCGTCATCCTGCTTCGATAATTGCCTAACTCACTTTTTAGGTCGTCCGTAGGAAGAGACCTTATGGCAGCATCCTTCGTGTGTAGTCTGTGTGTGTGTCAACAATTTGGTATACACTTTTTGTTACAATTTGGTATACACTTTTTGTTACAATTTGGTATACACTTTTTGTTTTGTCCATTTCTTTTCCATACAATGTCCAATTGCAATCAAACTTCGGTCATAGATGCAACATGGGAACCTTCATATGTTAATGAGGTCAAAGGTCACATACCAAGGTCAAAGGTCATCCGAGGTCAAGATGTATATGTAAAAGTGGCTGCATATGTAAAATTGATTACATTTGTCCATTTCTTTTCCATACAATGACCAATTGTAACCAAACTTTGGTCATAGATACAACATGGAAACCTTCATATGTTAATGAGGTCAAAGGTCACATACCAAGGTCAAAGGTCATCTGAGGTCAAGATGTAAATGTAGAAATGGCTGCATATGTAAAATTGATTACATTTTTCCATTTCTTTTCCATACAATGTCCAATTGCAATCAAACTTCGGTCATAGATGCAACATGGGAACCTTCATATGTTAATGAGGTCAAAGGTCACATACCAAGGTCAAAGGTCATCCGAGGTAAAGCTGCATATGTAAAATTGATTACATTTGTCCATTTCTTTTCCATACAATGACCAATTGTAACCTAACTTTGGTCATAGATACAACATGGAAACCTTCATATGTTAATGAGGTCATAGGTCACATACCAAGGTCAAAGGTCATCTGAGGTCAAGATGTAAATGTAGAAATGGCTGCATATGTAAAATTGATTACATTTTTCCATTTCTTTTCCATACAATGACCAATTGCAACCAAACTTCAGTCATAGATACAACATGGAAACCCGCATATGTTAATGAGGTCAAAGGTCGCATAGAAAGGTCAAAGGTCATCTGAGGTCAAGATGTAAAATTTAGTACACTTTTTTTTTGTCTCTTGTTCATTTTTTTTGTCTCTTGTTCATTTTTCCATACAATGACCAATTGCAACCAAACTTGGGTCACGGATGCAACATGGAAACATTCATATGTTAATTAGGTCAAAGGTCACATACCAAGGTCAAAGGTCATATGAGGTCAAGATGTAAAATTAGCTGCATATGTAAAATTAATTACATTTAAACAGGTGAAGTACAATTGCAACCAAACTCCAGGATGTTTATTTTATTTTTTATATCCTGGATCCGCTAGTGGTCTAACCTCTTTCTTTCTAGATGCCTGTGGTTTGAGATCCACCTTGTTTTTAATCTACCCATATAAACGGACGACCTATTTGGGACCGCTGTCCCTATTTTTTCTAGTTTTGGGAAAACAACAAAAATATGAAAAGTGAGTTAGGCAATTATCGAAGCAGGCTGACAATATGTTGAATAGTACCATGAATAGTGCAAGTGAATTCCAACAGGAGCAGTAACTGTTGGATAGAATTAGGTTGGGAATACCTTTAAGTGAAACGTGGTTTGTTATAGGCCTTATACGAGAATATGACCCATTTTAAACATTTTACATAATTATTACAATCACCTAATTCACAATGCTGACTTTTTATCAGCACTTTTGATTGGTCAATGACTTAGGTATTATTACAAAATGTGCGTAATGTAATGAAGTTATGATTTATGCAAAAAGCTCAATTTCGCTGAAAAGTGAGTTAGGCAATTATCGAAGCAGGCTGACGATATTGGGTCACTCAATGCATTCAGATTTTATGTGAAAAATCAAAGGTAGAAACATTTCTTTTGTTTTTTCATGCTGTACCTCCTCAATATCTTGAAATCCACACTGCGTACAAAAGCCAACTTTTGATGCGACTAATCACAATTATATGAAACATGTGTAACCCACTTGTTTACATAGTGCACATGTTCAACGTCATTGCTCACATTGAGTACTCAGTATTTGGCTGTAATATTTATATAATCTAAAAGATAATTTAGTTGGATTTCTATTGCCTTTTATTTGATTGTGTTTACTTTCCTCAATTAAAAAATGTTTAATCAACAACGAGCACTCAAGATCGGGTCTGTGCCACTTTTAGACAAAGATGATTTTTGGGGAATGTGTCATTTTCATCTTTAAAAATCATATCGGGATTTGGTGTTTGCACAAGCTTTAAGAGAACTAGACAAGCTTTCATGCAGTTTGTTTTGTCGAATTTGCTTGAGTCTATCCACAGATATGCTTGTTCGACCATGATCAAACAATATCAAAACTGTGCCAGTTTTTTGAAAGAAATCAATTGCTGTTATGTTTAAGGCTTTGAAACATGTTCTTCTTTAAAAATAGCATGCATTTGACTTTCTGTGATCGATTTCAATCAAGCATATGTTTGGATTGGATAAAGCAAATTAGACAACACAAGCGGAAAATTTAAAAGGTAATGTAGTCATCTTGAAGCTCATATAAAACATCAATTTGTAAATCCTGATTATTAAATGAGAAAACTAACTCTTTCCACAAGCATCTTTTTTCCTTAAAAAGTTGCACACCTCATTTTTGTCTCGCCTGATATAATCAGGATGAGACTATGTACTCACTATTTCTGTCTGTCCGGCGTATGGTGTATGGCGTATGCCGTGTGCAGCTTAGAATTGTTTGTGAACGCTGCCTCTTACGAATGGTAACATTTCTGAATGTGTGCGTTAGTGCCAAATAAAGAGGATGTTACTGTTCATGATCTGATGTCGATTTGGTGATCAATCAAAACCCTGACTCGATCCAGGGATCAAAATAGCATGGTGAAATTTATACTAGACCCGCTTGTTGTCACAGTGTTTCGTTTGATTAATGCTTTTTAAAGCATTAATCAAACGAATTAATCAAAATTTAAATTAATCAAATTTAAATTAATCAAATTTGAAAGCAATTAAAATTGCTTTCAAATATCCTGGGTCATTATCTAACATTTAATTAATTGAATTAAAGTGAAGAATTAAATGATTTGAACATCAATAACTAATAACGTTACAACAGAAAGAAGTACAAAATTATATTAATAGACAAGAGATTATGAGAATATCTTTCAAACAAAGCTGTAATAAAAACATACACATTTTTTAGCACTTTGTCAAAAAGGTGAAACCACTATGTCTTACATAGTGGAGTGTATCTTGAGTTTGATAACTCCGATATTCATGATCTAAAATGCTAATGAAAGGGTACAGTATGACAAAGATGATGAAAAAACAACGGACCTAATCCCATTGATTTTGAGGATGAAAAGAAATTAATGAACTTTGGGCATCAATGGGTACTAATTATTTTGGGACAGCCTGTATAGGCCTTCACCATCATTTATAATATGTGGAGTTAAGATCAAATTATTTACTTATATCAATTCATCCACATGATGAATATACTCGTTTATCATTATATATTATTAATTGATATGGATTAATTTCCGGAAAAAAACCTCTTCCTAAGATTCTTGGATTAGAAGATGTTAGAGGGTAGGATTGAACTGAAGGCCTATAGATATATTATCGCCGTTCCAACCCATCTGACTCATTAGCTCAGTTGGGAGGGCGCTGGTCTAGCGATGAAATTATTTACTTAGAAGTTGAACATTTCACAAAAAGTGCAAGGCCAACACAAACAAAAAATCCACCGACCGACCGTATCAGAAATTATCATGAAAGGGCAACACAACAATTTATTTTTTTGGCGGCCTAATATTGAGTGACCATAGCTTTGGCAAAGAAACGGTCTGTCCTATACATTTGGGAAAATAGCTATGCGATATGCAATATTTTTAATATTTTTAGTAAAGTACCTTGCATCTCTACGTACGGGCTTTTTTATCGGTAGAACTTATTCTTATTAAAGTTACTGCCAATTCTAGTCAATATATTAACAAGAAATCTATCCAAACCCCAGACCCATGTCAGAACAAAATGATTTTTTTTAATCCTCACCACTGAGCAGACAAAACACGTTTTTTCTTCTTTTTTACCTTATCAAATAAATATTGAGTAAGTTAAAAAAGGAAATATGTTTACAACAGGAAACAACCTTTTTTGAGCCATATTTGAATTTTCATATGTGAGAGTAACACTTTTATTCTACATTTGATCAGATGAGTTTTTCACACTTCACTCTACTCTGTGCAGACCTGCATTCATTTTGAATTGGTCCTTGACAATGCTAATTTTGTTGTCCTGAGTCATGAATCTATTGTAGTTTAAACCAATCACATCATTGGTCTGACTAGAACAGACAGTGTTTCCAATCTATGAGCCTTACTGTGCTTTATAATATTTGATGCATTAGCTTATTGGGCTACTTTGAAGGACTAAAAAGCTGCCATAATTGCCATAGATAGCCATTTTTTGGGCTTCTTTAGGCCCCACATTTTGTCAACTTTGTCCAACACATTGGCAATCAAAGTTGGTATTAAGAAAAGGTATCTCTCAGGCCTATTGTTTGCACAAAGAATTAGTCAGTTTCAACTCATGAACAAAATATGCTGCTAGAATTCTTGTAGATGCTGTGGTGGATAATTTCAAGGCCAAAGCAATGTTCGAAAACTATATTCAATGAAAGTGCTGTTGAGTTGTTGTTATTACATCTTCTTCTGGAAAAGTGTAACTTTATGGACTAGTCAAGGTTGTAATGCTCTGCAGGTCTTGGACAATAAAGTATCTTGGACACACTGAAATGGGCTCCACTCAAAAGACAGACGCAAAATCCACAGACTTGCCTGCCTTTACAAAATTATCTATTATCAGATAGATATCAACCACAAGGACTACACTACACTGAAGACATCTAGAAACAGGCGTGGTCATGCACAGCAATTTCAACAAAAGCACCCAAAAACTGACATAATGTCAACTCTTTCTTCACGAAGACTGTCATCGATTGGAACAAACTCTCTCCCGAAATCGTCAAAAACACTTTCCTGCCCTCAAAAGTGTGTGAGCTTGCAGGAATGGACGCAAGCTACTACAACATCTTCTGTTTCTATTGGTTAGCCTGTTTGCACATCACATTTAATTTCTACTAACAATTCCTTGTACGATATCCTGTCCTGTGATCAGCGCAACTACAAAAAACACTTATGGCCAACGTGAATTGAACAAGCGCAATCCTACACTTAGTTTACTAGAAGTGTTGGGGTAGTATTTCTTCCAGAACCAGAAAAGCACAAGTTAGTGCACCTATTCCTGTATAAACTTTGGTTCATTACCGGATGCTATTTGAGGAACAATTCAGGAATTCAGCATGTTGTTAGTAACTGTGACTACATTTACTAGTCTGTGGGATGATGCCGGTGCCAAAATTGGAGTAGTCCTATAATAATCCGATCGGAATATGGTGGTACATTCTAACCAATTTGGGTAAGTGTTTTGAAGGTTTTTCTAATCTTTTAGTTTAAATTTGAGTTTTAATTTATTACTTTCAGAGCAGAGTTTGAATTGATTCGAAGCATGAATGGAATGTGAGAAACCTGCAGCATGTAATGTCAGCTAAACACATCAGGATGACAGTTGAACAATTCTATGGTAGAGTGAGCGATGTGACTAAAATTCTCAGCGTGTGTTAAATTTGAAGGGGCTTCAGAAAAGGAGACAAGTTTGGTATCAAAACAATTCTACAAGTTTTCTCTATTCAAATATGTTTTCAATTTTATTCTGTGATTTATTATACTAAAGATATACAGCTTTAAAAAAGTATCGAAACCTGTATCAGATTCATGCACTGATTGTCCCTTTTGTAAAATGATTTTGGCGTAGTAGTAGTAAACTTTAGCATGTAGAAAAAACGATGCCCATGAAAACGATAGAAAGGGCTTCAAATCAAATAAATTTACCGTGGAGATGACTTTTTGATCTTCATAGACCAAAGTACTGATAATTAAGCTCTCATTTGAATTCATGAAATTTACATTGTGAAAGAATCTGTGTAGGATTTAACATTTTGTGTTTTGTTTCTTTTACTAGGGTCGTCTCTTTACTGCATTCCAGGCCAAGTCATTAAGTTCTTTCAAGATATTGAGAACATCTGATTATGCCATGCCAGCTTACATCACATCCCACCAAGTGCTCTAGTCTTCAATTCATAACGAAGAAGTACTGCGACAGTAACAATTTCCTGATACACGGTGATGGTTATGATCTAGTTTCTACTGCAATGCAAATTCTGATTTTTATATAGGTGTCGCATGGAAAAATCGAGGATTACACTAAACACTATTAATTTGCTGATGCTTCATGAAGGGGCGATGTCGGACGAAGAGAATAAAGACAAAGACCACTGATGACACATAGATTTAATTGTAAATAACTTTTAATTACTCAATTCATGGTAACTTTATTATTACTCCAATGTAGAATCCAAAATTGTTAGTATATAATTCAAATAAGATGTGCCGATGGAGGCTGAAGTCAGATGGACTTCTTATTACTTTACTGACTTGATGGAAAAGTGATTTAAAAGAACTTATTGTACAACTACATAGGTGTCTAAAGCCTAAACTCTGCCACGCACACACCGATGACCTAAACACACATTTCAAATGACCATTCAATTATTATTTCCTGTGTAAGAGATGGTCACTGCATTTTAAGCATACCTGGCAGACAAAAATCATTTACTCTGCGTCCTAAGTGGATTTCACAGAACACAAGCGAAGATATCTCAAGGGCTTGAATTTTAAACAAATCAGTAGACTATCTGTCTGCACCTGTATAAACTTTTAAATCAAAGGAATGTTGCCAATTAACAACATTGTGGTAAAAAACAAAAATTAAATTAAAATAAAACCTTTGATGATCAACTCTAAAATTAAACACATGGAATAACTATGACAGAATGAAATAATTAAATAAATATTACTGAACATAAAAAGGAATTAGACCCATATCTGTAACAAGCAATATTCTACAATATTGGCGATGGTGCTCTCCTTGAGGTGCACTCAACTAATAATGTGTTCTTATAGTTTGTTTAGTATCAAAAACAATCTTAATATCTATATATCTGAATAATTTAATTAAACTTTTTTGTATTGGGTATTTACTCAAGTAATTCCAACCTTGGACATATTTGCCAGACGAGGAGAAAGTCTAGAAAAGTGATATAATTCAAGGGGTATGGATGAAAAATGCAATTATAGCTCTGATGAACTGATGATATTAAGATAGCGACAGCTTTATATGTCTTACCTCAGTACATCACAAAATAGACATCTCCATCAACATGAGTCACATCAGTATTATCAGTACAATATTTACATTTTGTGCAAGTGGAAGATGTAGAAGTACCAACACTGGTAAAACAAGTGCTATATGCTATATATGTCCATTGATAAATTCTCCATAGGAGTGCTATTTTGGGGGTAAATAACGAAATGTTCATAATTTGATCAGTAATCAACAAAAAAAGTTTCATTGCCAAAAGAAGAATTATTGGTGCAAATTTGAGATTGGCAAATAAAGAAAGGGGTAAAAAAAAGTAAGTCCCCCCCCCCCTAAAATGTGATCACGTTTGTTTGCATAACTCCACACACAAAGGTACCTTTTGAAAAATTGAAACGTTTATCAAAAGAAAAAATGATTGGCTACCCATTGCAAGTTTTCCTTTTTCAATAGCATGTTTACTTCCAAAACATTCACATGTCCCCAAAATGATGTTTTCAGAAAAAGTTGCACTTTTCAAAATCTTATGCAAGAAAGTTACAAAAATGTCTCCAGTGGTGCTGTTTAAAATTAATTTGAATTGTCTTTATTTTCAATTAAAAGAAAGTCTTTTCTTTCTTTAGCTAGTCCTTATTTGAAAATTATTTTATTTCATTCATGACTAACCAATTCACGTCAATAACTTCCCTGTATCGTTGAAAACAAGGCTCAAGATAACAGTTTTTTACCGGGAGCTACTTTTTTTTAAAAGTAGCGCCCGGATCATGTGATTTATTGAGAACCGGGAGCTACTTTCAGTCTACCGGGAGCTAACTTTTTATATAATCCAGCGTGCCAGCATTATAAACTCGAAATTTGAAGTCTTGGGCAAGCTTCCCGATAGTCAACGGGCGCTGGTGTGGACAAAATATCAGCGCTCGGTTATTTATTTTTCAGCATAATCGGGCGCTGTGGCAGAAGGACCGAGGGGTAAAAATCGCCCAGCGCCCGCTTATCTTGAGCCTTGGTTGAAAAGTGCCACTTTTCGGAAAACATCATTTTGGGGAAATGGACTGTTTTGGGAAAAGTAAACATGGTATTGAAAAGGGGAAACTTTGTGTGGGTAGCCAAGGGTTTTTCTGTTTCATAAATGTTTCAATCTTTCAAAACGCTTAATTGTGTGTGGATTTATGCACACAAACTTGTATAGAATCTTGAAAAGTGCCACTTTTTTTTGAAAACATTGTTTTTGTGAAATGTGAATATTTTGGGGAAAATAATAATGATATTGAAATGGAGAACATTTCTATGGGTAGCCAAGTGTTTTTGCTTTTCATAAGTGTTTCAATCTCTCAAAACGTCTAATTATGTGTAGAGTTATGCAAACAAACGTGATCAAATTTTAGGGGACTTACTTTGTTTTACCCCTTAGGGGTCGAAGGTTGAAGAAACTAGCAAAAATGTGCTCTTATGATCATATTTTATTGCTTTTATTTAAAATCATGGTTCCTTTAGTATACCCTACCACTACATGTCTTCAATTAGGACTTTTAAAGAACTACCCATACACTTGCACAGTGAAGAATACGAATAGGGTGTTCTAAATCTTAGCTTAAATGATTGGCTACTTTTACAAACCATCTCCCAAATTTTAATAAACATACTCTTTTAACATTTTTTGTTACCCCTCAAAAACCAGATCCTCTTTTAATTATACCCCTATGCAGAACTATTGATAGTGGACCCTCCACCATAAAGGTGTTGGCAGTTCACTCCCCCTCCCCCAACATGTGTTGTGTGATTATTTGTACTAGTGTGGTGGTCATTTATTCGTTTGTGTATATTAATTTGTGAACAAAGCATCATCACTTAACATGTTAACATGAATTAAATCCTTGATCCCAAAATGCTGAATCGGCAGTTTTAGGTTGGATGGGAATCTTCATCTTGAAGTGAGACGATTGTTAATTGGGCATTGTTATGTTTTAAAACCAAATCCACATAATCTAGGGTAATCTTTTTTTGTAATGATAAACACGCATGTGAAAGGGATATTGCTGTTAATATAATGTTGGTGATGCTTGATCACAATGTTTACAAGTTTATGATGATTGTCATTCATTTATCAAGAATCATTTTCATAAATATATGACTATTCTTTTTGTTTAAATATCTGCATAAAGGCATATTATGTGATCTTTTCCAGGGGCGACGTCTATTCATAATTTATTTTAGAAAGTAGATTTTCTTGCAGATTTATATTTCTGATCATAAATCAAACATATTCTGAGTTACAGAGCGATGTGATTCCTAATTACTTCAAAATCATGGTTTAAAGAGGTGAAAATAAACTGTCCTGCTAGCAGGACAGTTTATTTACACTCTAAAACGATGATCTTGAAGTAATTAGGAATTGCATCGCTCTGCAACTCGAAATGTATTTATGATGTGTGATCAGAAATGTAAATCTGCAAGAAAACCCACTTTTTAAAAATAAATCATTTTGTTTTTCATTCTTCCAACTAGTAAACTTACGTTATGCCCTAAAAGAATGCATAACAAATCTCTGAATATAAAATTTACAATCAATTTTCAACCAGTCATATTAAATGATTTGCATAAATGAATTATAATGATCATGAAACAAATAAGTACATTATGAATACTAAGAACCTACTTCATATTCATTTGTAATTCATATTTGATATCAAGATTGTCAATGTCAAAGAATAATCTGATGAAATGTCTTTGATGATATCAATTAAGAATAAATAATATGAATAGGTACTTAGTCATAATGAGAAAAAATAAAGTACATAATGAATATTCATAAGGTACATGATGAATATTCATGAGGTGCATGATGGATATTCTTAAGGTACAAATTGAATTTTCATGAGGTACTCGATGAATATTCATGAGGTACATATTGAATATTCATGAGGTACGTATTGAATATTCATGATGTACGTAATGAATATTCATGATGTACGTAATGAATATTCATGATGTACGTAATGAATATTCATGATGTACGTAATGAATATTCATGATGTACGTAATGAATATTCATGATGTACGTAATGAATATTCATGATGTACGTAATGAATATTCATGAGGTACATAATGAATATTCATGAGGTACGCACTGAATATTCATGAGGTGTGTATTGAATATTCATGAGGTACGCACTGAATATTCATGAGGTGTGTATTGAATATGCATGAGGTACGCACTGAATATTCATGAGGTACGCACTGAATATTCATGAGGTACGCACTGAATATTCATGAGGTACGCACGGAATATTCATGAGGTACGCACGGAATATTCATGAGGTACGCACGGATTATTCATGAGGTACGCACGGAATATTGAATATTCATGATGGTATTCATGTCGCCAGATGAATATCCATGAGGTTCATGATGAATATTCATGAGGCTCGTAATGGTTATTCTGAACTACATAATAACAATGAGAATCCATCACGGAAACAATATGAACACTCCTGGCATAGAGCCTCATTGTTGTTTTATAAAATAACACAAATGTTGGTGTATGCCAATTTGTGCAAATTATTTGTGTTAGTGCACTTGTTTAAGTGTAAACCTAAAATTAAAATTGAAAGAGGATTGAATATTTTACAATAAAAGATAGAGTTCACAATGAGTGTTAAAAGACAACTTCAGCGTAAGTAATTATTACTTGATACTCTATGAAATGATATCACTCAAAGCAAAGCCAGTCAGATTTGTGGTTTGAGAACCGACTTTCTTTTACTTTTGCTTGATAATATCCTCCCAGCCCTCTACTGCTGCTAAAAATAGGGATCTTCTCATTACATGTCATCAGACGCTAGCAGGCGAGACATGCGGTTCGAGAACCGCCTTGTTAAAGTACTCGTGATTGATCAAGCATATCGTTGGATTGGGAAGAGCAATATTGATTTTTACCAGTGGCGTAGCCAGAGGGAGGGCAGGGGCGGTCGCTCCCCCCCCCCCCCCCCCCCCCCCCATATTAGAGTTGCGTCGGTTGAGATTTGGCACTGTAGGTTTTTGAATACCTGTTTTTTGCGCGCAGTTTTGGTAAAAACATGTGTGGGGGCCCGGGTGATGTAATTCCCAATAGTAAAATAGTTGGCAAATTTGTTTATGTATAGTTGAGAAAACTGATGAAAACCCGGATGATTGGCCATTAGTTGCTGACTGTGCTATTTTTTGGACTGTGCGATTTCATTTTGACCATGCTAAAATTCGTGACCGTGCAAAATTTGTTGACCTAACCCCCCCCCCCCCCCTCCCCACCCCACTTACGCGAAATTCAGGAGGTGACTGTACGAAAATTTCAGAAATCTTGCCCCCGCTGAAAAAAATCCTAGCTATGCCACTGCACTGTTGGTTCATTTTCATTTTTCGCCCCCCCCCCCCCAATATGAAATACCTGGCTACGCCACTGATTTTTACAGCCATTTCAAATGTGATCCGATTTACATCTATCTCAATATCTATCGTTTGTGCAGACCCTGGTGCAGATGCCTCCTTGTGCGGTATGGCTGCCACTAGTGCATCAGGTACCAATGCTGTACGCTATGGGACGATGAGAGAGAATGTGATGAACCTGGAGGTAGTGATGGCAGATGGCACTGTAATAAACACAGCTGGGGAAGGAAGGAGAACAAAGTAAGAGGATACTTTATGTTGTTATAAACTGCTCACAAAAAGTTAGGACACTTTTTTTAATCAAGTATATTATTTATTATTTATTACCCTCTTTGTTTATGTTACATATAAATGGAAAGCTGAAGTGTTTCTCTTTAAAATTATACCACATTTGCAATGATTACATGTTGCTGAACTTGGCCACATGAATGAGAATGAGGCAAAGTCACAAATCAAATGTGCCAAAATTACCGTTATCTGTGCTAAATAGTCAATAGGTAATGATCAATAATCAAACCGGTCATGCTTGAGAACTATGAATGGTTTACACAAAGATTTGCACCAGTGAGCACAACACATACAAGTTAACCCTCAATTTATCCCTGACCCTCATCTCTTTAGAAAAACATTGTTTGGGTATTTGCAAGACTGGGTTAACAGGTGGAAGGTCATGAAGTGCCAGGCTGTCATCAACGCCTTCGGATCATCCACTCGTTACTGAACTCAGTTCTTGTCTCAATAAAGTCAGTTGTCTTGCTTGTTTTCATTACAGTGTCAATTTGTTTGTTCACAAAGTAACACAAAATTGCTCATTTTGGCACATTTGATTTGTGACTTTGTCTCATTCTCATTAATGTGGCCAAGTCCAGCAACATGTAATCATTGCACATTTGGTATCATTTTAAAAAAAGAACACTTCAGCTTTCCATTGATAGGCAACATGATACAAGAGGATAATAAAGATATACGCGATTAAAAAAAGTGTCACAAAAAGTTAGTTGTGAGCAGTTTATATGTGACTAAAGATATAGGCTCCCTCTTCTCTGATCATCACCATGGTATAATGAGAGAATGTGATGAACCTGGAGGTGGTGATGGCAGATGGTTATAGGCCTACTATAACACATTATGTTCCCAGCCCTTAACACTTTTGGACCGGTGATTTGACATTTCGCCGGTAATAAATCATCTAAGAATGTGTCTATTTCCCACTATGTGGTCCACATCATTATGCCCCAAGGCTTATAAACTAACATTTATAACCCTGAAAATGGACCACACAGTCAGCGATTGACAAAATCTTAGATGATTTATTATTGGCAAAATGTCAAATCACCGGTCCAAAAGTGTTAAGGGATGGGAACATAATGAAACACAGCTGGGGAAGGAAGAAGCACAAAGTAAGGGAATGCTTTAGGAATGGTAGGATAAGATTTCATTTACCCCTGTTCATGATGGAGAGCCATAGTATAGAAAGTGATGTTATTGATCCATCTGTGAAAGTAAAGAAAACAAATGTTGTAAGTCTGGCAAATCATTACTTAATATCTTGTATTACACAATATTACACCGTTGTATTTACATTATATTGAAGGACTTTGAGTATAAGCTAGACAAATGTTTGCATAAGTCAGAGACAAGTGCGCTATATTGATATTAAGTGCAATATACTTTTATATCACACAAAAATAAGACATTCAATAATATTATTATAATGATTTTATCATACAAAAACTATTTCGAAAAAAAGGATCTTTTACCCAAACTGACCTAAATCTCAGCGTGAAGGACACACAATGTTGCGTCAATCACCAAAATGTAGTCTTGGGCATCATCCGGGCATACATACTATCACACACATCTTCTGCGCAAGCCGACTGAACAATATTTGTTGAATATTGTTCGCATCCAGGGACTTTGGTTGAAAAATATACAATACACGTCTTATCATTCAGTAGACATGAATACTGTTATTTCATTGGTTTATTAGCCAAAGAGGATATTTCCGTATCATACCGATCTCTTTATGATGTGAAGCTCTCTGTATGACAAAATCATTGCTGTATGATACGAAAAAGTTGTGTCATACAACTCTGTAACAGAGCGATTTGTCACGCTTATTATGATTGCATTTTACAACACTGAACCTCTGAAAACAAAGACCCATTATTTCAAATTTTCTAAAAAAATCAACAACAAAATTGTTTAAGTGTTCAGACATTTTTGAGGATTTTTTTTCTTCAACATTTTGTAGAAAAAAACTAGAAAATTCTAGGAAAAAAATATGAGCATTTTTGGACAATGGTATTTTTTTTGATGATTATTTTTCAAATTTTGAAAATTATTGAAAATTCACCATTTCCTATTTTTTTGAAAAACAACAACAAACAAAACGCCTGACCGACCGACCTTAATGTACCTGAGAGGTCTGTTTGCCCGTATAGAACATGTTTTGTTTTCGTTGTCCAAGTAATATTTTATTTTTCATCATGCACTCTAACAATTGTTTGACTACTGAATGATAAATTCGTTATCCCCCGTTTGTTCTCATGCAATACGAAAAATATTAATGTTTGGTTTCTTATCACATTCATCCTTCGGGCTCATGTGATACGAACCCAAAACATTAATATCTTTTCGTATTGAATGAACAAACAGGGGATAGCTAATATTATTGTACCATTGGAAAACCTTATATGAATACTACTACTCTATATTACACTTTTTTGCCTTATAGGAAAACATCAGCTGGCTATAACCTAACCAACTTGATCGTGGGGTCAGAGGGCACGCTAGGACTCATCACCAAGGCAACGCTCAGGCTTCATGGAATACCAGAAACTGTAGGTTCATTCAATGATTATAACATAACTACTACTCACTGGGAAAATTTCATGTCACCTTGCGCTTCTAAAATATGAACCATTGGAGTTTATGCAACTCAAACTTTGGAATACGACTATTTTATGGATGACCCTTCATGTCGAATAGAAAACATCAAGTTGAAAATCAGGCCAGCAATCGAAACACCTACCTTTTTAAACAACAAAAGAAAACCAATATCACTTACACAGCGTCAAGTGTAAATAATCATTTTATCGCAATACTTGGAAAGACTTGTACTTTCTTCTGTAAAAGCAATTTTACAGTAAACATACTTTGCTAACATTTTCCAGTAAAAGGAGCGAACGTTAACACGTGAAGGGAATTAACTGACTCCCTAAATCTCCACTGAGTAATCGATTATACTCTTTAATGACCGCATGTATCAAATCATTTCATCAGTCCTGACGTGCCTCGTTGGAAAATTTATATTTGCTCCATCATTTTTATTTTCAGATGATGTCAGCAGTGTGCTCATTTGACACAGTTCAAGCTGCAATCGACACGGTAACCCAAGTTATGCAGTGTGGCATCCCTATGGCAAGGATAGGTGAGATTTGTCATAAGAAACGCTTCAATAATGGTTGGAATTTTTTTTCTTCAATCGCCACTTTTTCGGATGTCTTGTCATATGTTCATATTGTGTTGCATAGCTATAGAAAGCTGAAGAATTGTCTTTACTGATGACAAAACCCAATAATGAAATGAAAAATATTTCTAATAACCTTTTTTAGAATTGAATAATTCTTTTTCAATGTAAGTTCAGATATGTTTTCTCTTTTTCAATCACCACTTTTTCAGACGTTCATAGTGTGTTGCATATCAATGGGTAGCTGATGTATTTATCTTTCTAATGATACCAAATTTGTAGCAATCAATTTGTTTCAGTGTAGCCACATGCTTGAGAATATGGGGAAGTCTCCATCTGAATCTGCCAAAATCACCACTTAAAAGAGAGCATCTCTCTACACTGTAGTTAACACTTTCCACGCGGCAGGCAGCTGCAGACGACATTCCAAAATGTCTCAAAACTGTTTCAAAAATGTCAACATTGTTAAATTTCATAACCATATTTGGAATCACCATGTGAAATGCATTGAAATAAGTACAAACATGCCTCGTATTGGTTCAGTAATCCTTGAGATAGACTTTGAAAATTGGGAAAGGTTTCTAAAAATCTGTTTTTATATGGTAAAACCAATAGCCGCGTGGAAAGTGTTAACACTTCAATGAACAGATGACAGAGTTATACTTTTGAGTACAAAATAGTGATTGAGACCTCACTATATTCTCAAGCATGTGGCTAAACTGCCGACTGAAACACATAGTTGCTACAAATTTGGTATCGTTGGAAAGATAAATACATCAGCTTTCCATTGATATGCAACGCACTATGTACATATCACCAAACATCTGAAAAAATGGTGATCAAAAAGAAATCCTGAACTTCTGAACTTACATTGAAACAAAATTATTTAATTCTAAAAAAAGTTATTAGAAATATTTTTCTTTCAATAACTGTTTTGGGGTTATTAATGCACTTTGAGGGTTCTTGCCACATAATTTCTTGTTTTATGAGGCAGTTTAATTTTTTATCCACAAATTGTAAAAAAATAAATTTAAAAAAATATATATATATTTTTTTTTTTTTAGTGCCGGTTTTGTTAACTTTTTTTAAGAGTGCCGGTCGGCAATCGTGAGTGCTGGCTCCTCCCGACCGCCTTAGTGACAACCCTGGAACCAAAAGTATTATTTATTTTGCACTCGGAAACATTTTGCCATAGCAGCGTATACTCTTTTCTTGGAGCCATAAATGTCATTGTGTGATTGTTATTGTTACAGTCTGCACTTGATGATCTTGGAATGACACCCGATAAAATAATTCCTTTTCGTATTTGTATTGCAGAATTCCTTGATGATAAAATGATAGAAGCAACCAACAAATATAGTAATCTCAATCATGCAGTGGCGCAGACGTTATTCCTGGAGTTTCACGGATCTGACGCCAGTATCAAGACACAGGTGGATCTAGTAGGTGAGTCGAAGCTCTTTTAACAGGAACTTTTAACAGGAATTTTAGTTTGGCCTCATTGTTTATAACATGTACACCCCATATTAGATTACATTCGTAGCGATCTGGAATCGTTGACCAATGTTTATCACAGTACTTTTTACAGAATTTCTTATTTCTTATAAGCCAAATTGTCAATTTTCAGTCTTACCTTATTCCCAAAACATCTCAAATTCATAATTGAAAATGAAGACATTTGCTGAAAAACTGGTGGGTTTTTTATGTTTGAGTTAAAACATTTAGTCAAATGGTATTGCTGTGACAACCTTTTTGTCTCGCCTGATATAATCAGGATGAGACTATGTACTCACTATTTCTGTCTGTCCGGCGTATGCCGTGTACAGCTTAGAGCTTAGACATTTTTGTGAAAGCTGCCTGTTAAGAATTGTAACAGTTATGAATGTGTGCATTAGTGCAAAATAAAGAGGACGTTACTGTTCATGATATGATGTCGATTTGGGCCCAAAATATGAGAAGGAAGGGCCCCATTTGCATATTTTTTCGAAAACCTGCTGAAACATTGGTTACACGTTAAAAGCAAAACCATAAGGTTTACAGCTGCCAAACTGTCAGGAAAGTAGGATAGCGGGCCTTTTGTCAGCTGATTAAATTTAGGGCAGAAAATATGCATTATTAGTGATTCATTTGCATACATACAAGCACCAGATCAGGACAACCATAAGTTTGCCCCTCCCCTAGAGCACCCTGCAAAAGGCATATTTAACTTTCATAAAACCAAGGGATTT
Source organism: Ophiura sarsii (assembly GCA_035610835.1). Classification (NCBI taxonomy): domain Eukaryota; kingdom Metazoa; phylum Echinodermata; class Ophiuroidea; order Amphilepidida; family Ophiuridae; genus Ophiura; species Ophiura sarsii. The sequence continues at coordinate 43,764,510 of CM069458.1, read as the reverse complement.
TCAATATACCGGACTAAAAAGAGGGAGTACAAGTCTCCCAAAGAGATAATGTTCTATCATTGACTATACCTGATTGACTATTCTGAATGTTGCACAGAATAAAAACTCATTAAGTGACTATTATGTTAAAGATTCAACATACGAGGCATCACTGTGGCTTGAGTTGTAACAACAAAAATTAGACTGATTATCAGTATTCCAGTATGCATAAGGCATAGCAATACATTTGAGTTGATATTACACTCTTTGCGAGCCTACAAGAGTTAATATTGCTAACAATCTTATTCATACATGATAATGCTATAATTTTATCGGATATCAATCATTCATTGATTTCCATTTTCATTATTAAAATTATGCTCTTATAATCTAACCGTATAATACGGAAAACCCCCCGAAAAACTTGCATTTATTTTTAAGGTAATTTTCCGTTTCGGTTGTCCAAAATCTCTCTCCGGCTTTGACCGCATTATATAAAAAGTAAAACAAATATCAATTATCATTGACTATAAATGTGTAGCTATGATTCAGAGCTATAATAATCAAATGTCATGAGGTTGACATTCATATTAGCAATGTAATGAGGGAGTAGGTAGAACTTTTGGTAAGTTAGGAAATTTGATAAGGAATCCGATGGTGACATCATGTGATACCAAATAAACTACATTTTGAGAAATGAACCAAAAAGCGATTTTATTTTTTTTAACCCACATTTTTCAGACAGCATAACTAATAAACAGAATTTGGTAATTTGTTCTAATTAGATTTTTGTTACCGAGACAATTTTGTCTAGGATCGGGGTTTTTCTTTTTCCAAAATAAGTCTTAGTTTTTGAAATATTGCTAAAGACATCGAAAAAGTGTAAATTTAGCTTTTTTTTGCATACATTTCGCTAGAAATGGATGCCTATCTCGAGTTTAAAATCCATAATCGAAAAAAATGAGAAACTGATTCTAGTGCTGAAAGTCCTCTACACAATGGTAGTAAAAGCTTACCTGATAGTTTGATATTGTTTTACTTATGTTGTCTGATAAATCAAGGATTTTCTAAAAAAAAGTGTGACACAAGAAATTGCCGGTTTTGTAAAAAAGATCAGCATTTTCCACAATTCAAAGCTAGATTTGCACGGAATACATGGGGCGTGTGACTTAAAAGGCGTGTATACTATATGAACAAGTAATTAACATCGAAATTAACTATCAGATTCAATTTATATTGTCAAAATGTGAATAAATTGGAAGAAAACTGAAATTTAAATGATTAAATGATTGGCCTTTGTTTACATTTTTAGACGTTGTTTTGCGCTCTTTTGTTTCTTTCGTCTGCGTCACGGATAATAAGCAGCGCATCTATTATTATGCACGGGCAAATTTGGCACGCGACGCGATGATGAAACAGCTGTCGCAGCATTTGAAAAGGTTAAAACTCCGCTTAATTTCCCGCCAAATGACCATGTGCCTTTTCCTGACTCAAAATATAATTACCAAAACAAACAATTTTAAATCACCTAAAAAAATGGGAAAGGATCGCTTCCGATAAGTAGCTTATGATGGTAATGATAGAATACATATTAAAGTATTTTAGTAGAGAAATGTGAAATTCAGTTTTCGAAACAAGTACCAGGTTTACACTGTGCTCTTATTTGTATTTTGATGAAATCGGTGTGCCAATCTTTTAATTAACATTAATTAATAATATGGTAATGAAGGATATATGATGTCTATGTGAAGAAATAAAATTCTTTAAAAAAGTGTTACATTGAATAGTGCAGTCTGCGATGTGGCCAATGTTATACTGTGAAATAGGATGTATCTGTAATAGCTGGCATATGTGACATATTTCTGATACTCTTGTACCGTTGTTTAGAAACACAATCAAATGGACATAATTAAGAGACAGCAGGGCTTTGTGCCACTATAAAGCCTTTGTTTATTGTGAAAAGTACAAATCTGTAATAGCTGCTATGTGTATTGTTGATGTCTTGTAGAGCCCTCCGGGGCAACATTTTCTTCACCCCGATCTCAGACTTCCACGTCACATGATTAAGGGGAAGGATTGGGTTTTTTAATGCGATCCATCTACCCAAGAACCTGACCTGACCGGAACATTGGAATGCAAACCCAATTTCCCCAACTTGCAGGATATTTTAGACCAGATCGTTTTCTTTTGGTCAACTCCCCGGTATGGCGAGTGTATATGAACGTATACCCTGAATGTTAAGTTGCCCCGACCTAACTCGACTAATGATGACTGGTCTGGACCAGACCAGTAAATAATGAGAAAGATGGATCCCAGCCCAATTTTTTTTTTCAGGTCCAGTCTGTTCCGGTCCGGGGAAATTCAGGGTTTTAGGGTGCAAATATCAAAGTGGATTACAAAATGTCATCAAACCTAATATCATTTTGATTTTCATCATGAAAAAATGAGTAACATTTGGGCATCGATGGGTTCATTTTGGGACAACCTGTACATGTACATGTACATGTATACTACAAAATGGGTTAACTTGCTTGATTGGTCATAATTTCAATTAATTTAAGATAGATTTGGCTCATCTTTTCAGGTCTGTATCTTCAGAGGTTGTAATTTATATTGGAATCAAATTTAGTCATGGTTCAGTGATTTTAACCGCAAAAACCCTTATAGAAATATCCCTTTTTTCCAGAACCTATTTTGCCCCAGGGCATGGTGCACCCTGTGTATTTTCTAGCCCGGCTCGCAGGCCAAGCATTGCTCAAGGCCCCGCCGCGCCAGGTGGTATCCTAGTTTTGTCCATGGTAGGAAGAACTTGGTACTAGCATGGTACTAGTGGGGACTTTAGAAACATAATTATTGCAGTTTTTGCTGATTTTCTTGTGATAATGTTCATAAATGAATAATGTTCATATGGTTTGCTGGTCGAACGAATTAAATCCATGGGATATTAACGAAAGTAGCTAAAAATATTCTGACAGAAAATGTTAAAAGTTTACCAATACACAGCTTTATTTAGATTCAATTAAATTTGATAATTTTCTGGGTGGAAAGAAGCCCAAAGTCTTACTTTTGAAAGTTGTTGTGTTGAGAAATTCACACTTTAACTTCAATTTGTCATTGAAATTAGTACTATTTAAAATTTATTCAAATCAAAAGTTCAAAATTCGAAAAAAAAGTCACAATATATTATCCCTGGATCAGATTTTAGTTTTAAAACTAGCCCAATGTGGGTGAAAGTCACCGCGTGTGTCAATTCATGTGGCTAGATTGTAGACAGACAGACTGCCTCAGGGTCTCCTCGGCATGCGGTCAATGTGTTGAATTAAACAATTCTTGGGTGGACTTTTTTAGCCCAACACACAACTTTTCAAAGTTCTGTGTTAAGAATTTCAATGTTTGAACTTGAATTTGTTTAAAAACCAGTGCGATTTCAGATTGATTCAAATATAAAGCTCAAATTTCAAAAGAAATTACGATTATATAGCAGATTTTAGTTCAACATGTAGCCCAATGGGCTCAAGCTATACAGGACGATGGAACGTATGTGATCAGATTTTTGGGCAACATCCAGACCACAGTCCTGGCAGTTGCTGACCACATGTGATTTTTATTACCGCTGATATAGACTAAAAGGCTGGTAAATTGGGGATAGATCTATAAGGATTTGTAGGCGTAATGTGTTATGGAACACCCTGTACATTGGTGATGCTCTTGTGACATTTTAAAAGCGCAACTTTAAATGGTAGTCATGATGCCTACTCTTTACTAGCTGCAAACAAACAAACAGCCCTTAAATAGCTTTGATTCAGACTCTGATCTTTTCTATGTATATAGAAAAATACATGTTACAGTCCGCAAAAATAACATTTGTTTTGGATTTGGGCACATCTATGTATTATAGCTCTTAATATCTCACATTGAAAAGAGGAAATTTCTTTACAAATAATATGATTTATTATTTTTATGTTGGAAATATAGTTTTGAGTTAATATGCTGGTAAGTTACTTTCATTGAGCACTGTATAAAGTATATATGGATATTTATCAGACTATTATTGAACCATTGAACCCTATTCCACACTTCATTTACTTAATGATTGCTGACCCGATATCTTTCACACAGCCCTCAAATTAAGGTCTGGAAGGGGCATGGCAGTTTTGTTAGGGCAAGTTGATGATCATTGCCGTGGATTTTCAATGAAAAGGCAAGGCACCAGGCAATTTTTAAAATTTCAAAACCTAGAAGCGTCATAAACAGTCTCTGTATCGATGTTTTCAATCAAAATCGGGTGTTTTATCATGTAGAAACGACCACGATAGGCCATGCAAAAGAGATGATTTTCCTTCATCGATCAAAATATTCGATGAACAGACATGTTGTAATAAAATTGTTAAAATAGTACCGTAAAACGGGGTGAATAGGGACATGGGGGTGAATAGGGATAAAAATGGGAAACGTTTGTTAAATGTCACCCGGTCAGTTTGTGTACCGTAAAACGGGGTGAATAGGGACATGGGGCCCCATGTCCCTATTCACCCCGTTTTACGGTACACAAACTGGCCATTTTTATCCCTATTCACCCCCATGTCCCTATTCACCCCATTTTACGGTACCTATAATAAAAGTAGTCATCTTAAAAAGGGGGCACCGTCGGCAAACTCATCAGAGAGCACGGCAAGTGACTGCCATCGGTAGAGGATTGATTTTAAGGGCAGTACAGCAGCCGGCAGGGGCACCGACGGCAATTCATAACTTTTGAAAATGTGCGTACCACCGCGCTTCCACTCAAATTGATCGTTACATGGAAACGCGAACGCACAGCGCAGGTTATTGATATATTGCCAAGACCTCCAAAATGTACTTGTACGCGCATCAATGACCTGGGGGCGGGGCGTTTTGTGTGACGTTGTGCATGGTAACAAGAGGCAGATGTTTGCGAGTGGGGCCCTGAACATGGATACACGCGACACGACTACTCGCGGCTGTACTTTCAACAATAAATACTACATTGAAAACACAACAAAACACCATTTTTATATCGTTGTAAAATGTCAATGATGAACGGCAAATTTGGTCTGCATGATTTAAATAACTGGCGTGTGTTTGTATCACCAGCGCGGCGGCTAGCCTGCCCTACAGAGATACTGACTGGTAACTGGACGTCCCTCAGCAGCGCGAGCGCAGACTCGGTGAAATTTTGTAAGCTTCATCATGGACCCCAAATGACACAAGTGACGAGCGAGGACGTACAATGTATGTCATAGCGATTGTAAGCTAAACATCGCTCTGACGTTGCGTGTCTGTCTCAGTCTTACCGGCAAACACGGCCGTATCAAGCATCAGTGAAATAAATCTGATTACAGGGCTAACAAACTAGTATAAAATTTGACTGGGGACGCAAAAAAAACACCATGATACCCTAGTACAGAACAGGAATCTGTCTCATCAAAGGTGACTTTATAAATGTTTCAATTCAAGAAACGTATTCAAAATCGAAGTCAGGCGTCATCCATTTTTGTTGTAAAACCGAAACTGACAAGATTAAAACATGTTAGGCTAAATTAACTAGGCCTGCGTACGAGCCTACTCCTAGCTAGGCCTATGATAGCCATCCCGTCTACGACACATGACAACCCATTTAATTTTTGTCAAAGCTTGACAAACACTGACACTGCAACTATAATAATAATTAGGGCAAGACAACATACTTTTGTTTGTCAAAAAGATTCATGATGTAGGTCTAGGCCATCAATCATTACTCACCGAATAACGTCGTCTGTAAACAAGCAGACAAAGAATGGAATCGTACAACACGATTTACAAGTACATGTAGCTGCGATTTTGATTATATTTCCCCATCAATTGACCATAAACATAAGAAGGTTGTTGAAGTGATTCGACTTTGATCCATGGATCCATGATTATGATGAGACATCATGATCCCGAAGAAACTTCTGTTGTTTGTTTATTTATTTTCCGTGCTTGTTTGCAAAAAACTAAATTAATTTGTGGCCCTGAACATGCATAATATTTGCCGAACTGTGATTGGTCTATCTCATAATCGTTCTTTATAACAGCTTCTCCGCTATTGGTCAAAGAAAAACAATCCAGAGAAAAACAATGACGTAGTGGGGAATCCCCTAGATTGCCCTAGATTGCTCCATTATTCAATGGGGTGGTGTTTATTTACCTCAGGGGGAAATGACACAAAAATACGAACTCCAAAGTCAAAATATAAACCTTTACCATGTTTAGAATAACTTAATATTACAATTTGGATGCTAATCAACATTAAATGACAGTTATGAATAAGATTGGTGACTTTGTACGGACTATTCTAAGGTTCTTGTTTGAAATCGCTGACTTTGTTTTGGTACCTCGGGATCCCTTGGTACCAAAACAAAGTCAGCGATTTCAAACAAGAACCTTAGAATAGTCCGTACGCAGTCACCAACCTTAAATTGTTGTCACTCAGAGGGCTGTTCACATGAAGTTGCATCATGAGTTCTAATATTAAGTGCAAAATACCCTTCAAATGGTCACATAGAACAATTACATAAATATCTGATGTGGTTATCAAATTTGGGATAGTTGACTACTCTTCTTCTTGTAGCATTTAAAGGAATCGTCTCGTAGGTTTACTATTGTAAGCTAGCTCCCCTTTTTATAAAACATACAACAACAAAAAAACACCACAAGAATGGATGTTATGAAACGACGTCCCAACTTTCAAAAGATTAAAATATGATTTTAAAATTGAATTCCAATGTTTTTCCAGGTACCAACATCTGCTATGTCAAAGTCAAAGATCGGGAAAACAGGTGACACTTATAAGTTTGATCGCTTGTTTATTTTACGAAAGAAAAGTTGAAATGATCAGTCATTTTCTACTCAATATTTGCCAAGCGTTGGTCCAAGGAGGGCTAGGCTTATGAAAATCATCATTCATACCTCTGAAAGTGAAAGTAATTGCAATGTGGAATCTAAAAAACAGGTTTGGATTGAAAACAACTGTAGCATTTTATTTGCTTTTTCCAAACGTCATTTTTGCCAACAGTGCTGCTGAATTACATAAGAAATCTGTAAACTATTGGACAGAAATGTGATTGTGTACATTTTGTGACCAATGATTTAGCTTGCAAGTTGCATCATAATAGTATAATATAATAATAATAATGATAAAAATAGCAGTGCTTATATAATAGCGCTGTTCCAAAAAGGATCACAGCGCTTTATAATGGTATATGTTCTGATTGCTGGCCCGATTTTCAACTTGATGTTTTCTATTTTACACGGCAGGTCATCCTTAAATTGTCACATTCCAAAGTTTGAGTTGCGTAACTCCAATAAATGGTTCTTATTTTAGAAGCACAAGATCACAAGACATTTGCCCATTGAGTAGTACACAAACTGGCTGGTAGTTAACCACCTTTGGCAGTATAATTTCTAAATGGAACATTTCTGGCCCCTAAAATGTTACAGACATAAGGAGAAAAATATGGGGATTTTTTTGATATCAAAATATACTGATGTGAAGAAAAAAATCATAGCCCCCAAAAAGTGTTTGGAATATACACTTTTAACAAAAGATATAACATACAAACAATACCATGATCCCAGGCAGGCCTAGAAAAAATGTTGATTTCCCGGCAAGCTAACCCAAATTTCCCTCCAAATGGAAAATGTTCCACTATTTCTTATGTATTTCTTTATATGGAAGACACTTTCCCTCCAAAGCACACATTTCCCTCCAAAGCACAAATTTCCCAGCAAGGAGCTTCCCAATTTGCCCATTTTATTCCAGGCCTGACCCCAGGTATTATACAAAAGTGAATGGAAATAATGAGAAAGCCTAAATATGAAGAGGTTTTTTGCAAAAGGGCCTTCATCCACTTTGGCTCTTATTGAGAAAAAGTCAAAAAACTGTTTCTAAATATTCAAGTTGAGCAATTGAAAAACTGAATGAATTATGAAAGAGGTACACTACATACTACTTTAAATTGACATAAATTTCAAATGTGCTAGTTTTCAATTTTTTTAAAATCATGTGTACATTTTTAGAAAATTTGGATGTAGGCCCTTTTGCAACAAAACTCCATCTGTTTGTACATACAGAAAAAATAAAACACAAAAAAAATCATTTATTTTAATCATTTAAAAAAAAGAAGTTTGATATAGAAATGTATAGGCCACAATCATATGTTTCTAGGAAATAACGTCATTTTTTTCAAAAATACCTACATCTCATTGTAAACAGCCATTGAAGTTGTTGTTTTGTTGCAAAAGGGACTGTATCCCGAATTAATTCTGGATACAGGCCCTTTTGCAACAAAACAACAATTTCAATGGCTGTTTACAATGAGATGTAGGTATTTTTGAAAAAAATGACTTTGTTTCCTTGAAACATATGATTTTTACTTATACATTTCTACATCAAACTCATTTTTGAAAAAAATGCACCATAGCCCTTTTGCAACAAAGCTCTTCATATACAGAAAAATCAGTTACCGTAAAACGGGGTGAATAGGGACATGGGGTGAATAGGGACAAAAATGGGAACAGTTTTTTAAATGTTACCCGGCAAGTTTGTGTACCGTAAAACGGGGTGAATAGGGACATGGGTCCCCCATGTTTCTATTCACCCTGTTTTACGGTACTATGAGTCTTGAGATTATGCATGAAGGTTATGATACTTTTGCGGGTCTTAAGGTGGATGGAGTGTTATTCCATAGTGTTGGGCCAGCCAGCCACAGCAAAGGAGCTAGATCCAATGCGTTTATGGCTGGCTGGTACAACAAGACGGGTTTTGTCTATGGCAGATTGTAGACCTTGTATTGATGGAATGGAAATACACTCAGATACGTATGGGGGCTGAACCAGTACTGGATTTATAGACATACAGAAGGGTTTTGAACTTGATTCTTTTATCAACTGGTAGCCAGTGAAGAGAATGAAGTAGTGGAGCAGATGTGTGACGCCGGTTTATTTTAAAAATGATGCACGCAGCCTTGTTTTGAAGCCGCTGCAAGAAAGACATGTCAGCACTACTACATCCAGAAAGAAGGGAATTGACATAATCAAGTTTTGAAAGTGATTACAAGTATCAGTGTCAATAAATCTGCGTATTCCATAACTCAAAATTGATGGTGCGACAAATGGCAGTAAGGTGACATGGTCATGGAAGAATCAAAGGTGACACCCACATTTTTAATTGCAGAGGATGGGGAAATTTCTTCCGAAACAACAATAAGAGTAGTTTTACAGTAATCTAGACAGGTTCATCTGAGTGCCAGCTATGAAGAACTCAGTCTTGGTCTCATTGAGCTTATGCATATTTGTGGTCATCCAGGGGTGAATTTAGCTAATGCAAGCAGATAGTTTGAAGCAAGCACAAGCACAGTCACCGGGAATTTTAGGGCTGAAAGTTAGGTAGAACTGAGTGTGGTCAGCATAGATATGGAACTGTAACTTATGGCGGCGAATGATGACGGCAACTTCCAGGGTATACATGGTAAAAGCCCTAGGACCAATGATTGAACCCTACGGAACCCCACATTTAAGATGACCGGAACCAGTTAAGCGCTGTGCCTTTCATACCAAAGTTTGTCTCAGATCGGTCAATAAGGATGTCATGATCAATATAGTATCAAAGGCAGCAGACAGGTCAAGCATGACTAAGAAATCAGCTTTGTTACTCTCTAAGGCTTTGTCAATGTCATATTATGACAGCTCCTCAAATTAAATAGTGTAATAGCTGGTTCTTAAGTAACTCTACAGTGTTTTCTAATTGTTATGTATTGTAATTTTTGTGTACCGGAGATAATAATGATGTTTTAAAATGGTAACACAACCTTCAGAGCAGGCCTCAAATTAAGATGGAGAGGGCATGCAATTTAAGGCAATCTGAAAGAGGCACCAACTTTCTTCAAGGCAATTATGTACTTTGGAATGAAGTGAAAACAGCCAGAAATTGAGGGCATCAAAGCAACTAGGTGGGAATTGCCTTCGATGCCTTCAATTAATTTGAGCCCTGCTTCAGAGACAACCTTTTTCTGTACAGTACAAGAATTTGGTGCAAAAATGCTTGATGCCGATTGTGTTTCTTTTTAGCCTCTCAACCATTTACATTGATCAGTATTTATCATTGTCATTTCTTTGTGAACACCTTTACACTTTTCCATTCCAGCACTAGTATCTTTCCATCACATGTGATGACCACGTCAGTTGGTTTATCCACCTGTGTGGTAATACAGCCTAAATATTCTCCTTTTGTCGTGTAATGGTGGACACCGCCGGTTTGACTGGCGATCAGGAATTCTGCATCACCATTAAAGCATATGCCTGTTGGTCGCCATTCCATATCTATTATACCTTTGTCCAATGTGTGAAGCACTTGACCGGTATAGTCCATTATCTGGCCTGTTGGTCGCCATTCCATATCTATTATACCTTTGTCCAATGTGTGAAGCACTTGACCGGTATAGTCCATTATCTGGACACAGGGTGGGGAACACTGAGTAACGATGATGGTGTTGTCGTTTGATGCAGATGCAAGGAAATGCGGTTTAGTGCTGACCGTGAAACTTGACAGATGAGTACCACACAATTTGTGTATGCTGATGTAGGAGTTCTCAGCATCTCCCACAATGATCTGATCTTCACAACCTACGGCTAAACCATAAAGGGAAGACTTATATTTGGAATGTGATGAATCAGGAGAAATAGTTTCAAACTTGTTGATCAGCTTGGATTTCATGTCAAATACTTTCACAACAGGTGTTGTGTCAATTAAATACGTATGCCAGTTGCCATTGACACTTGTGACCACAACACTACGAGGTTTTGAATTGCCTGAATTTGGTACTGACCCCTTGACATCAATATCATGTTTGAAAGCCCCATTTTGGTCGAAAACTCTAACTTTTCCATTGGTGTTTTCACAAGCCACTGCCATGTCACCTGAGGGGTAAAGTGCAATACCCATTGCATGACTCATGCCTTGAGTGCATAATTGACCAGTCATTTCCCACTGTCCTTGGAGATCAAGAGTCTTGGTTTTGGAAGTAATGATTGTAGGAGCAGAAGTTGTGAGTGTACCAAATTCTGGCAGCGCTTGATAGTCCTTATTTGGCACAAACTTGACCTCTGCTAACTCAGACGATACGGTCGCTGGTTCTATGTCACTAAGTTTCTGCATGTTGTCTGTGAGTGTGGTATATATAGCAGCCAGATCGTAAGGTGACCCTGTCCTGGTAACAGTGTCGGTCATTTCTATTGCCCTACGCAGTTGCGATCGCTGAGATTGGAGTTTGTCCTTTTCCACCAAGATCTTTGCTCTACAATCATCTCCGGCTTGCGCTATTTCATCTTTGCATTTCTGTTGCTTGACTTTCAGGTGTGCTATTATTTCCAATGTGACATTATCAACATCAGTGTTTGCTTTCTGTAAAGCCTTTCCTAAGTTGATCTCAACACCATCTGCGATTTTGATAGCATTATCGACCTGTTCAGCAACCTTTCGACATTGCAATGCAAGTGTTTCCATTTGTTTGCTCTGCTTTCCGGAAACCTCCTCTACATTAACAAGCGTATGCGTAGACGCGGGATGATCAACAACCGTACAATCGCGGCAGATCAGAATGCCACAAGACTCGCAGAAAAACCACAGCACTTGGCCAAGGTGTTTGCTACAGCATTCCTGGACATGAAGCTTGTGGAGGTCGACTTTGCCTGTCCGGATATCATCAAATGAACACACCCGATGTCCTTGTAACGCTTTAAATGTTTGATGGACCTGTACACCGCTATCGCATAGGTACCCTTTACACTCAAGACACCGGGCCACAGCATTACCGGCGTTTTCGCAACATGTGCAAGTGATTTTACTTCCTTCCACTTCCTCTCTCATAACTTGCATTTTCTTGAGATTGGTAACAAAGAAGTTGCTCCTGAACCCAGACACGCCCTCTGATGGTATCACAAAGTCTTCCTTACACAGTGGACATTGGATTGTGTCTGTCTTTCCTTTGGCCCACTCCTGGATACACCCCAGACAGAATGTATGCAAACAAGGTAAAGCTTTCGGATCCTCTTCAATCGGAGCCTCACAGATACCGCATAGGGTGAGATCTGTCTTGTGTTTGTCAAACTTCTCCTGCTTATCCAATAATTCCTTAGACATGGCCATTGCAGATGAGTGTGTTGAAGTGGTAAATAATAGAAACAATTTCCCGTCGACTGATTTTCAGCATGGTGCACTAACAATTTAATTGTATTGTGAGTGTTTAACAACTGTTTAGTGTTCAAAAGGCCAATCTCTATTCTGCTTGTACATTCACAATGCCTGCTTCAATAACGTGACCTATATCTGCCCTTTGAGCCGTGTGGGTGTACATTAGATAAAGTTGGCACAGACCCAAGACAGGCCAGACAGAATTGCAATAATAAATTGCAAGTGTTTCTAGATATAACTATTAAATTGAAAGCTGCTTCATTCCAATTTGTGATAGCATAGCACATTATCATAATATTAGATTTAATTGATCTGAAATCTCTGTAATGTAATCAACCAATCTTGGATCAAGTGTGTTGAAATAGTAAATATAGTTCAACCCATGATTTTTGTCTCGCCTGAACTATGTTCAGAAAGAGTTATGTTCAGAAAGAGACTTAGTGGTCACTTTTTTGTCTGTCTGTCTGTTTGTCTGTCTGTCTGTCTGTATATCTGTCCGTCCGTCCGTCCGTACCTACACCTTTTGAGCGAGATATCTGGAGATCCGAAGGCCTATCTTGATGGGACTTAGTGGAGGGAAGGGTGGTGGTGTGTTATTCAAGGTCCTTAGAGGTCATTCAAGGTCATCGGGGTCAAATAGGTGTACAACCTTGTGAGCGAGAAATCTGGAGATCCGTAAGGCCTATCTTGATGGGACTTGGTGGAGGGAAGGGGGTGGTGTGTTCTTTTGCTGATTAAATTTTCAAGGTCATTGGAGTCATTCAAGGTCATCTGGGGTCAAAAAAGATCCGTGAGGCCTATCTTAATGGGACTTGGTTGAGGGATAGAGGGTGGTGTGTTCTTTTGCTGATTACATTTTCTAGGTCATTGGAGGTCATCAGGGGTTAAGTAGGATCCCTAAGGCCTATCTTGATGGGACTTGGTGGGGGGAAGGGGGTGTGGTGTGTTCTTTTGCTGATTACATTTTCAAGGTCATTGGAGGTCATTCAAGATCATCGGGGTCAAGTAAAATCCGTAAGGCCTATCTTGATGGGACTTGTGGAGGGAAGGGGGTGGTGTGTTCTTTTGTTGATTAGATTTTCAAGGTCATTGGAGGTCATTCAAGGTCATCGGGGTCAATTATGATCCGTAAGGCCTATCTTGATGGGACTTGATAGAGGGAAGGGGGGTGGTGTGTTTTTTCTGTGATTAAATTTGAGGTCATTCAAGGTCATTCAGGGTCAAGTAATGTCTATCTTGATGGGACTTGGTAGGGGGTTGCGGGTTTTTTTTGCTGATTACATTTTCAAGGTCATTGGAGGTCAGTTCAAGGTCATCTGGGGTCAAGTAAAGCCTAACTTGATTGGACTTGGTGACGGGAAGGGGGTGGCGTGTTTTTTGGCTTATTAAATTTTCAAGGTCTGTGCAGTCCAAGCAATTTAGAAAATACTCTTACATGAGCAGTGAGCAGTTCAGATTTAATTTCAACAATAGATCGCACAAGAATGCGGTCGCGAAAGCAGGCGAGACTAGTGGTTCGAGAACCGCCTCGTTTATTTAAAATATGGTATATCCATGGAGATACCACTTCAAATTTCCTGGCAGCACACCCTACCCAAACCCAAATTCAACCCCCTCCTCACCAAGCTTTTAGGGACCGTTCATAAATACTTTGGTGGGGGGGGGCTGGATAATTTCATTTTTGGTATATCAAAACTTTTTTGACCCCCCCTCTCGCCATGCCACAAACTTTTTTGACCACCCCCCTGTATTACTGCCTGCACCTGAAACTTTCTTGCCCCCCCCCCCCCATGTTCATTGTTATCAAGTTCAGAGAACATAGATATGTTATCTTTTATGGGATTTTTTACAGAATTTGTCCGTGTATCATATTCTATTTTGATGGACGCATTACATCTAGGAGGGCAGGTTGTAGAATCTAGAGTGAATCAGAACTCCCACTGTGGGTATATTTGGTTAAGTGCCATGGTCTTTAATCCCCTGAATAACTTTACATATTTATGCACGGATCTCTCTCTGTCATGAAACCAATTAGGATGCTCCCTCCAATTATATATCCTGGCTTTGAATACAATGTGCGCGCAATTGTTGTCTGCTATTGATATGAATTTGGCTTTCATTATTTTTTAGCTGGGGGCTAGTACACGAACATAGGTCCGTGGACATATTCGCGCGTAGCCCGCCAAAAAAGTAGCTATTTTTACGTTGATTTATGAACGTTCCGTAAATAATGTGCATACAGGTAAAGCAGGGGTTTGGGGGCGAAGCCCCCAGAAAATTTTGAAAACTAATAAGTGTTTAAACTTTTTTGACCCCCCCTCTGTTGGGGTTCTCAAAAACTTTTTTGACCCCCCCTTTGCAGAGTATCAAAACTTTTTGGGCCCCCCCTATAATTATCCAGCCCCCCCCCCCCCCACCAAAGTATTTATGAACACTCCCTTAGTCTCAATTTTATATCATCAATCTTAGGTGAAATAGCTGCTTTGAATAATGGCTCAGACTTTCAGTGGGCCGAGAAAATGGAGGACCGTAACAAGCTATGGAAAGCTAGACATAATGTTTGGTATGCTGGTCTTGCTGTAAGGCCTGGAACAAAGGTAAATAGATGTTACATTACATTATTGTAGATATTTGGTATGCTGGTAAGACTTGGAGTAAACCTAGGCAAAATGTGTGGTATGCTGGACTAGCTGTCAAAGGTAAATAGTTAAACTATAGATGTTAGGATGTTTGGTATTGCTGGTCTAGTCCTAAGGTCTGGATTAAAGGTAAATTGTTTATCTATGTATGTTACGTTATTGTATAGTTTGTAGCAGCGAATTAATTCAGAAGAGCGTGGGTGCGCAAAACGCTTGCATGGGATAACATGGCGCACTATGAATCGTATGTGTGACGCTGGCGTATGCCAAAATAGCATGTGTACGCTGGAATTACTTTTGCATACCTGATGAACTTATAAGATTTATCATTTAAGAAAGATTAAACTATCTAAGATATTTTTCCTGTCTTTTAGGCGACAGGGAAAAAACCCTGTTCTATGGGCAAACGGGGCCTCTCAGATTGGGTCTGTCGGTCAAGTAGTTTGTTATTGTTGTTTGTTTTTGTTCATTTTTTGTTTTCAAGAATTTTCGAAATGTGTCAAAGAGATTCGGTTTTTTGTTTTCAGCAACAAAAAATCAAAACAAAAAAAAATCGCAATTGTTTTCATTCTCTAATTAGGAAACAAGTGGGTCAGTCAGACCTGTATAACAAGGTTGAGGTTTTTGTCGCCCTATTGATCATTATACCTTTAGGCTTTACCTGGTGGATAGCCTCTCAATCGGGCCATAAACGATAGCCAAGCTCCTCGGAGTATAAAAACGTCCTTGCCATAATAAACTTCTGCAAAATAGGCCTCGGAAGTTTATTATTTTAGTTTTTAAAAAGCTTATAATATTTCGTGCGAAAGGTGTTTCGCGTTGTCACGGTGTTTAACAGTTCACTTCCGGTTCAAATTATTGACTGGCAACACCGCCACTTACAAAAATAGTGCCATGATTGATGTCATTGTTGGCCCTTTTACGTGTTGCTAAGTCCGCGATTTCATAACAAGTATGTTCCATGTCGAACACAGAGTTGCCATTTCTGTGTACAAACCGCTAGGAACTCGCGGGTTTTATATTCATTATTGAATTCGGTAGGACCAGAGCTGCATTTTGATATGAAAAACATTGATTTTCACAATTCCTTTTCCTGTCTCCTTTAAATGTTTTTTTGCAGGGATTATCTACTGATGTCTGTGTGCCTATCTCAAAATTACCGGAAATTATAGTCGCTACCAAGGAAGATTTGATGAAATCAAACCTTGTCGGTATGTTATCTGTTATAAAATATACTTGTGGAAAACATGGGGGTACTGATTCAAGTAAATCAGTGAATGCTAGAGGTCAAAAGATAGGAGCATGAAAGATAAGGCGGTTGATCAGGCGTATTGTTTTGTTGGGTTTTTTCATCAAAATTAAGGAGATTTTGGAGAATTTTCAGCAATTCTTACAAAAATGTAAATTTGAAGGAAAAAAATCAGAACAATTTGATTTTTGAAAATTAAAAAGAAAATGGGCCAGTCAGTCCTGTAGAATATGGTCGGTTGGGGTTTATTTTGTCGCCTAAGGGGGGTATTTTTAACACAAGTTAAAATTGTGCTAAAAATGTAGCCCGAACCAAATACAGGTTGAGTCCAAATATTCTGGTCCAGATTTCATCGATTTTTGAAACCAGTTTAAATACAAAAATTAATATATTGAATGGCTTGCCTAGCAAGATGGCAATATTAGCTATAACCTAAATTTTATTTCATTCAAATTGGTTATTCGAAATGTGGATTTTCCCAAATGTTTTTAAATGAAATCTGTTCTAACTTATATAAGGGACCCCTATGGATGTAAACGTTTAATGCACGCCTTTTTAATAAGTCAATCAGAGGCGTGTTGTAAAAAGTGCTGAAAAGAGTTTCTGTTGTCTTTGCGGTTATGTTTTTGAATAGGCCTCGTCCAAAAACATATCCAAACAGGGGTTCGAGTAACAAAGAAATCTTTAAGCAAGATGCAATTGACATTCAGCATTATGTTTCAAAAACTTGATCAACATGCTTCGTGGATATACCTTTCAGCAGAAAATATTTATTTTATCTAGTTACATAAAGATAAGAAGTATTCTGCAAGTCCAACGGCGCTGCCTTTACGGTGTCCAAATGTTCAGAGGATTCCGTCAAAATGATGCATCCATGAGAAATGTAATGATTATGGAACTGTTTTGGTCTATCTATCAATTTTTGTTTTGTTTATACAATTTCATCCGTTATATAGTTTGTTGTGTTGTATGAAAAACTAATATTACAGTAGTGTTAACATCCACCAACTTGGAACACTTCGGATTTCACGTTTTTTCGTAAATAAATTGTAATTCTGGCGTGGAATATGGTATTGTCTTGAAAACTTCGCCAAGAATGAAGAAGTATGCCTACTCTTATAAACAATGAAGAAATTTACCAATTTTTACACAAGAAGTATTTTTCCTGATTTTTTTTTAAAATGGGACCTGAATATTTTGACTCACCCTGTCCATTCAATGTGGATAAATCAAACCCTACAATATTTACGCTGACTTACGCCCCGCTTGCTAAACTACTTTCCCACTCCTTTCCCCGTACAGGTTTTATTGTAGGACATGTTGGTGATGGAAATTTCCATACACTCTTATCATTTGACCCTGATGACCCGGTCGAGTATCAGACGGTAAAGGACTTCACTGAGAGAGTTACCAGGTGAGGTTTTTAAAATACTGTAAAAGTGGCACATTTTCACACTCCAAGCAGCTAAACCGTGAGAAAAAAGATATATATATATATATTTCTTTTGTGTATAATGTAATAATGAACTTTCAAATCGCGAAATGGCTGATAATCAGCAATGCGCAAAATTAAATTGCGCAAAAAATACCACTTTAACAGTACTTTAAAAGTGGCAAATTAATTGTTTGCGCTTTGCTGATTCTGAACCACTGTGCTTGATCTTTTTCCTGACTTGAAAGTTCATCACATTACACACAACAAATATATCCGCACATTTATTTTCTGGGTAGCCGCTTGAAGGCAAAACATGAACATTAATTAGAAGTTTAATACTGCGTACTAGCTCTGGTATTAAGCTGCGATCGTAGCGAGATGCGACAGAAGGGAGCAGCTCTGGAGTTTCCACCACCAATGCGATTACCCCCATGGGCCCTCAAATTAACATCCCCCACACAGGTCTGGTATTCAACAATATATCAATTTCAATTCTAGATGATAGTGACAGGCCACCAAAAGCTGAGATTGGTCAGTTTTAAAATCCAGCTGTCATTTGACTGAAGGTAAAATAGTCTGGCCCCTTCTTAATTGCTTGCATACAAACTGCTAAGCAAGAACGATGCAAGTTCTAGTGCTGTCCCAACACTAGAGCCGGGTCTTTGCTACCAAGGTTTAGAGGGGCACAGTTTTGAGCTATTCGAGGCACGAGTCTAGTGCTAACTGCGTACCAGTAGTGTTGAGGTAAATGTAGAATAACAAATTGTTTCAGGCCCATAGAATTTTCCATAGGTGCAGGTTTGTGACCAAAGTCATTAAACCTGGAGTCACAAGTCAAGTCACTGACAGATGCAACTTGAGTCAAGTCAAGACTTTCTAAAATACTTCAAGTCAAATCAATCCAATAGGTCAAGTCAAGTCACCGGTTGGCTCAAGTCAGGTCAAATCATAAGTTGGCTTTTTTCAAGTAGCATGAAGTTATCTTGAACACACAATTATTAGTTTCATGTACTGATATTACCTGTGAAAACATGTTCAGGTCAATTTTATAAGTAACTTAAAAGCATAATAATATTTATTTTGGCAGTTAAAAGGCTGGTTATACTCAATTTACTCAAGTTAGTTTAGCACATGTATGACTTGAGTCAAGTCAAGTCCAGACTTTTAGAAAGTGACTCAAGTCAAGTCAAGTCTTTTGAAAATGTGCCTCAAGTCAAGTCATTTTGAAAAGTTTGAACAGTCATTGCTATCAGTGACTCGAGTCAAGTCACGTCATCAAAAATGGTAATTTAAGTCCAAGTCAAGACATTTCGCCACAACACTACTTATAGGAACATACTACCACTACATCACTGCAGTTATCCGACAGTTTGTAAAAATAATTCATACATTACCTTTGTAATTCATACCCAAATGTGTATTCTTTTCTCCATACCCTGCAGACGTGCTTTGGCAGCAAACGGAACATGCACCGGCGAGCATGGCATCGGACTCGGGAAGCGACATTTCCTGATCGAAGAGATGGGCGACGCAACCGTGGATGTGATGCAACGAGTCAAGGTCGCTCTGGATCCTCATAATCTTATGAATCCAGGCAAAGTGTTGTTTGAAAAATAACTGCAGGTGTCCCAAAAGTTTCAAAACTTTTTCAAAACTTGATATCACGGTTAAATAATATGTAGTATAAAAATGAATATATTTAGATAGAGAAGACTTGTGGAATTATTTTGGTACCAAACTTACCATTTCAGCTATCTGTTTTGCCAAAATAAAGACAAAAGTTTCCCCAACTGTAAACTACACATTTCACCCCCATCATGCACAGTCAATAAATGTGGAAACAACTTGAATGATTGCTGCAGACAATGGCATTTCCCACCATTTGGGGAGACGGAAAGAGGCAAGGGTCTTCCAAAAGTTTTGAAACGATCTTAAAGAATTGTATCCCTCATAAAATAAGTTGCAGTACCAAATTGAAAATATACTTGGAAAGAGAAAACTTGTAGAATCATTTTGGTACCAGACATGATTCCTTTTTGAGGCCCCTAATTATAAAACACACGCTGAAAGGTATGGCCCCATAACTCTCAATACCACAACATTGTTCGATTTGCTGGATGCACTTTATAAATCACTTTAATCACATGAAACGTGTTCCTCACATTCACTTTTTTAACCCAATTTTCTTTTTTTGGACAAAGCTAACAAAAAAATTGAGTAAAAAATGCCAAAATCGCTTGATTATAATGCGAAGACATAACATAGGGACAATTTTAATTTTTAACCTAATCTAATATTTTTTGAAATTTTGGTCAAAAAGTGCCAAAAAAGTTTTTGGGGGCACTTTTTAATTGACTTCGTCCCTAAGTAAGTGTCTTTACATCATCATCAAGCGATTTTGGCATTTTTTACGCAAAACTATTTTTTTTAGCTTTGTTCAAAAAATCTGGGTCCAAAAATGTATACTTTTATATACATTTGAGTCATAGTTCAATAATTACAGCAGCACTCACAAAATTTTAAAAATCAGGTCAAAAACTTCCTTGAGTCCCCCCTTAAAAATCTATGACATGACACGTGGTATAAAAGTTTACCCCATCAGCATCAATTTATAAATAAGGTCCATAAAGTTGCATATATTTTGTGATTATTCTTAGATGCATAGTAATAAGCTTTTACATCTTTTAAAATGTTATATTACTTATTTCAATCATGGATATCACATGATAAAAAACCCTACCTTTGTACAAATCTTATAATCCAGGTATTCTCAAATGGTGGCGCGCGCGCCACCTGTGGCGCATCAAGGCATCTTAAGTGGCGCGAGAGTGGTTAAAATTTGTTTTAAAAAAAATTCATAGGCCAGATTTCATAGACCTATGACGGTCAGATGTATAAATACAGTAATTTTCACGAGCTACGCGCGCATATGCCCTCAAAAGAGTAATTAGTTATTATTCTGCCTACATATTTGTTCAAACATTTTGAAATTAATGTTATAAAGGGAATTTTGCAATTATAAATTCTAAAAAGAAATATGACCAAGTAGAGCTTCAACAAGTTAGTTACTAAAATATGGCGCATCAGTAAATCTAGTTGAGAAAGCCTGTTATAACCTATATAGTATTTAATTATTAAGACCAAGGATGTAGCTACGCTGGTCAGGTGTAGCCGGCACTCATGCTGGCTGACCGGCACAGACAAAAATAATAACAAAATCTTTTTTCTTCCTTTTTTTTAAAGTTTTAATTATCATTAAAACTGCCTCTAAAATAATAAGAAATTAGGTGGCAGGAACCCTTAAAAGTGCATTAAAAAAACCTAAAACCATTAAGCAGGCTTCTTGACCCCATGCCGTGATCCACTGCACTTCGTTCGCTACACTTACTCTGTTCGCTGTCAGTAAAATTAGCCGGCACTCAACATTTTCTAGCTACATCCCTGATTAAGACCAAAGAGAGTATGTAAAATTCTAATACAGCTAGTCTGTTTTAACACTATTATTAATACCAAAGATATAATGTAAATGATAAAACAGTTATTGGCTGTTATATATGTATAATAATAAATATAATAATGTTAAAAACTGAAAATTTAACATTTTTATTTATTGAAAACTTATTTCATGTTGTACTTTTTCAGTGTGAATGGGTGAGACGGGAACATTGTGATAAAAAAATCTAGTTTCCTTAAAAGCTGCACTTAAAATTGCACCCAATATAAAGGAAATGTGCAAAATTTACTACAAATTTGAGGTCTGATGGAAACTCATATTTTGGAGAAAAACTTTATACACTCGTCAAAAGAAGTTCCTGGACACTCATTGAAGTTCACATAAATATTTAATATAAATTAAACAATTGCATGTCAAAATAAGCAGACAATAATTCTCTATCATGTCTGTATGAAATTAAGATGTACTCATTCATGCATGGCTGAGCACATTCATTAAGCAATGGCAAGGTGCGTAAAAGGAAATTGCAAGAAATGAGCATTTACAGTCATTTCAATGGAGGGATTATCCAATTTTGTGCAATCTTCTTGCCATTGTCAAGTGAATGTGATCTGCCCTGCATGAGTGATCATGTCTAAATTCCATGTTAAGCTGTTAGAGGATTACTTTCTGCTTATTTTGATATACAATTATATATAATTATATATATTCTATTAAATATTAATTTAATTTAAGTGTCCAGGAACTTCTTTTGACGAGTGTAGTATGGTGTCATCATCATCATCATCATCGGTCGTCCTTGGATGGAACAATGGAAGCAGCCTTAGTTGCTTCCATCATTCTTTCTTGGCTATTTGTTTACTCCATTGGTGCGCCACGCCTAGTGGAGGTTTGTATAGGAATACATATGTGTGTGTGCAGTGGTGGAACTTCAGATTTTTTTCAACTAGCCAGTCGGGCAGGTAACTCACAGAATTTACCTGCCCGACAAAAATGCCACCAGCCCAAGGTTTTTTCATAATATGTTGCAGCAAACAATTAAGATCAAGACTACTTTTAAATGATTATACAATTACATGTTTTTGTCTTTATTGTACGATGTTCCACTGTAACCCTGGCCCGTAACAGCTCCTCGTATTCATCATGTTCATCAATCCAATATTCTCTTCAATCTATCAACCTGATCTCCTCTATCATCATGACACACGCTGATGATGAAATTACTCTGAACTTAATGTTACTTACACTTTGAGCTTCAAAAATGTTACCCGCCAGTCGGACGGGTACCGTTGCATCTTCACCCGCCCGACACGAAAGTTACCCACTAAGGGCGGGCGGGTGGGTCTTATTTCCACCCTGTGTGTGTGTGTGTACAGACACAGACCCGGCATGATCCCCTACTCTTTACGAAGGAGTCTGTGACCTTTTAAGTGCTCGGGGATAGCTCTTCCGATGCACAGGCCCACCATTTCTACATGACTTCCGAACCACGAGGCAATTGAAACTTAGTACCTTGCCCAAGGATACAAACACGTTGGCCGTAGCGGGGCTAGAACTCACAACCTTTGTATTGCGAGTCCTGCATGCTATCCACAAGACCACACATGACTTGTGGTTTTTACAATAATTGCTATGCATTTGTATGCAGCAAACAACTAAGGATGAAGTATGAAGCAGAAAGAATTATTATGTGATCTTTTCCAGAGAGCGCCCTCTATTCATGATTTTTTTTCAGAAAGTAGATTTTCTTGCAGATTTACATTTCTGATCATAAATCGTACATACATTCCAAGTTACAGAGCGATACGATTCCCAATTACCTCAAAATCATGGTTTTAGAGTGAATTTAGAGTGAAAATATTTCACTCTAAAACCATGATTTTGAAGTAATTAAGAATCGTATCGCCCTGTAACTTGGACTGTATGTACGATTTATGATTAGAAATGTAAATCTACAAGAAAATCTGCTTTCAATTTTTTTTCGATGTTGAGGGCGTTCCCTGGAAAGATCCCATAATATACCTTTAATATATTAGGTCTATTCAGTCATAAAAAGGTATTCTCAGTTCTTTATAAGAAAGTGTTCAACAAAAGAAAGTCATACACTATGTTTATGTCCTATAGAGTGACTTCCAAATATTTGTTGACCAATCAGAGTAGATAAACATTTGGATGAATCTTTTTGGAACAATTTGGTACCACATTTGCCACAGTTAATGAAAATCTGTGACTTTTCCAAATTGTTCATATTCAATACTGTGACGTTTCCAAATTGTTCATATTCAATACTGTGACGTTTCCAAATTGTTCATATTCAATACTGTGACGTTTCCAAATTGTTCATATTCAATACTGTGACGTTTCCAAATTGTTCATATTCAATACTGTGACGTTTCCAAATTGTTCATATTCAATACTGTGACGTTTCCAAATTGTTCATATTCAATACTGTGACGTTTCCAAATTGTTCAGATTCAATACTGTGACGTTTCCAAATTGTTCATATTCAATACTGTGACGTTTCCAAATTGTTCAGATTCAATACTGTGACGTTTCCAAATTGTTCATATTCAATACTGTGACGTTTCCAAATTGTTCATATTCAATACTGTGACGTTTCCAAATTGTTCATATTCAATACTGTGACGTTTCCAAATTGTTCAGATTCAATACTGTGACGTTTCCAAATTGTTCATATTCAATACTGTGACGTTTCCAAATTGTTCATATTCAATACTGTGACGTTTCCAAATTGTTCATATTCAATACTGTGACGTTTCCAAATTGTTCAGATTCAATACTGTGACGTTTCCAAATTGTTCATATTCAATACTGTGACGTTTCCAAATTGTTCATATTCAATACTGGGACGTTTCCAAATTGTTCATATTCAATACTGTGACGTTTCCAAATTGTTCATATTCAATACTGGGACGTTTCCAAATTGTTCATATTCAATACTGTGACGTTTCCAAATTGTTCATATTCAATACTGGGACGTTTCCAAATTGTTCATATTCAATACTGTGACGTTTCCAAATTGTTCATATTCAATACTGTGACGTTTCCAAATTGTTCATATTCAATACTGTGACGTTTCCAAATTGTTCAGATTCAATACTGTGACGTTTCCAAATTGTTCATATTCAATACTGTGACGTTTCCAAATTGTTCATATTCAATACTGGGACGTTTCCAAATTGTTCATATTCAATACTGTGACGTTTCCAAATTGTTCATATTCAATACTGGGACGTTTCCAAATTGTTCATATTCAATACTGTGACGTTTCCAAATTGTTCATATTCAATACTGGGACGTTTCCAAATTGTTCATATTCAATACTGTGACGTTTCCAAATTGTTCATATTCAATACTGTGACGTTTCCAAATTGTTCATATTCAATACTGTGACGTTTCCAAATTGTTCATATTCAATACACTACGTGGGAGAAAAGATCAAAGGTTACCAACACAATCCCATGTTGATCTGTGCAGGCAAATTCAAACTGTCATGCATGGGTAGTGTTGCATGTGTGATCGATATCCCCAGCGGTCATCCAGGCCATTCAATGCATACACAGCATTTTCTCTCGGCGTAGTGTGTTGAAAATGTGAATTTGGGAACGTCACAGATTTTCTTTAAATTGAACTAATCATGACTTATCCTTGTTGTTTTGTGGCATATTTGGTATCAAATGTTGCCAAAAAGATTCATCCAAATGTCTTTCTACTCTGTTTGGTCAACAAATAATTGGAAGTCACTCTAAAGGGTATACACAAAGTGTATGACTTTCTTTTGTTGAGCACTTTATTAAGTAGGGTAAAGTCGCCAATTTTCGGTCAGCGCCTATTTTCGGTCACTTCGCCCAAATCGTGTAATAAAAAAGACTTTGTCGTTATAAATTGACGACTGAAAAAACCCCGCATAGTTGATGCCCGGTATTGCTTTTAAAATGGCGACGACCGATGCAATTACACGATTTTGACCATAGGCGCTGATCGAAAATAGGTGCTGACCGAAAATAGGTGACTTTACCCTACTTAGAATACCTTTTTATGACTGAATAGACCTAATATAATAAGTTGTCTCAATAAGGCCAAACAAAGAAGAAAGTCTGTCTAAGAAACATTGCGCCAAAAAGCTAAGTGCTGTGCAATTTTTTTTTTTTTTTTTTTTAAATAGGCTATGAGGTATAAGGATTTTTTTGATTTTGTTTTGCTTATCCAAGCTTACAGAGAACTTTCTTAACTTTTTTTTTTTTTAAATCAAAAAAAAAAATCAAAAAATCAAAACAAAAAAAGAAGGTTTTTTAGCCCCCAGCGCATAGACCTACGTGCCGTAACTCATTTCACATACCAATGCGAGCAGGCTTCTGAGACAGACCTTCTTTGTTTGGCCTTACTAAATGCTTATAACTTCAATTTTTTTCTGCTTCATATTTCAGTCTAGTTGTTTGATGCATACAAATACATAGCATTTATGGTAAAAATCAAATGCGATATTTGATCCAATGCATATACATTACACCAACATTTTGGAATGTTACTCTCTTTTTATTTTATTAATATTTCAGAAAATCTATAATTTATCTGAATACAAGTTATCTTTACTATATTTAACATCAATAGTAAACATATTTACATAATGTTCCTATAAGTATTAATAAAGATCAAATCTTAATGTTTTTGAAAGATGTTAATATTTAGACGGAAACAAAGTTGGATTTTTCCCTGAAGTTAAATCGCTGGATTTAACCATTCCTCGAAGGTAGAGGAAATCAGCAGTAAATGTTGTTTGTAACCATGGCTTCCAAAGCAATTCCGATTCTGGCCCGCAACAGTATTGATATGCAGCAATGGTGGAATACCCACTTGACTGTCGACTCAGGGTGGACGATCATGTGTGTCGCAGCTGGGGGTGGGGGGGGAAGGGGCATATCAACTATCAATGTGACCAAACTGAACATCGCCTAAATGCGTATGACCTCTGAAGCCAAAATTCACCATAAAATGAGGATTTTGCACATTTTTCTCCCCAATTTGACCCCTAAGCACGTTAAAATCGACAGGATTTCTGTGAAAATCGACAGGATTTGGAAAAAACGTACCCTATTTCTTGTGAATGGTCAATTTTTGGCACTTAAACGTTATACAAAAACACCCCTTAATACGCATTTTTCTCTAATGCATGTTTACACTGTAATAGTTGACTCCTCCCCCCCCCCCCCCCCCCCCCTCCCGGGAGATGTTGCCACTTCAATATTACATATCATGACTGTCACCATTCCTTTTCCACTGTCCCCAAGTACCCTAAATGTTCCGATTTGTGGACCTATAATCCTGTTTGTTCCTCTGTACCATAGTTCATCTGTATCTAGGATCCCTTGACATTACGTATCATTGCCTCCATCATGTCCCACTGTTCCGAGGTAATCTGCAAATAAAGAGTGAAATGGAATTAGAACTAAAATGTAGCAAAGACATATTTCATAGCACTTGGAATGTTGCCTGGAAATACAGAGTACTGCTCATTACGTAATAGCCAGTCGCAGATTTGGAGTCGCTTAAGTGGACTATGAAATACAAATCGCTCACAGCAACTCGATCCCATCTGGGCCGTGCATTTTAGTTTGTGTTAACAGGAATTTGTGTTATCCAGTCATATTATAATGGTAAAATATAAGCTTGGGACTTCAATAACACTTTGTGTTAACAGGAATTTTGTGTTAACGAGGTTCCACTGTATCTGTTAAGATAAGGATTAGGATTATAATTATGACGATGATAAGGTTGTAGGGGTTAATTAGGGTTGTGAAGGTTATGGTAAGAATTGGGGCTAGGGTTAGGGTAGGGTTGGGGTTTAGCTAGGGCTCCCTAGAATCTTTTTATATTATTATTAATGATAAAACACCTTTGTTGTCCAAAATAGCCGACCACCTTACCTTTGAGAGCATATTGAATTCTCCCGATCTATAGCACAGTTCTCCTCCGTCCAGCTCTATGACAGTGCCAGACAACCAGCTGGCATAATCGCTGACCATGTATGTGGCCAGGTTGGCCAGCTCAGCCGGATCACCGAATCTGCCGGTTGGAATCATCTTCAGCAACTGTTTCTCAAACTGACCAGTTGGGTCCAGTCGGCTGAAGGCACCCTGCAGAATACAAAATACAGACAGTTTTTTGAGATTTTGAATAAATATTTGATGTAATAAGTGCATGAATATAGGTGATCTGGCTTTGAACCACTCTACAAGAAACAATTCAATTTTTCGAGAATAAAGGTGTTTTTTTAGACTGTACCCATGTTATATTGCCTGACATCTCAAGCATGGCAAAAGAAAAGCTGGAAGACCTGCCCTGACGTTTATCGACATTTTCAAGCAAGACACTGGATTGTGTAACATCAAGACAGCAATGAAAGACCGAAAAGTGTGGAGAGCCATAGTAGATCGGGGACAACACCCCGAGTTAAGCAAGTAAGCCCTAAATAAGGTAACGATTTAGGTACACTTGACATTGATATTAATGTTGTAAGTTCTAAACGTTTAAAAGTTTGAACGCTCATAAGGTGTTTAAACGTTTACAGAATTCGCTAAACGTATAAACGTAAGCCCTAATCAAAAATATGAAAAAGTCTGACTACATTTTAGGTAAACAAGGCCTAAAAAAAAAAGTTTGATTGGCATAACCCGACCGACCCTATTTTTACCGCCGCCCCTAAACAATTTTTTTTTTTTTTCAAATTTTTTTTTCAAATTTTTTTTCAATTTTTTTTGTGTGTGAGAAAAGGAAAAAAAGCAGTGAAAATGTGTATGTGTGCCATTTGTTTATGTCTGTATGGTATATGTGTGCTGGTATATAAAATTTCATAGATATTTTTTAGATTTAAAAAAAAGAAAAAAAAAGACCTACCTATCTACCTACCCTATTTTTTTTCTCTATGTTACGCCAATCAAACCTTTTTTTTTAGGCCTAAGCTTACTCATAATTCTCATTCCATACAACCATTACAGCCTTGTTGTACCAAAATATAAATGTCAAAATTATTAAGATAACGTTTCTAGAAATAAATTCCCCCCAAAAACGGTCAAAACAGCCTTGTTGTATCAAATATACATGTCAAAATTATTATGATAACTTTTCTAGAAATAAAAACCCGGTAGAAATCAACGTCGGCCTATCATACATGCATTATATCGATATTGTTAAACGACTGACTGAGGATTTAGAATAAGAATAAAAATGAATAAAAATGGCGACTAACGAAATGTGAGTTAGGTGCGGTATTGTAACTTTTGTGTATTCACCTGACACATGATGCATTGAGTGTGGTAGTTTTTTAAAGAACGACGCATAACAATCCCGTGCGGTATTGTAACTTACAATCCCGCACCTTAATGCGAAATGTGCAAGTCTCGATCGCAATGAAATCAATGCAAATAACAGGCATAAAAATATGTTTAAACGTGTTTCTTTTTAATAGTTTAAACGGATAGTTAATTAAACGGAAGATTACAACATTAATTGATATATTTGTCATATTCAATATGGAGGTACCCACCTTAGTTGGAACTGGCCCTGGAGCAAGCACGTTATAACGTATACCATATGGTCCCCATTCAGCTGCTAAGGATCTGCAAACAAATATAAATGCATACAAATTATATTATGCTAAGAAATACCCATAATATGCCAGTTTGAGATTTCTGTTTTATTTTGTCAGATTTTTACTTTAATTATATATAGATAGGCTCCGGAGGATCCCGCGATTTATTAAGGCAAAAAGCGAGAGGCGAGTTTACTAAAACCGCGATTTGGGATCAATTTTGACCAAAAATGTTTATTTTTTGAGATATTCACGGGAGCGATTCGCGGGATTTCCCTATTTGCATCCAAAACCGAGAAAATAAACCAAATGCGAGAAACCGCGACCAAAAATGTTGTTTTGTTTGGGGAAAAAACCAACAATTCCGCGAAATCTCGGCAGACTTTTAGAAAACCGAGGGAAATGGTAAAACCCGAGAATCACAGCGAGAAAACCGTGATCGCGGGATCCTCCAGGGCTTATATATAGACTCGGACAAACTGGCGTGAATTAAATTAACAAAGACCGTAAAAATACCCCGGTCTCGAACCCGGTCGTCCTCATTCGCTATCACAGCCAAAGATTACCCACTATAGACCCACTGAGTCCCACAGGATGATATTCATCGTGTTTTAAACATGTGTTTGTTAAATGTCTTATCTAAAAAGTAAAAGATTGCATTCAACTTTTAATTAGCATTTAAGGGCGGACTTAAGGAAGTTTTTGATTTGGTTTTTTGAATTTTGTGAGTGCTGTAATTATTGAACTATTAATCAAATACATATAAAAGTATACATTTTTGGAAAGGAAATGGATCAGAGAATCCAAATATGGCATCAATTTTGACCAAAATTGTTTATTTTTTGAGATATTCACACAAAAATGTTGACCCAATTTTTTTTTAACAAAGCTAACAAAAATAATTTTGAGTAAAATATGCCCAAACCGCTTGATGATGATTTAAAGACACTAATGAAGGGAATATTGTTTTTTAACCTACTCTAATATTTTATGAAAATTTGACAAAATTTGACACTTTTTAGTCATAGTAACAGCACAACAAAAAACTTCCTTAAGTCCCCCCTTAACTAATTAGTTTAGTTAGCGACGGTTTTCGGCTGAAACCGTGTTTAGAATATGGCTCAATATCTGTATCCAACAAACTATTCTTACTTTGCAAGTGCTTCTACTCCTGCCTTGGCGGCTGCACTAGGGGTGACAAAACCGGTACCTGTCTGAGCATAGATGGTAGTGATAGCTAGAAAATTTGCACCTGTAGACAAGACATACAAACATATTGTTGTTAATAAAGTGAAGTGATGATACAACTGACGAATTGAAACACCGTATGTCGTAAGCTGGTCTGTACAAATTGGCAATTCAGAAGTTCCACATTGTAAAATTGGTAATAAACCCAACCCCGAGGCACCTTTTCAACAACAACAAAAAATCGCGACCAAATAGCGAGGGGAAAAAGTGCCCCACTCCCCCGGGGCTCGAACCCCGGACCTCTGGGTTCAGAGGCAGACGATCTACCAGGGGCACCTACATGTTAACCCCCTGAGAACTACCGACCGATTGGTTAAAAAGATGGATACATCATTTATTGCACCAATGAGAGACATTGTTAGAATAATTATATCCCTGAATTGGCTATTCATATGAGTACATCTTGTAATAAACCAATCAGAACCACTGTAAGATAGACAGGTAGACCCCAGGGAGTTAAGTAATCTCTACCATCCACTACTGAAAACAACAAAAGAATCTGGCAACTCTGTTTCTGGTAGAGGATCTCAATATAGAGCATGTGTGGTCTAGTGGAACAGCGCAGGTTTCACGATACAAAAATTGTGAGTTCTAGCCCCGCTATGGCCAACTTGTTTGTATCCTTGGGCAAGGTACTTAGTCTCAATTGCCTCGTGATTCGGAAGTCACGTAGAAATGGTGGTCCTGTGCATCGGAAGAGTTATCCCCGAGCACGTTAAAAGGTCAGACTCCTTCGTAAAGAGTAGGGGACCATCCCGGTTCTGTATCTGTACACACACACATACGGGCATCCCTTTAATTTAGTGCTTAAGTCACTATTGAAGTTTGTCCTAGCTCTTTAACCTAATTGTTATAAATAAAAACTCTGATGAAATCTTCCATGACTATACCTTGTTCAGCTTTAATCAGCCTCTTTCCAATGTCCATTGTCACCAGTGCCGTTCCATTCAGGACAATATCGACTACGGTTTTTCGGTAGGCGAGATGAAATTACCCGCAGCATTATTAATAATTATATTTGGTAAACCCCCTGCTTGCTCGATGGATTGGTCCACGGCTGATTTGATGGAATCTGCGTCACGAACATCGGCTGCTATGGGGAAAACCTTGTTGCCTGTCTGATCGGTAATCTCTTTTGCTGTTTTGTCGAGAACATCTTGTTTTCTGTAGTAATGGATGAGAAATGTCAGAAAATTGTTGGTGGTTAACTTCATTTCATACCTTACAAGCAGCTTTGATTATTAAGGCCCTGTAACACTGTTATGAATACGAACGTGTGCATTACGTTTTTGGATATTTGGGTGTACGTTTGTGTATATATTGTAAGTTTCATTTGTTTGTGACACTTTTGGCATAAGTTGTATTTGTTAGCGGTTCCTAATGGTTCGCAGAGGTGCGCTAGGGTCCAGACAATTTCTTGAACATGTTCAAAATTGTGAGCGGGTGACAACGTAGTGATCAATACGCCATGTATACGTAATGAGCATTCGCTGTGTGATTGTTTCGCACGTTGGGCATTCATTGCTACATTCAGCATTCATTTGGATGGATATTATGCTGGAGCTGGAACTTAGCGGAACTGGTCTTGAAATGTTGCCTCAGTGAAGTGTAAAATTGTCTGAAATTAGCCTAATTTGTTCTGAATTAGACATTTCAGACAAATTTTAAGTAATCTTGATTTTAAAAGTCAACAACATTTGTTATTGTTTTGGGGGGAAATCGGGTGTGGCTTAAGCTAACATGGGAAGGGAGTGGGGAAAAAGGTTGTCACATGGAACACCACTCCCCCCCCCCCCCCTGGTGCCGCAGACTAACTTACCTGCTTGATATGACCACTTGTGCACCTAACGAAGACAGCATTGTAGCCATGGCCCTCCCCAGCCCTGTACCCCCTCCTGTAATGAATGCGGTCTTGCCATCGAACGAACCAGGAGGCATCATGGGGGTTTTATGTATTGCCAAATTTGGGAACTTGGGTGCTGTATCATCTGGGTGCTTTACTGCTTGACTCGCATGTAGACATCTTCGACATAGACCCTGATGATATAAATAAAGTAAATGGAACCATGGTAGTTTTTATTTCATGAAGTTCATTTTTGTTACTATCTACTCACGAAGATTACTTTGGTCAATAAATAGTAAGGCGATATACAAAAACAATTCTGTTCTAAGGGCAAACGGACCTCTCAGACGGACCTCTCAGGTTGGGTCCCCCCCCCTACTTTTTTAAATAGTAGAAATGTTGCGGTTTTTGATAAGCCTAAAAATGGGGCGGTCACGCTGTGGTGGAACAGAGGTTTTTTTGTGTTTTTGGGTGTGTGTGTGGGGACTGGAGTGGGGTGGGGGTGTGTTGTTGTTGGGTTTTTTTTTTGTGGGGGTGGGGGGGGGGGGTCATCACCTATCCGACTTTTAGAATAGCAGGTCATGTCAGACAAAATTTTAACTCGATTAAGAGGCACAAGGTTTTCTCTATTTTATATACATGTACATGTAGAGTGCATGCATCACAAATAATTGAAGGGTCTTTAATTTTAAATCTCCTGAAGACTAAATGTGAATGCAGGGAACAGTACCAATCATTAACCGTAAAGCTATGTTTTTCTTCCGAATCGGGGGGAAGGGGGAAAAGTACTATCTTTTTGACCCGAAAAATCACCCAGCACCCCCCGAGATTCGATTGCGGGACCATCCGCACCTAAGTCTGTCCCCCTACTAACTGAGCTAAACTCCCAGCGCATATGCCGGCTAAGAATTCCCGCCGACATATATGCTTGGGGTAGGGGACGTCATCGAGGCAATGCCAGCACCACGTGCGCGCGCGTAGATAGTTTCTGGCAGTGAGATTTAGTGAGATTTAGTGCGGTAAGGGTTATACTGGGAATTGATCCAAATGATTGGTATTCCATTGTTCTCCATCTTTTGAAGGATGACTTAAACTAAAGACCTTCCATGCAAGTGCTCTATAGTGCATGAACTGGAAAATTCCATGAACTGCACAGAAAAAACATGATTTCAGGTGACATCAAAGTCAATACCCGGCAACTCTTTTAAATTACACTTGACCCTTTTCTTGAAGTTGCCGGGTAAGCTTACTTTAGCAGCAATAATTATCAAATGAATCTACGCTCAATTAAGACAGACAGATAGTGAATTTTACTATTTTTATGGGTAAAACTTAGACTGCTATAATATTTTAAATAATTATTATTATTAATAAAATAAATATATTGCACTCGCTATGAAAATATTTGTATAGCTCGTGCAATATATTCTCCATCACATTCTCAAAGTCATTCAATATTACTTTTATTAGGCCTATTTATTAATTATTATAATTATTAATATAAATAAAAAAAGCTTATCATAAAAGTTAATAAGCTTAGGCCTAATCAAAAAATAATTGAATTGTTAAACAAAAAGTGTTGTTGTTCGGAATGTTCCGTTTTAACTTCATTTTTTATGACTTTGTTAACTATTCTGTACAAGTGCATCTGTTCCATTTCATACTTACTGATCTCAATCCAAGTGGGACCATCCACCTTCCGCAATTAAACACTTTCGAGTACATTTTTACAACCTTATTGAGACCAAGAAAATCACTGCCTCCCAATTTTCTTAACTTTTTTGATAGGCGTATCTTGGGTGACAAGCTGTCTTACCACTTCAAATGTCCGTCACCCAAATAGTGTTTTTGTAGAGGATTATATCTTAGATAATAATATATTTCTTTAGAAATATATCAAAATGTTTAAATAATACATTATTGAAAAACTAAGTTGAAAATAAACAAAACAAAGTTGATAAGTAATTGAATTTCGGTTGAATCTGTGCTTGATTCAAATCACTTAACATGTTAGAAACTGTGAAATAAAATAGAAACTTTTCATAAAATGGCGACCTCCATGGAGTTCACGTTTTTTCTAAATGTTATGTTTTTGGTGCTGTAATATGCTGTAATACTTGGCTGATGGTCAAAAGTTTAACATAATAACAATCGTATCGACATGTTGAGAACATTTGGAAAAAGATTCGTAAGTAGTGTTGAAAATGTTTCTTAAATGGAAAAGTTGTATTGTAGTAATAGGATTAGTCCTTGCTGAGACCAGGTCCTTGACCTTGGTACCAAAATCTAGTACTTACTCAGGCAAGTCATGAAGTGTGTAAGGTGGAAGCTAACCATCTCTTGAAATACAGACTTAATCAGTCTATAAAATAAGTCCATGCTTGTAAAAAAAACTAATCCATGCCGATTGCATAATCAGCATAGCATACATTGTATCTCATCTTGATTGAAGGCATCATGATCATGTTTATGAAAAGAAGTTTATTGATTGCTCCAGAAATACCAGAAAAGATCAACATCAACATCAACTCGAATATTGGCTGGACTCTTGCGAGTATAAAAGCCAAGCTTGTGCGGGGGGAAGCTGCTTGTTATTGCTTTTGTAGGTGAGACTTGAATACTTGGGTGCTTGTTGCGTTGACTATTGATTCTGGTAGACTGTTCCACTCAGTTATGGTGCGTGGAAAAAATGAAAATTTGTGTGATTGAAGTCTACTGTGGTAGTGGATGAAACTTTTGGAGTTATTCAAACGAGAGAGACGGGTAACTGGTGTAAGATAACGGTCGCCGGGGATGTCGATTTTGTCGTTGACGATCTTGTACATTGTCGTTAGACGGGTGTTTCTCCTCCTGGTCTCTAAGGATTGCCATCCAAGGTTGTGAAGAAGTGATGTGACGGTGCCTTTAGTACGTTGAAAGTTTGACTTAACGAACCTGGATGCGCTCCTTTGGATCCTCTCGACACGCTTTATATCCTTCTAGTAAGGATCCCATACTGCACTGGCAAACTCGACATGAGGTCTGACTAAGCTGAAGTAGGCTGTTTCTTTCAGTGATTCTGGGCAGTTGTACAAGTTGCGACGGATACACCCAAGCATTCGGCTGGCTTTAGATGTTGCATGGCCGATGTGCGTGTTCCAACCCAAATCGTCTTGAAGATGAACTCCTAGGAACATGTAAGGGTGAGACTTAACAACCGATAATGTTTGGTTGCACAGCTGGTAGTCTTGATGCTCTTGGCTCCTGGAGTTGGTGATGTGCATCACATAACATTTGCTGGGGTTAAACTGCATCTGCCAATCATGTTGCCACTTTGTGAGTTGGTCTAAGTCGTCTTGCAGTCCTCTGGCATCAGATGGAGATGAGACGGTTCGGTACACCAGTGCGTCGTCTGCAAATAAGCGAGTAGATGATGAGATTTTATCTGGCAAGTCGTTTATATACAGTAGAAATAATAGTGGCCCGAGAACAGTCCCTTGTGGAACACCAGAGTCTACGCCAACAGATGTAGATGTTCTGCCTTCAAGGATGACTCTTTGAGAACGACCGATTAAGAATGATGATATCCACGACAGCAGCTGGTCACTGATGCCAAAGTGTTTGAGCTTGAAGAGAAGTCTTTGGTGTGGTACAGTGTCAAACGCTTTGGTGAAGTCAAGGATGACAACGTCTGTGGTCTTCTTTTTGTCTAAGGCGGTACTGAGGTCGTTGTGCGTTATGAGTAGTTGAGTGTCGCAAGAACGTCTCTTCCTAAAGCCATGTTGATTGTCAGTCAGGATACTGTGGTCATCAAGGTGATTCATGATCTGGCTGTGTATTATGTGCTCCATCACCTTACAACATATGCTGGTCAATGACACCTGTCTGTAGTTCTTCGCTTCAGCACGATCTCCCTTCTTGTGGATTGGTGTAACATTGGCCAGTTTCCAGTCTTGGGGTAGTGTACCAGACTTTAGAGATGCATTGAAGATTGAAGAAAGTATAGGCGCTATCTGAGGGGCCAGTATCTTCAAGAGCCGGCTAGGGAGGTCGTCAGGTCCAGACGCTTTTGATGTTTTCAGATTACTGAGTAGCTTTTCTACACCAGGTGGAGTGATAGTGAAGCCTGGCATCGCAGGGAATGCAGATGAGGTCATGTTTGGTATCCTGGATGTATCTCTCTCGTAAAAACAGACTTGAAGTATGAATTAAGTATTTCACACTTGCCTACAGCATTCGAGACTAGCTGGCCTTGATGATGGAGTGCAGCTATGCCACTACTGGTGTCTCTACATATTCCTCTGTTGACATGGTGCCAGAAGATCTTAGGGTTTTCCTCCATCTGTGGTCCAAGTATGTTGCTAATGTAGTGGATTAGGCCTATGTTAGGGATGTTCATATCATTGACTATAGAGGGCGACATATTTGACCAAAATATGTAGAAAACTCATGTTTACCTCTTTTAAATTCAGCGGAAAAGTATGAAACTGCTGGGATGTATTCACTGATGTATAAATAACCCCACACAAGCAACTAGACATCATGAAAGTAAACCCTTAATTTACCTAAATTGGTTTTAAAATGTGCATGACTTAAACTACTTTTGGTTATAACTTTTTTATTATTCAGCCTGCAGACAAGGTTGAACCATCATTTTTATTGTAAAGTACTTTGTTTCCATGTATTCCATTTTCAAAGAGATAATTTTATTTTCAAAATTTTATGAACATGCCTACCTATGTTAATCCATGCATGCCCAGCATAGGACAAACATGACAAAAGAATCAATAAACTTAATAAATGGATGAATAGAACAAGAAGTTATTGACATCCACAGGAGACTCAATTGCTTTAATCCTGGCTGTAATAGACTGCAATAAGTCTGGTCAAGAAAATGGTAGGTTATTAAATTTGTTCCCTTCAACACTGTGCCTTGAGTAAGTACCAAAATCCTAGATTTTAGTACTAAGGACTATAATAAGATGAATAAATTCAAAATTGTAGTTAAATAAATGTAGCTCATGGGATGTAATGTAGCCTAGCACATTGTAGCATAAGCATGCCTAGTGCAGGCTTCTTAATCTTGTACATACATGACATACGCTGTCATGTTGTATGTCATGTTATATTGTTACATTTATGTGTGGCATAGGCAATAGTAGGGTACCCGGTCAACTCGACGTTCGGTCAAGTCGACCGTTACGTATTCGACGGTTGACTGACTCGACGGACGGACGGTTGGATGGCCTTAAACTTTGACTGAGTCAAAGATGTATAAATGATGAGTGTACGGCAGTTCTCCCCCCCCCCCCCCCCCCCCGCCTGTGTGGAACTATGACTGCATGAAATGCCATAATGAAACCGCAGCGAAAAGTCCACACAGGGTTTGGACAAAAGGCCCAGGGGTACAATAGACTTGCACGTCCGTTTCATCATACATAGTGTTAGTGTTATTTTCATGATGAAACGGACGTGCAAGTGGCTTGAACGGTCGTCTGCACAACGGGACTGAAGTCACAACCGACCGGTCGAGTGAGGTGAAGGGGTGTCGCGGGGTGTGGTTACACATAATTTGTTAAAAAATTGTGAATCGTCAAGTTGGTTCGTCGTCTTGGTTCGTACGTCAAGTTGATTCGTCCGTCGAGTCGGTCAACCGTCGAATACGTAACTTGATTACGACAATGGTTCCTTTTGATGGAATGAACGGGCAAAATCGGCATGAAATTAACATGTAGTGATATAATATCAAATTTATGTTTTATGGATTATCTTACATTTTCAATAATTAAGAAAGAAAACACATCAATTTAAGCTGAAATGTTATTTTACCGGCCAATTTACACACACGGTGCATGCCGGGATGAGGGACGAACATCACTAGGTCCCGTTATATCGGCTGATACAAAATATCTTGACGGCGTTTCTTAGTTGACTTTCAGATAATGTTAAAGAACACAGAATAATATAAAACATATCCTAATTTGATTGATCTCATCGCTAGCACTCTGGATTTAGAGCGATTTGAATTCACAGTACGAAGCGTGTGAAGTCAATTGGGGAGATGACTTAGTTATGTGCTCCCTTGGGGGTATTGTAAGGGGGTGCTAGAGGCCATTCCATAATTCCAGAAATGAGGCCATTAAAAAATATCCGGAAAAGGTGTGTTTTTGTGTGTGTTTTTTTCTTCAAGAATTGAGGAAATTGAAAAGAGGAAAAAGCAAAACATTAGGGGGGTGATACCCTGTAGCCTATTCTCTGTACAAGCCTCAGTAAATGTTTGACACTGTGCGCACGTGCTGCGTAACGTTCGCATTTGGTCGATTGATTTTCAGGAGATTTTACTTTACCATTATTACATTTCTGAAGCCACTCACATTTCCTTTTATATTTCAATGCAAGTGACCTGTGTTAGATATTTGAAAATAGGGACAAGGTGAATTTTAATTATTTAATTTTTAGGCCTATCTGTTATTATTTTAAATAATTGTTGTTGAATTTGATTAACAAACCTATTCTTGATTTGTTTCAGTTCCCAGGGATCCTACGCCAGCGATGGTTATCAGATACTGGTGGTGAAGGCGAGAAGAGAATAGCTAGTATACTCAAAGAAAAGTTTCCGAATGCTGCGTCAATAAATGTGGAGGATGTCTCAGGTAAAATGCCAATGTAACTTCAGTCTATACTTGGTTGGTGTAACTCTATGCAGACTCTTTACAGACAGCAATAACGCAACAACAAAAATTGTAATATTGTTCTCGCCCGCCTTTAAGATTTTTATTTTTTCAGGTTTTTTTTCCAGATTTATTTTCCAGATTTTTTTCAGGGGGGGGGGGGGGTTCAGATTTTTTTTTAACAGTTTAAATGGCATTGAATATTAAATAAGTGTTTATAACATATATGTGCGACTCTAAGAGTGATTGCTACTTCTTGTTGGCTGAACTTTGAGCTTCCGCTAGTATAAGAAAAAATGTTAAAAATTTGAAAATTAAAAAAATCCGCCCCCTGCCCCTCCTCTCTAAAAGCTGTGGAGGACAATATTACCTCTT
The DNA here is from genome assembly GCA_035610835.1 of Ophiura sarsii. Lineage (NCBI taxonomy): Eukaryota > Metazoa > Echinodermata > Ophiuroidea > Amphilepidida > Ophiuridae > Ophiura > Ophiura sarsii. Next base: position 43,725,800 of record CM069458.1, on the reverse strand, counting down.
TTTTTTGGCCTAACCCGATTCAATATCAAATGCCAGTGAAGGCCTGGGAATGAGTGGTTAAAACTGAAGGCCTATATGAGACCTGTCATCTCATAACGAGAGTTAAATAGGAACATTTTATTTTCAGGTTTGTCCAGATTCAAAATGCTCATTATGTTGTGACAGGTCTCATATTGTAAATTTATGCATGGCTGTCACAGCTAATGCATACATACATCGGTTCTCTCATGATCAGAGATATTTTGTTTGGATTGGCAGTTTTCTCAAAAACGATATACAATTCCAATTCCTTTTTTTTTATCAAAATTATTTTTTAAATATCATAAAATGTCCCACTTATTTAGATAAATAGCCAAAGATAGTTGTAAAACTTGTAGTTTTAGTCACTCATTATTTACAATTCTGTTTGATCCTTTCTCCTTTTCTTTTAGGAGGGTGTGGCGCTATGTATCAAATACACGTGGAAGCAGACGAATTTGCCGGTAAGCGGATGGTAGCACAGCACAGGATGGTCAATGAGGTGAGATACTGGGTTTGATTGTTTGAAAAAAGGCATTACAGTGGTGTGAACGAGTCAGTAAACCGTGAGTAACAAGTCAATAGGGCAAGTCCATGATTTTCTTCAAGTTAGTGTAGCAATAAGACTTAAGTCAAGTCAGGTCTTTTGGTTAATTGATCGAATTGAGTCTCTTCTTCAAGTCTTTCGAATGAGTGACTTGAGTCAAGTCAAGTCTTTTGAAAGGTTTTGGGTCATGTTGATTTTTTTTAATTATAATTAATTTTCTTCAGAATTCAAGACTAAGACCATCAAGAAAGCCATTACTGTTGTTTCAACTAAAAAAAAACCAGCAAAACTTGATTAAAACAGTGATCTAGGCTAGATCAGTATTTTTGAATCAACGTTTTGTTGTACAAAGAGGGCTGATTTTTCTTAATCCTTATAGGTGTAAGTTCATACAAGTGATACAATTGTAGAAATATACAAATCCCAGTTTTTATCATATATTTTTGTAATTGAGGGCACTGACTTCACCACATCTCTTAATGCCCGCCCCTTCAATGCAAATGTGCCAACATATTAGGGTAGCCTTTCCACCAAAAGTTTCCACCATTGCATTAAATGGGTCTATTTTGAATTTCTCATGTTTGGAGCTACACTGGTCAATGCCAGTAGGTAGCAACCACAGTCTCAGCAACAAGGATTAAAGGGCCATGGAAGCCTTTTCCATAGGCGTAAATCCCGGGGTGGGGTGGGGCACTATACTCTGTTTGGCCATCTCGAGACAGTGACGTAACCGCGTATTCTACTAATTACATCACATAACGCGCACGCATACTCGCGGCGCTGGCGTACACACACGAGCGTTGAAAGGCGGTATATACACACGCGTGCGTAAAAGCTGCGCCTGTTCAGTTACGTCACTGTCTCGAGATGGCCAAACAAAGTATAGGGGGTATATACCCCAATATTTGACCATGGGGGATATTTTTGTAATTGAGGGCACTGACTTCACCACATCTCTTAATGCCCGCCCCTTCAATGCAAATGTGCCAACATATTAGGGTAGCCTTTCCACCAAAAGTTTCCACCATTGCATTAAATGGGTCTATTTTGAATTTCTCATGTTTCTCAAGGCGGTATATACACACGCGTGCGTAAAAGCTGCGCCTGTTCAGTTACGTCACTGTCTCGAGATGGCCAAACAAAGTATAGGGGGTATATACCCCAATATTTGACCATGGGGGATATTTTTGTAATTGAGGCGGTATATACACACGCGTGCGTAAAAGCTGCGCCTGTTCAGTTACGTCACTGTCTCGAGATGGCCAAACAAAGTATAGGGGGTATATACCCCAATATTTGACCATGGGGGATATTTTTGTAATTGAGGGCACTGACTTCACCACATCTCTTAATGCCCGCCCCTTCAATGCAAATGTGCCAACATATTAGGGTAGCCTTTCCACCAAAAGTTTCCACCATTGCATTAAATGGGTCTATTTTGAATTTCTCATGTTTGGAGCTACACTGGTCAATGCCAGTAGGTAGCAACCACAGTCTCAGCAACAAGGATTAAAGGGCCATGGAAGCCTTTTCCATAGGCGTAAATCCCGGGGTGGGGTGGGGCACTATACTCTGTTTGGCCATCTCGAGACAGTGACGTAACCGCGTATTCTACTAATTACATCACATAACGCGCACGCATACTCGCGGCGCTGGCGTACACACACGAGCGTTGAAAGGCGGTATATACACACGCGTGCGTAAAAGCTGCGCCTGTTCAGTTACGTCACTGTCTCGAGATGGCCAAACAAAGTATAGGGGGTATATACCCCAATATTTGACCATGGGGGATGGCTTATGCAATTATCCCCCCCCCCCCCCCCACAATGTTATGCATGATAAAATGTTCACCGTATTAGAAATGTCTAATTCAGAACAAATTAAGCTAATTCAGGCAATTTTTACAATAAAAGCTAACAAAATTAGCCTCTGCGCACACATTTTTTCAGTGGCACATGTTTGTGTCCCAAAGTATAGTACCCAAACTATAGTAGATTCATAAACATTTGCCCATCGGTTATTGATCTGGACATATACCATTTAACGTTAGAGGAACCACAATGTGTCAATCATGATTATATCGGCATCGTTAAGAGGGTTTTGATTTCACTGGGATATAATGGACTTCAAAGCATTGAAGCAAAACATCCCCAAATTGCACTGCGTCCATACATCATTTAAACTACCCCCAAGCAATTAGCGCGCTATTCAAACCTGCCATCTGAACAAGTGACATATATTGAGCGTCATTTGTAATCCTACTTGCATAGATGAGGATTCAATTAGAACGAAAATCAATTTTAGCAACGGCACAAGACAACTTAATAACTATTCTGGACAAGAACTACCTACAATGTGATCAAGACACATGCATGGAACCATATGTGCCATAATGATCAGATTAAGATTTCAAATCACTGCCCCCCTCTCAATTTGAAGATATTACGGTTTTATTACCTATACTGGAATAGCAACCCGGCCAAAACTCTGTGAATCTACTATATTACCGATTACCGGAAAATGCCATTTAAATAAATTTAGTTGATACAATGATTAGACTTAAACTGGCACTATACATTGGGCTAGCTAAAACTGCTAAATCCCTAGAACTGCTAAATAACGATATCTTATTTCTTGTGTTTCATTCAACAGGCTTTGGCGGAGGAGGTCAAGAAAATGCATGGTTTACGTGTCACGACGGCAGTCCCCAAGAACCAAGAAGGCAGCGAAACATGACACAAGTTTTCTACTAGTAATATTTCCAATGGATACCTTTTAGACTACCCTGGGCCTACCATCTGATCGAAACCCTGTAGTGGCGAGGTATTCTAAAGGAAAAATATAAGAACTCTATATTTGATAGCTGATATTGGACCCTGTTTACATAGGATGTCGGACAAAAGAGGCACTATGTCAAAGGTCAAATACAAACCTTTGAACTCTAATTGAAAGTTGTGCAGTTAATTTGTTTGATTGTGTAAAAGTTAAGGACGATTGACCTAACTTCCGTTCCATTTTTCCACATGATGTTTAGTATTCTACATATGAAGATGTATCATAAATACGATCATATTTTCAAAATTTGAGTTGAATTGCTCCAGTGATTTTTATGATAGACACGAGAATACACTTCATTGAAAAGTACACGAACCTGGTATACCACACTTTTGGAGGAAATTCACCACATTTTCCCAAAAGAAACATCTCTCCGAGGCCTGACAATTTGTACGTGTAATGAGAAAAATATGGGATTTCTTCTGATATTGAAATCTCAATTTTGATCAGAGAAAAGTGGATTTAAGCACGTTACCCACCTTAAAGTTGGATGTTCCGATCACTTTAACTTTCTATTTTCATCAACATAATTCGATATCAGAAGAAACCCCATATTTTTCTCATTTTTTATGTAAAATGTTTGGCCCAAGATATGTTCCGTTTAGAAATTATAGGCTAAAATGCAGTGAATTACTGCCACAGGTGGTTAACCACCCGGCCACTTTGTGTACTACTCAATGAACTATTTAATGATGCCCCGTCATGTAGAATAGAATACTTCCAAGTTGAAAATCGGGCCAAAAATCGAAACACCCACCTTTAACTTTTAATTGCAAGTTACATCAGATACTTAGGGCTAAAAAAAAAAAGTTTGATTGGCGTAACCCGAACGACCCTAAATACATCGCCGACCCTGAATATTTTTTATTATTTTGAGGGGGGAAAAATAATAATAAAAAAAATTAAATTAAAATAAATAAATCTAAAAAAATATATATAATATATTTATAAAAATTGAACAAAGTATTTAAGTTTTTGACTTTGCTGTCTTTTAAGTGTTCAAAAGTAGGTGATTTAAAAAAATAAAAAAATAAAAATCCCGACCGACCTACCACCCTATTTGTTTTGGTCATGTTACGCCTATCAAACCTTTTTTTTTAGGCCTTATGTAGTTGATGCATCATCATCATCATCATCGATTCATCAACCACATCAAATACAGATCTAAATCAATGCAACGCTCGGATTTGGCCTCACAAACTTATTTATTGCTCAAAAAATTTCCCTAAACAGGGTATTGATATGAAATGTGTGTGCTTAGGCAATGAAACAAACTTGTTCTACGTGCCTAACCGACCCATTTTTTAAAATTACAAAAAATTACAAAATTGTTTCAAAAATATTTCTAACATTTGTAAATGTTTAAACATTTTTTTTTGGGGGGGTGGAAATTTTGAAAACATTTTTTTGGGAAAAACAATGACTAAACGCCTGAGAGACCCCAGTCTGTTTACCCGTAGAATAAGGGTGTTTTTTTTCTCATGACTAACCTGCAATTTATAAGGCGACAAAACACCGATAGGGATTTTTTTTGTTGTTGTTATGTTGTCCTCCACAACTTTCAGAGAGGAGGGCGGGTGGGCGGATTTTGTTTTGTTTTTGGGGTGTTTTTTTTAATTTTATTTAATTTTACCAGCGGAAGCTCAAAGTTCAGCCAACAAGAAGTTGAAATCACTCTTAAGAGTCGCACATATATGTTATAAACACTTAATTTAATATTCAATGCCATTTAAACTGTTTTTAAAAAATCTGAACAAAATCTGAAGAAAAAAAACTGAAAAAAAAACAAATCTCTGAAAAAAAAAAAAAAATCTGAGCGGCCCTAAATCTTACGAGCGGGCGGTCGAGGACAACATAATTTAAAAAAATTGGCCTAGTCTACGGCGAACAGAGCTCTCACACTGGTCTCGGGTCCGTAGAACAGGGTTTTTTTGTCATGGGAAATTACAGATCACTTTTGAGTATTAATTTTCAGAGAGTTCAGAGAAGGCATAGTTGTTTTCCTGTATGTGTGTGGATTTTTAGATAGTTGTATTTAATATGGAATCATTACACCTGATTATCCGTTAACTTACAAAAGCAATATGAACCATAATATTATGATAATTATAATTAATGAAAATAATCATTGAGTATATTAACAGTTGATTTTTACTGTAAGTCAGACAATGTTTTTAAGTAGGTCTGATAATTAAGCTATGCAAAGCAGGATCATCTGGATGGGTTGAAATAAAATTGTAAAAAAAAATAATGTGATTTCATTCGTTAATGATATCCTACAAAGTTTTGGTAAGCCATGCAGGCCTAGAAATAGCATCCGCCCATAGCGGGTAACTTTTGCGTCAGGTGGTGGAAGATGCAAAAGTACCCGAGCAACAGGCGGGTTAATTTTTTCAAACTCAAAGTGGAAGTGAGTTAACACTGGCTGGTGGAATTTCTGTCGGGCTGTTATTTTTGTGAGTTACCTGCCATAGGCTGGCTGGTCCAGGGCTCAAGATAACGGTTGTTTTACAGGGAGCTACTTTTTTCAAAAGTAGCGCCCGGATCAGGGGGATTTATTGAGAACCGGGAGCTACTTTTAGTCAACCGGGAGCTAACCTTTTTATTAAATCAAATAAGCTTAAGCGAAATTCGATGTTTTGGGCAAGCTTCCCGGGGCCGGGCGCTGGTTTGGACAAAATATCAGCGCTCGGTTGTTTATTTTTCAGCATTACCGGGCGCTTTGGCAGAAGAACCGAGGGGTAAAAATCGCCCAGCGCCCGCTTATCTTGAGCCTTGGGCTGGTCGGAACAAATCTGGAAGTCCCAGCCCTGAAGCCATGCCAATTCAAAATCTATGATTCCATGTCTGTAACATCAGAGATGCTACTGTTAAGAATTTTACCAGAGTTTGGGTTTTCTAACTCATTATTCCCAGTTTCTATTTATCTTCAGCAAATGTTTTGAACTTCTCAGGGTTCTCCCACACGTTGCAGGCTTTCATTGATTACCCGAGGAGGTGGTGACTCTACATATATAACAGCTACGCATCCACATCCAAGTAAAACATAGCAAAAGGTCACAATTTCCCCATGTGACGTAAAGGGGTAGTTTTTGGTATATCACATCAATGTTTTGGGTTTTTGTATTGTATAATTGTGGGTTAATAATTGTATTAGTGACCAGAACAAAATGGAGAAAAGTTAAAAACAACATGATATTTGGCTTGTTTTATTTGGTGAATACGCAGTAATTCTCACATTGATTGGAGTGACGCCGTTAAGGGTAGGGTCCAGGGTTAGTCTGTGTGTTACACCAGGGGTATCACAATGGTTTTGTGATTTTCAATGTTTAGGTGACAAAAAAAAGAAACCCTGTTGTACGGGCCGGACCGAACCATTGTTTTAGAAATTGGTTGGGAAAAAATCACATGCAATGGAATATCGACCACTTTTTTTGTTGATTTTTGCTTGTCACTTTTTTTCTTCTTCAATTTTTACAATTTTTTTTGGAATGGTTACGGTCATTTTCGAGGGAAAATAAGGAGTGGGAAAAAAGCCCAACTGACCGACCTGAGAGGTCCGTTTGCCCGTACAACAGGGTTTCTTTTTTTCGTTGCCTTAGAGTCCATTTTGGAGATACTGAGTTGAGCATGGGTAGCTGTTTTCATTTGGTGGGGTAGTGACCCCCACCCAGGATTAAGACCAAGTGGCATCTCTGAATACCGAGTAGAAATTAATTCAAATATTAACCTTTTTTTTGCAAGTACATCAGCCAACTGATCCATAATTGGACAAGTAGATAGAAGTAAGTTCCCATATTTGAATTAATTTCTCTATGAGGTTACTGGATGACCAAGAATATTCATAAAAAAACTGCTAATTGTTTGGACGCTTGTGATGGATTGTTAAAGTGATGATATCATATTACAGTATTATATAGATCATGTAAATAAATGTATGAATACTTTAGATTTTGCCTAATGTGTGCCTTTATTATACAGTGCGAGTCAAAAAGAAACTGATCGTGAATAAATATTTTATTTAAAAAAAGACCAAGGTATTAAACGATTATATTCCTCCGCTCATGTGTAAAAAAGTATCACTGAAATTGCTATGTTATGTCCATTTTTGCAGCTGTCCACTGAATGCTAGTATGCTACATACAATAAGTGAAGAGCAAAGAGTTCATATTCACAAAGAGTCATTTATATTTAAATGAGATTGAAACCAGGGATATTCAAAGTTCAAACATAATAAAATGGTGTTCATAAATAATATGGGACTGAAATTTGAGTCCACTCTAAGAAATGTTCCTTTTTTGACAGATTTTGGGTTTCATATTATGAGGAATACTTGTGATTCCGGTGTAAATCCACTTCTTTCTGAAATGTTGAATGTTTCTGTTGCTTTTTCTTTAAAATTCTGTTGTAAGCTTGAGAATTTGGTTTTTTTAGTAATAAAGGCATAAATATTTATATCACTGAATATTGATTTTATCCCCACTTTAATTAATCTGTGGTATTATGTTCCAGATGTTTATATTGTTTGAATTTGATTGAATCTGAACTCTTTGCTCCTCAATTTAGAAGGATAATTTCAAAGGAGTTGGCATTCCCCGGAGAGTCGTCAAAATTGGTTGTTTTATTATAGGTTTTCCCGGCCAATTTGAAAATCTTATCAATCAAATTAGCTTTCCAGTATTCAAATTCACGCTAAATTGAATGATTTTCCAAAAGCTAATTTCTATTTCCATATATCAGCATTCAATTACATTTCGATGTATTCAATTTCATTTCAAAGTATTCCATTTCATTTCCAAGTATTCAAATTCACTTTCATGCATTCAATTTACCTATTTAATCATATGATATGTAAAATCTGTATTCAAATTCAATTGCATATTTGTGCACAATGGTCAGTGATCATAATCTTATTTTCATTTTCATTTATGAGTATGCAATTTAACACTTTTTTAATTCCATTTAAATTAAGTAAGCAGAATCAGTGGCGATGTGTATATATCTTTTTGGAATATTTTTAGGAATGAGGGGATAACGGTTTCAAACATGGCGTAATGTCTGCGATTGGGTCAATATGCATTACCTTCATGTTCTTGTTTGGACATAAGTTGAGAAAGGCGTTGGAGTGTTCCCTTTATCCTCCATTTACAGATATTCTAATTACATGCGATGTTTATTTCATATAATTATTGATATGAATAAATGAACGAATAATTATACAAGAAAAATGTATAATTATATGCCTATCCATTAGGGCATATGAATATATATAAATGCTATGCTCGGACAGGGGGTGTCAGAGGGGGGATGTGCCCCCCTCAGAAGTAGAAAAAGTTTAAATTTACGAACTCATTTGGTGCGATCTGGTGTATACTTTTGACCAAAATGTTATCGAAAAGCCACCTTCATTTCCAATAATGTTTTATTATTATCAATGCACGAAAGAAGATGAGCATATTATACTATGTATATTTTTGATTTAAGTATAGATGGTTTAAAAGCTCGAACAGGTGGGGGGTCTGAGGGGGATGTGCCCCCTCAGAATTGGATTTGTGTTCAATTTTTCGAACTTTTTGTCCCCTCTTCTTCCTCTTTCTTTCCCTTTTCTCCTCTTTCCTCTTTTTTTGTTTTGGTGGAGGGGGCCGTGCCTGTCGAGCCCCCATGTATAGCACGGGGAGGGGGATGGAGGCGGAGGAGGTGTAGGCGGATTAGCGGCTGTCATAGCGTGATATTCAGTTGGATAGGAGGATTGCTGTAGAAAAGAACCTTGACTACAATCTATGGTTTGATGATACCTTCGCCAAAGAGTTACACATATTTTTGGAATTTGGTTGCTCAACATATGTTACTAAATAGAATGCAATAATATGGTAATTGTTTGCACAGAAATGGAATTGAATTCACGATATGACAGCTATACTAATCCTCCATGAATTAGTTTGCAGTTATATCGAATAGGGTGATGGATATACTATATTGAATGCTTCTATTGTCAACTGACTTGAATGGATAGTGTGATTGAATGCTGATATTACTTAATTGAATGCTGATATTACTTAATTGAATGACTTTATATGGAAATTGACATTATACTAAATCCGTTCAACCAATTTAGCGTGAATTGAAACTACAGAAATACTAAATAGAATGAAGTAAGTTTTAAATCGACTGGGAAAACCTATATAACAGGCAGAACTCCTCTCCTGATAGCAAGAGTCAATTCCAGTGATTTATCTTTTAAGATGAGTGAAAGAATTATGCTCTTTGAATATGTGCTTCATTTGAATCTCCCCTTTTAAATTTGAATGAATCTGTACTTTTTGCTCCTCAATTAGGGGGCTGTCATTTTCTTCGGGAGGGGGCCACAAATATGGTGGGGGTCATAATTTTGTAAAATCTAAAATAGGGGGGTTATAGTTTTGTGTAGCAATTCAGATTCTAAAATTTCAAAAACGGCATTTTTTTCGCACTTCGCGCGCATTCATCTAAGCATATCCCTTATAAATGTACATATTTACAACACCTTTCCTCTTTATTTTTCATTATTTGCTATTTTAGTCATTCAAAAATCTAACTTCGATAGGTCGGGGGTGGGGGTCATAAAATTATTTTGTATCGGATAGGGGGGTTATAAATTTATTAACAACGGCCATTGACATATTTGTGACCCCCCCCCCCCCCCCCCTCCCGAAGAAAAAGAAAGCCCCCCTAGACGGATAATTTCAAAGGATTAAGTATTCTGTGGACAGCTTCCAAAATGGGTTGCTTTATTAAAACAGGCATATCTCCTGCTAAATGAGGGCCAATTCTAGTGGTTCTTATTTCTAAGATGAATGGAAGAATATGCTCTTTGAATACATGCTTCATTAGCTTATCAAATATGCCTGTCTATTTGCAAAACAATATTTCTTCACGATCAAGATTTTGAAATTGTTACGTTTTATGTCTGTGGTGGATGAGTTCCATTGAGATTACATTTTGTGGTGGTAAGTGTTGTGCAAGTGCAACAACATCGTATCTGCAATTTGCTCTATTTGCAAGAGGATCCTTTTTATGTGTTTGAGTAACCATAGAATGTTACTTAAGTATAAAGATGTTTTCTTTGATATTGTAACTAGAAAATCTTGGGTTAATAATAAGTACTGTAAAACGGGTTGAATAAGGACATAGGGACAAAAATGGGGAAGTTTTTGAAATCTTATTTTTTGTATTTGATGTAGGGTAAAGTCGCCAGTTTTCGGTCATCGCCTATTTTCAGTAATTTCGCCAAAATTGTGTAATTGCATCGGTCGTCGCCATTTTAAAGCAATACCGGGCATCGACTATGCAGTGTTTTTTTAGACGTCAGTTTATAACAACAATGTTATTTTCATTACACGATTTGGGCAAAGTGACCTAAAATAGGCGCTGACCAAAAACTGGCGACTTTACCCTATACTATTTATTATCTTATTCCATATGTTGAAAGAGCAATATAATAGTGTTCAGGAAATGATTCAGTGGATGTGAAAGAACAAATGTGGGTGGAGCACAGGGTATCGAAAATAAAGGTGTCCGAAAAAACAGTGAAAATCAGTGAAGCTGTTTTGGCATCAGAGAAGTCTTTTGGGCTGAAAAAACTTGTTTTAGCCTACATAGATGTCATAACCAAGTTCAGTGATACCAGTCAGTACAACTCAAAAAACCTGAATGTTGTAAAAAACCTGAAATATCACATAAATTGTAATCAAAATGCCCCAAAACGGGCTGAAAACAAATAAAAGAGCGGAAATTGTGAGTGACAAAAAATGTGAAAACCTGAAAACTGGCATCTCTGCGAAGGTGCATTTTGAATGAGTCTACAACAAATACTTAAATGCATTTTACTACAAGCAAACACTGTCAAACTATTTTGTTTATCAAATTCAAAAGTAATGTATATTGTTTCTCTTTATTTCATGATCATTTGGCTTACAAGGCAAAAGTATAAAGAACCTGTAAAATAATACATACATGGAACAACAATTGAAACAGAACAATTATTTTTTCAACATTGTGACCCATCACCATCAAATATTCCAGTTGTTTCCAGAAATGAAAAGTAAGATTTAAAAATCATGGAATAGACCCTATTCACGCGGCAGCCATTTTCTAAAATTTGCCACCCAAGCCTCGCTCCTGTTATGTTTACCTGCGCCTGCGTGTCTTCTATCGCATTGCGCGAGGATCAGTACGCCACACGCGCTGGTACTACGCTTCCCTCGCGGTTCTATCGAGTGCGCCAAGGCGCAGATAGACCAAACGGGAACGAGGCTTGGGTGGCAAATTTTTAATTTATTGGCTGCCGCGTGAATATAGACTATTTTAGCTTTTAAATGCCATATTTGTTGTAATCAGATATGGTCCATTTTGTTCTCATTTTCACTATTGTCTACAAAAGATTCAAACTGACAACTGGTTGATTTACATGAGATGGGTCAGTATTGTTACTGAAAAGCTGATTTTATGTTTAGTTTGATATGAATGCCAAATCTTAATTTTTGAGGTAGACACAAAGAAGACCTTCCGTTTATTATCCGTCCTTCATTTCTAGACACTGTCAGAGCTCTATTCATCAATATTCTCCGTTTAGGGGGGGGGGGAAAGAAGAAGAAAAAAATTAATTGAACATTTTTTGGGAAAAATTAACCTACATTTTCATGAATTGTTTGAAACAAAACCCAAAATAAAACACCTGGCCGACCAACCTTACCCGAGAGGTCCGTTTTCCTATAGAACGGGGAGGGATGGGGGTTCGTCACCTTATTGGGAGACTAGACTAACGATAGAGCTTATAACTCACAATATCGAAAATTGAAAACATTTTTTAAAGAAAGGATTGATGAGCAGCGCCTGAAATGTTGTCAGGAGCTATATTACAGTTACAGAGCTTTTTAAAATATGAAGAGTTGTGATGTAATCAACTAAGAAATATGATTTTGCACATGCAATTTGCCATCACATTAGAACATTCATTCGCCATTATGAGATTTTGCTACAGAAAATACACTCAAAATCAGTTTGTGAGTCCTGGAATGTATTTTCTGATAGTCAAACTTCATTTTAAGAGAGAGAAAAAATATGTGTAAAGGATCACATAATATTGCTTAAATGACTGCGGATCAGTTGTTTAGAGGGTACTATGGAAATTCTTAACATTTCACTATCAAGGTATCACGTTAAATGTTAAGAATTTTCACAGAACCAGATAAATCAACTGATCATGTCATTAACCTCATTCATTAATGTTATCTTATTAATCTGTGTTTGTAAAACATACAATTTGCTGTAAAACATCACAAAAATATTGATTTTTCATCATTTAATTTACAATTCCCTGTGACTAATCAAGCAGCCTGCTGGGACCTGTACCAATCATGAGTGTCTGATTGACCACCATTCAGCAACATTTTCAAGCCAGTGAATGTCCACGCTTGATTGTTCTGGCAAAACATGCATGACACAGCAGACATTGATACATGTCTCCTGCAGTCTGGAAAAAACCTAGTAAGTCTGTTGAACGCAAATTGTTTCATATTTGTAATTACTCCCATTCAGTTACTCCCATAAAGTGTGTAAAACTCTTCCCTGTCGGCAGTTTTTCATCTGGAATCTTAATAAACTGACGGGGAAAAACTTATTATAATACTAATAGGGTGTTTTAAGTACAAATATGGGTCTAACTCAATTTTCACCAAAATGTGACTTACTAGGTTTTTCCAGATTACAGGAGATGTTACATTGACCATTTGAGTTCTGTTCAGTCCATAATCTCTTAGCTTTACCGCACCTGTGTTTGAGATTCACCTTTGAAATGCCCACTTTGAATTGTGAGGCCTGTCATATAGCATGTTACATGCTCCCTACATGTATGGATTGATTACCAAGCCTTTTTAAGTATTCCTGTAGCTTTGGATATGTTCAGCTATCTGACTCTAATAGACATTTGAATAGTTTGGCCAGCAAGAATAGAACCTTCCCATGATGCATTATGCTTTAAATCTTTCAAAAGTAAATTTTCCCTCTATAACATGAATCATTAGTGAAACAAATAACATCCATGAATAGAGCAGAACCAGAACTTACCAATGGTGTATTTTGTTTAACTAATCATTCATGTTTACCAAGTTTATTCTCGACTACGAAGGGGACCATGTACAAAAGTAATGAGAGTGCAAGTGTGATTAGACAGGGTAACGCCACAGGAAGCTCTCGGTATCTTCTCTTAAATCATATTATGGACTAGGATGAGCAAAACAGGCATTCCAAAGAGATACGCAACCTGGTGGAAATCATAAAGATTCATCTTTACACTCAACCGTAATGGATCTTTTTTTGCTTAATCACATCTATTATGATCCACTACTAAAACCAAACGGTAGCTCTGGGAAGCGGATGTTTCTTCCCACCAAAGTGAATCTGATGATGAAATCCTGACATGTGAGTATTAATAATATTGGTTTCCATAAGCACATAATTATTGTTAAATTTCTATATTAGGTTACACATTTCAATACAATTAAGTCTTCATTCTTGTTTCAAAGGGTTCGTCACAGAGGAACAAACACTCTGTGTCGTCTGCACAACTTACTTTACACAAGGGCTGGAAAATACTGAATTTTCTCAAAACATCAAATTTCCCCAAAAAATCACACAATCATTTTCCTCTAGCATTTCTAAATTTTCCCACTAAGGTGACGGGGGGGGGGGGGAACCTGGTTTTACGGGCCGACCGACTCATTTTTTTCTGCATTTTATTTTGTTATTTTATTGTTTGAACATATTTGAAAAATTTGTAATTTTTTGCAATTTGTTTGTAAATTTTGAAAATTCTAAAATTCCTCCACCCAACCGACCGACCCTACCCGGGAGGTCCACGTTTGCCCATACAACAGGGGGGGGGGGGGGGGGGGGGTCGTGGCATAATTCTTACATTTCTTTACTTAAGACAAATATTCATCGTCCAAATAAAGAAAACTATGCAGACCATAGGCTGAGCCCCTTACCTGTTGTTAATCCTTACAACCAATACGAGGGTGGGCAATTATTATGAAGGTGATCTTGTACTAAGTACTACAAAACGTGATCGATTCTATTGAGAGATAGTGTAATGATAGCAAATTCAAAAATAAATCCACTTTTGAATTTCGGAATAATCACCAAATAAAACTCGCTCCAAACGGAATAAAGTACATGATGAGAGATAAGGGCATGGTTTATTCTATAATTGTGTGTGGATTTCTAGATACTCTTGTTTATGAAACATCATTAACATAAACACAATTAGCTCTCAGCCACAGACTCAAATCTTTCAACATTTGGCTGGACAAGTATGGCATTTAAATGTAGGTAGATTGACACATTTGCCATTATATTGGCCATGCAAGCTAGTTCCCTGGGTGGACTGGCCAGAGTGGACCCTTGCCTTTAAAATGCATACTGCCAACAAACAGCCCCTTTAGATGTGACTGGTCACATTTACTGAAGGTAACTTGAAGTTGTTATATGTTTTATATAGTATCACCATTCAAATATTGTATAAATAGCAGGATTATCAATCATCCTGCAGTAATAGTTTGCCTTTCTTCTGTAACCTTTTAACCTTCTTGGATTTCTTAGTGTCCTTCCTCTTCTGTATGTTGCGCTCCCGCTTATCCTGTTTCCCCTTGATCAGTTTCTCCGTCAGCTTCGTCCTCGACTTCCACTCCTTGGAGCTGCGCTTCCTCTTGCTCAGCTGCCGTTTCATCGACTTCTTCAACAGCTCCGGGTCGTCCTTGATCTTGACGCCCTGAGCCTTGTCCAACGCCTTCTGCCACTTCTCCTTGGTTATCACCTGCTGCGCCTTCTCCGGATTTTTCTCCTTCAACTCCGTCAGATCCTGCTTGTGTTTCTCGGCCTTGGCCAGCAGGCGAACGTAGTCCTTGCTGCTTCGCGGTTCGTCGCGTCTCTTCTTCTTCTTTCTAGTCTCCAGCGCTTTTGCGATATCGTTCTCCTCAAATTTAAATTTACTAAATGCAATGGGTTCCTCTCGTGGTACCACCTTACCAGGCGCTGATTCATCAGTACCGTTCTCTTGAGCTTCTTTTAATTTGGCTTTACTCCTCATCGAATCTTGCAGTTTTTTCTTACTGGCCTGAATAGCTTCCATCTTCTCTTTCTTTTTTCTCTCCACCTCCTTCATCTTTTTGCTCAACTTCCTCGGAGGCGCCGCCTCATCACCCATCCCCGAGGGCGCTTTACGCTTGAGCCTCAGTTCGGCGATCCGCTGCTGGAGCTTGTCTCGCAGATCGTCTAAAGAGGCACCAGTTCTGACTTTCTCCACACTGACAGGCTTCAAGGACTGACCTTCAATCTTTTTTCTTTTGGTTTTTGGTTCTGCAACTTCTGTAACTTCTGCAACTTCTGTAACAAAAATTAGCAAAAAAAGGAAAGTTAGTAATATACATTTCATGAGGCGTCAACACTTGTTAGGAGGACCAACCCCTAAAAAGACTGACTACCCTGTGATCTAAACAATTGGAGGGTCTCATTTTATATAGCAAATACTGATAACAATACAATGAATGGAAGTTACACTCGGTTTTCATCAAAATCTTAAGTACCAACAATAACATTTGCTGAGATTTTATTCACGACGTAGTAGAAATGTAGCTTAATATGACATTTTAAATCTACACCAGTATAAACGATTTCACCTGAAACGTCACAGCAGCCAAGAAAAACAAAAGCTTGCCTTGCCTGCCAAACAAATGCTTGCCTGCCGGTTTGCGCGGGCATTTGAAGGGGTGTTCATTATAATTTTATAAACCATACACTAAACAAAACCAAGGAAGTCATCTGTAACAACAGCAGTCATTGCAACTGTACATTTAATGCTTGTTACCCCATGCCTGAAATGAAACCGAGGCACTTAGCATTGTTGATCAACAAAGGTGAATTGAAACCTCTTTTAGAAGTTTTACCAGGGTGGTGAGTAGATGCAGCAAAGGGCAAGAACTGCACATGAAGGGTTCAGAACAGACCCCTTAATATATAGTTTCAGGGATTTCAAAAATGAATGGGTCTGCAACCAAATTTGTGTGTATGATAAAAGAAAAAGGGTTTTGACACAATTTCAACAAAAGATGGCGCCCTAACAATCAACCCAGAGTATGATTGGAGAAATTCGGGAATACTGAGTCCCGCCCGAAATTTATATTGAGTCCCGGGAGCATGATTTCCCAAAAATCTCAGCGCTACTGACGTCCCTATACATGACCCACAGTATGGAGGCTGGACTTTACGAAGAAAAACAATCACTTTAAGAAATTTAAGATCATAAGATTAAAGGTAGATGACCCGATTACATTTTCGTAACACAGAATTATTTCAAACATACGGAGATTTTCATATCATATGAAAGCTCGTATTTTTCTCATCATCATACTGAAATTTGACGGCCTAAATCGGTATCATTACGGAGAAATCGATGAAATAACGTCGAATTACCGCGAATGGTGGTAACCACCGATATAGTTTGTGTACTACTCAATGGGTACAGTTCACAGCATCTTGTGCGTCTAAAATAAGAACCATTAGAGCTATGCAACTCAAACTTTGGAACACAACCTTTTTTAAGGATGACCTTTCATGTAGAATAGAAAACTTCAAGTTGAAAATCAAATATAAAGCAAACATACCCATTGGTTCTTCCTCAACATCATCTCCACTGTGGACGCCCTCGTCTTCGCTCTCAGCAGCGCCCTCGCTATCACCACCCTCGTCCTCATCCTCCTCATCGGAGGAATCGTTGTCCTCTTTTTCAGCCATCTCTTTCTGTATCTCCGTCACCGTCTTGTGTTGGCTGGGGTCAAGACGCCGCAGCTTGTTGGCACCTTTCTTGGACAACTCTTTCCTCTTCTGGTTTGGTGCCTTTTCTGTAAGGGAAGATTATGTCGGAGAGTATTTTATCAATTTAGCCAATAAATTAATTATAATTTATAGACATATATAGACAGTAGTGCCGGAGATTATGTTGTCAAGAGCATTAAGTCAATAAAATCATAATATATAGACAGGAATTTAGGTAAAACAGAAAACCTTGTTAAAGTCTCAGAATCTTGGCATCAGAACCTCAGATAAAGCAGACAATGGTGGCACATTGCTGAGTAGCACCTAACTCGGGAGATAGGGGAGGGGAGGGGTGGACAAAAGAGAATGTCCACTGTTCAAGGTAAAGGTGAGGGACAAAATGTTTGACAAAAAGCATCGTCATCGTGATCAGCAGCACACAAATACATTAAGTTTTGTATCCCTATTGACAGCATTTCCGGTGATATAAAAAAAGAGGAAACAAATTAATGCAAGACGTGTCATTATACCGTAATTAGTATCATATTTAAACACTGTAACATTTGTTATTTGTATACTATGAATTTATGTTCACATGTATAGAAATGGGCCTGCTTGGAAAGCAGTGCAAGTCAGTGAAGCAATATATTACCCTCAATAAAGAAAGCATAATAAATAAATAATAAATAATAAATAAAAAACCTAACAAGTTTGCAAGATGCTATTTGGATTCTCCTGGAATTGTTTAGGAGAATCTCGGCGAGAATGGATTCTCGGATTCTCACCGACAACCGTTGACATTTCGGTGAGAATCCGAGAATCCATTCTCGCCGAGATTCTCCTAAACAATTCCAGGAGAATAACCCCTCCTATAGATACTTTTCATTTTCCTATCTACCTACCGGCTTTATTCTTGAAGTATTTCCCATCAGCCACCTGCTTAGTCTCTTTATCAAAATAGAACTGTGGTGGTATCAGGTTGGCCATACGCTTGAAGTACTCATTCTTCTCCGTCAGTCTCTGCATCAGGGATTCGTCCATCTTTAAAATGTGACACTTCTGGTGATGATGCAGATATTGTTCAAAATATACTCAGTAACAAAGGGTTGAGACCATCTGTGCATATCAGGAGAGAAAAGAAACATAAAATCAAGATCAATATTTCTATCAGGCAGGGATGAAGCAATATAGGAACATTTGGGTCAAGTATGGTCCATGGACTGCATACTCTGTAACTCTATCTTATTCACCACAACTACCATTTTCTATCAGGCCAAACAAAGAAGGTCTGTCTCAGAAGCCCGCCCACATTGGTATGTGGAATGAGCTACGGCGCGTAGGTCTATGCGCTGGGGGCTAAAAAAACTTCTTCTTTTTTTGGATTCTTTTTTTTTGATTTTTAAAAACAAAGTTTAAAAAGTTCTCTGAAAGCTTGGATAAGCAACAACAACAAATCGCATACCTCATAGCACTTAGCTTTTTTGCACAATGTTTCTGAGACAGACTTTCTTCTTTGCTTGGCCTAACTGTACTTATTTTCATCCAATACAATACAATGTGATGTCCAACAAATGTATACATGGCACATAGCCTGCTAGTCACAGTCTAACACACATGGGCGCACTCAAATTGAGTTACTGATGAGCATGAAACTTGCACGATTCCAGTAACTAACCACGGCATAATGTCGAGCTTATGTTAATGTAACCAGTCGGGGATAAGCACTCAAAACGGCGATCTCACTTTTATATACAGCAAGATCGCTTCATACGGTGTTACCCCGCTTAATACCCGCAATATTACGGCGATGTGCAATTGACTTGCACCACGGAATAAAGGCTTAGAAAAGCTCGAGGCAGCAGATCAATTAACCCTAACCGCACTGAATCTCACTAAATCTCACTGCCAGAAACTATCTCCAGGCACGTGCTGCTGCATTGCCGCGATGACGTCACCTACCGCAGGCATATGTGGCCACGGAGTTTGTGGCCGCATATGACCTAGGGAGTTAGCTCAGTCGGTAGAGGGACAGACTTGGGTGCGGATGGTCCGGCGATCAAATCCCGGGGGGTGCTGGGTGATTTTTCGGGTAAAAAAAATAGAACTTTTTCCCCCCTCCCCCCGATACGCACAAAAAACTAGCTTTACTGGTTAGGGTTAATGTAATTTTGTAATAGTCCATATTTGACTAATGTCTTTTGACATTTCAGTTCCGTTATCGCAGGTCACGCTGGGTCACACATCGTTACTGTACATGTATTAAATGTCAATTGCTGTACACGCAATTCAGATCGGCTATGTGTACATATTAACTGTATTTATTGTAATTGTATTGATGATTCCTACCTTTGTAGATTACATAGATTCTTAATCATTTTGCAACTGTGGGCTTGGTGCATTTCCTATGGACTCTCTCGTGATTAATGCACATACATCGGCGTTTTTTTCTGTTAAAAATATTGAAATTTAAAAGAGATGCGCCACTCATTCAAACTCAAGAAAAAAGTGGTAAACGACAAATTAGCATGTGCGTTGAATCGTTGATTAGTCTCAATTCAGAATTTGTTATGCAAAACACTGAGAAGCTGCTGTTTCCAATTCATTGGTTAGAAAACAGACCAAAATGACACAAATGCAAAAAGAGGCTGACTTGTACACTGCCCTCAAACATGCATCGCTACCTCACGTCCAAGGTCGTCAGTATATTACTGCACATGAAAGCGGTTATTTTAATATTCCAGGGACATACCCTACAGTAATCGCACATCGCCAGTCACAACAATTTATGCAGGTGAATTTTCACGCACCGGTAGATAACTATGGGAAAACGCGATATTTTGTCAAACTGGTAATGATACATGAAGTTGCCACTCCAATAAAGTGCAGTTTCTCAGAATTCACGGAATTTTTGTGAAATAAGGTAAGTCATTGACATCTGATAAATGTTGTAATACTAATTACTATAACTATGAAACATATTTGCAAACAAGTAGAGCTTCAATGTGTAAAGTTTTTTCTTGTGTAAAAATGTGTGTTAAAAAATGGTGCCAAGATAGCGCAGTAATGAGTAATGTAGATCCAAAGAGATAAAGTTGGCTCTGACGCTGGGTCATCGCAGGTTACCGCATGCGATGGTAGCCAGCGCCGTGTGGCAAAATAGAAGAACGTCAGCGTTAACGTAATGCGTCCTTAATGCGTCGCAGCCTGTCGCAATACATGCAATAGGCTAAAGTAACTAATACTGTATAATAGCAGTTTTTTTAATAATACTTTTTAACTCCACGCATTGCGATAACGCACCACAACGCACGGTAAAGTAACATCTCTTAGTGTGGGCCAACGAACCTTAAGCATATTACCAGCCATTTAACCGGAGTTCCTTACCACTGCATATCTTCAATGGGAACTTTTAAAGAACGACCCATATACTTACACAGTGAGGAATCAAAATGGTAGGGTATTCTAAAGCTTACCCATTTAACCCATCAACTTATAGTATACTACTGTGAAGTATGTCCATATTGACATTATATATTCTCGATCGTCGCCGTTGCAAATCATGGACATGGTGTAGTGATGCCGGACAGGAATTAAATATTATTTAATATTGGTGCCAGACATATCAAGTTACCCCTCATTTTGAAGCTTAAGATGTTGCGCATCTAATTAAGTGACGTGTTTTTTTAATTGATGCTGCGTATGCTAATTAGCCCTAATTAAATATTCATACTTTGCGAAAAATTCTGTAAACATTGATTTTAGGTAATTAAAGGTAAAATTTAAAATAAAATTCAAAAATTTGAGTCTCTTTCATTGTCTTTGCAGATTATAATGTAAGATAACCTAATCTTAGACATCTATACCTAACTTAAAATTGTTATAATGCTTAATTACCAAGTTATCGTAATAATTAATGGTGTTGCGCAATACAAAATTCATCATGACCATTTAAAAAATACATAATTTGCCTAAAACAATTAAAAATTGACCCAATTTCAGAAAAAATATAACTAAAATTAGAGAATAAAGGTATTGTTTTTAGACCGTACCCGTGTTATATTGTCTGACATAAATGCGGACGATAGTATTATTTTAAGTAGAACAACGACGCCGCAGGCGGAGTTGTTCTACGCAAAAAATAATACTATCGAACGCATTTATGTCAGACAATATAACACGGGTACGGTCTAAAAACAATACCTTTATTCTCATTCTTAAACAATCATACTTTAGACATTTATCAAAGAAATAAGTACATTTTATTGTCCACATTTGACAACTTTTACCCCTGCTAGGATCGAATAACCCACAAACATTCCATCCAATCACATGCGATGAGTAAACCATGCGTAAGCGTCGCGGCGCCGGCATAAACGCAGGAAAAGCGCTAAAGACGCACTGTAGAAGTGCGCGTTATGGAGCAAACCACGCATTGTGAAGGTCGGGCGCACTGTTAAAACGTAAGTCCCACCTCCCCGTGTTCTATTGTCTCATAGAGATGTCGCCGATTTCTCTGAGAACCAATGAGATTGCTTAAATTTTCTTAGCTGTTTAAGAATATAATTTATAAGTCCCTAAATAAATAAAAATAAATTTTTATTACAACAATATTCCATTTCCCTAGAACTGAAGTTAACCCACATTTTATGTCCATAGGAATCAATGGTAATCTGTCCAATTTGCACTAAATTTGCCTGATTTTGTATGTCATCACGTCTCAAACTTCTTCTGGCGCTTTTTAGCGCTATGCTCTTGTGTTAAAAGTTTGGTATCATTGCAAGAAGACAAGTCTAAACTATCCAAAAAACATAATTACAAAGAGTCATCAAAGGGGGTGGACCACCAAATCTGCATTTCAACACAATAAATATCTGAAAAATGCCGAAAATTTTAACAAATATGCCCAAATGTTGGCATTTTTGAAGCATTTTCTTCCATGTTTATTGATATTTTGATTTAGAAATCCCTTCTAAGCCGATTTACGCTACTTTAATACCCAGAATGCACTGCGGTAACCCAGAAATCAATCAATCTCTGCATGTGGTGTAAACAGACAAAATGGCGATTTTCGCTAATTTTTCATATTTTTTCTTGATTTTGTTAACTACTTTTGGGATTTTTTTCTTCAAATATGATACTATGACATAGTAAAAGATAGTTTTATTTTACATTTGGTGTAGTTTGATGTTAATTTGTCAATCCTGAACCGAGATAGAGAGATTTTCATATGCCATGTTACAGAATAGGAGCGCTGTAAAAACATGGCTGTCCGGCATCACTACATGGTGATGGTGAAATCAGAAATGTATGTTCATGTACATTTTTGGCAAACATGGCAAAAACAAAAACAACCTGGCTATATCCTCATTCAATTAGGTCTTACATACGGATTACGGAATAAAGCATAAGGCAGCCATCAATGTTACCATGTATATCATCTGCAAAACAATTGCTGCCTTGTTCAATTGTTGTGCTTTATTCCCATGTTCCATGACATGTGAGATCTACTATGAATGAGGATATTTGCCAACAACCCTGTCGAATTCGGAATTCTGTATAGCACACTCGACAACAAATTATACTTTCCTTTAATAATCTAAGCTAACGTTTACTAAAAACAATGGCACCAAAAACAACGATCACATTGATCCATTACTGATAGCGTTCAATAACATAACTTACACGTGTTACATGGTGTACCGTTTGATCAATTATTTTATTAAATGGCCACACGCGTGTTGCAAATCACATCGGTCTGGCGGTCCTGCGAAGATTCCTTGTGACTTTAGAGATTGATTCGATCAAAATCAACATTAACGCAACTGTATGAAATAATTATTGATGGAACCAGCGAAAATAGAAAACACAAGAGGGCGCTATCACAGATAAACAGGGACATTTCCAAGGGGTACAGGAAAAAAAGGAGTGTTTTCGTATTTAGACATGAACGACATGGGTGAGCTTGAAAATGTTAGTCTATTCACTGGTCTGTTCAGTACTCGGTCTGTGCCATGGTTGATATCTGTCGGGGATGGAATTGGACTTTCTTTTTACATAAAACACAATGAGAGGTAAAGGAAAATAAATTGTTTCATGTGGTGGCAATGTCAGCGTTACTTGTTTATTGAAAACGAGCCCTCAGATTGCTAGTGTTATTGTGGATAACCACTCAAGCCACATGGGTACATACTCCTTATATATCTGTGTATTATGTTTGAAACAAGAACATTTAATTTGGTCTTGTGACTTTCAGATCATCCCACCGCTGCCACCAATTGTGAGATTTGGCAATTTCCCCCTCTTGCCTATAAATTAAACATAATAATTAATATTAACACTTGAATAAAGACCCTGGAGACTGAAGTGCCCTGATAAATGCACGGGTTTTTTAACACAAATGTTTGACAGGTAAGCACTAAACTAAAACTTAAAAAGATGAGAAGTGCAGCAAATGGACGCTTACCCAAAGCCCATGGTCCACACTGGTAGGAACAGTTAAGGTGTCTGGTAGTGGTGGAGGGGAGCTACATGTTGTCCTCTGTATGAACATGGACAGTGTATGGTTTGATGAGGAGGAGCCGGGTCCAAAAATAGTATTTGGTCTAGTGTGACAC
Organism: Ophiura sarsii; assembly: GCA_035610835.1. NCBI lineage: Eukaryota > Metazoa > Echinodermata > Ophiuroidea > Amphilepidida > Ophiuridae > Ophiura > Ophiura sarsii. The sequence goes on along the minus strand of CM069458.1, from coordinate 43,701,938 downwards.
AAATCCACAATCCCACCTCTGCCACCAATTTTACGATTCAGATTTGGATGTTTTAACCACAAGTTACGTACTAAACTGTCATGTAGAAAGCGTAACAAATTGAACATGAAACGCAAACTAATGATGACAGTTAAACAGCATTCTAAGATCATATATATTCAACACCCTCGAACATGGGCGTGAATTTTGGAAGGATGGGGAAGTGAAAGGGGGGGCAGGAAAAGAAAGGGGGAAAAGAAGAAAAATGGGAGAAGATGCAGTAAAGGGGCAACAGCAAAGGACGAAAGACAGGAGAGGAAAAGTGAAAGGGAAAGAAACGGGAAAGATAGGAAAGGTACGAAAATAGGAGTGAGGGAGAAGGAAAGGGAAAAGAAAGGTGAATAAGGGAGAAGGAGATAGGATGAGGAGGGGTAAAAGATAAGAAAGGGGAGGGGAAAGGAGGATGAAGGGGAAAGGGTTAAGGGAAGGGAAACGGAAGGGAAAAGAAAGGGAAAGGGCAAAAAAGGAGGGAGAGACAAGAAAGAGGGGAACGGAAAGGGGAAGGAAGAAAAGACTAAGGAGGGAGGGAGGGGAGGAAAAGTAAAAGGGAAAGAAACGGGGAGGATGTGAAAGGTAAGAAAAAGGAGCGAGGGAGAAGGAAATGGAAAAGCAAGTTGAAGAAGGGAGATGGAAATGGGGATGGAAATGGGCTAAGGAGAAGGAAAGGTAAAAAATAAAAGGAAAGGGAGAAGAAAAGATGGATCAGGATGGTCTACTCTTGACCAAACATCAGGATCATTGCTTAAATTGGAATTCTGATCAAATTGGCAATGTATTCACAACAAACCTTCTCCTTCGTTAAAAATGTCTAAACCACCTGGCCCCTGGGGGCAAGGGGCCCTACATGTGGGAAGTAACGCTGCTATAAATATAAAAGTCTTGTGGGTAGTGGTTGGCGTGCAATGTGTACAAGACCGTAGCGGGTGCGACATGTCAACTGTGAAGCAGGCCCGGGAAGCAGGTTGGCCGTGATGTCAAGCTGTGACAGAGCAGTAGATTCGTGAGCTGAGCTGAGCTGCCATGATTTTGAGTGCCTTCGTTTGGATGTTGTCAAGATGGCTCACTAGGAGGTGAAGCATTCGCCTAGCTTTAGTTTAGTGAGGCATACTCCATTATGCTGCGGACTTGTGGTTTCTGATTGGTTAAGTATGCGGCCCCAGATCTCTGGCGGTGATTGGATAAAAAAAATGGGATCATCGGGACCAAACTACGGTGCATAAAGTAAATGAAACGTTTTTGAATTACACTAATCATGCTTATGTAAACTCTCACCCAACGGCACGGAATCTTCCATATCATTGATTGTGGCAGAATAGCTCAACATCTAAAAACATTTTCGCTGTACAATATTGACGGTCCATACTCGTCATATTCTGCTTTAGGCCTACTAATGCTCATTGTTAAAAACTGTGGTGAACAGGCCAAAATAGATCTAGATCCACCTAATGATCCATGCCGAATAGGCCGACACACCTAACGTCGAGACATTAGTTACGAGAACATTTGTCGTTGATGGTGCCAGACCTTTTTACTTTGGACACCCTCTCCACCACCAATCTTGGAAATTTTGAATTTCCACAGGAGAGGACGATATTGGAATACATCTCGCTTATATCAGCGTCACTATCTCAGTATACAAAACATATCTCAGTGAAAGAACATCTATATAGAGAGTGCCTGACCAGTTTGGTTAATGACGTAGACGAGGATGAAATGCTGATCTACCTTTATGGGTGCGCAAAACAAGGACAGTGGCTGCTATGGGATTCTGCCACGCAAGTCGACACATCATGGAATAAGCTCCTGTATGTATTATGGACCCAGAACTCCTGTCATTCTAGATAGATGCCATCCATGACCAACTCCCGATACCAACTAACCTGAGACTCTGGGGCAAGACAATTTGGGACTGTGCCAGTTATGTTGTCACCACCGAAACTGCACTCTGCTCCACATTGAACTGTCACGCAGCTTTTCGTTAGAAAATGGAAGGTATAACTGGCGTCACGACCAACCATTGAGAGCAATTGTATCAGGACTGATACCATATGTTGATGAAGCAAACAGAAACAGATCTACATCATGTAGTATCCTCCGGGGTATCCTCATGTTACCGGACACCGCGTATCGGACACGAACACTGGGAACAGACCACGTTTGGGGGCATTCTTTACTCACGGACTACTGTACATGGGCGGCATAAAGCCGGACGCTCTCGTAATATTAAATGTGTTTCTTCTCTTAATTTAATACTCTGTGTCTGAGTGATTTCTCCTATAATGATTGCATGACTGTGGAAATAAGAATATTACACATCACAATCTCACAGATTCAGTTCTACCATAGCTTTCCAAAAGCAGATGGCACAAAATACCGGAACCCATCTTGCTGTGCACAAAACCAAAAGAAACAGACATCCTGAGAAATGCTATAATGACTGGAAACTCCAGAAATTGTTGAAACAGCCAAAAAATCCAATCAAAAATAGCTGGAAGATGGGATATGTACAAGCGATACCTTGCGCGTCACCAACTGTGATCACCATGATCACTGCCCATCTGGAAGTTCATATTGCAAATAGTTATCGTCCAACTCCAATGCCTAGTGCGCGCGTCAGCATCTCATCGAAGTCCATTGATGCGTGACCTAATTTCTCCATGATATCTCGTACTATATCCAGTTCGGCTGCAATGTATAGAACTTATGTTATCAGTCTTTACAGCCTTTTTTGTATCTCAGTTTTAACTTGGACCGACAGATCAATGACATATGTTGACACTGTATAGACCCATGAAGGCGAAGTTTGTAGACATACGAGGGGGTATCAAAAGGTTTTTGAAATCACCCAGAGAAGTGAATGAAGGAGCTATATATATCGATGACATTTTGTCAGTGTAATCACTGGCCCTTAAAAACATTATGGTGCAAAAATGGTCTCATAAGTATGAATATTTTTTATACAAGTGGCGCTAGATGCCAAGGCCATGTAAAATCAAGAACGTCTTCCAATGGTGCTGTGTACATGGTAAATGATAATGGTACAATAACTGATCCTTGTGGGACGCCTTCTCGATCAGAGGAGTATGAGGCTTAGAAATGTTGTCATTTGTCACTCGTAGGTCTCAATTTATCTCTGTAAATGACAAAATTGCTAAGCCTTCTAAGCCTCATACTCCTCTTGAAGATGTCCCACAAGGATCAGTTATTGGACCATTATCATTTAAATTCAAGTGAATCGAATCAGTACTTACTCACCGGTCAACCAACCCGGCCATTAAAGCAAACCAGTGTGCTATATCGGTATTGTCTTAAAATGTCCTTATCATGTCATTCGGTGTCATTCCATTTCATCTTCGTAAACGTGTTGGTAGCCAAATTTTCTGGCATTCATGGTGAGCACGATTTTGCCAGTCCATTTTCCTGCATTAAATGCGTTTCCATTCTTGCAAAGAATAATATAGCGCTTTCTATATATTTAAATTGAACTTGATTGCAATGCTCTCAAAGTATTTTCGTGAAGGGTACGATGCGATATCACGACCAGCCACCGGTAGCTCTGACCATTGCGATCATGTGGCAATCAAAGCAAATAATATTGAAGGCTGCAAGCACTACATGTAGCGTGTCCCCTAATCATGCTAATTGGAATATGCATCCGCAGAGTCTGCACACTACTTAGATAACATGAACAGATGAAGTCACGTTCGGTTGTCCAGCGCCCATGCAGTAGGCCTACTACCAGATCTGCCATTTGCCCGGCAGTTGCCATTATTCTTTGCCCGGCAGTATGCTCGCGCCTAGGCTGTTTTTTTAGGACCCGTGCTTTTAAAACTCGCGCCAAAGCATTATAAAGAGCAATAAGGCATAGTGGACAGTGTTTTCGTCATTATGCTGTTCCCTAAAGCATGTATCGACAGTCCAGTCCCTCCGACCGTTGCCTTCGCTTATAAACATTGCTGTCTATTGCTTCAAATTGAAATAAATGCTCATAATTATTGGGCGATGATCAGTAATACAGCGTGTCCCGAAAAACTGGGTTCAAAAGTTTGCGAGCTTATAACTAAAAAAGTAGGAAAATGGATAGTTCATATTTAGGAATATTAAACAAAATATACTTTACCTTAATTGGTTAAACTCTGTGATTAATCCAATATAAACTTTTGGAAATACCGGGTGTCTCTAAAAAAAGGGTGCACGTGTTTACCCAATTTGTTGACCATGAAGTTCTAACATTTGGTGTAAGATGTTTACATATATTGAAAGACTAAACATCTGGCTTTTAGATGCTGCTTATTTCATCGGATTCGGATTTATCAATCCTGAGATATATACAATTGACTAGAGCTACCCAGAATCGATGTTGTGCCCATGGGCGGAAATCCCGGGGGGGGATGGGGGGGATTTATCCCCCCCACTTTTTGACCTGGGGGGGATGGTCAATGTAATCATCCCCCCCTGATTTTTCACATCTACCAAAAAAAAAAGGAAAAAAGAGGGGGAAAAAGGAAAAAAAGAAAGAAAAAAAGGGGAAAAAGGAGGGAAAAAAAGGAAAAAGAGAAGGAGGGAGGGACATTTGGAGTTTATTGTACGTTGGTTAGGATACATACGCGTATGTACGTTAAGAATCCATCTTTTGGAGGTAACTAATTAACTTCTTTCTGGTATAGGCCTAAATCTGCCTATTTAAAAAGCCAATATTGATCAGAAATAAAGTGATTGCTTTTCAATAAAATATTGGTCAAAAGTATACCAGATCGCACGAAATGAGTTTGAAAATTGAAAAAAATTCTACTTCTCAGGGGGGCATATCCCCCCACTGTTGGAGCTTTTAAACCATCTATACTAAAATCAAGAATATATCAGTATAAAAATGCTCAACTTCTTTCGTGCATTGATAAAAAAACAAGATATTTATTGAAAATGAAGTGATGGCCTTTTAATACAATATTGGTCAAAAGTATACACCAGATCGCACCAAATGAGTTTGAAAATTGAAATTTTTTCTACTTCTGAGGGGGGCACATCCCCCCTCAGACTCCCCCCTGTTGGAGCTTTTAAACCATCTATACTAAAATCAAGAATATATCAGTATAAAAAATGCTCAACTTCTTTTGTTCATTGATAAAAAACAAAATATTTATTGAAAATGAAGCGATGGCTTTTCAATACAATATTCGTCAAAAGTATACACCAGATCGCACCAAATGAGTTTGAAAATTGAAATTTTTTCTACTTCTGAGGGGGGCACATCCCCCCTCATACTCCCACCTGTCCGAGCATAGCTCGGAGTGCGGTACTGTGCACCGCCTGGATGGTACCAGCTAAATTTATTTTTTTAGGGGCAAAACTTTTCATCCCCCCCACACCTAACAAGAAATTTCCGCCCTTGGAACTTGTGCCACTTTACAGTTTCTAAGGTTTACTCAAATGATACAACTTCCACTTGTACGATTGCCCGGTTCACCAGTGTCATGCAAAATAACATGTTTGTATTGGGATTGAATAGGTTTAATTAATAGAATGAGTGCCTGTGTATCCAAGCAGAACTGAATATAAAGGTGTTTGTTACATGATTTGAACCAGTCCTTTTGACGAGGTTTCACAAAATGTTTATTGGGCCTACATTTTCAAAACAAGACAGACGTCCATATGCCTGGGTACGGCCTCAATTTTAAAAGAGGGTGTTCATCATGTTCATGGCTAAAATATCATGAAACGAGAAGTCCAGCAGAAGTCACAGAGAGTTTGTCATTTATTTCCCAAACACTCACGTGCTTGCACGTGCCATCTAGGAATACACATATATACAAAGGAGTATTGGAAATACTTGGTAGATGGTACAAGACCAATATGAATAAAGAACATTCTGGAAGACTATAGTAAGATATAAAAAGTGGCAGGACACAGTAACACATTGATAACGTGCGGCGTGCACTTCAGAGGGATCCCAGAATAACTGCTTGTAGAAATCCCTTACCACATATTCCAAGGACACCATTTTTGTTCCTCAGCTTCTTTTAAATAATTCTGGTCAAATGCCCACCCCAATTTTTCAAGACGATTGATGCCCATGAATAGACCAATGTTAGTATCGTGTTGACGCTCATAATCATTCTTTCTGTAAAAGTGGCACAACGTCGATTTTGGGTAGCTTTGATAAATTGGGTATATCTCAGGATTGACAAATCCAAATCAGATAAAATAAACGGCATCTGAAAGCTAAGTGTTGTCCTTCTCCGTGTGTATAAACCGGGGTATAAACATATTACACCAAACGTTAGGGCTTCATGGTCAACAAGTTTCGCAAACATGTGCACCCTTTTTTTAGGGACACCCTGTACAAATATTTTAATAGAGCGTGGTCAAAACCATAGACGGTGAATTCACCGTCTATGTCAAAACCCATTTGTCCCACTTTTCACGGAACACACCGATGAGTTGCAATTGCGCATTGTTGTGAATTTGTCAAAGTTTTGCCTTTGCATTCATCCTTTACAAAGACTTGGAGCAGTAAACAAAGTTATCTTTGTCAAATTGCAATAATACAAGTTTATTATTTACATAAACATTAAAACAAAATGTTCTTTGTTATAGTCAGAGTTATTGTTATGTTCTTTCGGAGAAGAAAAAAAAACATGCCGGGAATTATACTGCACATAGCGCACAGTTTCATGCAACGCACGGATGGTTTATTCCTTATCAGGACAAATGGGTTCTGACCACGCTCTATTCAAATCGTTGTATTTCAAAAGTTTACATTGGATTGGTCTCCGAATTTACCCAATTGAGGTCAGGTATATTTTGTTTGATATCCTTAAATATACACTATCCATGTTTCCTACTTATTCTGTTATAAGCTCGCAAATTTTTGAACCCAGTTTTTTGGGACACGCCAGGCAGTATTCCCGGCATGGGGTTTATTCTCCGAACATGCCGAAAGAATTTAACAATAACTCGGACTTTAACAAAGAACTTTTTTTGTTTAAATGTTTATGCAAATAATGAACTTGTATTGTCGCAATATGACCAAGATAATTATGTTTACTGCCCAATTCTTTGTAACGAATGAATGCAAAGGCAAAACTATGATAACGTCACAACAATGCGCAATTGCAACACATTGGGAGTTTCCTTGAAAAGTGGGACAAATGGGTTTTGACCACGTTCTATTAAAATCTTTGTATTTCAAAAAGTTTATATTGCATTGATCACAGAGTTTAACCAATTAAGGTCAGGTATATTTTATATAATATTCCTAAATATGAACTATCCATGTTTCCTACTTTTCTAGTTATAAGCTCGCAAACCTTTGAACCCATTTTGTTGAGTCATGTTTTGTCGGCGCAAATGGGGTGGGGGAGGACGGGGCCACATCCCCATAATTTTCAGGTGGGGGACGACCAAACAAATGCCCGTATGACGTTAAAAACGTCATATAAACCATTTTAGTGTTAAAAGTGCCCATTTTTGCGCGATTTACTTTCTATGTGTCATTATTCAAGCTCAACAAGATGACTTCAGGGAAAAAATGCTGGACCATCTAAGTTTAAAAAAACTGAAAATGTGCACGATTCTATACATGTTTGGTCACGTATGGCTGTACATTTTCAATCCACGTTGGTTTGAATGTAAAAATGGATTTTGATTACATGATTTCAGAAATCCACCACATGTTGGAACTAAATTATTTCATCCTCAGACCGTTGGAGTTGGAAAGTCATCTCACTAGTGTAAGTAAGTATCATTTTTTGAATTTTACCGTTCATTAACCGATCGTCGCATTCGGTTGATAACGTAACCTCGTACGCAAAATTTAATTTGTGAGCGCATGTCCGGCATCGTCTGTGTTTTGTAACCATTTTCTGGAATGAGGAGTAAATAGCCAGCTGTAGAACGGGGCTCCGTTTCAATTGAGGGCACTCTAAAACGACGGATGTACATAACCAAGGTAACGTACACCCGTCAATTTGCGCAATAATTGCATTTTCGCCTTTTACCCCCAATTATCTGCATAAAAAGTACCCGTATCCATCATCGAGTTGTTGGCAGCATAAGGTACCTGAACTCCTTGCGACATCCATTTCGATCTAATTTAACCTTTGACCCCAACACGACATAAGCTAAAATTATGTATTTTTTAATCGGTTTGCTGCGATGAGACCACCATTTTCTAAACGAAATTACAGCATTTTATAGACTTTTTAGGGTAAGTGTGATAATTTTTTTACATTAAATATAAGCCCTATTAGCATTCAGAAGTGATGCCTTTATAACGGTTATCTCTGTGATAAGAGAGTTATTTAGATGTTTAAAATCAGGAAAATCGGGTTTTTATGAATTTTGATCATATGTGACGTGAGGCCGTTCCCTTAAATCGCAGTCTCGTTCCCGAGCCCGCCCTCTATTGAAAAGTGTTTTTTGTTCGTATTCCGGCGGGCGACGGACTTCCGTCACTTGATGAATCGCCATGACGGCAGTCGTCACTAAATAGAGCGCCCTCAATTGAAACGGAGCCCTGTTCTACAGCTGACAGATGATAGGTTTTGTTCAAGAACTGCATTTTCTTAGCCAAGAGACTTCAATTTCGTCCCTATTTTCGATTAATGAGTCAAAGTAGAGGTCATGAGAACTAAAAAAGGCCGACAAATACATTTAAATCATCTATTTTATACCGAAAAACCGGGGAAATGGGACGAATTATTACTGGAACCCTAACCCAGCCTCCAGATTCGCCTTCTAGTTGAGGGCAGGTCCGGTTTATCTGACCCAAACTGGCTAAACACTACCGATTTTAAATTTGCCAGTGCAAAATTGTGGCAATTGCCAAAATGTGCCTATAAGCTATAGAGTAAAAATATATAGTTATGGTAAAGGTAGATCGCAAACACCTTACAACATGCTTAAAACGTACTGAATTCTCTTATCAAAGGACATATTTATTTACATATAAACGTCAATACATAGCAAATAAACATGTACAGTTGTTATCAGCATAATAAGCAGTGTGACTGTTATCAGCAAGTCCTTAACACTTAATATACCGTATGGTATATAATTGCTATCAGCAGTTGATAATATGGCGCACAATTGATATTATTACTTTGCTGATATCTCATAGAGCAAGCAACAGCAGTACTATTATCATGATTATAGGAATGCCATTGCTTTCCGCAATAGATGCATATTATGTGTATTGCTAAACTGAGAAGTTAATATCACATGATGTAGAGCGTGATGAAAGCATGTAAATAGCACCGATGAGCTAGCAGTACAGATTTTAACATATAATGTAATCGCTATCAAGAAGGGTAAACAAGGTAAATAGCACGTAAGGAAGTATTTATATAGCAGGAAAAAAGGAAATAGCTATATATCATCTGTATACAGTCCTCATCCTCATTGCTATCATCAGCACAGCAGTAAACGGGCACATAATTGCTATCAGCAGTAGATGGGCACGTTGCTATCAGTAGATGACCATTTTATACTAACATCAGTATGGTAATATTGCTATCAGCAGTAGATGGCACATTGCTATATCCAGTGGCGGATCCAGGATTAAAATTTACGGGGGGCTGACCAAGGTTTTTTAATTGGTACCCCCAAAAAAATCGTAAAAGGTCCCCAATTTTTTTGTTGCCGTCAGCTAGTGAAATTCCCGCCCCTCCGCCCCCCCCCCCCCCCCCCCCCCCTGTATCCGCCACTGATATCAGCAGTATAGATCTCTATTAGATAGCCAACAGATGGGCACATTGCTGTCAGAAGCAGTAGATATCAACAGTAACCTACGGGCACAATTGCAATCAGCAGTTGCACTCCGCGCATATTTGTGCCAATTGCCATCAGCGGTTCACAGATACATACGAGGGGCATTCAATAAATACCTGCAACCATGGAAAATCTCTGAACCGTGACATGTGTCAATAAAATAAACTGATGATACTTAAACTGTAAGCCTTACCCCTTTCTCACTCAAAAATTCAAACATGTGGGTCATTTTTATCATGGAATTTCAGTATTATAAACATCTCTGGGCACTGACAATTGACAAGAATCAGCATTATAAATCAAGCGCCAATGTTAACACTGTTAACGCATATAAACACTGCACAAAAATATTGTAACCACTTTTTTCGAGACACCCTCTGTGTTTATTTCCTTAGACCCTTAATAAATTCGAAATATGGTAAAAAACATTTTGACACCTCATTTGTCACAAAAGCACCAATATTGATGAAGCAGTGGCCCATTTGAATAACAAATGATGCAGTTTCTAATGTTGCACTTAATGCATGCCATAAACTTGTCTTTCAAATTTCCCGCCATTGTAACATTTAATTCCGTATAACCAGTGCCCTGAGATCACGGTATCACAGTGCTGAAATGTAATGATATAAATGGCCTTTCGTTTTCGAGATTTTCTGTGAGAAAAGAGTAAGACTTATACTTATAGTTTAAGTATCATAAGTTTATTTTACTGACACGTGTCACGGTTTAGAGATTTTCAATGGTTGCAGGTATTTATTGAATGCCCCTCGTACAACACGCTATTGCTGTCCGCGTGCAACATAGAAGCACATCATAATCAGCAGGTAGCAATGTCATGCTACCTGCTGAGCACATAAACATCGCTAAATATGATCCGCAGTGATTTCTATTATACATAAATTATATATTGTCAATTGCTATCTGCAGTAGATAGCACATACATCATCGCCCTGGCTGATGGTGCCGTCAGCGATAGATAACGCCTATGCCACCGGCACCAGTAGATACATAATAAAACATAGGTGTTTTACTTGCAGCTTTTATATCACATTAAAACGATAATGAGTATAGATATGATAAAATAATGACACATGATAAAATACATGACCTACTTATATAAATTATGTAATGTACATAGCCTATATGCAATAAAGTTACTACTATTTGGTCACTGATGATATGCCAGATCATACCCACCACATCATACGTTAGACTGATCGATGAGGTCAACCAATCGCTTGGTCAGTCAATGCCAAGTTATCTACTTCAGCGTGATGATGTGGTACCAGTAAAAGGTGAATATATGAAAGGGGATTGGAATATATAGACTCTTGAGCTCTAGTAACTGTTAATCATGTTGATGATCATATCAGCATGTATTAAACACTAAACCATGATAAAAGTTAGCTTATAGGCTACTATTACAACACATACGGTATATGATCTATATATTTGCTAATCAAAGATATTTATTGTTTTGACTTTGAACAACTTTAAAAAAACTACACTGTAAAAATAATTTGTCATTTAAGACTTTACAATTAAATAGTCATAACAATGTCTTAAATCAGGCATTCTCAAATGGTGGCGCATCAGGGCATCCTAAGTGGCGCGAGAATGGTTAAAATTTGTTTTAAAAAAAGAAAATCATATCATGATATAGCCAAATTCCATAGGCATATGACAGTCAGATATGGTCAATTTGAAACAAGATGACTAACTTATTTTTACAACGTACTAGTTTGTAATTAGAATTTCAATTTCAACTCCATCTTCACCATGCCTAAATAGTGCAGTTTAAGAATATGTAAATTTATAAATCACATGACGTCTCCCAAAATCTGAGAAATCTCCCTCTGAAAATTAGGCCTATAAAGGGCTCAACAGACTCCACAACGCTCCAACGCTAAACGCAAGCGTTGACCACCGTTGACCAATCAGGCTGCGTCATTTTGTTGTGGTGGAGCTACTCAGCGCATGTGTGAGAGCGCAAGAGTTCGAGCGTTGTGGAGTATGTTCAGCGCTTAAGCTTTTTTTGTGGGACCACTCTGTAGGCCCTATAAGGGACCGTTCATTATTTCTACCGGAGGGCGGGGGGGGGGGGGGGGGGGGGGCGGTAGCTGGAAGAAAGCAACAACCCAAAAAAACACAACCCCCCTTCCCTAGATAAAAAAGTTATGACCCCCACCTCTAGAATGCAGAAAAAAGTAATGACCTCTCCCCATTTTGATTTCTTAAAAAAAGTTATGACCCACCCCTGTTTTGTGCCCTCCCCCCCCCCCCCCCCCCCCCCCCCCCCTTGGTAGACATTAAAGATTGCTGTATATCATTATTAGTATTTTGCGAACAATTTTTATATTTTTCATGGCCCCACACACACAGCGTGGTCTTTTTTCAGACATCCTGTAGATTGAAATAATCCTTATTAAATTATGAACATTATAAATGTTGTGAGAAAAAAAATCGAGAAGCGAAAGCCTTTTTGCAAAAGCCATGAATGCCAGGAACTTGGAATGCCAGGAACTTGTGCAGTACGTGATGTGATTATTACTATACATGAACACCTGGCGTTCAGCGTGTGTTTATGAAGGGGCCTCAGGAAAGAGTAAAGTTTGATATCAAATTAATTCTACAAGTTTTTTTCTCCATCCAAATAATGTTTACTGTTCGATACTGTGAATTATTTTACCGAGGAAACAAAGCTTGAAAAGGGTATCGAAACTTTTGGGACACCCTATACATTATCAGCAGAATCAAAGATTTTAATTTTCTGTTTAATAACCTTCGGCTTTTACAGAATTGATTCGTCGTCATTGGAAATCTTTTCTAATCAATAACAACTTCCTTCAACATTTTCCATGCGGCACAGTTCAGACATTTCACAAAATGTGTCAAAAATTTCAAAATTATTGAACTTTATCACCATATTTGGATTCACCATGAGAAACGCATTGAAATAAGTATAAACATACCTAGTATTGGTGCAGTAATTCTTGAGATAGACTTTGAAAGTTGGGAAAGGTTTCTGAAAATCTGTTTTGTGTATGGTAAAACTAATACATGTAACCGTATGGAAAGTGTTTCCTTGATCATATTGGCGACACAGTTGTTAAAACTACTGTGTCGCCAATATGTTCAAGGAGAATATCACATTTTGTACTCCTGTATGATCCGAACAAATACATAATTTCGGTATTTCAAACAAATGTATTAGAAAAAAACCCAAACATACATGTACGGTTAAAACTATACTAGAGTGTGTGTGCACCGTGTGTGCACACAGAGGCGCTCAAAACTTGACATATCAGAAATGGAACATTGTCTCAAACCATGTAAATTTCATATTCAGTACATCTTTTATTGATTATATCACGCATCCTTATGTTCTGTATTTGTAAATGTTTTCTGTTGTTGCAAGTTTAAAATAAATTCAAAAAGCTATGCTAGTCAGTCACTTTTTATTATTGAATACTGCATATCAGTATCCAACATGAGGATAAAATATCAGAGTTTCTAGAATTTTCTAATTTCTTTAGATTCTGAAAATACATGAAAAACAAAACCCAATGTAAGCAATTACATTTTTTATTTGATATTCACTGTAAATCATGACATTACGAAATACATTTATAAGTATCAACGGATAGCGCAACAGCATGTTGTTGTTGATTGTTATCAACAACAACTGAAGAAGCAAAAACGTGCCATTGCTGTCAGCAATGGCATGAATGGGCACATTGCAAATGCATTGCTTTCAGCAATAGTTGTGGTACATTGTTATCAGCAGTAGATGGGTGTATTGCTATCAGCAGTAGATGGGTATTGATCATCAGCAGTGTTATGGGCATATAAATTGCTAACATGTATAGTATTATGGCAATTGTTATCATCAGTAGATTGGTACATTGCTATCAACACTCAACAGTATCACAAGCAGCACGTTATTGTTATCAACAACAACAGAAGAAGCACAAAACGTGTCATTGCTGTCAGCAGTATTGTTATCAACAGTAGTTTTGGTACATTGCTATCAGCAGTAGATGGGTATTGATCATCAGCAGTTATAATAGATGGGTACATTGTTATCAACATTATAGCCTTGGCACATTCTTATCAGCAGTAGATGGGTATTTTGCTATATCATCATCATAGCTGGTCATATTGCTAACAGCAGTAGATATGGCCACATTGCTATCAGCAGTCATCGGGGCATATTGCTATATCAGCTGCAGTATGGTCATATTGCTATCAGTAGTAGGTCGGCCATATTGCTATCATCAGTAGATAGCACAAACAGCATGTTATTGTTAATATCATAACAGAAGAAGCACGAAACGTGTCATTCTGTCACCAGCAGATATGCCACATAGCAACAGTATACCAAATTGATGCCAACAGTAGAAATGACATAATTGTTATTTGCATTTATTAGATAGTACATTAATCATGTCAATTGCCAATAAGCGGCATGCGTGGATTTGATGTATTTAGTATAGTAGAACGCACATGTTATCAGCAATCATTAGCCCTAGGCCTTGAATAGCACGTTCAAATATGAATTGCTATACAACTTACAAGTTATAGTAGAATTCACATGTTATCAGCATTTAGCCCTAAGCCCTAGGTCTATATTAATAGCACGTTCAAATATATATGAATTGCTATACAAGTTAAACATGAATGAAATTGATATCAGCAGTAGCGCATATAGCGCACACTGTAAAAAAGTTAAATATTGATAGTTGACTTCAGTTTGAAGAAGAAAAGAACCCAGCTAAATATAGGCATACTTTACTTTTTACTTTCAATTTTCCAGGCCAAAATAATGACTAAAACTAAAAATAAGTTCTCTTATTCCAAATTTAAAACAAATAGCAGCATCATTATTACGCTGTAGTAATTTTCAATTATACAATTAACACGAACTTAAAATACCAGTGGCGTAGCTAGTTTATTCATATTGGGGGGGCGAGATTTAAAAATGAACCGACAAAGTTGGACTTTTGTTGTTTTAGGACTGCGCGCGCAGCGCGCGATTTTTTTTGACTTTACACCTATTTGTGGCACGATTGAGGTACATTTTGGCTCTAAACAAGCTTATTATACCAACGAAAATTGCATTTAGGTGATTGTTATGCGCGCGCAGCGCGCGAAAATTTTTCATATGTGTACTTTTGACCATCACAATTCCATGGTTCCTCTGGTCAAATGAACCGACAGTGCCAATCTCAACCGACACGATGTCAATATTGGGGGGGGGGGGGCGATCGCCCCCCTCGCCCCCCCCCCCCCCCCCCCCTGTAAAATACTGTTAATGTCACGGTAAACTACTGGCAGCAGTTCTGCCAACAAATTACAGTAATACAGTATACTGTTAAAACATACATTTTACAGGCTTAGACTGTATGCAGGGTGAGTCAAAAAAAAGTATACTCTAGATAGATAAATATTTAAAATATTTCTTACCAAAATATGAAGGCAACCAATGCTTGAATCAATAGCTGCACTTATTTACTGTTATCGGCAAAAAGAATCACAATATTTCATATTACCGTTATCCAGTTATGACTATTTTGGTAAAGTTAATGCATTTTGAAACCGAACAAAATGTTGAGTATTGTACTCAATGACGCATGCTATTTATGATTATAAGTGGCTACATGCATAAGTACGGTGGCCCTAAAGGGTCATGACGAGTTAACCAGATGATGACATGACGAGATAAATGACGAGATAATTGCGAGATAATTTACAGATGACGTGATAATTGACGAGATAATTGCGAGATAATTTACAGATGACGTGATAATTGACGAGATGACGAGATAATTTACAGATGACGTGATAGTTGACGAGATAATTGCGAGATAATTTACAGATGACGTGATAACTGACGAGATAATTGCGAGATAATTTACAGATGACGTGATAATTGATGAGATGACGAGATAATTTACAGATGACGTGATAATTGACTACATAATTGCGAGATAATTTACAGATGACGTGATAATTGACTACATAATTGCGAGATAATTTACAGATGACGTGATAACTGACGAGATAATTGCGAGATAATTTACAGATGACGTGATAATTGACGAGATGACGAGATAATTTACAGATGACGTGATAATTGAATACATAATTGCGAGATAATTTACAGATGACGTGATAATTGACGAGATAATTGCGAGATAATTTACAGATGACGTGATAATTGACTACATAATTGCGAGATAATTTACAGATGACGTGATAATTGACTACATAATTGCGAGATAATTTACAGATGACGTGATAATTGTCGAGATGACGAGATAATTTACAGATGACGTGATAATTGACTACATAATTGCGAGATAATTTACAGATGACGTGATAATTGACTACATAATTGCGAGATAATTTACACATGACGTGATAATTGACTACATAATTGCGAGATAATTTACAGATGACGTGATAATTGACGAGATGACGAGATAATTTACAGATGACGTGATAATTGACTACATAATTGCGAGATAATTTACAGATAACAGTTTTGCCAATACCACGATTTCGTCGCCCAATTGGGCTACTTTTGATTTTGACTAGAGTGCCGCGTGTTGAAAAGCTGTGGTGTGGTTTGCTAAAAATTGGGCTACCTTCAACTCGGAGTTATTTCGGGCGGTTCCTAACAGAGTAAATTGCTTCCTTCATTCGATGCCAAGTCTATCAGAATAAGTTGCTATCTATGCTATCTTCAGCAGATAGCAAGTAATCACAGTGAGTTGCTTTATTCAGTAGATAGCAAGTCTATCAGAGTAAGCTGCTATCTCAGTAGACACCAAGTATATCAGAGTAAGTTGCTATCTTCAGTACATTAAATAGCAAGTGTATCAGAGTAAATTGCTATCTTCAGTAGATAGCAAGTATTATATATCAGAATAAGTTGCTATCTATGCTATCTTCAGTAGATAGCAAGTAATCACAGTGAGTTGCTTTATTCAGTAGATAGCAAGTAATCACAGTGAGTTGCTTTATTCAGTAGATAGCAAGTAATCACAGTGAGTTGCTTTATTCAGTAGATAGCAAGTCTATCAGAGTAAGCTGCTATCTCAGTAGACACCAAGTATATCAGAGTAAGTTGCTATCTTCAGTACATTAAATAGCAAGTCTATCAGATTAAGTTGCTATCTTCAGTAGATAGCAAGTTTATCAGAGTAAATTGCTTTCTTCAGTAGATAGCAAGTGTATCAGAGTAAATTGCTATCTTCAGTAGATAGCAAGTATTATATATCAGAATAAGTTGCTATCTATGCTATCTTCAGTAGATAGCAAGTATATCAGAGTAAGTTGCTATCTTCAGTAGATAGCAAATATATCAGAGTAAATTGTTATCTTCAGTGATAGCAACTTACTCTGATAGACTTGCTATCACTGAAGATAGCAATTTACTCTGATATATTTGCAATCAACTGAAGATAGCAACTTACTCTAGACTTGGTGTCTACTGAAGATAGCAACTTACTCTGATAGACGTGCTATCACTAAA
Source organism: Ophiura sarsii (assembly GCA_035610835.1). Lineage (NCBI taxonomy): Eukaryota > Metazoa > Echinodermata > Ophiuroidea > Amphilepidida > Ophiuridae > Ophiura > Ophiura sarsii. Next base: position 43,684,591 of record CM069458.1, on the reverse strand, counting down.
GATAGCAATTTACTCTGATAGATTTGCTATCTACTGAAGATAGCAACTTACTCTATTATATAGCAATGGGTAATTAATTAAACCTGAGACTAATTAGTCTCAGATTAAACATGATGATGGCGAATTATTGAAATACTTTTAAAGCAATATTGGTAGGCTTCGGTACATACTATAATAAACCTGCTTTTATCAGGATGTTCACAATCTTATCGAAATGTCTTTGATAAACATTTGAAATTGACCTTGAAGTATTAATTCATAGGAATGATAAACAACATTCTTTATTATTCGAAGAATCGAATATAATTCCAGTTCTGTAAAGATTTTACGGAATAAAACTGTAATATCTTTCTTTACGATAATTTGATTAAATCTCAGTTACCGCCCGACATAGTTTTTGCCGCGTGGCGCCTATTCTTCAAATTAATCTAATTTATTGAATAAATGTTTTGTTGTTAGATGCTTCATATTTTATACTTTCCCGTTTGAATTTCTAAATTTAAGCAGACTACAATTGGTATTTTAAATATAGCTATTTTATTTAGTCCGAAAGCAGGTACACTTGATACCCTCCAACTTTTTGTAGTGCAAAATGATGTGTTTCAGGCGCGCTAAATTGTCTTCGAATATGTTAACGTAAATATTTGAATTTAACACTTTCTACATGGTTGTAACTATAGTTTTACCATTTACAAAACATTTTTCAAAAACATTTCCCAATTATTCAAAGTCTTATCTAAAAAATTACAGAACCAATACTACTAGGCATGTTAAATTATAGCATTTACTAATCTCATAAGGTGACTATTGGGTCAAATATAAATTGCCAACACTTGGGGGATGTCAATGTTATTACATTGTTAAAATAATTCAAATTATAGTCGTGCGAATATCTTAAACATGCCGAAAATAGTAATTATTTCGTAAACATTTTGAACTTTATCCTCTACTTTTACACAGACGATGACATGGTTACAATTTCGTTTTATATCCTAAACTCAACTAGGCCTATGTGTCTAATACTTCTCCAAATCTGAAGGCAATTGGTTGTATATTACGCCGTATATGGCAATATGGTCTGGCAAAGTTTCAGACGACAACAAATAACCAACCTAAAGCCGTTTAACACTTTCCACGCGGCAAGCATCTGTAGACGACATTCCAAAACTTTACAAAATGTTTCAAAAATGTTGAATTAAATTACCATTTTTGCATCACCAAGAGAAATGCATGGAAATAAGTACAAACATGCCTGGTATTGGTTCTGTAATCCTTGAGATAGACATGGAAAGTTGGGAAAGGTTTCTGAAAAATCTGTTTTATACAATAAAACCAATAGCCGCGTGGAAAATGTTAATATTATGTCAAATTTAAAATAGCCATCACTTTGAGGATGCGATTCAGATTCACAGTATTACCTTTGTTAAAAACAAGTCTATTATGGTTTATGGGCGAGCAGAGTTCATCCGGGAGTTCATCAACTTGCCACAACATAGTAATTATTTAGTAAAAAATACAGCTTTAAACATTATTAGTTAATTTATTCATTTTATTTACCTTTCGAACATACATCTTACAAGGAATGATGAACAATAAATTATTACAAATAAAACATTAACAATTTGGAGAAATTATTCTGGTATGAATAATTATAGAAACAACAGGGGAACTATTCTGCTAATTAATAAAACAGTAATTAACGTCCCTACATGTATACAATCATGTACATGCAAGTTGGGGTTTATGACCTCTCCACAACAATAGCTAGTGTCTGACGCGTGCTCTGTTTCGACGCCACGCCTTACTCTGTTAGGAACAGCCCGGACTCAGGGTTGAGAGAAGCCCAATTTTTAGCAAACCACAGCACACTTTTTCAACACGCGGCACACAAGTCAAAATCAGAGGGAGCCCAATTGGGCGACGAAATAGCGGTATTGGCAAAACTGTTATCTGTAAATTATCTCGCAATTATGTAGTCAATTATCACGTCATCTGTAAATTATCTCGTCATCTCGTCAATTATCACGTCATCTGTAAATTATCTCGCAATTATGTAGTCAATTATCACGTCATCTGTAAATTATCTCGCAATTATGTAGTCAATTATCACGTCATCTGTAAATTATCTCGCAATTATGTAGTCAATTATCACGTCATCTGTAAATTATCTCGCAATTATCTCGTCAACTATCACGTCATCTGTAAATTATCTCGTCATCTCGTCAATTATCACGTCATCTGTAAATTATCTCGCAATTATCTCGTCAATTATCACGTCATCTGTAAATTATCTTGCAATTATGTAGTCAATTATCACGTCATCTGTAAATTATCTCGCAATTATGTAGTCAATTATCACGTCATCTGTAAATTATCTCGTCATCTCGTCAATTATCACGTCATCTGTAAATTATCTCGCAATTATCTCGTCAATTATCACGTCATCTGTAAATTATCTCGTCAGTTATCACGTCATCTGTAAATTATCTCGCAATTATCTCGTCAACTATCACGTCATCTGTAAATTATCTCGTCATCTCGTCAATTATCACGTCATCTGTAAATTATCTCGCAATTATGTAGTCAATTATCACGTCATCTGTAAATTATCTCGCAATTATGTAGTCAATTATCACGTCATCTGTAAATTATCTCGCAATTATGTAGTCAATTATCACGTCATCTGTAAATTATCTCGCAATTATCTCGTCAACTATCACGTCATCTGTAAATTATCTCGTCATCTCGTCAATTATCACGTCATCTGTAAATTATCTCGCAATTATCTCGTCAATTATCACGTCTTCTGTAAATTATCTTGCAATTATGTAGTCAATTATCACGTCATCTGTAAATTATCTCACAATTATGTAGTCAATTATCACGTCATCTGTAAATTATCTCGTCATCTCGTCAATTATCACGTCATCTGTAAATTATCTCGCAATTATCTCGTCAATTATCACGTCATCTGTAAATTATCTCGTCAGTTATCACGTCATCTGTAAATTATCTCGCAATTATCTCGTCAACTATCACGTCATCTGTAAATTATCTCGTCATCTCGTCAATTATCACGTCATCTGTAAATTATCTCGCAATTATGTAGTCAATTATCACATCATCTGTAAATTATCTCGCAATTATGTAGTCAATTATCACGTCATCTGTAAATTATCTCGTCATCTCGTCAATTATCACGTCATCTGTAAATTATCTCGCAATTATCTCGTCAATTATCACGTCATCTGTAAATTATCTCGCAATTATCTCGTCAGTTATCACGTCATCTGTAAATTATCTCGCAATTATCTCGTCAACTATCACGTCATCTGTAAATTATCTCGTCATCTCGTCAATTATCACGTCATCTGTAAATTATCTCGCAATTATCTCGTCAGTTATCACGTCATCTGTAAATTATCTCGCAATTATCTCGTCAACTATCACGTCATCTGTAAATGATCTCGTCATCTCGTCAATTATCACGTCATCTGTAAATTATCTCGCAATTATCTCGTCAATTATCACGTCATCTGTAAATTATCTCGCAATTATCTCGTCATTTATCTCGTCATGTCATCATCTGGTTAAGTCGTCATGACCCTTCAGGGCCACCGTACATAAGACACAATAGCCAATTAATCAAGACAAAACAAACTTGCTCAGATATTACTTTCATACTTTCAATGCAAGATAAAAATGTTAGAATCGAAACGTCAGGTCCTCTTATATTTATTACATTTACTTACACAGGCTATTTTTGTGGATAAGCAGTTTGCATTCAGCTTTTACAATATATTGCAAGATAAAAATGACAAAACAATGTCATTATTTCGTAAATTCAGCAGAGCAAAGATAAAACCAGGCTTTTGTGATGATCGGATTAAGAGTGTGCGCCATTATTCAATAGTGAAATTAAAAAGAGCTTAATAGAAAAATATCACAAATCTTGTTCGGTCTTTAAAATGTACACTTTTATCTAAATGGGCATAAAACATGTTTTCCTCAACCAATGTTAACCAACTAAAATTCTTTTGAACGCTAATGAGACAGCCTCTCTGTTTACCTGGTGGATTAAAAGCTGTAGATATAATAATTTGGTCAAACCTAAATGTAACACTAACAATACACTAATAATACTGCCTTTCCACCATCTTGGATATTTTAAGATACCCAAACTAGATCTACCGCCCGAGGCTTGATCATAGAAATATAGAGAATGCTGTCCCATTAGATTTGGGGTATCGGTATTACAATGGTCATTTATAATACAATTAAATTGTTTTAGCATGTTTAGGTCATTTGACATCAACTTAACCACTCTGGCAGCCATTTTGTAAAGTCATAGATGTGGAATCAAAATTGTCACAGAGGTGGGTCTTATATATCTAAAAGTAAAAGCAATAGCTTACAGCAGTTTAGAACATGCTATTTGGTGAATGTGATGCAATATACACTCTTACACAATATCTATTTTGTATTATTTTTACTTTTACAATGGCCATTTTGGCGGCCATCTTGAATTTAAAGTATGTTATTACAACTAGCGGACGGGCTCTCCCGCTAGGGAGTAGGGCCTACCAAATAGAACACCTACAAAATGAAACAACACATAAGTGTTGGAAAATTTACAACGAATCACAGGAATAGAACAATATTTAAAACATTTGTTTTTGTTTTAAATCAAAAGGTTTTGTTTTAATTCAAAAGTTTTCAAATTTCAATTAAAAAATTAAAAAGACCCCGCCCGCCCACGCCCCGTGGTATATTTCAACTCCAAGGCCTAAACCTTAACCATCTCCCGTACCCCACCCGTCACTCCCCTGCCATACCCCCGCCCCACCCGCCCCGCCCGCCGGGCATATCCGTTACGCAATTTAGCATCACATTTCTTCATTAACCCCCTGCCCGGTCCCAAACCACATTACATTATTACACACAACCCCCATTCGTCACCACCCCCGCCCGCCCCGTGGCATATCTCAATCCCAAGACCTAAAGTTCCCCGCCTCGCGGCTTATAAACGCCAAGGCCTAACCTTAACCATAGTCCCGTAGCGCGGCGTATTTCTCCAATATTTGTCCGCCCGCGTGTCACAAACGGTATCAAATCCCGCATCTGACACCATGTTACGTAATTTAGATTCACCATATCATGTTTTGTTCTATCAGAAACCACATTATTTCGTTACCTTATGGCCCTCAGTTATTCCACATTTCTTCATTAACCCCGGCCCCTACTTCACATACTCCATTTACTCCATCTCCCGGCTAATTCCAACCCCAAGGTCTAAATCTTAACCCTCTCCCGTAGCACGGCGTAGTTTTCCAAACAAAAAATACTGAATGTGAGTTACTATAGTGGTCTAATACATACATCCCATTGTTAAAACTATGCTTTCATTGGTTGATATTATGCCATTTTATGGGATTTTGACAATTTTGGCCATCATTTTGGAGGCCATTTTGGTTTTAAAGTATGTTAACAAATCAAAATACTAGATATGAGTTTGTAGTGGTCTAATACAGGCATCCCATTGTTAAAACTATCTGATCATACTCTCTAAAAGTAAAACGAGTGGAAAGAGTGGAAATTCACTCGAAAAGGAGTGAAGGGAGTGAAACGCGGGACAACCCGTTTTAGAGTGGACAATTTCCACTCTAAAATGAGTGTGAAAGTTATTTTTTCACTCTCAATAGAGTGGAACATTGTCATATAAAATCCCCTTTCACTCCTTTAGAGTGTTTTTCCTCTCAAAAAACGTGTTGTCCTGCGTTTAACTCCTTGAAAGAGTGGAAAACCACTCTTTTATATTTAGAGGGTACATGTTGGTTCATATGTCAATTTATGGAATTTTACCATTTTTGGCGGCCATCTTGGATTTAGGTATGTTAACAGAGCAAATGAGTGTCTAGTGGTCTAATACATCCCACTATTAAAACTATACTTTCACCATACATTTTGATTGCTATATAGGCCTTTGTCAATTTATGAAATTTGACCAGTTTTGGCGGCTGTTATGGACGATATCTTGATAATCCCTTAGCATACCAAAATATTTTTGGTAACATCCTAAATATGTGTTAGGACCGTGAAAGGAAGTCAAAAAAGTTGGTTTGTGGGAGTCCTGGAGGGTGGTGGGGTGGGTGGTGCACGGTAACCCCCCCCCCCCCACCCACCCCCACCCCCCGTATATCCCCGAATATTTGACTGTACTAACTATACAGTATTATTTTTACAGTGCATGCAGAAATGTAACATTGTATACAATTGCTATCTGCAGTAGATAGCACACGTTAAACATGAATGAAATTGTTATCAGCAGATAGATATAGCACATAGCGCATGCAGCATATGTAATTGCTATGCAGTAGATCGCGATATACATTACATAGATATAACACAGCTGGGAAATGGTATCCGCGGTTTACGGACGCGTACAGGGTGGGTCAAAATATTCAGGTCCCGATTTCACCGATTTTTTAAACCAGCTCAAACACAAAAATGAATATATTTAATTAAATGCATCGCAAGAACACATTGTTAGCTATATCTTAAATTTTATTGTTTTCAAATTGGTTTTTCCAAACGAAATTTACCCACATTTTATTAAATTCAATCTGTTCCACGTTTACCACTATCAAAGTAAAGATTTTTTGCTAAAAGTTGAACATGTTGAAGGAAGAACTGGAATTGCACATATCCAGTTCCAAAACACACATGTACGTCACGTGTGATAAATAGCCTTTATTTATTGAGATTAGTGCGATCAAAAAGTTATGACAATATTATTTTATTTTACTTCATTTGATACGAGAAAATGACAATCTTCACTTTTTTGTAAAGAGTGCCGGAATTTACCCACAGCTCATCATTCACATTGCATGATTGCTATGAATTCATTTGATATGGAATGCTATGTTATAATGTTAGATTGTATATTTTAATCGCTTTCGAGCAATAAGAGATGTAACGAGCATTACTGATGTGTTAAACAAAATGTTGACTAAAATATTTGGAAATTTGGAACATAATCTCATCTCTGTAAACAGTAAAGACAGACTGATATCTCCTAAATACCACCAGGTCATGTGCATGCTTAGTCAACTTCGTATAATTTCACTGTCACACAATCGAACAACACCCTCTGATGCTTCGCCTTGCCGAAAACCGCTCCCATCCGAGAACCGACCAATACATGCACGTCACAATACAAATTGATGAAATTTTAAACCCATGAAAAATTTAAACACATGAATAAACTTTCTTCAAATGGTTGTCACCTGATGATAAAAATGTGAAGGACCTGTTCATGGTTGAATGAATAACATCAATTAAAAGTGTATATAATCACTTGGAGTACGCTTCAAATTGTCAAATCCCTATTTTTTATTGGTCATCAAATTTGATAAATCGCAGCATTTCAAGGCGAAGGTTAACTGTTGGGTAAAACGTTATTGCACATTAAATGTGTAACATTTCAGTCTACATTTTACATTTTTGTAACCGGTTAAAGGTAGGGGAACTGTTTTCCAGAAAAATGCACATTTCCCAGGGGGACTTATTTCTTTTGACCTGTTTATGTCATTTGGCAACATTTTCTGAGACAAAAAAAGCCCATCATAAACTGCTCAATCAATTAATTTCAGCATATCCAGTATTACACTACAGGGTGTATCAGAAAGAACCATACCGTGTTTCTAAAAGTAAAATACGTAAAAAATACAAAATGATTATCGTTTTAAATTTAAACACCTGCAATATAAAGGTGAATATGATTCCTACATTATATGTTAATTTCATTGAGACATCTCTATTGTTCTCGTGTGGCAAGAAAATCTATGAAAACGTGTTTTCAATATGTTAGCTCAAAGCCATCGGCAAATCTGACTAACGCATGGTTTGGGTTCGGGTTAGGGTTAGGTTAGGGTAGGGCTAGGTTAGGGTTAGGGTTAAGGTAGGGTTAGGATAGGTTAGGGTTAGGGTTAGGGTAAGGGTTAGGGTTAGGTTAGTGTTAGGGTTAACCTAACCCTAACCCTAAAAGGGTTTGGATAAGGGTTACCTAACCCTAACCCTAACCCTAACCCTAACCCTAACCCTAACCCTAACTCTAACTCTAACTCTAACTCTAACTCTAACTCTAACTCTAACTCTAACTCTAACACTAACACTAACACTAACACTAACACTAACCCTAACCCTAACCCTAACCCTAACCCTAACCCTAACCCTAAACCTAAACCTAAACCTAAACCTAAACCTAAACCTAACCCAAACCATGCGTTAATCAGATTTGCCTATGGCTTTTGAGCTAACAAAAAAGGGTTTGGATAAGGGTTACCTAACCCTAACCCTAACCCTAACCCTAACCCTAACCCTAACCCTAACCCTAACCCTAACCCTAACCCTAACCCTAACCCTAACCCTAACCCTAACCCTAACCCTAACCCTAACTCTAACTCTAACTCTAACTCTAACTCTAACTCTAACTCTAACTCTAACTCTAACTCTAACTCTAACTCTAACTCTAACTCTAACTCTAACTCTAACTCTAACTCTAACTCTAACTCTAACTCTAACTCTAACTCTAACTCTAACTCTAACTCTAACTCTAACTCTAACTCTAACTCTAACTCTAACTCTAACTCTAACTCTAACTCTAACTCTAACTCTAACTCTAACTCTAACTCTAACTCTAACTCTAACCCTAACCCTAACCCTAACCCTAACCCTAACCCTAACCCTAACCCTAACCCTAACCCTAACCCTAACCCTAACCCTAACCCTAACCCTAACCCTAACCCTAAACCTAAACCTAAACCTAACCCAAACCATGCGTTAATCAGATTTGCCTATGGCTTTTGAGCTACAAATTTGAAAACACGTTTTTTATCGATTTTCGATTAAAGGGACACAATGTCATGTTGAATTTGTTTAATTTTAATTGATTTACTTCAGAATTCAAGATGAACATTAAAAATTGCCATTATTGTTATTTCTACTAAAAAAACCTCAGCAAAACTGCATTAAAACAATGTTTTAAATATGTTGGAATACCACCCTTAACCATGTAAAATGCTGGTCGCGACTCTACCAGCATTTTTGAATCGACGTTTTGTTGTACAACATGTACAAAGAGGGCTGCTTTTTCTTAATCCTTATATGTGTAAGTTCATACATGTAATACAATTGTAAAAATAAACAAATCCCAGTTGTTATCATATATTTTTGTAATTGAGGGCGCTGCCTCCACCACATCTCTTAATGCCACTTTAAGTCTTGCCACACGAGAACAAAAAGAGATATCTCAATACAAATTAACATAAAATGTAGGAAACATGTTCACCTTTATATTGCAGGTGTTTAAATTTAAAACAATAATAATTTTGTATTTTTTATGTATATTAGAAACACGGTACAGTTCTTTCTGATACACCCTGTATAGTAAGTTCAGGGGAGTGCTGCTAAAGAATCAAGACGTTCGCATTTCCCACCAAATCTTGGAGAATAAACTTAATTTTGTAATTTATCTCAATAACTACAAAATTACACTCACTATGCTTTGATGATTAAATAAAATCACTGTAGAGTTGTTTACAATACATTTCATCATTTATTTGACATGAATGATATGTATTTTACAGTGAAAAATGGAACCAAATGTATAGTGTGATTCTCTTGTTGTAATCCCATTTCGAGAAAAGAACATTATCATCCTTGTACTCTTGGGGCCAGTGTTTCGAAGAGAAGATAGAAATTGTCAAATTGTTTGTTTGTTTGTTTGTTTGTTGGTATGTTTGTTTGTTTGTTTGTTTAATCAAATTGAATTGTATTTCTGGTGGAAACACACATTTGCATGGCAATGGGTTCTTTTGGAGCTAATGTAGCTATTAAAGATCAAGGTTTGTTCTGACGACAATACACAAATTAAAGAGGATTTGCAAAAGTGGTTCGGATCGTGGTAGATACTAGTAAAGTGTCCAAATCCAACAATTATATTTTTCTACTTTTACATATTTATATTTATTAATTATTTTACGTTCCTTAAATAAAATATTTTCATTTGTAATCAACGCAAAATCAGTGTTCGTTTTAACATGTTTTAACGTTTTAGATCGAGGAACTACTTTCTATGGGGCGGAAGTACACACACTTATTGTGAAGCGCCCCCTTACGTTCATAATTGTTCTTCCGCTACGGAAGAGGAGTGTTTCTGTGATTGTCTTGGGACGATTTTTGGATTTGAAGAGTTCGAAATTCACCCAAATTTACACTATTTCTGTGTCCAAATCGGAAATTTGGACCAGCCAGGCAGCCGGGCCGGACTTCTAGGAAGGCCTGGAGCCGTTTATTTCTAACATGGAATCTACAGAAAAGCAGCGATCACAGCGGAATCGTAAGCGAAGAGAACGAGCCCATGAAATGCGGCAGGCACAGGCTCAACAAAAACACAGGCAAAACGCTAATGAAAAAGCCGGGAGTGGGGAAGATGATGAGGTTCCCTCACCCCCTAGGGGACGGGAGAGGGTCAGACACCGGCCCAGGAGGAGGAAAAGTTCACGATCAAGTTCCAACGACGAGGACATTATCGACGGATTTGCCATTTGTAGTTTTGTTTCGTTAGATGCTCTCGAGGTAAGGTCAACACACATAACACACGACAGTTGTTTTGTCACAACACATACATTTGGATTCATTGCTATTGATCAATCAGCTGTTCATGCCGTTGTGTGGAGGGTAAATAAATCAACAGTAGATGATCGCCCAATTTAATATCATATGCTCTTTATCGTACATATATAAAATTGCTTAATTAAATCGATCAAGTTGGAGGTCACAATATTTGAATTATTTACATTTGGCCCGTCGGTTTAAAATTAACATTTTCTGTTCTGTCATCGACATTACACATAAATTAAGGGCTATCAAAACAAAATTGATAATCAACCCAAAAATATGTTTGTGATCATTTTCTACTTTCTATTACATTCTGGTGTTGCTGTTGCACAATGTGTACCAATTCTGTACACTGTGAACCTAGAACTTGTGTGCGCTTTATCACATGTTTACTACGTACGAATGTTATGATCGAAAATTGTTTGTTTTGATTATCTGTTGATTTTGCCCTCGGATCCATTCAGTAATACAACCACCTGAAGTATGAATTGAATGTGATATCAAAAATGTATTCCAGTGAACACCGCTTATTATTGGACAAAACATGTCTTAAAATGCGCGTCTGTTTGTCCGCATGTTCAGAGACGAATCCCGATGTTGGCACTATTGTAAGCCGTGTTAACAATAACATGTCTTTTGCTAGGATACCCCCGATGTCATATTCATACATTTAGGTAGAATACAGACACGTACATGAAGCATTCTTCAACTCGCAAGGCCTGCATGCAAAAGGCTTGAATATGTGATGTCAACACCGTTATTTCTTTATGTAACTACAGTCCAACTTCGGTTATCCGACTCCCTTTTATCCGGATAACTCTGTTATCCAGCTGAATGAGCCCAAAAGAAAACAAGTTATTTTTACAGCCTATCACCTTATTTTCACACTCTGAAGCATTTAAGGCCGTCTTTGGATGTTGGTAGTGCTGTTGGGTACTTAAATAATACATTCTCACTGTAATTACTTTAGTACCCTTCTATTGTCCCAATTTGAGCAATTCAGGACAGTCAATGCAGAATAACACATTTATACATGTAATTCGCTTATCCCGATTTATCACTTATCCATCCGGCCATTGCTTGGTCCCATTATGTCCGGATAACAGAGGTTGGACTGTATATTACGGGGGTTTACAGGTCTTGGATCATGTACACATAGACGATATGCGCGTCCAAGCCTTCCGCCATATTTAAGTACAATATAGTTGCAGGAAAAATAATGCAGACTGGAGCCTAACGGCTGTATCTAGGAAGGAGCATGATATAGATGAGAACCATCCACTTCAAAGTATAATTATATTGTAAGTGTAAGTGCTAGCGTAATTTGCAACCATCATCCAAGGATCATGAAGGTATTAAACTAATAGGCCTACTTATAGGCAAGGCTCAAGATAAGCGGGCGCTGGGCGATTTTTACCCCTCGGTCCTTCCGCCATAGCGCCCGGTAATGCTTAATAATAAACAACCGAGCGCTGATATTTTGTCCAAACCAGCGCCCGTTGACGATCGGGAAGCTTGCCCAAGACATCGAATTTCGAGTTGACAATGCTGCCACGCTGGATTTAATTAAAAAGTTAGCTCCTGGTAGACTGAAAGTAGCTCCTGGTTCTAAATAAATCCCATGATCCGGGCACTACTTTTGAAAAAAAGTAGCTCCCGGTAAAAAAAACTGTTATCTTGAGCCTTGCTTATAGGCCCTTATTACTTATAGATTGTATTAGAAGTAAATGCTTAATTTATGGCAAAAAGGTAAACAATATTCTAGACCTGATGATCATATACAATACATAGAGACTCAAATCCAATGACCAGATAAAGAAAATATCTTCAAAATTACTGAACAGTTATTGAATCCAGAGTAAGGACTTCGTCTGTATATGATGACGGCTTTTGATGCATCTCTACTAAAGTAGAGTGTGTCCAATGGTCTTACATGTAGGGTAGGGTAAGGGTACCTACATGTAGTTATTTCCCCTTTTCATGGCTTGATCAAGTGCTGTCCACCATTGTAATTTAGTTTTGTCCACCCGCCTCAATATTCCATTTAGTTTTCCAATACCACTGCTGCCACCAATTGTGTATATATCATTGTCAGCATAGACAATCTGCTGTTGGCTGTCCTCTACATGTATGTTTTGATCAAGCGCCGTCCACCATTGTAATTTAGTTTTGTCCACCTCCACCTCATATTTCCATTGAGTTTTCCAATACCACTGCTGCCACCATTTGTGTATATCATTGTCAGCATCGGCAATTCGCTGTTGGCTGTCCTCTATATTTTGATCAAGCGACGTCCACCATTGTAATTTAGTTTTGTCCGCCCCCACCTGGTATTTCCATTGAGTTTTCCAATCCCACTCCTGCCACCAATTGTGTATATCATTGTCAACATCGGCAATCTTCTGTTGATCATCCTAGTGTCGTCCACTATTGTAATTTCGATTTGTCCGCCCCTACCTGGTATTTCCATTGAGTTGTCCAATCCCACTGCTGCCACCAATTGTGTATAATCGTTGTCAACATCGGCAATCTTCTGTTGACCGTCCTAGTGTCGTCCACCATTTTAATTTAGTTTAGTTCGCGCCACCTCATATTTCCATTGAGTTTTCCAATCCCACTCCTGCCACCAATTGTGTATCACTGTCAACATCGGCAATCTTCTGTTGATCATCCTCTGTGGCTTCCTGTCCACCATTGTACATGTAGCTAATAGTAATAGTTTGTCCCTCCACATTACCATTGAGTTTTCAATCCCACTGACTGCCACCAATTGTGTAAGTCACTGTCACTAATTGTATACATGTAGGGCAGTGGTTCTCAACCTTTTAACTGGTGGTGACCCCATTCCAGAAACCAGTATCAGAGCGTGACCCCTTACAGAACAAAGTCATGTGTGTTTACTATGACAACATAGAATTTTGTCAAATTAGACTAGTCCGTGACCCCTCAAAAAGTGCGTCGCGACCCCAGTTGGGGTCGCGACCCAGAGTTTGGGAACCACTGATGTAGGGTGTAGTGGTTGATGAAAACATGGAGAAAGAATGGTCATTAGTCCATGTATTGTAAACGCACACAAATTACACAACCATTGTATTTTGGTCCCCAGATCTTAAAAATATATGAGGTCATAATTATTATGTCTGTACCTCTGTACAGTGATCTCAGTGCATCTGTTTACATGCAGTATCTGACTGACAATGGTGGCTTATAAAGTGCTATAAAATTGTGTTTGTACATTATTTTCATAGAGTTTGCGTGACTGCTTCCGATCCGATCCCACTTCTGTCACCAATTGTAGTCAGTGCCACCAATTGAAATTGTGATGTAGTTGTTGATTGATTATATAAAGCCTATGATTACACGTGAACACTTTTCAGTGCCATGGCACACAGATTTCTATTATAGATAATTGTCCATAGCTATCTTGCACAAGTAACTTCATTGCACTATAGATATGTATGCAAATTCCAGAGACAAATTTGCCATAATTCACTCAAAAATGCTTGATATAGCATCCCACAATATAACATCCCACAAAGTGATGTAAAGTGATTGTAACTTAAAATCACTCATATCAATTTTATGTGCACATACGTATAATGTATGTAGGCGAAACTAGTCCCTCCATGTATGACACCAATTCATAGTGTGCAACCATGGTGCAACCCACGCTTTATAAAGCGTGGGGTACAGAATTGCCGAATTTCGTAAAAAGCGTGGGGTTGTGAGTTATCTGGTTATAAAGCGTGTTTGTATAAAAGCGTGGATTAAAAATAAAAAGCGTGCCATAGCCAGCTGAAGGACTTGAAAATACATTTCTATCGATGTATCAAAAGTTTACCGTCACACCGCCAATCAGCGTTAAAGCCCCAGGCATCTACTAACTGTTGGACAATTTGACTGTAAATCTTAATATATATTATTTACAAAATACAAAATCTATGGTGTTAATTCAATAAAAGATGGGCATCGTCAAAATTACATTTTTACGTTTCTTATCGATTGTCTTTGTTTAAATCAACTGATTTATACGAACAATATTTGAAAATACATTTAACCATATTTTTGAAAAAGAATCGGAGTCTACTGAACATTGATATCAAGAGTAAAAGGCATTTAAAACATTTGGTATTGCAGCGCCCTCTATGTCTCAAATGTGTCAGATTGGCAGATTGGCTGGATTAAGCCACTGGTGGAATGAGTAGATGCCTGGGTCTTTAACGCAAGTGTTTTTAAAATTTAGTATGCACATGCATTCTGATAGTGTTAGGCCATTTACATGTACGTCGAGGAAAGAATCCCGCGTGCAATATTATCACGTGGATCAGAATTCGGCAACCCAAACACGCAAACATCGGCTGTACAGCTTTTGATTGTAAAAAAAAAGCAAAAAGGGTGGGTTATAACTTTTCAGTATCAAATGTGCTTTCATAAAAAGGGTGGGGTAAAAATAAAAAAGGGTGGGGGTAAAAACACCACTGCACACAATGCAACTGCAATTGGTTGAAGTATCCAGTGGATCCTTGGTGTAATTCTCGCCTACTTACCATTTCAAATTGATATAAAGCCCATGAACACTATTCAATGCCATGACACACCGATATCTATTATAGATAATTGTCCATAGCTTTCTCGCACAAGTGATTTCATTCACTGCACTCTAAATACGTACTGCAACTAACAAAGACAATTGCCATAATTCACTCTAAAATGCTTGATTACTTTAGCATCGCACAAAGTGAAGTGAAAATCACACACATGATTTTATGTGCACATACGATACGAAAGGTGAAACTAGTCCCTACATGTATACTGTTGGGACTTGGTGTACGTATAATTCATTATTTATTAACTACATGTATTATAGCCCTCTGTCACCTGCGCTCCTGTTGCAGCACTTTTGTTTGCATTGCGTATTCTGATTACCTACATCTTTTGAGCCCCCATTCAAAGTACCATCAGGATATACTGGTGGCCGATTGGTTTAGTTTGGTAGGCGTCTGTCTTAGTATACAGAAGATCAGGGGTTCGATCCCACCCACGCTGGTGAATCTCCTTGTTGCTCTATTGGACTAATATAAATAATGGTAATCGATTGGTAAATGCCTTGGTTATTGACCTAAAAGTGCCCTTAAATTATGTGCTTCTTTTGACAAGCTATAATAATATCACCCAATGATCTTACAAGATTTGTGACCACGCTAAGGATAAAGACTACTTATCTGTACTTATCTGAATTTAGAATTGGTAAACATTTAACTCAAATGTAACTGTAAACATGTCTAGAGAATATATCTGGGGGGGGGGGGGGGGGGGGGGAGCTAGAGGACCAAAGATTTCCAGACATTCCCTAAAAGCACATTTAATCTGAAGCCAAAGTTTACAACAAAAGAGGATTTTGTGTGATTTCTCTCCAATTTGATTCTAAAGCAAGCTGTCATGCCAAGAATTTACAAAAATTAGTAGACACATCATTTCTCTTATTGATAAATGTAAAACAAAACAGCTGGTATTTCTAGGGCACTGCACTCTTTATTGATATCAGCAGGATTTTGGAAAATGTAAATAGGGTACTACTGTATACATGGTAATTTTTGCAAGTGGACATGTAAACTGGAGAATATAAAAATGCAAAAATATTCTTTTGCAATTACATTATAATTAATGTAGAAACCATGAAAGTCTTGCACATTTTCCAAAAACTATAAAAACTATAAAAACTTTACCATTTATATAGTATTTGGCAATGGTATCTACTTTAAAACGCAATCATTTCGCGGGATACTTTATTTCAGGAATTTAAAATTACTGCTATTTTAGCGGGCAATTTAATTTTGCGAATCTGGTCAATTTACTGTAAGTGTAACTTTCAATGCAAAATTGTCAGTTTCGCAGGTATTTAATTTCACGAATCCACATCCCTCACGAAATTCACGAAATTAAGTGGTTTTACAGTATTTGAAAATGGTAGACTCTGAGTATGAGTATGTATCTACCTTTACTATCCTGCAGTCTTGTCAAACATGTACATGAACAAGGTTTCACTTGCTTAGAGGCAGGAATCAATGGCATACCTCAACAGGGATCTGTTAAGCTTGTTAAGAAAATCTGCTCAAGTGTTCATGCCAATATGACCCTTGAGAAAAAAAAGCGTTTATTGTCATTACATCGTAATAAATGGTTTTGTACATAGGGCTGTTTTATGAGAGGGGCAAGCTAATGATCATGTTGAAGTACTACACATCTTTTGAGAATTTAGAAAGAACCCCTCTGTTTGATTTTAATCAGATCCAATTTTCTTGAAAGAATACAATTTAGAAATTATAGGTCTACATTGTATTAAAACAAGGAAGAACAGTTTTACCAACGGTTCAACGTTGTTTTAATTTAAAAGTGCATGGCTCCTAACAAGGTTTTTTTTGTGGGAGTGGAGGGGAGTGGGTGGGGGGATTGTTTAAAAGGGGATCTTGTTTCCAAAATGTGAACATTTTTATCAGGGGGGTTGTCAAAAGTGGACCTTATTACCAAAATGTTTACCTTTTTTCAACAAAAAAGTGTTAACCCCCCCCCCCCATCCCCATGTTTTTGGGAACTTTTGGGGGCATTTTGGAATTAGGGATGGGGGACCAGTTTAATTAACCACTTTATTCCTGTAGCTTTATTTATAACTATTTTTACTTCGTTTTCTTATTCTTTTAATTTTCATGTTTAAAAATAATCAAGTCACCCATTTTCACCAACGAAAAAAGTCAAATCTGCATATTGCAAGAAAAACATATCTACTTTCCTATTTTGATTTTGTTAGGGGACAGGGTAGGGGGGGGGAGGGTGTTACTCATGATATGTGACAGCACATACAGGGGGGATACATGAATTGTAATATAAAGAGCTGCCAAAGCGCTAATAAACATCTCATAAAATATAGATATCATCGGATATGTCGGCAAGTGAGATATTAATAGCAACCGGTGCCTCACTGTCAAGTCAACTTGTGGAGGCTGAAGATGCACTAGGTTGTCAAGTGGGCTTAGGGTATTAGCTTGCAATAGCAAAACAGTCTGTTAAAATTGAATACCCATTATATAGCCCGTGTAGCCCGGGAATGAGGTAACTTTCTTCCAATGAAATTTACAAAAGGTCACATTAGTGAACAAACATGTAGTGTTGTAATGGTTTGTGACTAGCATGTACAGCTGATTTAGTAATTTAGTTTCACATAATTTATATCAATCCGAATGATAAGATCATGTTCCTAACTCAGAAATAAACATTCAATGAAATAAAACATTGAAATATTTAGTATTTAGAAGACATGTACAGGGTTTGTTTTCTACCCATGCTGTTGGCAAATGAAAATATATGGTATTGGAGACTTTTGGGACAATTGACAATTACATTGTTAAAGGAGGGGTCCAGCAAGCACAACATTGAGCATTATTTGTTAGAAAAATAATTATTGAGCCGAAATTGCGTAATTATATAGAACAAAACATTGAATAACAAAAAACAAAAAACAAACAAATACAAACTGCCATCTCTCAACATGCAATTTTTTTAATTCGCGGTGATCGGTTTTTTTTGCTGACAAATGTCAAGGGAAAATTGGTAAATGTCAATTTGACTAATGTTTCTAGTTTTAAAACAAATTTATTCAAGCAATAGTAATATTTTAAAACATTTGGGCCCCTAATTTTTGAGATTTGAGGTTCGGTCACTGATGAGGGCAATATAACATTTTTGTTGTTGCCTCGGTCAGGTTTGGTTTGTGGTTAAATTATATAAATCACAATGGACTATACCCATTCGCCATCACTTCTCATCAACTTGACGAGGATGTAATAGTGGAGGATGGTGCTCATAAAAATCAATTTTGATTGACCTTTTGTTAGATCGCTTACGTGTATTTCGCACTCATGCAGAGATGCAGGTCCGGAAATCATTGTATCATTTTTTTCTTCAACTAGACATTAGTCACGTTCACACTAGGCAGAGTAAGGACGGCGTAAGGAAGAGTAGCGGTGGTTTGGCGTAGCAATCGCGTAACTGATGGAGTAGTGACTGTGTGAACGATGATTAGCGTAGATTAGCGTAAGTTACGCCGCCTTAATCCGGTCGATTTACTCCTGCTTTTTGGCAGGAGTAGCGAGGAATAAGCGAGGTCAGCGTAGCCCCGCCTGGCGTAAATGGCTGTGTGAACGGTACTTACGCTATAAATCGCGCGTAAGTGTGACCTTTTACAAGATCGTGACCTTGGTGATGCTACATGTATATAATACGATATAACGTATTACAAGCTCGCGACTTATGTGTTGTGCCTAGTATATGGTATAACGAAATGGTGTTTTTAAATAAAATCTCGATACATTTTAAAATATATCAAAATAAATAACTGAAATTTCTTTGAACTAAAGTTCAAAAGAAATTTTGAGTTCCTTTAGTATACCTACCACTCCCGCTACCACTGCATGTCTTCAATGGGGACTTTTAAAGAACGACCCATACACTGGGCCCCGCCAAACACTTACACAGTGAGGAATAAAATGGTAGGGTATTCTAAAGCTTACTCAGAAAATTAATGCCTATCCGGTAATATAACGAAATGGGTTTTTAAAGAAAATCTCGATACATTTTAAAATACATCAATATAAATAACTGCATTTTCTTTTGAACTTATTTTAATAAGTTCAAAAGAAAATTAAAGATGTTGTTTGGGCAGACTATTTGCAGAAGCTTTTTGATGTACAATTTAAAATCATGATGATGTGCATAGTCAATTTTTATTTGTATAAATGCGAACAATATAATTATCCTTTCTTCTAAATTTAATTCCAAAATATCAGAACACGCATCAACACTGCGATTTGTAAAACAAAGGTTAAAGCAAGGCCATGCTGCCTATTTCAACACTTACACCAGCAAAGCTGATAATCGGCGTAAGTTACGCGGCGTAGCGATAGGAGTAAAGCGTGTGTGGACACGCGGTCAGAGTAACGAAACTATTTGTGGAATTGTTATTGCTTTTAGCGTAAGTTACGCTTTTGAATAACCACTGTGTGAACGTAGCTATTATACTGTAATGTACAACGAACACACTTTCTTATAGTCTAGATCAGGGGGTCTCAACCTGGTGGTCGTGACCCCCATGGGGGTTGTTTGGGGTTTTCCAGGGGGTCATGAAGGGCTCATAAATATAGGTTTGGGGGAACCGTGTTACATTTCGCTTTAGAAAAGCTTAGAAAAATCCAAAAGAAACGGCCAAATATGCAAAATTTCCTGCTCGCTACCCATGATCCAAACTAAGTAGTTTCATTTATGATATCCGGCTGGTGCTTTTTTTTCTTCAATTTTTGTTTTGGGGGTCACGGTACTTACCAGGAATGTCAAAAGGGGGTCGTGGGGCAAAAAGATTGAGAACCACTGGTTCTACAATTTATGCTTAATTAATTTTATTCCATCTAATTTCTTTAGCCCTTCTTCAAAGTCTAGTGTCATTTTCATGTATCTGCATTACATCACTCAGCTGCAGTCAGTGACCCATTAAGAAAAACCCTCATAAAAATACATTATAAATGGCAATTTAAAGAGGATGTTTAGAGGAGGTTCTTTACTCAATCAATTTTGATTGACATTTAGTTATATTTAAATTTTACCCAATTTGTCAAAATATTGCTATTTTCTGCTCAAATAGATTGCTTTTAAACTATTACATCACACTAGAAGCTTTAGTGAAATTGACATTTACCAATTTTGTCTTGTCATATGAACCACTGTCTGGCAGTAATATTTGTCTGACCCAAGCAGCGAGC
Organism: Ophiura sarsii; assembly: GCA_035610835.1. Taxonomy (NCBI): domain Eukaryota; kingdom Metazoa; phylum Echinodermata; class Ophiuroidea; order Amphilepidida; family Ophiuridae; genus Ophiura; species Ophiura sarsii. Next base: position 43,664,105 of record CM069458.1, on the reverse strand, counting down.
GAAATGGTTCACAAAATTGGCAAAGCCTGAAAAACAAATCCTACCAAAATTACTGCTTTTGCCAATTTACATAAGGCGAAATAAAAAGAAATCATGTTTAGCGTCTCCACCTGCTACCTTTTTAGGGGCCACCTCCTTTTGTTCCTTTTTTTAAATTAAAAAAAAAAAAAATCATATTTTTTACCTTTAGCGCACCTTGTATGAAGCTGTTTGCCCCGTGAAATAAACTGGTTCTCTACGTCTCAGAACTCGGAACAAGACATCATTTTGGTCTCATTTTCTGTTTCATCTTGCCCATAAGAAGCCAATATGTAATTTCATGAGTCCAAGTGGCGGTCATTTTGAAAATAGCAGGCAACCATCTTGAAAAATAGCCCGGCTTGACAAAATGTGTCGAGTGGCCATTTTGGAGTAAGAAAGAAGGAAAAAAGGGCCTCCTCCTTCCTCTTTTTCAAAAAGGCAGGACGCTAAACATGTTTTATTTTGTATTTTGCCTAAATGCACATTGTCAGCATGATGAAGGAATGTTCTATGGGGATTTCCTGTCTCTCTCATGGAATACTGATATGACATGGATTATGCAACTAAACTGTCTACATACCCATTACACATTTTGAATTGACAGTACTCTTGGGTATGGTTTATCCAGGTTGTTGCAAGTGCGAGTATATTTAGAATTAGATAACATCAGATTAAAGTTGAAGAAATTGCTTGTTTTTTGAGCTGTAACATGATATTAGTTGCGAGTATTAATGATTAAAATTTCCTTATTTGTGAAAAGGGGCCATGGTTATACATATGACTATGAGACTTATTCGATGGGGACTGTTGGCCTAACACTTCCAACTGGTAAAATTCGCAATATTTGTTAAAACTGAAACATGATGGATGCCTCAAAAGTCAAATTAGACATATTAACTAGGGATCAACCGATGTGACATTTCCCTTCCGATACGATAACCGATAATTAATTTATAATGTCAGCCGATATCTGATCCGATCCGATACTTTTATTAAGTCCTTATAAAATAGGAAATCACTTTAACATATTGTGGGGGATCGACTCAAAAAGGTTATAATTAATGGAGAAAAACACGGATTACATAATGTATATTAGCAAATAGGAAATAATGGAATAATGGAAAAAATTGTATTCAAAGAACCTGAAAATGCATATTTAACAGACAAGTTTTGGCATAAAAAGCCATTGTTGTTGTTTTCATTGGCAAGCAATATGGGTGGGTGGCAAGGACAATTTTCTACCGATTCCGATATTCGTCCAATATGTCTAAATATCAGGCCGATCCGATAACTGGTTGATCCCTAATATTAACCCTAATTCCCTGGGTGTGTTTTTGTAAATTAAATAAACAGAGGCAGGGGGGGGGGGGGGGGGGGGAACTGGTCAGATTTAAGGGGAAAATCAGTCTTTGCATCCCCCAGGGATCGAACCCAGGCCATGTGTGTGTGCATGCAAGTAAGATACTCTACTCTAACAACTGAAAAAGTTTTTTTCGCAAGTTGATAGCCCGACGGAGCGCTGCACGAGTTAGACCAGCTGAGCACGCTGTGCCAAATTGCAGCAGTCAATTTCACGTAATGTTTCTAGTGTGATAATAGTTTTGAAACTATTTAAGCAAACTTATTCATCTCTAGCAGAAAATAGTAATATTTTGACAATTTGGGTAAAATTTTAAATCTTAAAAATAAAATTAAAGAGAAGTGTTCTGATCGCGGCCCGATTTTCAACTTGATGTTTTCTATATTTTACATGAATGTTCATCCTTAAAATTGTCACATAACTCCAATGGTTATAATTTTAGAAGCACAAGGTCATAGGAACTTTGCCCATTGGCCATTGAGTAGTACACAAACTGGCTGGTGGTTAACCACCTTTGGCAGTAATTCAACACATTTTAGCCTATAATTTCTAAATGGAACATTTCTATTTTCTGGCCCCTCAGATTTTACAGACATAATGAGAAAAATATGGGGATTCTTCTAATATCAAAATATCTTGATCCGACAAAAACAAAACATAGCCACAAAAAAATAATCGAAACATACACCTTTAAATGCGACTATGGTTTTTGAGATTTTAAGGTCAGTCGCTGAGGGCAACACAATATTCTTTTTGTTGCCTCATCTCCCCTCATATCTTTATCATTTGTGATGCGATCTGTGAAAACCCGCCACATGGTGGCATTTTTCATATTGGAGATATTTATATCATAAGAAAGCTAAAACTGTGCTGATTACAGAACTGTTTCAATCATTTTTCTACGATCACTACAAAAAAAGTTATGAGTGAATGATGATTGTGATGTCACCAAAAGCTACAAAACAAGAAATCATGAAAACAAGCCAAAAAAGATACATAATTCAATATAATAACATTATAAGGTTAATAATAAGAGTGACTTAAAGGTAGATGACCCGATCACATTTTCGTAACACAGAATTATTTCAAACATACGGAGATTTTCATATCATATGAAAGCTCGTATTTTTCTCATCATCATACTGAAATTTGACGGCCTAGATCGGTATAATTACGGAGAAATCGATGAAATAACGTCGAATTACCGCGAATGGTGGTATACCACCGATATAGTTTGTGTACAACTCAATGGGTACAGTTCACGGCATCTTGTGCGTCTAAAATAAGAACCATTAGAGCTATGCAACTCAAACTTTGGAACACGACTTTTTTAAGGATGACCTTTCATGTAGAATAGAAAACTTCAAGTTGAAAATCGGAATATGATCGGGTCATCTACCTTTAAGTAAGTTTGTCAAGGTGAAATTTCATGAAAGATGATGACACAAAGTACTGGAAACTAATTTTCTTTAAAAAAATCTAAAAAAAAAGAAAAGGTTTTTTTATTTTTTATTTTTTTATTTTTTCTATTTTACCCATAATCCCTAGTTCACATTTTGCGACATCCGACGGGTTTTCTCAGATCGCATCACATTTGGATAATGATCCCATATCAATTCGATACCATGCAATTTCCCACACCTTCGGTTCTCACACAGTAAACAAAAACAAATCGGTAGTAGTCGGATGATCTGTATAAGATCCATGTTATTAAACTGCCCATCAGACCAATTAAAATATCATCCCGCGCTAATTACATTAACGAAGCCCCTGCTAAATTGGCCGATGTGCAGTGGGTTAAGTCTGTTTAGAATATTAAGCCAAAGGATAAATTGTGAAATCATCCAGAAAATGTCAAGAGTTATAAATTGAGTGTGTAGTGTACATGAGGCCAAAAATGATATAAAATTGTTATGTTGCCTTCCCTCAGCGACCGACCCCAAAATCTTAAAAAATCAGGGTCACATTTTTTATTATGATTTAAATTTTACCCAATTTGTCAAAATATTACTATTTTCTGCTAGAAATGAATAAATTTGCTTGAATAGATTGCTTTTAAACTATTATCACATTGACATTACCAATTTTGTCTTGTCATAAACCATGGTCTGTCAGTTATTGTCAGCTAATTTTTTTAAAATTTTAAATCGACCGACTTTTTGGCACTTGAGGGCAACGCAACAATTTTTTTTGCCTGAGTGTGTGTGTACATGACTGTAGACTGCTGCTATCCATTTACTGTTTGTTTGTACTTGCACGCTTTGACATTGAACATGAGTAGTCCGTGGCCAGCCAGGATATTTTGCGAAATGCCATGCAGGAAATTCATGTTGGTTTAAACATGACAAGTAGGCAGTAAATGAAACCGGTATGGGCAGTTCTCGAGAATTAGATTTTTGTCATGGTGCCTACAGCGACTTGTTTGTTTTGGATATCTGAATTATTGGGGGGGGGGGGGGGGGTGGGTGGGGGGGGGCTCATATTTGCTGGTAAAGATGGGCTTTAACACTTTCCACACGGCTGATGCCTGTTGCTTGGAAAGTAGTAAGAACCCTTTTTTTGTGGTTATTTGTATTATACACATAAGAGTTATATCTAGAACAAATCTGTTTTTTATTCAACCTTGGGTGCAGAAATAAACAATTTTGACAAACATTATGGCGGCCAAAGCAATGGCGTTAATTAATGATAATTCAGATTCTTTCCTAAATACTTACCGTCTCCAGAATATAAATTTGCAAGTCAAGTCTCTGATTACAAGTAATAGACGAGGCCAAGTGCCATTTTGGAAAATAATCTTTTAGCATTTTTTCACTAATAAGGCAAAGTAAAAATCCAAACATGTTTAGCGTCCTGACGTTTTCAAAAAAAAGGAGGAGGCCCTTTCCCCCCTTTTTGCGATAAATTTGGCAAACCTTGAAGATGAGAGGCATTGTTAAATTGTTTTTATTTCATGGTTTTTAGGGGTTAGTCGCCACAAAACTTGCTTAAAATGCTTATAAAAAAGATGCAAAGTTACAAACATGTCAAACTCTGAAACACTCTAACAAAAAAGTTATGAATGAAATAAAGAAGAAAAAAAAGAAAATTGAAGAAAACTCGAAAAAGGAAGCGGGAGGGGATGCCAAACATGTTATTTTTTTTATTTGGTCTAATAGTACTTACTTTTTTGTCAAAAAGTAAAAATGAAAGGAAGGGCAAAGGTTTAGGTTGATGATCTGCACTGCATTGGTTGACACATATTTGTACACTATTTGGTTTGTCACAATAGTCTATTGTGTCTTGCTACTTGATAATAATAAAGTCATACAGGCATACACTTGCATGGTAAATAGTCAACTATTATTCACCTCACTGAAAGGAATATTATTGATTGGCACAATGTGTTATAAAGTGCGTTCAGACGATTGGCGCTAACCTAGAGATTATCGTCAAATTCGCTGATCTTGAGATTAAACTCTTGGTTAACAGCCGTGTGAATCAGGTCTTGGCTAACCAAGGTGTTATCATAGTTAACATATAACTCCTTCTAACCTCGAGTCTAAAGCTGGAATTTTAAACCCTAAAAGATCTAGCGGTTATTAAACTAGTCCTGAAGCACTAACCGAGAATTAGCCGAGAATGTCTGCCGTGTGATCCTTCAACTATGTTAACCGCGAGCGAGATTAGCAGAGGGTCAACGCATTACTTCCAGCAATCGGAGAATCGCACGACCTTGAGTTAGTCTCGAAGCCACCGCAGTGGTATCGCTAGACTTGAGGCTATGATTGTTATCTGGACAGGCACTCTGGATTAGCGGTATAATTTGTTTAAGCTTGAGACTAACTAGTCTCGAGACTAGTGACCGGCTGAACAGACCTGTAATGCAGTTAGATATAAATGAATTGTGGAAAATGATGCAGCATAATACTAGAGAGAAGTGGGTGGGTGATTTTTTATTGAAACGTCACAATTTTAACCAGTTTTATGCTGCTTTATTGTTATGATTATTATTAATCCATGAGCTGCAAGTGCTATTAAAGCAGCACCGTCATAGCCCATTAAAGACACACACAATCATCTGGAACCGAGAAGTGTCAAGTGTTTTTGTGCAGGGCTCAAATTAATTGAAGGCAACTGATAGTGATAGTTTTATTTCCAATGTATACATAGGTATACATAATCTTTATTTTATTCATGACACACAGGGCAACATAAAACAGCTGTTTTTCACAGAGGCCGTGATAACTCAATATAACGTTTCACATAATACCCTTAGATTACATAATAAAAACATATTTCTTGAATCTAATTCAGCATAAGTAAAACAAAATTACATAAATCGAATATTTAGATATGGATAATTACAGCTGACACATTCGTTTATCGTAGCGGTTCACACACTTGGTACTAGTTAACACTTTCCATGCAGCAGGCGTCTGCGGACGACAGTTCCAAAATGTCACAAAATGATTCAAAAATGTCAACATTATTGAACTTCATCACCGTATTCGGACTCACCATGAGAAATGCATTAAAATTAGTACAAACATGCGTACTATTGGTTCAGTAATTCTTGAGAAAAGACTTTAGGAAAGGTTTCTGAAAAATCCGTTTTGTATGGCAAAACTAATAGTCACATGGAAAGCGTTAACATTATCTACTTGCACTAAAAATGTTTTTATTATACAACTTCCTGCCATTTGCAAACAGTAAGTGCATTTGGTGCTACTCAATTGACTCTTTATTAAAATGGGCTTACATGATTTACCGAAACTACTTCTAGTTTGCTACCTGTATTTTTGTTGCATTTTCTAAAAATAAAACATTGCATTTTTCTAATATCTTTCTTACATTTAAAAAAAACTTCAATCAAAATGGCATTCTCACTCATGTTGTTCATATTGTCCGAAGTGCTGTAGGATGCTGTGTCCACAACCAACAGATAACCCTAACCCCGGTTTAGGGTTGTTGACCGGGATCACGATTTTCGAGGAAAAAACGCCAACTAAATCTCCGGGATCCTGCCGGGATCGGATCCGGGGACCCTCCGTTCTCAAGCCCCATATCCCAACCACTAAGCCACGGCCCTCAGCTACACATTCGCGCAGTATACTGCGCTCACTATATAGGCTCGGTTGACTACGTCATCGAAAACCGACGGCGCATGCGTTTGGAGAGGGACTTAGGATTAGCATTTTTAGCACTCAGGAGGGTTAGGGTTAATAGCCCAAATTGTTGTGGGCCCTTAGAAATACATTATTATAGTTTGATCAGTTCCAAATTGGCAAAATTCTTACAGCAGCGAATGAATACAGAAGGATGCGGACTCGCATGAAGGCAACAAGCGAATTGCGGATCATATATGTGTGATACGTGCATGGCTATAATCATGTCAGAGTGGCCATAAACGTGTGCATACTGCATACGCTTGGATTACTTTTGCGCCTGAATATATTGTCGCCAATTTGGAACTGATTAAAATAAACTATAGCATATTTATTTCACAGAACTGAAATAACTTGGCCAAATGACAAATGACACAGTTGACATTCAAAACCTCGTTCGTCACTGCTCTGTCAAAACCAGGTATGTTTTTCAGTCCTATCAGCATGTATAAAGTAAAACTGCCCAGCAGTTGTGCATAGGAAGTGTTGCTTTATACATGTTCAGGGGCAAGAACTCTTGCCAGGTTGAGATAGGTGTGTTTTGGCCCTTGAACATTTTTAGTACAGACTGCCCTTAGGGTATACATAGAAAGTATTACTTTATACATAATACATACAAGTATTTGTGATGCGCTATTCCCCGAGGCTCAAAGTGCTTACAAAAAATATGCAAAATAACATTTAAGTTACCATAATAATATATAAAGAACAAGATAAGATGGGGAACAAATATGTCTTGGCAGCCTTTTTTGAATGCAATAACAGAAACAGACTGCCGAATAAATATAGGGAGATCGTTCCATATACATGCTGAAGGGCCAGATGGAGATAGGTTTTTAAAGAATAGCGACAACAATATATGAATAAGTGCCTCTCATGGTTTATGTAGTTCAGTAATGTTTGCTGTGAGAGTCACTCAATCAGCTGTGCTGAGTGAAAGAGAGAATTCAGTGAATCAATATTAATCTATACCAATCAATGTAATTGCTTTAATATTGAATCTAAATACCATGTCATTTTACTTTTCAATTCAATCGAAAAATTTGTTTTTGTTATGTACACAAGAGAGGTATTTATGAATATGATCATTCAATTTGTGTTTATTAGCTATACTTATCTCTCTTGTTTGTATTACTGTTTTTTCCTATCTTTTGATGTATCTTACTTTATATTTGTTGGATGCACCACCATCTGTTGGTGGGTGCCGCTGTTTTCCGAATAAATAAATTTAAAACTAAAAAAACTAAAAAAACTATTAATAGGCAGTTCTTATAAAGTGCTCAACAAAAGAAAGTCATACAATTGGTTTAGGTCAATTAAAGTAACTTTTGATTGTTTTCTAACCAAACAGGCTAGATAGACATTTGTATGAATCTACATTTGAATGAATCTTTTAGGCACATTTTGATACCAAACATAACACCTAAGATAAAGATAAACCATGTTTAGCGCCATTTAAAAAAAATTAGTCACTTTTCAAAAGTCACATTTTCAATTACTACACGGGAGAAAAATGGGTGTGTGCGAGGTTCACCCCGTGTGTTACACTGTTATTAACCAAGATTGACCGGCTGGCAATGGACCGCACAGTGCAGCCATGTACACTACCCTGCACTGGGCGTACATGTACACTTTAGTGAGCGGGATATTTGATTCCGAACATAAAGGGCATTATGTGCTTGTTAACAATTGGTGTTTTCTTCCGCGTAGTGTATTGAAAATGTGACTTTTGAAAAATGACTAATTTTCTATAAATGGTGCTAATCATCGTTTATCTTTGTCGTTAGGTGTTATGTTTGGTATCAAAATGTGCCTAAAAGATTCATCCAAATGTCTATTTAGCCTGTTTGGTAAAAAAATAATCGAAAGTTAATTTAAATGACCTAAACAAAGTGTACAACTTTCTTTTGGTGAGCACTTTAGGTAGGTCTAGTGCTGCTTTTGTAAGCACAGTACCAAAGCGCTTTTTGATCAATTGTTATTTTCTAATGATCAAAACCCTTTTGTCTCTACACTTTATAGGAGGCTATAGTAAGTGTCAAAATACTATGGACATAATTAATTCCAAGTATGCTACGTACGTGTGTAAACTCGGAGATAGGTTTTAACAGAATAGTGACAACAATAATTGCCATGTCGTTTATCCGACGGATAACCAAGATTTTGACACCAAAAAGTCGAACTGTCAATTTTCCCACACAGAAACAAATAAACAAATTCTCGTTTTTGTTTAAGAGCTCAACAAAAGATCCCCCTTGTCTATCTGCATTGATAAGCTCATCAAATCAGTCAATTGATAGGTGGGTATTTTTGAAATAAACATGTCTTTGAAGATTTACAAAAATATTATATAATTTTTTGAATTGTCAAAAAAATGTCACATTTTCAAAACATGTCAATATTTGTCACAAAATGTCAAATTGTTTCAATATATCAAACATTTTCAATAAATAATCTAAAATTCAATAATAATTGTTGATCAATCACAATCAGGCCTATAGAATAGTTTTTGTATGGCCTAATTGAACGTTTAAATACCTTCCTGTGCACATTAATCATGGCAGAAATTTTGCTGGCACTGTGTGTATTATTGCTTTGTGTGTGTAAACTAGTGTAGCATGGCCAATTTGACCAATTTACTCAATTCGTAATTGTAGCTTTGATTTCATGGTTAGTGTTTGATAGAACAATAGATCGGGGTCAATGAATTGTAAATGGCGGTTAATGAAAATGAAAGGCATTGTTAAAAAGTATGAACAAATTCTAGCCCACAATCATATCTCATTTCAGTTAGGATTCCGGTGTGGAGAGAAGGAATTATGATGATGTTCTAATTACATGATAAGGAGTTGTGTGGCAACTGCCACACACACAATCCTAGATCTAATTGATTCCCTGGATACAAGGAGGAACCCGAGAGAGTACCAGTCAGGGGATGTATAAGTGCATCTTACACGACCCCACCCCACGCCCCTCCAACAGTGTACTGCTCACTTTCTGTTTTTACGGGACAAACAGCGTATGATTAGAATGAACCCTAACCTTACCAGAGGCCCCAAAAGGCCACAGCAAATAGCTGCTGTACCGCATGCTTCACCATTCTATCTTGTGGCACGATCCAGCAAGCTGCCAAATGGTCTCGATAAAGGTAATTTCTTTGAGCTCCCCCCGTTAGCGCAATCTGTTAGGTGTCCTTCACCTGCAAGTCCCGGGTTTGATCACCGACGACGCGGGCAAACAGTGATCTTTCCCCCAAAATTTGACCTGTTTTTCTCCCCAGATAGTTTAATTGTTCAAAACTTGATTAGGGAGTTAGGGATAATGCATTGGTGTTTAGTTAATGAAAAGCCTTGGGGAAAAACAGCGGCTCTCCCCCACCCCCTCACCCCCAAAAAAAACCAACACACACCAAACCAAACAAACCACAAAACACACTAACCAAAAACCCCTATGCTATTGATAACTTCTAAGACTCAAAGGGACAAAACCTGGTTTATGTTTTTAGAATGTTAGCTAATTCATTGGTTCTTTGATTTTCAAAAGGTGCTTACAAAAATGAAAATATATAATAATAATAAAAAAAATCTTACGTCGCACTATTTTAGAATATTTTTCGGTCAGAAAGAAGACGATTATAATGATATCTCAACTAGAATGACATCTCAACTAGAATGACACTATGTGCATTATGTTGCAAAATCACCTGTGAACTGTTTGCAAGCTTGTGGAGCATATAAGGCCAAAAAAAAAATGTTGTGTTGCCCTCAAGTGCCAAAAATTTCAATTCGGGTCGGTTGGTCGGAAATCTTTTTTTTTCTTCAATTTTTTTTTTTTTTTTCATTTTTATTTTTGGCTGAAAAATATATGGTTTATGTCAAGACAAAATTGGTATATGCCCATATGTCAATTTAACTAATGTTTCTAGTGTGACAATAGTCTAAAAAACATTTATGTATGGTTATTTATTCATTTCCAGCAAGGAATAGTAACATTTAGACACTTTTAATCAAATTTAAATCTAAAAAAAAAAAAATGGAAAAAATTGGGGAAAAAAATGTGAAAAAAAAAATGTGAAAAAAAATGTGACCCTAGTTTTTACGATTTTAGGGTCGGTCGCTGAGGGCAACACAACTCTTTTTTTGTTTTGCCTAATGACGCAATGAGTCATGAATAGCAATAGAGGTTATCAATGTAATGGATTAGCAGCCATTTTGTTGGGAATACTAAACTGTGTTTAACACTTTCAACACGGCAGGCGTCTGCAGACGACATTCCAAAATGTCACAAAATGTTTCAAAAATGTCAGAATTATTGAATTTCATTACCATATTTGGAATCAGCATTAGAAATGCATTGAAATAAGTACACACATGCCCAGTACTAGTACAGTAATTCTTGAGATAAACCTTGAAAGTTTGAAAAGGTTTTTGACAAATCTGAAAAGAATCGGCTTTAAGATACAGAGGTTATCAATGTAACGGATTAGCAGCTATCTTGTCGGGAATACTAAACTGTGTTTAAGATTTTCTGAAAGAAGATGCACCTGTTTCATGATATGTATTTTCAATGAACTGGAGGACGTCATGCACCGTCTCTATTGAACGTAGACTAGGCCTAGTGCGAATCCTATTTTGTTGCCTGTTACGCCTGGCTACGTGGATAGCCTCTATTGTAGCTTACAAAACTGTAGTATAAAGCGTTGTAATGTGGGGAATATCCAGATCATACTTGCGATATCCTGATAGTGATTTCAGTCAAATTACTATTATGATTGGCAAGAGAAATAAAATACACTAGAACAACTGGCTTTAAATGATAGCCCTCCACTAAAACCCAGCCTATCCAGGGAAATACTATACTAAGATAGAATATAGAAACACTGAGTCAGCCATCCTCTTAAGCTGAGCCAAAAGACCATGGGCAGTTCTTGGATTGGGAACAGTTTTTCTAGGCTTAGATACAGAAGTCCCAAGGTAGGACTTGCTTTATGATTGATTAGACGAAACAAATCAATGTATTTGGGCAAGGGAATTGCAATGATGGTTGAAAAATATTGGACTAAAAATGTTACGAAAAAATCTTGCTCCCTTGCATGCAACCACATTGTAGTAATCATGTTTCAGACTCATTTCGATGGCAGGATTTCTCGATGATAATGATAATCCAATTACATGATACCGAATGTTGTGAAAACAACCGGCTTTCTGTTTCCATCCAAAAGATTGATGGGACAAGCAGCTTGACCTGAAAGGTGATCAAAATATGCGTGGTAGAATATTTGCTTATGCGAAATATCTGGCTGGTTTAAATGCATCTGAGCATCAGATATTTACGTGTTTTTTTTTTGGGGGGGGGGGAGCTTTAGGTGGGTATCATGGGTGTATACACTCGAGATATAAGGCATTATAGTGCTTTATAGATTACTTTCCTCACTGTATTTCTCGCCAATAGCGATCAAAACACTCACTACAGGTACATATCTAGCAAATTGCTATAAATAGCGCTCCCAAGGCATTTGAATTAAAGGTTAGATTGTATATCTCTTACGTCAAATAATATAAATGATGATATTTTAATAACTCAATTTGTTACGAGCAGCAAACTGTGGTACAATATCCTTTTGACAGTTCCTGCTACTACTACAACCTACATAACTGTATGCCAATTTGGTTGGATTCCCTGTGTGTTGTTGAACACACATAAAAGAGAGGGGAGCCAAGCGTGAAACGATTTTATCAATAAATGCCTGACAGTGTGTTGTGGCTTCCCTTACAGTCTAATAATAGCTGGAGATTATCGAGTGCTACCGCGCCGCACCACTCAGCAAGCCCGGGCTGTGTGTGCGAGCGAGATAGCTGTGAACATGATTCCGAGTTGAATAAAAAAAAATGGAGTGAGAGCGTAATGTAATCAGATGAGGATATAAGTCGTTACAGGTGTCAGCGAAGGTTTAACCCACCTTGTAATTAATTAATAGGTTTTGCGTTAAGAGGCCAACTAATTAATGGTGATGATTTGGACGCCTAGAAAATTATTATTATTTCTGTATAATAGAGTTGCATAATTAGGTCAATGAGGTCATTGTTGGCTGTTAAGGCTGAGTATTGTAAAAAGGTGGATATTTTCGCGCGTGCACTTTTTCGGGCTTTGCCCATTTTGACCAATTTTGCTTGTTTTTATTTTCCGGATTTTGAGCTTCCTTACATAGACCCACATACAGAATGAATATATATTTGCGCATTTTTATTTTCGCGCTTGCTGATTTTAGAGCGAAAAGTGCGAAAATAAATGTAGCGCGAAGATTTTCACTTTTACAGTAATTAAATTTAAATTAATTTGTAAATAACTTGAATGGAATTGATTTTTTACTGCATTGTTGATGTTAAATTAAAATTTGATTTTTGTTCTGAAATATATGCGGGCAGAGCAATAGGATGCGTCCGGTCCAGTCAGTTAAGGTATATTCATTTAATTTACATTTACTTTAATATTTAAGTGTATATAATGCAATATTTGTTAGAAATAATTGTACGGTACTTAAATTATTTTGCGGTATTGCAAATTTTAATATATTTCAAATAATGTCACTTAATATATTTTAAAATTTAAGTGCATTTTATTTCTGAAAAATATGCGAATCAGAAATAGTAAGCTAGCATTTCAGTTTTAATTTCTGGACGAAGATTGCATAAGAAATGACGCTACCAATCCAGTTTGAAAATGAGATATTTTGCATTTTTTTGACAAACCCAAATCAACGCTTGCATGTGGACATTTTTCACAAATTTCCAAAAAAAATATTGTTGGTCAGGCCCGTAGAACAGGGTTTTTCTCCCCGTAAGTGGCGAGCATGATTTCAATGGATGTGTAACATATTCAACAATTCATCCACATTTCAGTCGTACATGTAGCTGTGATAGGACGAGTATGGTACTACAGTTGCTCAGTTATTTTTCTTAGAAACAAACCATTATTTCCGTGTGGCCTGGCTTATAAACCAGATTGACACTGATTTCACAGCAGCAGAGTGGACTCATCAGATTACATCAGTGTAATGAATGGTATTTAGTCAAGGTTCATCCCTGTGATGATTGGTATTTATTTAGTCAAAGGGGGTTGAAGGTGATTTCAGGTAAATACAAGCAAGGTCCTAGGATACAATTGTGTTGAATTAAATGCACGTAACAATCACAGATATTATAGGTATGGCTTGAGGAATGTTATCAGTATCTTACATTCTTACATGTATATGTGACCAGTCATATCCAAAAGGGATAAAAAGCCCCCTTTTGATTTTACTGGTCGCATATTATTGAATTGAAAGCACATAACAACAAAATAGACATGGCTCGAGGAATGTGGTTGGTATGTCTTATATCATGTAGCTAGGCTGCTTTGCCGAATGCCATCTTTTAATTTGAAGATTGGATTGATGTAGATCTTGTGTTACACGTATCGCTCAAGCTCAAGCATGCGATGTATGGCAAAGTTCAATGTGGTGTTTTTTTCAGAGTGTAATTTGCAATCCTTTCCAGTAGTGAAGTTGTGATTCACCTTTTTATCTGTGTGTTTATCACTGGTTGCCATTGTGATGCATTAGGAATCCTTATTGATTTCCATTCTACACATTGCGGCTCAAAATCTGCTTAATTGTTATGAATTCTGGTAGGGACGATTCCCTGTACGAAATAAACTTGGTCATTCAGTTGTCTCTATAAGATAAATGGGTGAACATTAACCTAAGGCCACACATTTTCTGCTTTGTAACTGTCGAATTCCATTCCGCGTTTTTCCGCGTTGTAAGTTTTGCATTTTTCTGTGATTTAATTTTCCCCAAGAAAGCTTAAAATTTAGATCTATAAAACCAAAATAAACACACTTTACATGCAGCTGTGTTCTTACAATGCAAACATAATAATATTCTAGGCCTAAGAATTATGGTATGGAGTTCAGCACGGAGTTTTATATTTAATTATTGTTTGTTTTGTTTTATTACGTATCGTTTTTTGATATTTATATTGTTTTATTCAAGGCTATTTATAAATTTTGTGTTTTGGACGTTTTTTGTGCATTTTTTTCTTCTTCTTTTCATCAAAATGTCGTTTTCCGCGTTTAACCTCAATTCCGCGATAAAATTTGTGACCTTACATTAACCCTAACACTCAGCACACCTTTTTTGCATGCAACCGAGGCGCGGCGCGAAAACGAACCAATAAAATTGCTGCGATAAGCCCGGGATTTGAACCAGGGACCTCCGGCACACGGGGAACAGAATTCCACAACACGCAATGATCATCCAAGCCACTATAGCATCGGTCGATAATTTAAGCGAAAATTCACCCAGGCGCGGGGAGAAGGGCTGGGTTGTGGTATTTTGTGGTATTTGGTAGGGTGAGGGTTAAGGGCACTAAGTATAAAGTCTTATTCTATAGCATTAAATGCTTGCCAAAGGCAGACAATCTTATCCATGGGTTAAAGCAGGCTTAGGGAAAATGAGCTCTGGCGCAAAAGCGCAAAAAACCCTAATAATGGCCCACATTTTTCATTCCACAGCACATTTTTGCAAATGTTGTCTAGATTGAAAAAATAATGGCCATTTATCAAAGATCAACAAATTGCATAACTGTGAAAGTGTTTATTTTGGACCTTGTTTGGTGTGAATTTAGTTTTGAATGAAAACTTACGGTTTTGACAATGAAATAAGAATTGTGAAAACATGGACCAGCGCTACATAGCCGTACAATCGTGTGTATTTTTGACGCACATTGCATATTTTTGTGCAAAAAAGTACACTTTGCCTCAAAAAGTTCTTTTGTCCCCAAAAGCATTTTTTTCATCCCAAAATCGTGTAGCACATTAAAAAATGCAATTCCCTGTGACTTGGATTAAGTTTAAAGGGACATTGCCGATTTTGGTCAATATCCATTATTTTCTGTACTTTTTATTCAATATTTGTTTCAATTGGTCAATATTTTGCTGTTGGTGACTCTTATTTGAAAGGGAGTTTCCTCGTCTTTTCTTTGTGAGTGACAGCAAAGCATGAGGTGGCTTCCCCTTTTGGCAAAGGCTCTAGTCCGTCAGGCTAATAGTCCTAGTCAAGGAACTGAGTAATATCCAGGCAATGACACTCTTACTCGGGCCCTCCCTACCCGCAACTGAAACAATACTGACAACATGTTTTAGTCCTTGGGCCAAGGGGGAATAACGCTGATTTACAGGCACAACCAACCCTATATTTATTTTAATTTGAGATTTCCCCCCTCAATTTCGATAAGATTGATGAATTTGAATAGTTTCACTCTTTATGTTTTATTTATTTATGCTTTATTTATTGAGGGTAAGATACTTCAGTGTACAAACACTGCTTTCCAAGTAGGCCCTCATTTTATGCATACATAAACAGATTATTTACAAAGAAGAAAGAAAAGGTATACACATGAATATATAATACTATACTGAATAATTATAATTTAGTTTGAAGTAGTGAAACATGACTTAAATTGACTTAGTGACATATTCCTCAATACGTATTTTGGGTGAAACATTGTTCCAAAGAGAAGAAGCTCTGGCATGAAATGTACGTTTACCAGAATTGCTATTAGATTTGGGAATCAATAGAGTATTTGATGTATGATTTCTTGTTTTATAAGTATGACTATTATGTACAAAATCAAATTGTGTGTGAAAAAACCCTATTGGACTATTTCCTAAAGATTTCAAAATTAACCACAAAACGTTACGACAAAATGTAAAAAGTTCAACGTGAGAAGTGTCTCTCTGTAGAATAATAATTTGATGTTGTTGCTGTAGATTATTTGATAAAAAAATGTATACTTATTTAATTGTTGATATACCATATAAACCGACACTTTATTAGTGTTAGTGGGGATTCATGCCGGGGGGGGGGGGGGGGGGGGGGGGGGGGGGGGTCTGTAAGAACCCAATAGATTTGTCATTGATAAAAGATAATTTGTGAGAAAAAAGGTCTGATGCAAAATTTGATACTTTATTGAACAATGTTGAAACTGATAAAGGATTCCATAGAATTTGAACGATTTTGGAAACTAGTTTGAACATTTCACAAACAATTTTTCAAAAAACAAAAAAAATCTTCAATTTGTGATTTTTAAAGAAATAACATTGATAAGATAAGAGGTTTGTCTGCCAGCATCTGTAAAACAGACTTTTGTCATCCCTTATGGAAGGAAAGACCCATATTACGGTATTACAGCATGCTAGAATACAAACGATTGATGTAAATCGATACCTGTGATTTGTCTTGTTGATGTAAGGGATGCAGGGATGGGATGATTTGGGCTTAGAAAGTCATCTGTATGGTTTATGGAACATGATCATGATGATAGCAACACCAGGCTACTCTGTTGAACGATCACAAATAAATGTAATGGAATATTTGAATCTGTGGGGAAGATGGTATGGGAGGGCAGGGAGAGGATTGGATGGGTAGGGGAGAGGGTGGGAGGGGTAGGGGAGGATGGGAGGGGTAGGGGAGAGGATGAGAGGGTAAGTGAGAGGAGGGGAGAGGATGGGAAGGTAGGGGATACGATGGGGGTTGGGAGGGTAGAGGAAGAGGATGGGAGGGTAGGGGAGAGCATGGGAGGGTAAAGGAGAGCATTGGAGGGGAGAGGATAGGATGGAATGGTAGGGGAGAAGACAGGAGGATAGGGGAGAGGATGGGAGGGTAGGGGATAGAATGGGAGGGAAGGGGAGAGGATTGGAGGGTAAGCAGGGAGTGGAGTAGAACAAATAGTTGTGATTTTAGACCTATCCTGACACTGATAACTTGGTCATCTAGAGGTCTAGCTTTTTTTAATTTAAAATGGCGCCTCACTTCATTCAATAGGCTGTTTGTCCTTTCAAAAAATACCATTGTCTTTTTACAATTTTGTTTAATAAACCCACGCTTTTTTGATACACCAAAATATGACATTTGGCTCTCCATCTGTATTGCTTCATCTCACCCGTGAAATGGATCAGACCATCCTCCTGCCTACACCAATCTTTGCCTACACAATCCATCCAGCATGTGTCATTTTCCAAGTGTGCTCCAACTGACTGCAAATAATTATAGCAAACTGGTTACAAAGCTTGTTATTGAGTTGTGAACACCAACAAGCAAATTTTTTGATTTTGAAAGGTCACGCCTGACTGAACTTGACTAAGTGAGTGTGAATGATCGGATACGCTGCCACCTGTCTGGTTTTTATGCAGTTTTACCAGAAAACAAGTTGTATGCATCACCTGAGTTAAGTGCTGTACAAGACAACATTTTCACTGGGTTTTATTTTCGTGTATCTTTTACCAGAATCGATATGAACCCATAAAAATGATAACCTTCCAAAATGTTAAAATTGAAGACATGATTATTGAAATTAATAATATTCAAACTGTGAATTTGATATCCGGCTTGATTGTCATAGATACTGGAACTTGTGAACGTTTTTGTTCGCACAAATATTGACTTATTATTTTAAGATAGAAGTGGCAACAACAATGTGGAGTAGCTACTTATTGATTGTGTGTATTGTGGTTGATAATGTGCACATTTTGATACATTGACTTTTTTAAAAAGCAAGGTGTTTTTTCTGGACTCAGAAAAACCTGTTTTGTAATGGTATTTCTCGAAATGAATGAAATGAAGAACAATATCATTAGCTATGTGTCTTGGCTTATTCCGAAATAAACCCCCCGTAAATTGAAACGTTTTCTTGAACCATGAACATAGTGATTTTATGGTGGACACAACATAACGTCAGGCCTGAGAACAAAGAATTGGAAATTGTTACAGTGTTGTTATAATCCTGCCAATGTGATACATCATTAGGCCAAGTAAAATAATAAACATGTTTCTCATCCCTGCCCTCACCAATTTTTTGAGATTTTCAATTTTGTGTTATTTTTCTTATTCCTCACTAACTTTGTTTCATTAAAAGAGATGGTAAGAAATGCTTGGGTATCATATATAACACATTCCACACAATTTTCCAGTCTAGAGGTAGAGCAATGAGGAACAAATAAAATAATGAGGGCCTCCGTTTTACCGGAGGGGGGGGGGGGGGGGGGGTACTCACCCAGACGGTATACGGGGGGGGGGGGTATGATTTTGTGCTGGAAATCCTAATAATGGGTCACTTTTTACAATGGGTCTATTTTCGCGAAAATTGCAAAAATTAGGTCTATTTTCCAGATAATTTGCGAAAATTTGGTCTAAAATGAAGCAAAACCCCTAAAAATGGGTACAGATTTTTCAATAAATCACCCCTAAAATGGTATGGGTTTTGAATCTCCAGCGCACACCCCGACCAAACAAATCCGAGTATTCCCGGGCCGTTTTAATGATATGACACCAAAGCTTCAACATGGAATTTTAACACAAATGAATAATAAATTTATGAAAAAAAAAAATATTAAATGTCTCCCTCACCGATTAAAAAAGAAGAAGGTCCAAACGAGAATCATTAATGTTGTTACTTGGCCAACTCTTTGATTACTATTTTTCTTTGCCTTGAAATGGTTTCTAGGATTGTATTGGCTATCTGTTAAATAATTAAGTCATACGATGCATTTGCGCAAATGAGCACCTAAAACCATGATGTCATTGATACAAGGACTTTCGATCACTGCAAATTTTAAAAATTGCGTGTTGAGAGATGGCAGTTTTAATCGTTTTCATGATAAGTATGATGTTTTGTTCTATATTATACTATGTGGTTTAACTGATTGGCTCTTTCCAATTTGGGCTTGGGCTTGACAATTATTTTTCTAACATATTTAATCTTAATTAATGCACACTGTTTGCTGGACACCTCCTTTAAATATTGTCCTTGTTTCAAAATCTATTCCTAAATACTTTTTGCTTGGTATGTAGAATTTGTTTTAATATCATACAGTACACATTAAAGCACTTTTGATCCAAGATATCATTTTCATGAATAGTATCACCGTAAGGCTAAAAAAAAAAAGTTGACTTGCCCTTTCTGACCGACCCAAATTTTGGAAATCTAGGGTCGCTAATTTTTTTTTTCTTCAAAAACAAATGTAAAAAAAAAAAATGAAAGAAGCACATAACAATAAAGAAAGATGAAAACGTGTTTTTTGAGTAGTATCTGCTTGTTTAAAAAATAAATAAATAAATAAATAAATAAATTAAAAAAAATCACCTTAAAATCATGTTTTTTGTAGTATCTATCCCTGTTTAAATTTAAAAAAAAAAAATCCTAGACCGTCCGACCCTGACTCTGGCCCTGAAAGGGCAAGTCAACTTTTTTTGTTGTTGCCTAAACATACGACTATTTTATTATGGCCCAATCTATATAATGCAGTTGAACTGTGTGATCAATCTGTATCACATACAGCAGACAGTCGTCGTCCGTCCGTATTGGATGCTATCTATACGCGGTTGTTACCATGTAAAGTACAGCGTCTAATGTCTATATCATTGCTCTATGTCTTCCTCATTCAATGCCCATTGAATGTGTGAGCGCTTGTTGTACGTCGCGACGTTTGCTTTCGCTTGCAAGCGAGGAGATGAGATGAGCAGTGTTAGACTAATGATCTGTCGATTAATGCCAAGGGTAAAACGGAATATGTTTTATTGAGTGAATTTTCATTTTCTTTTCGTAAGTGTATTCATTTTCAATGAATGCATACATTGAAATATATTAGTTCTTTATACATTCATGGAAGGCTGTAATTGTAAAATAAGGATATTTACATCCTTAAATACAAACTGTAAAACCTCTTAATTTTGTGAGGGATTAAAATTCACGAATTTTGATACCCGAGAATCTGACAATTTGCAATTAAAAGTAACAATAAAATTTCCAGATTCCAGAAATTAAATGCCTGCTAAAACAGCAGTAATTTTAAATTCGCGAAATAAATTACCGTATTATCCCTATTAAGCGCCCATGCCCTTATAAGCGCCCAACCCCCGTTTTTCTCAATGACTACAAACAAACAATCCCTTATAAGCGCCCACCCTTTTCAATTATTTGTAGCACTGTACAACAACATTTTTTCGCCATGGCGTCCTTCAGTAAAAGCAGTACCAGTACGCCTGGTTCGATCGCCGCCGCCGCCCGCTCTCCCCGATCCCACGGCACTTACTGCCTACGCGTATAGTAGCGCTGATACAAGAGCACTTGAAGCTTGTCGGAACATTGACATTATGTAATGTGGCCACAGTGAGACCACTGCGACGCGCAATGTTGATTTTTTTCCCCCAAATGTTAAACAGTTTACTTTTCGATCGCACATGGTTTTCCGCTAGTGCAACCTTGCCGAATTCGACAGCGTTTACGATAAATTAGTTTAAAAAAGGTAACCTTAATAAGCGCCCACCCCAAAATGACTTTGCTAACTGCTCTGGGTGCTTAATAGGGATAATACGGTACCTGCAAAGTTATAGTGTTTTACAGTAGGTGCAAAGTAGATGGAATTGGAACCAGAAGAATGAAATTAGAACATAGAATATGCGGTGGAATTCTGGAGCTTTGTATCATGTAATTTTATTTTTTATTATATTCTTGAGGTTCAGTTTCTTTGGGAAAAAAAGTTGGCATTTAATATAAAAGTTGCCTGAAATTAGCTTCATTTGGTCTGATGTTAGACATTTCAAGCAAATGAATTATGACATTTAAAATCAACATCTTCGATTGTTTGGGGGGGGACAAAATGGGATGGGGCTCAAGATGACTGATGGGTGGGGGCAGGGCAAGTGGGGGTATCCCCCATCCCCCAGGGTGCCTCCAGTCCAAACTGTAACTGGTAGTTTGTACTGGATCTTGCATGTGAATTGAGAGGTCGATGAGCTAATTTTATAAGGCAAGTTGCCCAAGTGTACAGCCACGACATAAGGGGTGCAGTTGTGTCTCAAAGAATAAGTCATCATTTTGTTTTGTTTTTCCATGCCTAATTCTATCAATATCTAAAAAATGCATTTTATCAACAACTTCACCTTTGTACTTGCCTTAGAAAGTAAGCAACCAAATTAGTTTTGTTCGGACCCTTTTTAGCCTATAAATACCTACAATTTGGCATTCAGAATCAGATGTATTCAGGGCATTTTGTGCATAATTGATTTTGTAGACAAATTTGCTGTTAGTTTCATTATGTAGCTGCTGGGGAAGTATGAAAGAATTTTGAATTACTAGTAGTAGTAGACCAGTTAATCTTTACCCATTCATGCTACAGTAAACACCTGGATCTAGTCACCTGGATCTAGTGCAATACTACATGACCAGGTGCTGGTAAAATTGAACAGTTCAGCATTTGTTGAAAGCTTATTATTTGGAAGAAAAAAAAAGATGTTGATTGCCCTTTCCCCGACCGACCGTAAAATCAGGAAAACTCAGACATGTTTTTTTTAATTTAATTTTGTTTAATTTGATTTTTTTTTTGAAGAAGAAAAAGTTTAAAAAAAGGACACTTGTTTTACTTTTTTTTTAGAAATTACAAATTTGTCACCTAAATGACCTGAATTGACCCCTATGTGATCCCACTCTGAAATATTTATTATCCATGCCACCAGACTTTGTCTATTTAATTATAAAAAGTAGTTAAATTATAAACCTCAGTGTATTCCAGTGTGATTTGGTCATTCTTTGGAATCTAAAAAAAAAAGAAAAGAAAATAACCTACCGACCCAAAAATAACTTAGGTGAAAGGGCAATCCAACTTTTTTTTAAGGCCTTATGACCAGGACGTAATAAAGGTAGGTGTTCTGACTGATGGCCCGGTTTTTAACTTGATGTTTTCTAGATGAGAAGGGTCCTCCTGAAAATAGATATATTCCAAATTTTGAGTTGCATAACTCCAACAGTTCAAGGTGATGTGAAATTTGCCCATTATGCACAAGCTGACTGGATGGTTAACCACCTTTGGCAGTAATTCAACACATTTTGGCCTATTAACATCTAAATGGAGCAAATCTTGCGCCAAACATTTTACTGAAATAATGAGAAAAATATGAAGTTTCTTCTGATATATGTTGATGTGCAAAAAAAGCTTAAAGTGATCGGAACATACACCTTTAACTTTGACTGGAATATTACTTCATTTACCACCGCTTCACTATCCCTATATTATATCCATTCCAAAATGGCACTTACACTTATCATTTATCATTGTTACATACATTTTTGTATAAAACAAGAACAGCATTAGGCCACAAGAAAAGAAGGTTGTGTTGCCCTCAGCGACCGACCCTAAAATTGCAAAAATGAGGGTCGGTTTTTTTGTTTTTCCAATTTTTTTTTAGATTTCAATTTGTCCTTAAAGTTAGTGTCTAAATGTTACTATTTCTTGCTCAAAATAAATAAGTTAGCTTTACTTAATATTTTTAGACTATTATAACACTAGAAACATTAGTTAAATCGACATGTGGGTCTATACCAATTTTGTCTTGGCATATAAAACCAAATATTTTTCACTCCCCCCCCCCCCCCCCCCCAAACAACAACAAGATTTCCGACCGACCGACCGACACAATTTTACATTTTTCAGCACTTAAGGGCAACATAACACTTTTGGTTTGCCTTAACATTATCACTTGTTTGGATCTGAGCTTTTTCAGACTTAGCTAATTGAAAGGAGGTCACTTGGTTGACATCCAGGATTTCATTAAATAGCCTCATGCGCCAGCATTTCTGTTAAATGATTGTGGTTTAATAACGACGACGAATATAGCACAGCTCTAGATCTCACCTCTATATGTTTACAATACTGTAATTATTTTCCAGCCAGGAGCAGAATTGGTTTGCTCGATCAATGTAACTAACTACATCCTGTGGTCTAAACAGGCTTCCCATGCATTATGTCCAAAGACCCGTTTACGCAAATAAACCCGACTTAAAACGCTGTGGTTGCTGTAAAAATGCAGTTTTATGGACAACAATTTGATCGAAATAGATTGGACACAGTTACCAAAATTATTCTTATCCAAATTTCATGCTGGTTTGAGACTTTATCAGATAGATTGAATTATTGTATACACAATATTGGGAACTAATAATAGTGTTTCTATCAATCAGATTGTCACTACATGTACTGATACAGCAGGTGAGCCCAACTACCTGTGGTATCTGATGTTAGTAGGCCACGCACAAAAAATGGTTTGTTTGCTGTGTGACACCAGACTCGGATCACATTGGATTATTTTGTAATGAATACTGTTGTGAGTAAGAGTATATTCACATAAATAAGCCTTAAGAGTAGTCCTACCTAAGGACTACCCTATCTAAGCCTAGAAAAACTGCTCCCAATCCGAGAACCGCTATCAACCCAAGAACCACCCCCGTAAGGATGGCTGACTCGAGTGTTTCTATCCGGGGGCGGGGGAGGGGTTCTCACATTGATATGGTATACGTATGCCTGCCTTTTGGAGTACTTTTTCGCAAAAATTGGTATAGCGATGGGGTGGTTTTCATCACAGACCAAAGCGTCTAATTGGCATAAATTGGGTGTATTTTGAGGCATTTTTTGTAAAAAGCGCCTAATTTGTGCAAAATTGGTGCTTTTCTTACAAAATTAATATACTGATGGGTGGGAAATAGGCCAAAAAATAGGTATAGAGAAAGTGACATTTTCGACGTCCGGCAGGCACATCCACGTACGATTTTGGCGAAAGTAACCCCCCCGGGTTTCTATATGCTATCTTAGTATAGTATTTCCCTGGATAGGCTGGTTTAAGTGGCCCTACAAGGAGGACTACCTTAGAAAAGGTCTATTGTCATTTCCATCATGCAAGGTGTATGTTAGCGTTTGGATTTTCTTTGAAGTTACTGTCTTTTGTGTTTAAAAAATAAAAAATGTATACAAATCCAATATCAAAATATCAGAGGCAATAGAAATCAATTGATATCTCTTGAATGTTAGTAGCAGCTGTTTGTTTGTTTGAATAAATATAATGGATTTTTCATTTGTTGGCATTGATTTTCTGACAAAAATAAGTAAACAGATTTATTTAAAAAACCATATTGGCCCGTATTCTTGTATGGTTTTAAGCTAAACTCAAACATTTGTTTTTAACTCAAACACGCATCTAACTCACTGAGAAGTGTCTAACTTTAAACTTGGGTATGGGGTAGTTTAATGTGCGGTTAACTAAACTCATATACCAACTGTATGCCTTGGAATGATTATTAAACCGTGCCGAGTGCAAGCTGACGCGCAGATCATGTAGTCTTAAAAAATATGCATTTGAGGAATTCAGTCGATATCTATTGTAACCTTGTAACCCACTTTGGCCACAATAAATTGAATACCTGTATACAGTGAACGCACGACCATTCTGGGGATGAGATTCGCAGAGTTTAAAAACGGGTTTTGTTAAATACATTACATAGTTAAGGTGGCTAACTCGGCTACGGTGACCGGCAATGATTTGCTTCAAAATATCAGAGGATGTGTATATTGATAAGAAAAGATGATATGCCAAGTTTGAATTTTTTCCAAAAAGCCATTTTTGATTTACGGAAATTTTTCGTTATTTGAAAACCCATTGACTTAACACAGGAGGCGTAGCCGAATTCCCAAATAATGCAAAATTTCAGAAAACACATAGTTTTGTAAATATTTTTTTCTCTTCTTTAAAGTCAATGTATGCTAAAGACTTTTATTTTATTTTGATGCCAACACATCAAGGAATAACACATTTCCCCCCCTCCACAACTGAGTGGTGATGGATGGTTTATTCACTGGGAATGTTAGTACTTTTCACTATTTTCTAGAAACACTATTTTGCCAAATTTTGTGAATTTCTACAGAAAAAACTACATGTTCAATTTGCACAAACAAGGTGTCATATTAAAGGTAATTAAGTTTAGAAGGTTATCTCGTGAGTTTTCACTAATTAAGTGTTTCTAGACCTTTTTACAGCCTTTTGAAAATTTCCCTAAAATCAAAATTGAAAAAAATACTTTAAAAAAAAAGGTAAACACTGTACGAGAGAATTTAGGTAATATGCTTATAAATTTATTCCCAAAGTTTCATGGCCATAGCATTTTCTGTTTAGTCTACAGAAATTCCAGAAGGTGAAAATTTAGGGAATTTTCAAAAAATAAAGAAAAACATAAGAAATTTCAACAATGATCCGAAAGTCCTGAAATAGGTAGAGGAAAGACTTATCTTTATTGTGGTCTTAGAATAAAGAGTATAGATATAATTGATTTGGTATTACAGCATAAACGCAAGTTTAGTTAGTCATGGTTACAAGCTAAAACCGTGTTTGGTACGAGAATACGGCCAATAATATATCTCAACTTGTATACTATAATTTAATCAGTTCCAAATTGGCGAGAATTGTGAGGCTTGTATTTGTCCATGACGTTGCGCATATTTATTATTGAAAGCGTGCATATGCGCATCATAAACAGATGTCAGCGAGCGGTCAAGTAGGTATTCCATTTGGGCTCACAAGTAAATATTAGCCTCACAATTTTCGCCAACATTTGGAACTGATCAAACTATAGTAATTCAATTTTAGACCCCCTGGATTGCCAATATTCAGTGTGATTTATTTAGCGATATTCAATTGGCAATCATTTATGTAAAAATGATAAATTCGGTGAAACTGTTGATTTACTATTTTTCCATTATGTTTTTGTTAGGGTTTTAGTGTAAGGCTTGCAATTGTGTTGTCAACCATTTGATTTTATGATTGTTGTGAAGTAGAAGAGAATTGTAACTTGAAAAATGTGCCTTTCTCCAGTTATTGGTTCAATTATAAATATGGACTCAATATAGTTTAGACAAAATTCCATCGGCAAGCATATGCTGCATGGTCCCGGAAGTGTTTTTTTAAATGTGCAACAAATATGGATTCTAAACACGCTTTGAAAACAGCTATGGGGCGCAAGGGTTTGGTCGAATTTTGTTCATACAAAGACGGTTTGGTCCGTAGCACTGTGACGGCCACTACTGTAAAAGTTGACACTTCCGGATTTGGTTTGGTTGGGGGTGCCGCTGGAGTCTCAAAATCCCTGCCCATTTCTAAGGGTGATTTTGGAAAAAACGGTACCCATTTTTAAGGATTTTGCTTCATTATAGACCCAATTTTCGTGAATTATCGGGAAAATAGACCCAATTTTCTAGCACAAATCATACCCATGGTTAGGGATTTTTTGCAAAAAAAGCGACCCATTAGAGCAGTACATCCCCGTATACCGTATTAGGCGAGTACCCCCACCCCGGGATTGCTTTGCTCTTTTCATGCTTGAATTGGCTACTGCGTAACATGATAACATTTCTTTTGCATATAATTCTATGTGATGAAGCTACCAATCGCAAATTTAAAAATGCGCAAAACAGTTTTAAATCGGCAAAGCGCAAAAAAATAATTGTGTGAAAATGTCCACTATTTAAACAACACAGGGCTTTTACTTGGGGAATCAACATTTTCAGTCTTGGGATGTTAGTTCAATCTAAAATACTGGAAATGGTTCAATGGTAGGTGACAATTTTACCTGCATAATGATAAAGCTGAGAAGCAATGTGTCATAGTTTAGCCATTATACAAGCCATAAATCATATTCAATAATATTATGAACCATTACAAGCCATTAATCATTTCCTGCAACTGGATTGGTTAGTGGGCATTTGTGCACTGTCCATGATATGGTGACATGAAATGGGAAAGTTGATACATGATGTAGATATAGATTGGTGATCACTGGTGATGGGGTTTGTACTACACTAGAATTGGCTGAAGGGTTCAAAATAATTTTTGGGCTATGAGGGATATTTTGAGCAAATTCTGCCAAAAATCGCCCCTTTAGTATATTTTACTATAGGCCAAAATGTTATCAGGGGGCTATTTTGTGAAAAATGGGGGCTAATCGCCCTTTCGCCCCTGTGTATTTTGAGCCCTGAATTTGGCTGGCCATAAGGTGGCCAATTGATCCATCTGCGGTTGCTGCTGACTGAACTTCATACCCCTAAAAATCCTAATCCCATCTCTCTCATAAGTAAGTAATTTGCATACGCATAAGGCCCTTCACAATCGATTTTCCTGTTGCAGGTTTAAAAAAAGGGACGAGATGACTTTAAATGATTAATTATTAATTATCTTTTATTTTCTTTATTTTGAAACTTAATTATTTTGTGGTCGCAACCAATTTCAACCCCTTATATCGAGGACTCTGCATTTACTTATTTTCCAAGTATGATTAATTTGATACCCAAGTAATAAATGCAATCATGTTCTATGTTTGTACATCATCATAGCTGAAGTCAGAAAGTAGCAAATAAAGTTGATTGAAAATCATTTTAAAGGCAAATATCCTAAATAAAAATAAAATAATAACATATTTGGTAATTATCAATTTCGGAAACTCAACTCCTACACACCACCTACATACTTTGCATTACATACAAGTGTGATTACCCTCCGTGGTCTGTTGCGATATTGATATCTCTTCAAAGTATTTCTTGATTGAGGTTTCCATATCCACGCATCATGAAATTAAAAGGGTCCATGTAATTTTAAACCTGACCCCTTGGTTAATTTTGAGATGTAACTTGATGCATCAAACGAGAAAGTGAGGTGGTCTGTGAATGTTGACTTTGAACATCAAAAGGCCTTCAGAAGCTCTAAAGATTACTTTCCAAAGTGACGTCATCAAGGGGGTGTGTCTATCAGTGTAGAACATGAGAATATTTTAGTCTTGCTCCAAAACAAAATAGACAAAAAGGACATATCCAGTCCCAACTTTGGGCCAATCTCATATTCTCTCTTTGCATGGATTCTCCAATTTTGAGGAGAGCGTCGATCTGGAATCAGATTGAATAGAAGTGTTGCACTATTTCACAATGTCTAACTGGCATGACCAGTCATATTGTACAGAGAGAGAGTCTATCTAGTTAGGCCTACATGTTAATTATAGAATAGTCCCATTCAATGTGGTACCAGCTCGATACTCTTCTCGCAAATGGCGGACCGCACAAAGAGTGAATACCGTATTATCCCTCGGTTCTTCTCAATGACTACCAACAAACAATCCCTTATAAGCACTCACCTTTTCAATTACCGTAGCACTGTCAACATTTATCGCCACTGCGTCCTTCAGTAAGCCTGGTTCGATCGCCGCCGCCCGCTCTCCCCGATCCCACTAGGCACTTATTGCCACGCGTACAGTAGCGCTGATACCACTGCCTGTACAGCGACGAGTGTACCTGTAATGCATACGAATATATGCGTAGTGTTGTATTTTAGCCATAAATGAAAAGCAAAGATGGCCGCCCACATGAAAACCAGATAAATATTGAGGGCATTTTCGGCTAGGTATTTGTTTTTTTCTTACGCAGTTTTTGAACAAAAACGGTAACAAATCGTTCACGATTCGTCTTTCACATTATACATGGAATGTGATTGAAAAATCGGACTTTATTTTTTTCTATGAGCTAGAATATAATTGGTATGTTTACCTAACAAAATGTCTTCGCAACCTTGCCAAATTCGACAGTCTTCACGATAAATTAGTTTAAAAAGGTAACATAATAAGCGCCCACCCGAAATGACTTTGCTCACCACCCTGGGCGCTTAATAGGGATAATACGGTACTGCATTTCAGTATAAGATAGTACAAGGCAACGTTTTGCGAAAATTGAGTTTTCAAACATTCTTCCAATTCTTATATAAATCCACTCAGCATAAGCCTATGATAATCATGATTCATAAATTTATTTATTCTGAAGTGTATGGATAACTATAAGGTATTAATGGTATTTAATCCTTTATTGAATAGGCCTACCATATTATTTAGTTTATTTTGTTCATTGGTTACTGATAAGTATTTTGCAATTCGCTATTGTCAAGTGTTGTGATTTGTATTTTGCTGTCTGTTACGTTCTATTGATTCTTGGTACTTGTCATAAGCCATGTTCAGACGGGAGAGCAACTCAAGGGTTTGCAAACTCCAAGTGTACATGTTTGATCCCCAGCATTAGGAAAAACTCTGACCACATTCCTCTACGAGGGAACTCGGAATGAACATAATATGAAGAGATTGTCATGTATGCATTTGGTCATTTGTAAGGATTTTATAAAGCAAATTTGAACCGCAGTTTGTTTGTGTACGTAACCAGTATGATCTTTGTAGTGATATGGGATTTCATATTTGTATTGATTACTTCATTCTCTCATCTAACAAACTCTGACTCTGAACTCACTCAGAGTTTTGAAACTGGCTAGACTAAAGGGTTTTAAATCCTGGAACTCACTCAGAGTCTTTAAACTCTAACTGTGTTTGCAAGGCTTGAAACTCTTGACTTAAGGGTTTTCAAACCCTGGAACTCACTCCAAGTTTTTTAACTCTGACTGTGTTTGCAAGGCTTGAAACTCTTGACTTAAGGGTTTTCAAACCCTGGAACTCACTCCAAGTTTTTTTAACTCTGACTGTGTTTGCAAGGCTTGAAACTCTTGACTAAAGGGTTTTCAAACCCTGGAACTCACTCAGAGTTTTAAAACTCTTACTGTGTTTGCAAGGCTTGAATCTCTTGACTAAAGGGTTTTCAAACCCTGAACTCACTCGGCGTTTTGAAACTCTGACTGTGTTTGCAAGGCATGAAACTAACTCTGACTGTGTTCGCAAGGCATGAAACTCTTAAACTAAAGGGTTTTCAAACCTGAAGTCACTCAGAGTTTTGAAACTTTGACTGTGTTTGCACGGCATGAAACTCTTGACTAAAACTCCTAAGTTTGAGTGAACTCCAAGTTTCATTAACTCAGAGTTTTCAGCGCTATGTGGTTAACGTATGAACATACTTACAAAGCTGACAACCTGGTTATAAATCTTCCATGCTTGATAGGATTTTGTATCCATTATAGTGCCATCAATGGTGAAATTAATTTTATGATGAGTGCTAGAATGATGGGGGATGCATAATAACATGGTACACTACTGCTGGTCCAGTTAAAGGTACACTGAGCCAAAAAAGAAACTTATAAAAATAAAAAAAACTTATAACATTTTAATAGATCACCAAATAAAATTCTGTGCATGAAAATGTACCAAATTTGGATACAACATTAATAGTAATATTAGTAATATTGTATCCAAATTTGGTACATTTTCATGCACAGAATCTTATTTGGTGATCTGTTAAAATTGTATAAGTTTCTTTTTTTTTATAAGTTTCTTTTTTGGCTCAGTGTATATTATGTGATCTTTTGATCTTTGAAAAAAAATTGAAAGCAGATTTTCTTGCAGATTTACTTTTCTGATCATAAATCATATATATATTCTAAGTTACAGAGCGATACGATTCCTAATAACCTAAAAATCATGGTTTTAGAGTGAATTTAGAGTAAAATCTGTACAATCTATTTTCAAACCATGATTTTGAAGTAATTAGGAATCGTATCGATCTGTAACTTTGAAGATCTTTATGATTTATGATAAAAAATGCAAATCTGCAAGAAAATCTGCTTTCATAGTAAAAATCAATGATAGAGGGCGCTACTTGGAAAAGATCACATAATATGCCTTTAAAGGTTCTCGGTCTCATGCACAAACTCATCCATTTCCCCTCAGATTTTACTGAATAAAATGTTGATAAAATGTTGATTTTTTTTTTTAAGGAAATGGAAATTCCTTCTTATTTAACAAAGCTGAAGTCAATACTCTATTGCTATCCATGAGGCCTAGACGGCAACACTTTTTTTTCTACAGGCTAAGGGACCTCTCAGGTAGGGAAAATCGGGTAGGCGTTTTTTGTGTGGCTTTTCCCCCCAAAATTGATGTGTAATGTTGGTGAATTTTTAGCTACAGGGTGACCCAGAAAATGTTGAACCCAAAAATCACAAACTTAAAAAAAATAATTAAAAATGAAAATAAATAAATATAGCATTCTGTTTTCAACAGTTATGTAAACAATTTATTCAGTTTTCTGGAGAACTTTAGATCATGTATATTAGCCTTATCAAACTAAAGATACACTTGATTGTGTGACAGGGGGTGTTTTCGCCCTTTTGTAAAAGTGAAAAAATTATAACTTGGTTCAGATATGAAACTAAATTCTGTTCTAAGTACGGTGGAGTTAAGTAATCTTTTCTTTTGATCTGTATTTATCAAATTAACATTTTCAAATGAAGTCAAGGGGACTTCAGTTTTTGTTTTCAAAGTCTCTTATTATAATAATAATATTGATTTACATTACAGTCACAACAAAAGATCCCGATAAAAGTAAAAACAAATCGGAAAGAAATGGTTTCAAACAGGCACTTGTTCTGCTCATGTAGCATGAAACCATTTTTTTTGCACTTCACTTACACTATAAAATAACACTTCTTACAAAATTACACATATTTTAAGTTTCGTGTGGCCTATTTTTATGATCTAAAATGGTTCAGAAAGTTAAATGTATGGTGCAAATAGCTAGTGAACGAGTTATGCAATATTTTGTTATTTTAATGGTAAAAGAATATTGAATTTTTTGATTTTTGGGTTCAACATTTTCTGGGTCACCCTGTATTTTAGAAATTCAGAAAACCCCAAAACACAAGATGATTACACACACAAGATTTCTAAAAAAGAAAAATGTTTTGACCATTTCAAAAAACCCCACAAAAATAGGTAGGTTGGGCCCGTAGAACAGGTTTTTTTGTTGTCGCCCAACATGACATTTCCGGCCTGGTTCCACAAACATGATCTGTCGTCACTTCCCGACCAGTTACAGGAAAACACATTATTAATATTAGTTCCTCCTGAAATGGGAATTGGTGATGCAAATACTCCGAAACATGATTTAATCCTATATCTCAATCACCCTCTAATTGCAGCGCTGTATATTGTGTCTAGCAATTGATGACCGAGTGTAATTTTTTTATGATTATATCCTGCCGCCGTTTATTTGAAACTCATATTGAGAATTGTCTGAAGGGGGTTATGAATATTTGTAACTTAGGTGATGAAAAAACACACACCCTGTTTTAGGGGCAGACAGACTTGTCAAGTAGGGTCAGATGGGGTGGGGGGGGGGGGGGGCTTTTAAAAAAATAAAATAAACCTAAAATGTCACCAAAATCGGTAAAAATCAGGAAATGTTTATTTGTGAAATTTGTTCGTGGCAGATTTTCGGCCCTGATTTTATATGATTTGAGAAAAAAACTATCTAACTGGCAATTATTTATATTCATCTCCAAAGTTTATTTTATTTTAAATGTTCAAGAAATAGATATTAACCAATGGATGAATATTATGATATCCGGCCACCATTGATCTGAAATTTAAAAAGAACCTGAATTGTAACTAATTACTAATATATTCTTCTCCAAAAAGTTTCCAGAACATTTTATTTTCAAGATATTATGAACATTGATATTGATAGAATATTTATCATGTTGCAGTTTATGGAAACTGATCAATTCCACACAGAGTCAATTGAATCATGTCACAGATGGTGATTGAATTGGCTACATGTCCATTTGTTTGATTTACACAATTTGCTACTTGTAATTCTCTTGTGAGGCATTAGTTATAAATTTGCCAAAGTATGCCCTCACTCAGACACAGTTTCACCTCGTATAAGGTCACTGTTATAATTCTGTATGTACAGTCATGCAGAATTCTCTTGTTGTAACTTGTAGGACTATTTCATCATGTGTGTCTTTGATGGAGGTGTCTGGCTGGGTGTCTGACAGGGGTCATTTACAGGGGTCATTGGTCAAAATACTTGGGTGTGTTTAGAACTTAGAAATACATTTGACAGTAATTGAAATACTTGGCCATACTCATAGGGCTAGCCTATCCAGGGAATCACTAAGATTGAATACAGAAGCACTGAGTCATGTCATCCAACATGTAGCTGTCATGGGGCGGTTCTCGGATTTGAAGCAGTTCCTGGGCTCGGATAGGGTACAGTCCTTTGGTATAGGACTAGAAACACTTGCACTTTCATGTTGCACCACGGCTGCCCTGCAAGGGGTAAATTGGATTGAATTTTCCTCAAGAATTTCCTGGTCAACTATCCAGCTTACAAATCGGGTTGCAGTTTGTCTGTTTGATAAGTTAATCAGCCATTACAAATTTACCCAAGTACAAATAACATAATTGGAAACCTTGTAGAAGGGAAATTCAGGGTCAAGTCCGTTTGCCATTAAGCTCCCCATAGTTATTACATGTAACAGATAAGATTTACTACACTAGCTGATGGTTAGAATAGAGAATAACCAACCCTACCACCAGTTTTACCCTACCACCACAGTTTTTCAATGGGGGAATATTTATATGCAGGCATCAATGTGCATCTTGAACCTACCCTCCTCAAAGTTAGTCAAAGATAAGACGCCTAATCTTTGACTAGTAATATTTTTGGATAGGTGAATCTTGAACTAATTTATACATTGGACAGGTGAATCTATGGTGAATCTTTACCTATATTTTAACTTCTCCCATATATTACTATTAAACGAACATGGTGCACTAAGCATGAAGCTAGCTTCATGCACTAAGGTGAATCTTCACCCTACAAATTGCATGATAGACCTAATCTTGTTCTAATTTATCCTGAAGAAAGGTGAATACAGGTGAATGCTTGAGGAGGGTAGGTTCAAGCTGCACATTGATCCCTGCATAAGACGGACCCGTATACAATATATACAGTAAACAACAACAAAAAGTAAGGTATTCTAAATTATAGCCAAAATACTCTCAATGATTTGTCCCTGATAATAAAAAAATAGCACTATGTGCTGGTGGAAGTACCAAATATGGTACGTCAAACAAAGTTTTTTTTCTTCTCAAAGAGGCCCTGCCTATGTAAACACCACCTATTGACCCACAAATGACCCTTCTGCCTGTTTGGAAACAGCCCATAGCCAGTGGGAAGTGAAAAATAGAAAGTAATTTTTCCCGCCAAACTTATTTATGACAAAATGTGTAAATATTTTGAAGAAATCTGTCAGATAGTATAATATTATTGAATTTTTGCCTTTGATTATTTTTGCTTGGGTGGGTGCTTATTTGATCTGGATCTGCGAAATTTGTGAAACTTTAAAGCACCTCAAAAATATCGCCCCGTTTGGTGGCAGATATCATTGTTGACATGCCCCATACATAATACTTGCCTGATGGATGACAACTTCAATTACCTCATAGAATTGCCTACTTCACTCTGCACTTGAGGCAAAAGAGATGACTTTATTTACAAACAAACTTGCTTTGTTTGGCGTAATCTGAAAGGGGGGTTTAAGAAATACAAGCCTGGCTAGTACAAGTGATATACCCAATGATGATATGCATGCTAACAAAACATATATTTTAAAGATTGCACAGTATCCATTTTTGTAAAAAACATGTCAGAATCCTTGAAATGAGACTGTTATTTACTCGGGGTGGGGGGGAGGGGGGGGGGGTGAGGGGAGGTTCATCTACCAAAATCATACGTGGATGTGCGCGCCTCCTAGACTTTGGAATTCCCACTTTCAATATACCTGCATAATGCAAAATTAAAACCCGATTGTATACCAAACTTGGTGAAATGTCTACTGATCAATATATAACCCTTGTTATACATGTATTTACAATAAAGAGAAGGTTTTCAAGTTAAGTAGGAAATCGGGTTCTCAAAAGTGTATTTTAACCTAAATTGGGTTCTCAAAAGTGAATTTTAAACATTTGAACTTCGGATATTGGAAATCCAGCGGTTATTGAATATGTCAGGCCTTTTTTTGGCGGGGGGGGGGGGGGGGGGGGGGGGGGATCAATAAACCTATCTGACAAAGTACACCCTTCTATATACCCTTAAAGTATTATAAGGGGGGCATTAATATAGATGAGGTGACCGTTGTTTACATTTAGGACGCCCTCTGTTGATTTGAGACAAAACACACCGGGCACGAGTTCCTATAGTTTACATAGGCCAGATCAGGTTTTCTAACTAGATTGTGGTGTCACAGCAAATTGTTATCAAAACTGTCTTTAAACTTGCTTAGGAATGCTATAAGCTATCGCATTTCACACAAAAAATTAAAAATAAATGAGTTTTACAATTCATTAGAAAGAAATTTCATGTTGTCTTCATTAACTTTACTGTATATTCTGCCTTGAGGGAATCAAGTTATCAACAGAGGGTGTCCCATTTGTAAATACATGACGTCACCGGTCACACCATCTATACCAAAACACGTTCTGATTACCACTCATCGATATACCAAATTTCGTGAAAAGGGCACCCCATAAGGCAGGCACATAAATACATATACCACTACATAGTGACTATGAGTACTCCCCCCCCCCGGTTACTTACTGGCAGACAATGACATTTTCTCAAACAGCTCTATTGCCCCGATTTCAAAATGTCAAATTGTCTACAAAAACACACTCTTTTTGATTTGGCATTTAAAATATAATTCAATTATATAATATCAGATTGCTCATGT
The DNA here is from genome assembly GCA_035610835.1 of Ophiura sarsii. Lineage (NCBI taxonomy): Eukaryota > Metazoa > Echinodermata > Ophiuroidea > Amphilepidida > Ophiuridae > Ophiura > Ophiura sarsii. The sequence goes on along the minus strand of CM069458.1, from coordinate 43,628,176 downwards.
GTATACAATTTAATCTTCAATAAAAAGTTGAATAATTTATCATATCCCTTGGGCCAAGAAAAAATATGTTATGTAGCGTCAATATGTTGAGTGCTGATTACTTTCAATAGAAACTGAAAATGCTTATTTCACAAGTCTTTTAGAAATTGGGACTTTAGGCGATGAAAAAAAACCACCCAAAACCCCAACCATGTTCTACATAAGAGGCCTCTCAGGTGTCTGGTGTGTGTTTGTTTCTTTTTTTTCTCAAACATTTTTTGTTGAATTTTCAACAATCTGTAAAATTTTCAAAACTATATTTTTTTTAAATACATTTTAGTTTATAAAACAATTTTTAGATTCTTAAAAATATATCTCACTTCGTCAACAACAACAAAAAAACCCCCACTTTTTACATAAAAAAGGGTCGATAGGACCCATGGACAGATAGCGGATTCAGGAAACAGACTATTTCAAACCTTTTTTCTGGTCATGCACAAATCCACACATTTTAAACGAATAAATTCATCTGGCTAACACATCTCCCTACACTTGAAGAAATAAGGAGCGATATCAGTGTCAAGTCTCTATTTATTTTGCATATTGATAAAACTGAGCTTGAGTGGTCATGACATATATCGCCACAGCACAGTGCAATGGCATAGAAACACATGTTCTAATTGAGCTATTCCAGTTAAAATCCCCCCTCCCCCCTGGAAGACATTACTGTAAAAGTGGAAATGTTTGTGTGTGTAAATGTTCGCGCTTTGCCGATTTTGAACAATTTTGCTTGTTTTTATTTTCGCAATTTTGAGCTTCTTTACATAGACCTACATACGAATGAATATATTTGCAAGTTTTTATTTTTGCGCTTGCTTATTTTAGCGGGTAAAGCGCGAAAATAATTGTAGCGCAAAAATGTCCACTCTTACAATATCTTAAAGTTCCCCCCACAGTGTGCGTTTGAAAAATGAAATGGAGTTACCTGTATGGGTGACTCCATTTGTAATCTTCACTCCCTGTGGGGAGGATTAAGGTAATGTCTTCCATAGGGGGTGTATGGATTCCAAATAGAATAGCCTATTGCTATCAGCATCTCTTGAGTGTCACTAGATTGTCATACTGGCATGGCACAACTGATGAAACGAAGGAGTCAAAGCGACAGCTTATAGTTGCGATATATCTGCGAGGGCGATTATGAAAACAGGGCAAGGCTAAGGCTTCTTAGCTCATTGCTGATAGCGGGTCTGTAGTGAATTGGAACAAATTGTTATGATTGAAATAATAGATTTTCCTGACTTAGTGTTGTAGCTTGGTTGTTCTACATCAGGCCTTCTCAATTAGATTTTGCACCACTTTTGAGATGTTCGTGATCTAGAAGCGCCACTATCCCCGCGAGCGTAGTGAATAACAGGTGGGGTCCAGGGGCCCTGGTGGGGGTCCAGGGGGCGAAGCTCCCTGGAAGCTCATGGGTTTACCCCCTTTTAAGAGGCTAAGGAGAGCTATATTTGCATGCAATATGGTACAAGAAATAAAGAGATGTTGATGGTAAAATGTACAAAAATTGGTAGCAAATGTAGTGATAAGCAATAGGCCTACTACTAATAATCATGACTTACCCCACTGCAGTTAGTGGCTGAAGTGGCTCTTCATGCTTCTTGCGAAAAAACCTCAAATATCGCGAAATATAACCCAAAATTTATTGTTTTGTTTGTTCATGCGTCCTTCCGCGCGCCACTTGGACTGATGCAATGCGCCACAAGTGGCGCGCGCGCCACCATTTGAGAAGGCCTGTTCTACATTAAGCGTCTTCTTAAATGAGATCTATTGAAGAAGAGACCTGATCTAAATTTAGATAATTATTCTCAATGGAATGCCTTAAGCCCAATTAATAGTAGACCCTTAAAAAAATCAAAAAATCTAGAGGTCTGCCAAATTTAAGACTATTTTATAATCAGATTAAGAATATACTGTAAAACCACTGAAGGATTTGATTTTGTGGATTCGCGAAAAAACCTGCGAATCTGACAATTTTGATTGAAAGTAACAGTAAAATTTGCAGAATTAAATGCCAGCAAAAATAGCAGTAATTTTAAATTCTTGAAATAATGCAATAGTATCCCGACCCCATTCTACATTTTATTTTTGTTTAAGGGTTGGAGGATAATAATTAAAACATGGAAACCCGGGCTAAGTAGACTCATTTATCCCCTGGAATTCTGGCACTTAGCACAGCATTTGCACGTTAAAATTTGGATGATGGCGTCACCACTGAATTCTGTCATTTTGTGTTGGCCACCAGCCCAGTTATTTACCATTATCAAAGGAAATGTAAGATTTATTTATTTTTTATTCTTGTTTGCAATGATTAAGAGGAGGGAGGGATTTGTCTAATACAACTAATAATACAACTGATTGTATGTCAAATTCATAATGCATTCAGGAAAGCCGTGTGATTATGATATCCACTAAATAAAAATAATAATCCAGTGTCATCATGTGAGGCAAGCTATAGATCTTAACCCTAACCCATTCGGGTGTTTTGTAGCAATCAAGCTTAAACAAGGGGAAACATGGGACAAATAATGACACACAAAATGGGGTCTGCTGCCTCAGAGGTTGCTTCAATGTAATCCCAGCATGCAGTACATGTAGAAATGCACTGTGCAATTGGATAATTAATGGAGCTAATACATTCCGAGAGTTTTCACATTTGTTGGTATCATTGTATTGAGAAATATAATCTACATTCATATATGGATACAACTATGAAAAATCTCACTGACTAGATCTTCTAATGAACCATTTCTTTTCTGTACATTTCAATGCAAAACAAGGATTGAATTGGCTCAATTATATCATTGCAATGTGCGCTTCTACTGCATGCTGGGATTACATTGAAGCAACCTCTGGTACCCCCACCCAGGAATCAATCCCGGGCCGGGGCGGCCATAGTCCAGGTGATCGTGCATCACCCTCAGGGGTCACGCTCCCGAAAATAACTCTACGCAGCCTATATGTACCTTAGCGTTATTGCGCATTGAGAAAATAGACTGGGGGAATGGGGTCCACTGGCACGGTGCTTCGGATGGATTTTGTTGTATTCAGCAGGGTTAGGGTTTCAGAGTAAATGCTTTACATTTTATTTGCCTTCTGCTTTTTATAGGACTATGCAACATGATTTTTTCATTGCTACAAATTTGTATAAAACAGCCTCATTTGTTGCCACAATTTTGTATAAAACAGCCACACGAATTTAAAAAACCCATAATGATCTGAAAACATGTATCTTAGATGATTGTTAATGTTGCTTTAACCAATTTTAATTAACTATATTTTTGTTACAAACTATGGCCCTTTTACAATGATAAGATAATTTGAGCCATTTTGCAGGTACCTAAAGTACACTTTCTCCAACATTTTCAAGTAATTACCGAAGGATGTAACCAATGTAACGAACAGATCCAATCCATTGATGAAGCCATCCAATTTGTGAGATATTTTCATCTATCAAAAGAGACGTCTTCCGTTACAGTTAACCTATATCAGTAGCACATAGAATGGATGGTATTGTAACTCTGTAAGTACACTCTTGCTGAAAAGCTAGAAAGTAGGCCATTACATAGACCATTCAAACATTGTTGATTGCGCCTCAATAGCTGCCTTGTGTATTTAACACTTTCCACGCGGCTATTATTAGTTTTACCATGAACAAAACAGATATTTCAGAAACCTTTCAAAATTTTCAAAGTCTATCTTAAGGATTACTGAACCAATACTAGGCATGTTTGGACTTGTTTCAATGCATTTCCCATGGCGATTCCAAATATGGTAATGAAATTCAATAATTTTGACATTTTTGAAACATTTTGTGAAATTTTGGGATGTCGTCTGCAGACGCATGCCGCATGGAATGTGTTAAATGTGTTGTATGTAGTTCCTCTACCTCTAGATCTCATTGTGAAATAACACAGCAGCAATTGTTGGCTTTGATGGAGTATTCCAAAGCAAATAGCTGCCGTGTGATTTAGGATAGTCTGTGTAGATCTATAGGTGAATTAAACAGGGCAACCATTGAATGCTTTGTTATAGGAGACCTCTCATGTAATAGCTGCCGGCTGCCTTTCACGGCAACTTAATTTAGCGAATTAGCATTTAGTCAACTTTTTGCGGCAATTTAATTTGGCGAATTGGATATCCAAGTGAAATTAGCGAAATTAAATTGCTAGTGAAATTAACTTATTTTACAGTAAATAGGAACCTTCAGTCCTTACTAAAAAAATATTGTTAAAATAACACATGGCAGCCGTTATTGCACGGCTCCCTCAAACGTGCCACAGCAGGTTTGCGCAATTTGACTATTTATCCAAGCTAAAAGTATTTAACTCATCAGCATTCAGATACAGTGTACAGGAAAGCATGTTTGTGTGCACCTGGGTATAGCGAGGCAGCATCAGGCGAGATATTTTTAAGTTGTCTGTGTTACATGCGCATCAAATCTTTAAGCCGATGCTTCGGGCATGAAATTGGGTTACATCAGAAGCGAATTCGGCCTTGTCCTTGGCAATGTCGACGATCATTGTGGATTGGCACTTATTAGACAAGTTGAATTCCCTGGAATTTTTTTGGCGTATACTGGTGCGTGGAGTTATGTCCTTATATATTCTTATGCAACTCTATATGTGTGTCAGGTAAGGTTAAGGCTGTGACTTATACCCGGGAACCCGGGTACCCGCCCGCTATTCCGGGTAACCGGGTACCAAATTGGGTACCCGAATACCCGAAATGTAATTTTTAAAAATAAAAATAAAAAATTATTATTTTTTTTTAGTATAAATTTGTCCCCAAATGACCTCTATTGACTCCATCACATGTCATTTTGGGGACAAATTTGTAAAAAACCCTTTAAAAAACCCCTTTAAAATGTGTTTTTTTAGTGTCTATTTTCGGGTACCCGGGTACCCGCTCGAAAAACGGGTCGGGTACCCGGGTACGAAACTACCCGTGCATTCACAGCCTTAGTGTCAGGTACAAATTGATTGAAGCTAGCCAATTAGCGCAACAATGTACGGCAGTGTGAAAATGCTTATGTATTGCTATAGACCATGTCACTCACCTCTTGTTATAATCAACAATGTTAACACTTTCCACACGGCTATAAGTTTTAGCATATACAAAACAGATTTTTCAAAAACCTTTCCCAACTTTCAAAGTCTATCTCAAGAATTACTGAACCAATACTTGGCATGTTTTTATTTATTTTAATGCATTTTTCATGGTGATTCCAAATGAACTTCAAAAATTATGACATTTTTGAATCATTTTGTGAAATTTTGGAATGTCGTCTGCAGACACCTGCCGCGTGGAAAGTGTTAAGTACCAGGTTCGCGTTCCATGCATGGGGGAACATGCATTGACTGTTGCATTGACTGCTGTTGTTACAGATGACTGGTTTATTATAGTGAATGGTTTATAATGGACAACCCCCTTACAATGTGCGCGCATACCGGCAGGCAAGCTTTTGTTTGGCAGGCAATTCGCAGCGCACACAGGTAGGCAAGCATTTGTTTGCTTGGCTGCTGTGATGGTACAGGGGACATCGTCCATCATCGATATAGTATAATTATTGAAACACAAACACAGAGCACTGATGATCAGGTCCTTCTTGTGAGTGTGACCACAGATAGTCAATCTGTGGTGTGACTAATGACCAGACAATTTTAGCCTCTCGACATGTGGCCTGCATGAAAAAAATATTTGGTCACACACCAACATTTTTTCTCATTCAGATACAGGAAAGCATGTTTAATGTTACACTGTGTATAGTCAGTGTCCAGTGAGAGGTGTAAGGTAGGCCTGGAAAACATGTTGATTTCCCGGCAAGCTAACCCAAATTTCCCTCCAAAATGGAAGATTTCCCACTATTTCTTACGTATTTCTTTATATGGGAGCGCAACATTGGCCCTAAATGCCAACATTTCCCCCCAAATTTCCAGGCAAGGAGCTTCCCAATTTGCCCATTTTTTACAGGCCTGAGAAAAGGCATAGATATTTTTAGACTGCCTATGTTACATGCAGATCATAATTTTAAGATGCTAAATGTGGTGTAATTGGGTCAAATCGGAAGCAAATTACGCCTCGTCTTTGGCAGAGTAGATGATCATCGTGGATTGGCACAAGTTTATCCTGACAAGTTGAATTTCACAGAATTAGTTTTAAAGGTGTGGGTGGAGTTATGTCTAGTCTTATCTATAGTTTGATCAGTTCCAAATTGGCAAAGCCTCATTACAGCAGTGAATTAATACAGAAGGACGTGGGCGCACCTAAAGGCAACAAGCACACTGTGCATCATATACGTTGCGAGTATGTGCAGCCATGCGTGCAGCCAAAACTGTGTGTACGGTCATAATCGCTGGCGTACGCTTGGAATACGTTTGCGTGCGGAGAGATAAAAACCGAATATTTCTTGCCAATTTGGAACTGATTAAACTATAGTTACTGTATAATACTGGGTGTCAAGTAGAACTTGATTGAAGCAGGCCAATTAACGCATGTATGACAGTGTGAGTATGCTTGTGCACCGCTCTGAATACTTTCCATGCGGCTATTAGTTTTACCATAATACAACACAGATTTGTCAGAAACCTTTCCCAACGTTCAAAGTCTATCTCAAGGATTACTGAATTAATACTAGGCATGTTTGTACTTATTTCAATGCATTTCTCATGGTAATTCTAAATATGGTGATGAATTTCAAGAATTGTGATTTTTTTGAAACATTTTGTGAAATGTTGGGATGTCGTCTGCAGACGCCTGTCCCGTGGAAAGCGTTAACGAAAGATTGTAGCGTCGTTGTTCTACTTAAAATAATACTATCGTCCGCATTTATGTCAGACAATATAACACGGGTACGGTCTAAAAACAATACCTTTATTCTCATTCTTAAACAATCATACTTTTAGACATTTATCAAAGAAATAAGTACATTTTATTGTCCACATTTGACAACTTTTACCCCTGCTAGGATCGAACAACCCACAAACATTCCATCCAATCACATGCGATGAGTAAACCATGCGTAAGCGTCGCGGCGCCGGCACTAACGCAGGAAAAGCGCTAAAGACGCACTGCAGAAGCGCGCGTTATGAAGCAAACCACGCATTGTGAAGGTCGGACGCACTGTTAAAACGTAAGCCCCACCTCCCCGTGTTCTATTGTCTCATCTAGATGTCGCCGATTTCTCTGAGAACCAATGAGATTGCTTAAACTTTCTTAGCTGTTTAAGAATTATTGATACACAGACATTTAAGGGGTTTAGATGCTCTGATCGCTGTTTGTGACTATGCCAAGACAGTGTCAGCTTTTAATAGGCTGTGCTAGCTCTGGTTCCGACCTGCGAGCGTAGCGAGACGCAACACTAGGGCCTGGTCTGTGCTACCAATGTTTAGAGGGGCACACTTTTTGGCACTAACTCATGCCCAGACAGTGTCAGCTTTTGATAGGCTGTGCTAGCTCTGGTTCCGAGCTGCGAGCGTAGCGAGATGCAACACTCACTAGGGCCGGGTCTGTGCTACCAATGTTTAGAGGGGCACACTTTTTGGCACTACTCATGCCCAGACAGTGTCAGCTTTTAATAGGCTGTGCTAGCTCTGGTTCCGAGCTGCGAGCGTAGCGAGATGCAACACTCACTAGGGCCGGGTCTGTGCTACCAATGTTTAGAGGGGCACACTTTTTGGCACTACTCATGCCCAGACAGTGTCAGCTTTTAATAGGCTGTGCTAGCTCTGGTTCCGAGCTGCGAGCGTAGCGAGATGCAACACTCACTAGGGCCGGGTCTGTGCTACCAATGTTTAGAGGGGCACACTTTTTGGCACTACTCATGCCCAGACAGTGTCAGCTTTTAATAGGCTGTGCTAGCTCTGGTTCCGAGCTGCGAGCGTAGCGAGATGCAACACTCACTAGGGCCGGGTCTGTGCTACCAATGTTTAGAGGGGCACACTTTTTGGCACTACTCATGCCCAGACAGTGTCAGCTTTTAATAGGCTGTGCTAGCTCTGGTTCCGAGCTGCGAGCGTAGCGAGATGCAACACTCACTAGGGCCGGGTCTGTGCTACCAATGTTTAGAGGGGCACACTTTTTGGCACTACTCATGCCCAGACAGTGTCAGCTTTTAATAGGCTGTGCTAGCTCTGGTTCCGAGCTGCGAGCGTAGCGAGATGCAACACTCACTAGGGCCGGGTCTGTGCTACCAATGTTTAGAGGGGCACACTTTTTGGCACTACTCATGCCCAGACAGTGTCAGCTTTTAATAGGCTGTGCTAGCTCTGGTTCCGAGCTGCGAGCGTAGCGAGATGCAACACTCACTAGGGCCGGGTCTGTGCTACCAATGTTTAGAGGGGCACACTTTTTGGCACTACTCATGCCCAGACAGTGTCAGCTTTTAATAGGCTGTGCTAGCTCTGGTTCCGAGCTGCGAGCGTAGCGAGATGCAACACTCACTAGGGCCGGGTCTGTGCTACCAATGTTTAGAGGGGCACACTTTTTGGCACTACTCATGCCCAGACAGTGTCAGCTTTTAATAGGCTGTGCTAGCTCTGGTTCCGAGCTGCGAGCATAGTAAAATGCAACACTAGGGCCGGGTCTTGCTACTAATGTTAGAGGGCACACTTTTGGGCTATTGAGGAGGTACGAGTCTAGTGATATTAAAGGCTGTGCAAGAAAAAAATATTAGTGCATGTAGTTTGGTGCCTGAAGCTTCTTTTTTGTGTTAGTGTTGGTGACCTTTTTTATTTAAAAAAAAAAATTGGATTTATTTTATTTAAATCAAATTTTTCTTATTTAGATCAATTTGTTTTAATTTTTAAAATTCAAAGGACTAGCATACCCGCTGAGTGTTCCATAAAAGACCAGTGGAATGGTGGGCATATGAAAAACCCATACCAGGTATTTTACAAGCATCAAAACATGTTTTTAATATTAAAAACTCTGTAATATTGTAAAAATTGAAGGAAAATCACTGTTGAATTCTGCACCTTGAAGGTGAATCTTTTAGAAATTATGGATAAAATGACATTATAGGGGTATATAGGTATTTAGTTGCTTCTGAACTAAGGTAATTTTTACTGTCAGTAGAGACATGACCAGTAACAATTTACGGAATTTCCGTACTTAAACATAACCGGTTTGGAGTAACAGGTAGGGTCATGCGTTCTGTAGAAACACATAAACACGACAGTCTTTTATCACTTATAACATTTCAGAAAAAGTACTGCTGAGTGCTTATTTCCATTGAATTCAAATTTCAATTTGCATGATTAAGAAAATCCCTCTAACCACAAATTATTGAACGAACAAACACCAAACGTTGACAAACATGTAGATTGATAGATATTCACGGTTCAGAGATCAATACAATTGACAATTTATCAATCCAATTTTATTTATTATAATTATACAAACCTTCAGTTGATTTAGAATAATTTTCATATAAATCACACTAGTGTTAAAAGGCTTCAGTCTTTAAATATAGTGACTCACAGTCGCTGATCTATTATCTCTGTTGGGTTTACCAGGGGAAAATCGTATGAAATATTAATGTCACATTTATTTATTTAGGGATTAAATCTTGGCATTATCACAACACACGTTGTAGCGTTTGGGAATTTGCACGGGAATTTGTAGTCTGTGAACGTAGGATCCCCTGCTTTTTTTATGCGGTTAAAATATGCGCACAGGTTTCCATAGCAGCAGCGCATATTTGAGTGGTGTCACTGAATGCTTAAGGGCCAGTATGACCCCTTAATTGAGTTAGATTGAAATTACCGTATTATCCCTAATAAGCGCCCAGGGCGGTTAGCAAAGTCATTTTTTGGTGGGCGGTTATTTGTTACACAATTAGTGACATTAATTTTGCTAAAGTTGTAGAATTCAACAATCTTGAGTATGAGTAGCCGGTTCATACAGAAAACTAAAGTACATTTTGGGGCTAAGCGTTTTTAAAGAAAAGAAAAAAGAACATTACAGAATTCCTGAAAAATGATGCACTACTTATTTTTTTATCTGGCCTATGTAATCTGACTCTGTGCAGTGATATCGGAGCATATTCAAATTATTGCGCTTCATTATCCCTAGAGTTGAACCGATGCATTGTATCGGCAACCGTATCTGCCCGATACACCATAACGGCAAACAGCATATGTCTTTGCCAATGTTAGTTGCCAATATTTTGATGAATGGACCATCGCCAGAAAATCATTCTTTTGTATTGGCTTCGGGGATTTCCCCAAGTTACCATCGAAAATAGTTCAGAAAATGAGTGATGACACTATTCGCTTGGGATTGTGGGTCAAAGATAACCTACTCTCTTGGAATCAGGGATGGAAATAAGACCCGCCCGCCCATAGCGGGTAACTTTCGTGTCGGGCGGGTGAAGATACAAAGGTACCCGTCTGACTGGCGGGTAACATTTTTGAAGCTCAAGGTGTAAGTAACAGTAAGTTCAGGGTAATTTCATCATTAGATTATCGTATGTCATGATGATAGAGGAGATCAGGTTGATAGGAGATTAAAGAGAGTATTTGATTGATGAACATGGTGAATACGAGGAGCTGTTACGGGCTAGGGTTACAGTAGAACATCGTACAATAAAGACAAAAACATGTAATTGTAGTTTAAAAGTAGTCTTGCTCTTAATTGTTTGCTGCAAAATATTATGAAAAAAACTTGGGCTGGTGGAATTTTTGTCGGGCAGGTAAATTCTGTGAGTTACCTGCCCGACTGGCTAGTTGAAAAAAATCTGAAGTTCCACCCCTGCTTGGAATGGATCGAAAATATGCATATCGTTTTCGAGCTGAAGATTGCCGAATACAGCGGTATCGGCCTATAATACTGCACGAACGTGAAGCTGATAGCCGTGGCTTGCCTATGCGTGTCGGTGCTTATGTGCGAAGGGTCCCTGGATCGATTCCCAGTCGGGGAGTGGCAATTTATTTGTTCGAACTTAATATCTGAAATCCTCGTTTTTGTTAAAAAAAGTTAAGATTAAGATAAACAAAGTGTATATATCTCAAACACTTCAGTGTATATCACAAACACTTCAGTGTGGGGCGGGGGGAGGTATTGAATAATTTAAAACTGAAATGTAAATATTGTAAATGTCAAATCGTAAATGTCAAGAGATGCATAAATCTGTTTAGCAATCCTACAACTGAAATAGCTCTATCAACTTAAACTAAAAAGCGTGAAATGTATTTCCCTCCGCAAATACAATCCAAAACGGCGTTGACTAGGGCGTGAAACGCAAAGTGATTTCTTGCCAAGATACGCAAGGTTATATTTCCTTTAAAATCCCGTCGGATTTTGCGTGATATTTTGGGCTATTCTCATACATTCATATGATTTACATAAGGGTAGTCCTCCATTTGCAACTTGTGTAGCAGCAGCTTTGCTGTATACAGAGAACCTTCGTCAGATTTGCTACTTTTCGCAGAAAAATAGCATTCGTTGGTTTAAAGCATAACAATCAATGAAAACATTAACATGCAAGTCTGGATTTACAGGTACATACACACTTGCAATTGCATCCAGCCTCGCTAATTACAGGCGAATTATGTCAACGTGTGATTGGAAATGGCCACATTTCTTTGTGCAAAAGCTGTAGAAATCAAGCACTGTATATCTCAGCATACAAACTTTGATTTGAAGGAGTATAGGCCTTTATACCATGTATCCCCACTTTTACATAACATGCAATGGAGTCCAAAATGTGGGTTACAAGTTACAACACACCGCATCCGCACATCACATCACATCACATCAGCTCGCACAATACTGTGTGTGTGCTTTGTACTGTAGCCAGGAAATAAAAGCAAAATTGCTCTGCTCGCTTGTTTCGTCGTTGTGTAGCCTGTTTCCTTGCCTGCATTAGCAGATAGCTTATTGCATATTTATGTACCTCCCAAGGGGATCATTGGTGCGGCTGCTTAGCTATGTATAGACCTGAAACCAGCGCATGAACTGTCAATATTATCCTTTTATGTCGTCGTATATCGTCCGGGATATTTTGTCCCCTTCTTGTTTGGTTGGGATTTTTAATGCGTAAATAATTAGTGGATATGAGGTTATGAGGATGTGCCGCCAAATAGGGTCCCATTTTTCACCCTCTGATAAATGGATGACACCTTTTCAAAGCCATTTTTGGTAAATTTATGGGTCTGAAATCCTTAATTTTGCTGTTTTTCACTGAAAATTTAACACAATCTGTCAAATATATAGGAAATGTAAATGGGTTTCCGGTAAACATATGGGTCCATTTCCCCCCGAAAATTGGTTGATGTTTGGATCAATTTTTATTTTGCTGGTAGCACATCCCTTCCAAATATATATCTGAGTACCCACCCCCTCCCCGGGGTGATAATCAACTTGGAATGGAGAAGACACAATCCCCCCTAAGCTTGTGGAAATTAATTATCAGTTGACTTTCACCTCCTGCATCAAATTGATTCATCTCTGAATCGCAATATGATTATTTGTTTTGAATAATTAATTTTGCCACCTCTTGCTGTTTTGGGATTATAGTAGAGGTTCTTAAACGGAAGCAGTTGACAGTGTTAATGCATCAGCTAATAGTTGTGTCAAGTATTTTTAGATCTGCATTCCTAACTTCAGAGATATTTCGTAAAAATTCATTTTTAAGGATTTTGACATGTTTGTTGTATATAGAGGACAAATGTGAATTTTATTAACAAGGTTAATGAATTGAGTGATTAGAAATCAAATTGCTGACTTAACAAAGAGCTCTGATGGGCCAATATATTGGTTTACTGCTACTTATTATTTAAAAAAACACCCTTTGACAAACTTGCCAATTTTCAAGTTTAGAGCAAAACAGTTTAAGGTTAAGGTTAGGTCTACGGTTACAGCTTTGAATGACTTTCATATCCAGATGTGGATGTTGAATTCCTCATTCTTAAACACTTTGGCCTGTATTCTTGTACGTAGTTAAACACAGTTTTAAGCTAAACGCGTGCCTAAATTTGACTTTAGACACAGCGTTTAACTAAACACGATTCTCTTACATTTGTTTTACTTAGACACTTTTGAAGTAATGAATGAATGAATGTAGCGAACGAAGTGCAGTTGATCATTGCATAGGATCCAGAGGCCTTCTTAATATTTTTTTAGGTTTTTTTAATGCACTTTGAGGGGTTCCTGCCACATAATTTCTTGTTTTATGAGTCAGTTTAATGATTTTATCCACAAATTGTTTAAAAAAAAGAAGAAGAAAAAAAAAAAATTTTTTTTTTTTTTTTTAGAGTGCTGTTTTTTTTAACTTTTTTTTTTAGAGTGCTGGGCGAAAATTGTGAGAGCTGGGCAGGTCCACCCGGCGTAGCTTCAACCCTTATGTAGCGTGAAAATGTCCACATTTACAGTGTTCGATATTCTGTGCACATTTCTCTGGGAAACCCCCTCAATTTGCCTTGATATACTGTTATTCTTTAGATACTTCATACACAGTGTTACATGACATTACTTTCCTGTATATGTCACACACAACAGACAGATTACGGCTAAACTGTCTGCTCCGACTTTTCCCCCCCATTTGTAAGTGGGGATTATTGAAAACAGATGAATACGAACAGTTTGTATTGGTTTGTCTGCGCCGTTTAACCAACCGGATGATGTCTTGAAAAGAGAACTTATAGATTGCAGTTTAAATGTCTTTAAATAATTTTTATATATAATGTTGGCCTCCATAGAGAGAGAGAGACTGGTTTCGATGAGAGAGTGTGTATTTTTATTTAAGGTCTTTGTTAATTTCATTCGCGGCAGTTTGTCTGACTCTACACAAAACCCTTTCTTTGTTAAAGAAATATTTACACATGATCGTACCCCGGGGGAGGGGGGGGGGGGGATACTTGCCTTATAAGGTATACGGGGATGTGCCGCTCTTATGGGTCGCGTTTTTTGCAAAAAATCCCTAAACATAGGGTATGATTTGTGCTGGAAAATCCCTAATGATGGGGTTACTTTTTACAAATGGGTCTAATTTTCGCGACCATTTTGGCAAAAAATTGCAAAAATGTGGTCTATTTCCCCAATAATTTGCGAAAATTGAGTCTATAATGAAGCAAAATCCTTAGAAATAGGTACAGTTTTTCCCCAAAAATCACCCTTAGAAATGGGTTTTTGAATCTCCAGCAGCACACCCCTGACCAAACCAAATCCGAGTACCCCACCCCCCCCCACCCCCACTGGATCGTACTGACTGATGTGATGCAGCACAACAACAAAAAGGAGGGGGGGGGGAGGTGAAGTCAATTTTAGGTTTATTATGAGTGCTCTCAGAGCATTTTCTAGAATGACACCAAATTGATCGACATTTATTAAGGCATTTAGATTTTACGATTGAAAACGACTAAAATCTGTATCTTGAAAAACGCACAGTCGCGAAGTTCCGTCCCTCCTTTTGATGTCCTGCATCACAATTGAAAAAGATACATCAGTATTAATCATATTTAATTTAATGGAATATCTCCCAAATCTAGATAATTTGTTTAATGTTTCTTTTGCAAATTTGATATTTTAACATACAAAACCTCACTGTTGTCTGCTGATCAGCTCAGGATGCAGTACTGTAAAAGCCAATATTTTCGCGTAAAGATATTTTCGCGCATTTTTATATCATAGACATTTCGCGAATTGTATTTTTCGCGGGCGACCTTCTGGATGCACTGCATGAATGTTGAAAACAATATTTTAGCGTGTTATAATTTCCGCGGAAAAATATTTTGCGCGAAAAGAGCGAAAATAAAACCTCCGCGAAAATTTCAGCTTTTACAGTATGCTGATTCAATCAAGAAACACAGCCTAACAATTGCCATGAGATATCCATGAAAGGCATGGGTAATCTATTTATAAATTGGCAGTTAAATAATAGTCAATGTTTAACACATGGTTTCTGCGTAAAATCAATATTAATTAGCAGCGGTCCTGGGATCAAAATAAATCAACAGAGTTGGAAATCGTGTGTGATTACGATGAAACCGATAAGTTTGTGAATAAATTGTGCTTTTAGTACATAATCTAGCTATTTTCCCTTTATTCTAACCCGGGGAGAATAAAACAGGGATGTAAGTCTTCCTGATTTATCCGGATTTCCGGATTTTTCGATGGAGCAAAACAAAATCCGGATTTTAAAAACTTTTTTTCCCTGCACTTAATAATGATTTGAAAGCTATTAACTGGTAGACATATAATAACTTTAAATTTTGAATTATAATGGAGTTAACATTTGACTAAGGAATTAATACCAAGAATAGGTAAGCCTATGTACAATGTATATGTTTTTCAAATTATCAAACACATTTATTAACTGCTTTTTAACATGTCTTTTATGTTGAAAATAGCAAAGAAATTGCTTCATTCCCAAAAAAATAAATCAAAGGGGGCGCTGCCCCCTTCACCCCCGCCAGGGGCGCTTAAGGAGCCACTTACATCCCTGTATAAAAGTTCTAATCATCAATGTGAATGCACTCTCTAAAAGTTACCCTTTACAAGGTTTTAGCTTAACGAATCATTCTCATTGCAAAGGATATATGCCATCAACATTCTCATGACCATGGCCTGAAAAAATGTTTTTTTCCCGGTAAACGATTCCAAATTTCCCTCCAAAATGGAATGCATTTCTTAATGAAAGAGTAACATTTCCCTGCAAATGCCAAAATTTCCCTCCAAATGCTCAAATTTCCCTGCAAGGAGCTTTCCGTATTGCCTACTTTTTCAGCCCGTGCTCATGACCTTTCTCAACATTCTCATGACCTTTTTAAAACTGAAATGAACGTATAAAGTAAATGTATGATTTAGTTTAGTTAGTAAATTTGTGGTATAGGGTTACCATATTTAATTGGGCTATTTCTTACAATAATGATGACACATGACTAGTGCGGATTCAGGTTGAACAATGCACCTTTAATCTCTGAAATTGATGACTTTGATACCTTAGCATGGGTCCTCGTTGTGGTCGGGAAAAAAGCACCCTTAATCTGCTTTTTCGTTCATGCGGATGATTACAACATTATACCTGACTTCCCCCCGGGGTTCTAACAAAACTGACTGTTTTTTTTATAATAATTTGATTTCTGATTCATAAAAAGGCAACAAGAAGTGATTCTTAAAACTAGGCTATTCCAGTTGAAATCCATACACCCCCCTATGGAATACATTACCTTGATCTTCTACACAAGGAGTATGAATATCAAATTGGGGGGGGGGGGGGGTGGGTTACCTGCATTTTAACTCCATTTGGAATGTACACTCCCTGTGTGGAAGATTAATGGCATGTCTTCCTAAGGGGGTGTATGGAATTCAACTGGAATAGCCCATATCTAGTGATTGCTAGTGTTTACCACACACCTTTCAGGGTAAGAAATTGAGGAGAAGCCATTCTGGCAAAGATTCTGGCTGGTTAAGTTGCGACGCTAGAATCCAAGTTGATTTGTTGAAAAAAGAAATGCTATTATATTATATTTGCTTCGAGGCGAATCCATAGCTTCTCCCAAAATCCTGGCGAGAATTAATTCTGGCAAACTTTTAACACATTTTTTGTGTCTTTTGTTCTTGGGTTGTGTACCTTTTCTTGAGTTCAACTGTTCCCATACACTACTGTAAAAGTAGAAATGTTCACGCTACATTTATTTTCGCGCTTTTCGCCCTAAAGTCAGCAAGCGTGAAAAATAAAAACACAAAAATATATTCATTTTGTATGTAGGTCTATGTAAGGAATCTCAAAATCGCAAAAATAAAAACAAGCAAAATTGTTCAAAATGTGCGAAGCGCGAAAAATTACACGCAAAAAAAATTGCACTTTTACAGTAATTCAAATCAATGCACAATGTAGCATGTTGCAATGTAGCAAGATTTGATTGATTTGGTACTGAACAAGCTATAAAAAGTGAGTTATTTATCTAGACATTCAATGTGACATTGTCTGTCTACCCTGCCAATTTATTATGGCTATATTTCTCTGAATTTACCTGCATTTATGTTTTAAAGTGTTTCAAGCAAGTGTGTTGTGAAATAAAAGGTAATATTGTTTTGTATGCACAACAGCCTTTCATAAAACAAAACCCTTTCAAAGCAATATACGGTACTTAGGGACAGGGAATTTGCGGTTTTAAAAACCACTAAAGTGCTGCCTGATTTTTGACGCAAAATGTGCTTTTTTGAACTAAAATATGCAATATGTGTTAAAAATAAACACAAATGCATGGTTATGTTGCACTTTTCCATGTTTTCATTCAAAATCTAAATTCAAACTAAGCAAGGTGTAAATAAACACTTCCACAGTTATGCGATTAGTTGATATTTGGTAAATGGCATTTGTTTAATTAAGACATCTTTTGAAAAAATATTTTTCTTTTTGCGCTTTTGTGCCTTAGTGCAATTTCCCTGTCCCTATTAGTATTATATTGGTTTGTTTGTAAGTATTATACTGAATATAGTAGTAGTGATGGGAATCAAATTATTTGGATATCGAAATATACAGGGTGAATCCAAAAAAGAATGTGCATGGATTTTAGTGACCCTTGACCTTGCTGTGTGTAGTGAACCATAAAGTTGATGTTATTGGTATATAATCTAATTTACTGGATAGGCAGACAGCAAAATATTACAGTTACACTTTAAAGCAAAATACTGCACATGTTTTAGTCTTTCTGTCCAGTTCTGATGAGTATTTATACAGTATAATATTTTACCAACAAGTATAGTGCTGAAAATCAAACTACTTTGATCTATGACTTTTTTCTGCAGCGTTTATAGTTCTTAGAAATCCCCGCCCACCCAGAGTGTGTTATTACGCTTCGGAGGGAATTGTAACGCTATACTTGTTGCATGGGAGTGAGTGAATTGGATCAAAATAAATAATAATAATCTGGCGGAGCATTCTATTGCAGGGGGAGGGGGGGGGGGGGAGATATTTGATGATGCATGGGTCAGGTTAAGTCTTAGGTTAGGGTGGTAAGGGGCAGAGGAAGGTTGTGGGTGAGGGGTAGCACTAGTTCCGTACTGCGAGCGCAGCAAGATGCAAAACCGAAAGGAGCAGCACTACAATTACAATACCCACTGATGATATAATTACCCATCCCCATGGGCCCTCAAATTAACATTCAGTTTCTTCCCCCACACAGGGCTGGTACTCAACAATATATCAATTTCAATTCTAGATGACCAGTGATAGGCTGATCTGGATGGAGATTGGTCAGTATTATGAACGGCTGTCACTACACTGTCAGATCACAATTATTACAACAGATCAAGGGGAAATGCCCACCAAGTTTGTTGCCCGAAGGCAAAAGGGTCTGACTACTCTGGCAAGGAGAAAAATAAGCATTCATGAACCGGGAGCTACTTTTTCAAAAGTAGCTTCCAGCCCTATACTTACTGTGCAAAAACTGAAAAATGCTGGGAGCTAAATCTTGGCAACCGTTGGGTAAAAATCTCCCAGAGCTTATTTGTCTCCTTGTTCTCTGGCCCAAGTTACTCTGGCCCCTTCTTTGCCTGAATCTAAGAACACACATCGTTTTTGGATTTACTAGTGCCTCCCCAACAGCTAGGGCAGGGTCTCTGCAAAGACGCAGATGGTCACAGTTTTGGGCTATTAAGAGTAATGTTGACAGGGTATGAGAGGCACCTATCTTTACAAAATAGTGGATTCAAAGAGTATCGTATAGTTCATACTCATGATATATCTCTCTGTGTTTTTTTCTTTACTCAGAATGAGGGCAAACCGGGCAAGAAGGAACGCAAGGAGAAGAAGCAAACCAGACAGAAATTGGAGGATAGCACCAATGCCGACCATCGTAAGAATCATAAGAAAGCGCCGAATCAGGTAAGTGTGTATGCAAAGATGATGAAGAGGATGGAGATGATCTTCATCTTACGGGGAGGGGTACTCAAATGTTGGCATAATTCTGGAATATACCCTCCACACCCAATATTATAATACTCTTTACTCCATAGAACGTAGAGTGTGATGGGTACGACGTGAAGGGGATTATGTAATTATTCCAAAATGTATACGTTTTGTAGGGATGCCCTAAGCAAAATGAAAAATAAAGAAAACAATTATTCACCAATTTTCGGAAGGAATTGTATACCTGAGAGCCGATATGAAAGATGACTCAACATTTCATTTGAGCATTTGAAAAATCTGTATTAGGAAATTCTGTAAAGAAGACAATTTGCTTAAAAAGGGAACACCCTCAACAAACAAAACAAATATTTCCACTTATAGGGTATTGTGATATTGGAAAAGCAGATTATTATACAACTATGATCATCGTGTCCAACTCGAGCAAGTGTTTTAGCATAGCTTTTTAAGTACACGTATCAATAGCTGCGAAATTTGTTTAAAGGGTAACCTTCAACCTGCATTTGATGTGCATGTCTCAAAATAATTTCATTTGACAATTTGGAAAATCTGTGTTAGGAAATTCTGTTAAGTAGACAATTTACTTAAAAAAAGGGTAACACCCTAAACAAACACACCAAAAGCAAGAACACCCTAACATCATAAAGAAAAGAAAAGAAGGAAAACAATGTAATGAAATAAAAGCAACCTCCCCTAAAAACCGAACACACCAAGCAACAATAACCCCACCTGCCAACAATCAGCCAGTAACCCGTCTTCCTTTGAGTACCCCCACCCCACCCCCGGGGATATGATGTGCGCATTAGATATCGGAATGACAGTCTCAATAGATTTGACTATGCAGTTGATGACAAGGAATCTTTAAGTCGCATATCTTGCGCCAGAGTGCAGACGGCTTGAAAGCCATGTCATTAGGAAGCTGTTATTCAAGCCGATTATTCCATAGAGACGGTGATCATCGTGTCCGTGTGCCCAACTCCAGCAAGTGTTTTAGCATAGCTTTAAGTACTGTAAACGTGGAAATGTTCGTGCTACGTTAATTTTAGCGTTTTCTGCGCTCCAACCAGCTGCCGCGAAAATAAAATCTCACAAACATATTTATTTTGCGTATAAGTCAATGTAATGAACTTTCAAATCGCGAATTTAAAAACAAGCGCAATAGCTGAAAGTCGGCAAAGCGCGAAAATTTAATCACGCAGAAATTACCACTTTTACAGTACATTGTATATCAATAGCTGGGAAGTTTGCTAAAAGGGTATTCTTCAACATGCATTTGATGTGCATGTCCTTAATATGTTGATGTTGGAAAAGCTATCTTTTAACTAACATCTGTGATTCAAGAAGATTATTACATTACAATGATCATGTGTCGAACTCGAGCAAGTGTTTTAGCATAGCTTTAAGTACATTGTATATCGATGGTGAAGGAAGTTTGCTAAAAGGGTAATCTTCAACCTGCCTTTGATGTGTCTGTCCTCAATATGTCGACATCAAAAAGGTTGAACAACGTTGTACATGTATATAAAACGAGGAAGTTTGCTAAAAGGGTAATCTGCAACATGCATCTCCCCATCCCCGTTTAAAAAAGTAGAATACACTCCTAGACCAAAATGAGCATGTGTACCTTCAATCTAGGAGTAAATTGACCTCTATGCTGTGTTGCCCTCAAGTGCCAACAATCTTGAGGTTGGTTCGGTCAGTCAATTTTATTTTTTTGCTGACACAAATATTACTGACAGACCGTGGCTGTCATGGTTCATGTCGAGACAAAATTGGTAAATGTCAATTGTACTGATATTTCTAGTGTGATAATAGTTTTAAAACTATTTATACAAGTAATAAACTTATAGATTCTGCTAGAATCATGCTTATAGGCCATCATCAATTGTTATTATTTACTTATTCATTTCAAGTAGAAAATAGTAATATTCTGACTGACAATTTGGGTAAATTTTAATGTTAAAAAAGAAAGAAAAGATGCGACCCTATTTTTTGAGATTTTAGGGGTCGGTGTCTGTGGGCAACACAACAATTTGTTATTGTTGGCCTTATTTTAGGGTTTGGTCGCTAAGGGTAACGCAACAATTGGTTTTTGTTGGCCTTATTTTAGGGTCGGTCACTGAGGGCATTACAAAATAAAGGCCTTATTTTAGGGTTGGTCGCTGAGGGCATCACAATTTTTGTTTTTATTTTGGCCTTATTAGACCAACAATACGTGGTGATTATTACTAGTGCGAATCGGTGATGAATGTGATCCATCATAATAGACATTGTGCCTGACATTATTACTTGCATACAGATAATGTCATGGCTTCTGGGCAATATTTCCCTAATCAGAGGGTAACTCAACAATTTGTTTTTGTTGGCCTTATTTTAAGGTTTGGTCGCTGAGGGCAACACAATAATTTTTTATAGTTGGCCTTATTTTAGGGTCGGTCGCTGAGGGCAACAACATTTTTTAAAATTTTGGCCTTATTAGACCCACAATACGTGGTGATTATTACTAGTGCGAATCGGTGATGAATGTGATCCATCATAATAGATATTGTGCCTGACATTATTACATGTATATAGATAATGTCATGGCTTCTGGGCAATCTTTCCCTAATCATTTATTAATCGACAAGACACGAGATATAGACAACAAACGTGTCGGTGGTAGATAAAATTGAGCAGTTAATGCTAGACATAATGACAACTTTTAGCCATTAGGCCAAACAAAAAAATTGTTATGATGTCCTCGACCGCCCGCTCGTAAGATTTAGGGCCGCTCGGTTTTTTTCTTTTCAGATTTGTTTTTAAAAAAATTCAGATTTTTAAAAAAAAAAAAGATTTTTTTTTCTTCCAGTTTTTTTCCCAGATTTTTCCCAGATTTTTTTAAAAACAGTTTAAATGGCATTGAATATTAAATTAAGTGTTTATAACATATATGTGCGACTCTTAGAGTGATTTCAACTTCTTGTTGGCTGAACTTTGAGCTTCCGCTGGAAAAAGAAAAATTAAAAAAAAAATTAAAATTAGAAAAAAATCCGCCCGCCCGCCCTTCCTCTCTGAAAGTTGTGGAGGACAACATAATTTTTTTTTTTTGCCTTACGGACAATGTCCATAGCCCGGTATTGTAGATAAAATATATGAAGTTCAAATTGTTTGTAGTGCATAGATTTTTGGCATGATTGATCTAGATTTGGATTAAAAGTTGCACAAATAATTTGCACGAGGGATTCTTTGTAAACTACCTAGCATTCAGCGGGAGGAAGCTGGTTTGCGACTGGTCCGTATCCTCTTGTGGATGTTTGTTGAAGATGGCGTTGTAGATATAAATACTAGAAAGTTCCCAGTTCCTGTCTCTGTTTCAGAGTGGGGCTGGTTTCCTGTGTGATGTAGATGGCTTCCCGCATCTTTCTATGCAGTCATTTGTCCTCCCGGCAAAGAACTTTCGTGTCCATAATTTTGGCTCTACTAGCACAGCGGTGCCAAGTTTCAGTCAAATCCCGTGAAATTGTTTGCTATGGAAGCCCCCTCCCCTTAACTCATAGAACTGAAGACATGTGTGACACATAGCAGAGGAAGATTACCCTTTTAGCATTACCTTTGTTCTCATCACTGAGAAGAAGCGCTAACGGAAGATCCAAGATAGTTGGACCTTGAAATGTTATCTCGTTTTTTCTACATTTTTCGTTTCAGATCATTTTGCCCTTGTATAGGGATAGGCTATTCCATTTCAAATCCATACACCCCCTGTGGAAGACAATATCTTAATCTTCCCCACATGGAGTGTGAATTTCAAATGGGGTTATCTGCATGGGTGACTCTATTTGAAATTTGCACTCCCTGTGTGGAAGTTTATGTCTTGTCTTCCACAGAGGGTGTATGGATTTCAACTGGAATAGCCCAATAATGAAAGTTTAAGCCCAGTCACATTGAAAAGAACATGATGTTGGCAAATACAGTTTGTGGTAGAGGTCAATAATGTCAGTGAAATATAAAGAATATAATACCAAACAAATTAAAGTTCTTGAAATATGTTGAAGCTTAGAATTGACCTTTTCACTGTTTGATTGTGGTCTTGCCACCAACATGTCCTTCAATATGTGATAGAGCACATGTGACAAGCTGCATCAAAAAGGACATGTTGTCAGCAAATACAGTTTTGAGAATAGAGGCCAATATTTTTGGTGAAATAAAAAGAAAATAATAGAAAAAAATATGCTTCTTCAAATCATATCTTGCGATTACAAAGTCTGATTAGCCTTAACATGGTGTCATTTCAAAGCTTAAAATGTGCTCAATCCAATTACTCAGATTTGACTCGGGCCTCCAACATGTCTATTTTGATGTGATGGGTCACATATTATAGTCTATAGTTCGATCAGTTCCAAATTGGCGACAAGTGTGCCTTTTTGTTTTGCTGCACACAAAACGTAATACAAACAAACATGTGCGATTGTTGGCCATACGCACATGATTTGTGCCAAAGGCACGCATCGCGCATTTGATGCACAGTGCGCTTGTTGCCTTCATGTACGCCTTCATGTGCGCCCATTCTCTGCTGTAAGGAGGCTTGCCAATTTTGAGCTGATCAAACTATAACGCTGTACGCTATTATATTATGTGTATGTACGATTTCATATTGTAACAATGTGACTTAGCCCAGGAGGATAATGGTACAGTTACAACTGATACGAGAAGGTAAGCGTTTTCAATATTTTATCATTGTTAATTGTAACTTAGGGTCCCGAACCACCAAATAAGTTCCCTATATTGCTTGGTGGGGTTATAAGAGTTCAAATTCATTTCAATTTTTCTCAATTTGAATGCAAACTGGTTCATTCAAATCATTGTTTTTTATTGAAAATCTACAATCAAGGAAAAAAAGGTTGACACACTTCGTCCGAATTAATAAAAGGAAAAAAGCGCCTCTCCCCTGAGGCAATGTTGATCGGAGTCATGTTATCAGAAGCCTTGGCAGTTCCCCCAACATTGATTGATGGGGGTAGGGAAGGATATAAGAAAGGGGAAGATTTCTACTTACTATTAAACAGTGCTATGTCCCAAGTCTGATATCGATTGCAATCACAGGGATGGTTGTATTAAGTTGCGTCAAGTGTTTTAAACTATTTTTTTTAAACTATTTTTTTCCATGATTGTAGTTGTCTTCTTCAAAAAACACCACTTTGGTGGGGGGGGGGGGGGGGGGGGGGGGGGGGAAGTTCCCAGCTTCTATTTGCTACAGGCCAATGAAAACTAGATTAGAAACGACAGGCTATCTAGATTCTAAGATAAGTGTTCCGAGTTCTTAATCGGTGAACATGGTGAAATCATGTAAGATAATACCGGTTAGCTCAGTGGTTAGAGCATTTGATTTAAAGGTCACGGGTTCGAGTCCCGCACCTGCTCATGTCCTTGCTTTGTAAGTTTTGATACGAGTCCAGGCTTGTTATGTTTGTAAATACTTAATCATTTGGAGCAATTTGACTATTGTCTTGAATAGCCTAATGATGCCATTGTTTTTCTTCTCTAAAAGGAAATCTTTCAAATGAGACTGGCAAAGTGTTAACCACCCACCCACCTTTCTGTTATTTCTGAAATATATGATATTGCCTTAGTCCCCAAGGAAAAATCCTTGTTACACAGGCCAGCCCATCCAATATTTTTCAAATTGTATGTGTTTTCAAAATGGTGAAAGAATTTTAGAAATGTGAATTTTTTTCAGAAAATTGATTTGATTTATTTTGTATAAATGTTTTGTTTCTACCGGGTTGTTTATTGAACTATAGTTGTTTTCAAAATGGTTGATAGAATTTTGGAAACATTTTTTTACAACATTATTTTGTTTTGCTTGTTGTTAATAAATTATTTTATATATATTTGTTTAAGAACATTTTTGGAATTGGTAAACCATCCCCTTCAAAATTAAATTAACGTTTTATTATTAGTGTTGCAATGCAAGATAACCATTCTAATTGCACATAATGTCTTTACGTATTAATAAATGACAAACAAACAAGATTTTTATAAACCGTCAACCCACTCTTCAAACTATGTTAATGCCCGGAGTGACTTGAAATATCTTAATTAATGTTGCCACATCAATGGCTAAGCTTAGGTGATTCAAACATTGACTGTAACATGAAACTGCTGATACTAATTGGAGCCATTGTTGCTGAAAAAAGAAGCTATACCTTTAGTGTACTAATTAATTATTATAATTGGGCTTATTTCATTCAGTTGACAAAATTGTTGAGTAAATTTAAGTAGAGGAAGATAATATTGATGAACATAAAATGCCTCTTAATTGATAGTAATTTGTACCATCAGCAATCAGTAGTGGTTGCACAGAGGATGAGATGGGAGGGGTCATATTGGGGGGGGGGGGGGTGGGTGGGGTGGGGTGGAGGTAGTGTCTGACCCTCCCTCTCGTGAAATTAATTTGGTATATTTTTGTTGGAAAATTGAACGTTTAAGCAAGATTTGTATCTAGTCTAGGATATGTGCTGCTGTTTAAGCAAGATTTGTATCTAGTCTAGGATGTGTGCTGCTGTTTAAGCCAGATTTGTATCTAGTCTAGGATGTGTGCTGCTGTTTAAGCAAGATTTGTATCTAGTCTAATATGTGTGCTGCATTCATCAGTAGTGCCACCTTCCACAGACAGACAACATGTAGTATTTAGCGTCACAAACAAATACTCTGCCCGGCAATAATGGCTAACGTATAGAGCACCCCTCCAGCAGACTCAATTTATTGACATTGACTCTGTCGTGTTTACCTAATTAGCCAAACGAACAAATAATCAGTCAGGTATCATGTATGTGTTTATGGCCTCCTCACAAGATACTGTTAAAGCGCTAATTGTCGCACAGTTTATTTTTCACGCTCTGCTCATTTTGCGCAATTTTGCCCTGTTTTTAAAAATGTGCAATTTGAACTCTCATGACACAGAATTATACGCAAATTAAATGTATTTGTGCGCTTTATATTTGCAGAGTAGCTGTTTGAAGCGTGAAAAGTGTGAAAATTAGTGAAGAGCGAAAATTGTTGTGTTTATAGTATTCATATCACCTGCCACTGTGCATCGGTTACTGGGCCAATTGCAGATTCTTCTCTGAGATGCCCAAAAAGATGTTTGCTGCCATCTTGTGTCGTAGAGTGGTCAATGAAGTGATTTGGTTATGGTTATTTCAATTCGAGCGTGTCTCTATTATTTAACACACGCAGGGATTATGCTACATGTAGGTTTGCTCTGATGGTTGTTGTATTGAAGCTTATACTTCAATTTAACTAAATTAACACATTTTTTCCCCCCAAAAGTATATAAGGTGCCCTTAAATTTGATAAGACAGACAGTAAGACCGTCAGTGTGAAGTGTTTATTATATCCCAACTATAACAGCATGACTAATCTCGTCAATGTCATCTTAGATAACCAGTAGTTTTGTCAGTATGAATGGAGCCTGTCACCATGTCAGCAGCGATGTACCTGGCCGTTTTGACATTTAATTACCATTAATTTCACTACCGTGTTTAACAGTTGAACAACGCCCTCTGTGGTGTATTTGAATTGTAGGGATTTGTTACCAATTGCAACCGGGGAGGGGTTGGGTAGATATTTAATATTGGCCAGCAAAATGAAACTGATTACTCAAGATGTGTTATTTTGACATATTCCACCAAATTGTTGGACAAAATGTAAATTAAAACCATAACCCTGATGGCATGTTTTTGGTGAATAAAACTATCAGGGGAGAAAAACTGGTCACATTTGGGCGATAAACAGGCACCACCGGGCGCTGGGGATCAAACGTGGGTCGCCTGGTTGGCAGTCCACTGCCTATCAAACTGAACTAGGGCAAGCTTGCAAAAACTTAACTTTTTGCTTAGGCAGGAAAAAGAATAGGGAACCTGTACTGGCATGTGGTAGAGTGATATTTTTTAAGCATTCAGGGCCGTAAGGGTTGATTGAACTCAAACAAGTGTTCTCTTAAAAGAGACACCAGAAATAGGTATCAAAAAGTAGTCATTTGTTTATCAGGTGGGTGAGAATGGGGCTACGTTTGGCGGTACTTTTCTCAGTTCCACTAAGTAACTGCCCCATGCCCCCAAGAATTGCAACTATCCGACTCCTTGAAATAGGAATTTGATTGTATAAAGCGGACTCCTAAAACCGGTACTTGAGGGGGCACAACAATAAATAAATGTCCCATTGGATAACACATACACTAGTGATAAATCAGCTCCAATTAGTTGTCAGTAGTACCTATTTGGCATATTGAGAATGCTTTATGCTTTGAATTTTAATAAAATCGTCAAAAGTGTTACGTCTTCCAATTAGATTTTACGATGTATAATCATTTAAACAGCGCCAGCCCTATTTCTAGTCCGAACGCTTGCCTTGTGACCACCTCCGAGCAAGTGTATTTAATCCATTTCATAAATTTTCTGTAAAATCGAAAATTCATATTTTGAAATAAACTGAACAAAGTTCAAGACGAGATTATCCTTCGTTTAATAATATCATCCTACCATCATGCCAAACTGACTCTCAAAGGACCACAAAGTATTGCAAAAATGGTGTTTTGTTTTAGCCGAAACTTGCACAAAACGAGGAATGATTTATAGTATCGAGTCCCCTTGATTGTGATATGAAGTTTGGTTAAGCAATCAAAACCACAGTCAGCCAGCACACTGTCACAAATGTTGAATAGCGCCCTCGCTTGGTGTGTATCTGTACCATTGTAATAACTGGCGTGTATAATATAATGTTGCTCGCAGGGATATATCGATGCCATGATTGCAGTTTGGGGACTATAATCCCCGGGATTGGTGCCGAATTTCAGCAAATTGGGATTCATTACCTCGACTTCCTGTTATTTTCCAAATGTCATGTGTGTGTGTATTGATATTCCGTGTATTACACGGGGGGCAGGAGGAAGACAAAAAGATGGGTTAAATTATGCAGTTTCGGTGGCTGTGTGTGGCTGGATTCATTAAAATAACTGAGTGTATAATGGTAACTCGAGACTAAGTCTTGTGACTGACTGACTCCCTGTTTAAATTAAGACAGACTGTTGTACAATTTGTGAATATATCACTAGTATCTTGACTAATTCATTAGCTCATATCCATAGCCCCAGTATTACTATACCCATGTGTGATCAATCAGTACGTAGTTGATAATAGCGCTGACATTGAAGATTAACCCCCGACACTTATTGATTGACTGAAGATATAAAGACCTTATGCACAGTGAGGTGAAGATAGCAATTATTATGTTCATCCAATTTGGTATGCTATGGACCCTTGAAAAGGGCGTTTTCTGGATTTACAGGTTGTATTACTGTAGCTAGGCGAGTGTTTTCCCATGATCATGTCCCATTGAATTTGTTGTTGAAGTCAAAACTGTTCTACTCCACTATAAATATTTCATCAACTGAGTTTTTTTTTAAAGGGGAATACCCTTTTTTGCAAGTGATGTACACAAAGGAATGTCAACACGGTGCGTAACAGTGAAGAAAATGGCAGAAAAGTATTTCAGGTATAACAACAATTACTGGCAACATAAATACCAAATTATCTAAAGGCTCAGAATCAGTATGAAGATGCTGGTTAACTCTTTCCACAGGGCTATCAGTTTAACCCTACACGGTACAATTTTTTTAGAAACCTTTACCAACTTTCAAAGTGTTTCTCAAGGATAACTGAACCAATACTAGGCATGTTTGTACTTATTTCAATGCATTTGTCATGGTGATTCGAAATATGGTGACGGAATTCAGTAATTGTGACATTTTTGAAACATTTTGGAATGTGGTCTGCAGACGCCTGCTGTGTGGAAAGTGTTAAATTCCTAAATATCTAGAGAACACTCAGAGTGCCAGCAGTTACAACATTTGACTTTAGAAGCCAGACATGGCATCGCTTGGCTTCATTTGTGGATACCCTTGTGCTGTGTCTTGGCAACAATTTGTATTGGCAACACTGGCAAGACTGAATAGTTTGATCCGTCCCAAATTGGCGAGAATTTTTTTAAATTTTAATCTCTCCTGGTGCAAAAGTAATCCAAGTGAACGGCACTCACGCATCACGCATTTGATGCACAGTGTTTTTGTTGCGTTCATGTGCGCCTACACCATTCTGTATTAATTCACTGCTGTAAGGAGCAAGCCTCCAAATAAGCAGGTCTTGACCAGGAGCTACATTTTACTATTTTCACCAAAAAAATTGCTCCTGGTGTATACTTTACTGTGATAAGTTTGGAAAACACCAGGAGCCAAAACTTGGCAACCAGTGGATAAAAAACTCCTCGGTGCCCGCTTATTTGGAGGCTTGTTATGGAGGCTCGCCAATTTGGAGCTGAATCAAACTATAGTAAGGCCTAAAAAAAGGTTTGATTGGCGTAACATAGAAGAAGAAAAAAAATAGGGTAGGTAGGTCGGATTTTTAATTTTTTTTAAAAAATCTATAAAACGTCTATGAAATTTTATATACCAGCACACATATACCATACAAACATAAACAAATGGCACAAATACACATTTTCACTGGGGTTTTTTTTTCCAAAAAAAAAAGAAGATGCTTAGGGTTGGCGGTAAAAATAGGGTCGGTCGGGTTACGCCAATCAAACATATTTTTTTTAGGCCTAAGTAGCCTTGCGTTACATCCTCCTGCTGGTACATGTAACAAGCCAAACATATTATGATGTGACAGCATCACACACGAGGGCAGCAAAGCTATTTGCATTATTCATCGGGCTAGAGTGAAAAAGGTGTCGCTGATAGCCTGCGGACAGATTTTGTCATCAAGTCGATCCGATTCCACTAGAGTGACTACAACACGAAACAGATTAATAACGGGCTGCAAAATACAGCTTCATTTTGATATTTGCCCGCGGGACACGGGGTCGGGGGAGAATCGTTTTCGTAATCACGATAGATTTTTTTCTAGTCTTCTTTTTCTGTGCATCTTTCCTCTAGTTGTCTTGAGGGAGATGTGTGTTTTTATATATTTTTTATACAATGGTGAAATATGTTGCCTAGGCTTTGCTTTCTTCCGTCAACGTTTTTGTCACGCGACGACGGTGTCTTAATGCGATTTTGTGAGATAATATTGGGTTGGAATTGGAAATGACTTTGTGTGCTAAATTTGGCTGGTTCAGGTCTTGAGTTGAAATTGGACGTGGAAATGTTATGTTAACAGTTTGTTAGGTTAAGGCTATATTATGATTGAATGGACCATTCTGTGAACACACATATTGGACAAAAATAGGATGAAATCATAAAGGTTAACAGCCTGTACTAAATTATTTCCATCAAACCTTAAGTGTTAGTGTACACTGTCACAAATAGTATTTTTTTATCCTCAATTCTGTAAATAAATACTGAATGGAAGTTTCCCATTTTCCAATAAATTTCCTGATTTAAGGATATTTGACTCGGATGTTTTTTAAGAATAACATTTGGGACATTTTGTCCATCCATACTTTGTTTAAAAAAATTAGGAAAGACAATTTTGACATTTCCAGAATTGTTCAGCATGTGGATCGCCCAGTAGCATTTTCAGATATATTTAATTAGCTAATTGGTAATTAGTTGCATGTTTATACAAGTAATTGGACCTCAAGTAAAATACAATAAATGGATTTCATGAATCATAAATACCCACCTAGAGAGTAACTGGACGTGGTCTTTAGTTACACCCCTTCTGGCGCAGTCTCTCTGCATGTACCATTGGAGGTGGTTTCCCTTGTTGACTGCCCTCTGTTGTTTGTAATTGGTAAGGTTCAAAGGTCGCACAATTGGCTCGAGCATCATTTCTTGTCTGGAAGTCATTGTCACTGAGCATAAAGTACCTTGAGATCAAGAAAATATTTTTATTTACCTTCACATATTCTGTAACATTTTGTGGTGTTGATTCTTGCTGGTAAACAATTCTTATGAAACCCACACTAATTTTTCGACTCACAAATATGCTAGAAAATCGTAACATAAAATAAAACACTGAAAATGGCTGAATATGATATGGCAGGTGCCTCTCAAAATGACCTGCCAGTGTGTTATAGATCGTTACTTAGCTATAATAAATCATGCAACGTAACATGTATTACAATATGACATCTCGATATTGGGTGTCAATGAGACAGCTTTTCCATAGCACGCTAGATGCTTGCTCAGGCCGCTATAGTTCAGTCAGTTCCAAATTGGCGAACCTGTTTAACCGTAGTGAATGAATTCAGAAGAGCACAGGCATGTAGAAGATTGAGGTTATGTCTACCATGGGGGTGTATGGATTTCAGATGGAATAGCCTATTGAATGGACTTGGTTCTTTCTCGAGTCTTGGGAGTCCCCAAGTTTGAGTCTTGAGCTGGCCTGGAATTCATTTTTTTGGTACTCGGCAGGTAGCTTCTAAAAGTTACCAGCCCAATAAAATGTATTCGTTTCCAAACTCAAAAGTACATTAACCCTAACTCCCGCGGCTATGTTTTGTGTGTATCCGGGGAGGGGGAAAAAGTATGATTTTGTTATCTAGCCCCCACCGGGATTCGATCCCGGGACCATCCGCACCAAAGTCTATGCCCCTATCGACTGAGCTAAGCTCCCAGCTCATATGTGGGCAGCAACTTCCTGCCCACATATGCCTGCGGAGATAGTTTCTGGCTGTATGATTTTGTATGGTCTAGTATGGTTAAG
This sequence comes from Ophiura sarsii, assembly GCA_035610835.1. Taxonomy (NCBI): domain Eukaryota; kingdom Metazoa; phylum Echinodermata; class Ophiuroidea; order Amphilepidida; family Ophiuridae; genus Ophiura; species Ophiura sarsii. Next base: position 43,596,583 of record CM069458.1, on the reverse strand, counting down.
GGTTATGGAATCTTTGAGTTTGATGAAAAAAAAGCTACCTGCCAGTTGGGCATGTACTTTTGAACATTAACCTGCCCGGCACCAAATTTCCCCCAATGGGCAGGCGGGCGGGTGCTTATTTCCAGAGTCATAAAACGGTTTCTTAAGTCCTCTCCAACTGCCATAGAAATGATACTGAATTCTAGAGCATCTCCTCTCATCACAAAATAATCCAAAATACGAGTTGCATAAGAACGGGGTCACGTCACAGCTTACAGTGAACACAGTGTAGCCGAGACAAGCACCTACACTACACCTACACACTCGGCACTCTTTAAAAAATTTCGAGATGTCATTCTGACGTTATCGGGGTGCGGAACAAATATGAGTCGCGATGAAAATTAATTGGATGGTAGGATCCGATTCAAGTCGAGAATCGTTGAGACTGTAGTGGGTCCTCGGGTCGGGGCTGCTTGGCTCGTTCTTGATCGGGTGTTTCCTGCACAGATGCAGTTGCACATAAGCCGTAACACTATCCCATTCTTATGTAGACTGGGCCATCTTATTATTAAACACACTTATTACTGTTCTAGATTTAGATTCGGGAGCTTCGACTGTCAATACCTGGAGAATACTCGTAGTTCACTCTTTTGATTAAGACCTCTATTTTGATCTATTGGTCATAATATACAGGGTGAGTCAAAAAGAAGTTTACCCGGATTGGTGATGTTTTAAAATACAAACAAATGACACTCGAGAGTTCAGTAAAGCATATTTTTAACAAGCATTCTCTCCTGCTTATTCGGAAAAAGGAATGACACAAATTGAGCATTGCTAAGAGGAGTTATGTCTATTTTAATAAAGGTACTCATTTTGCAAGCTGTCCACGGAATACTTGACCAAACAAATGTAAAGTATGCATTTTAGCTGCGTACTTCCCTATTGCCCGAGATTGGTGATGTTTTTCAAAACAAATAAATGACAGTTCAGTAAAGCATTTATTTACCAAACATACTCTGCTGCTTATTAGAGAAAATCAATGAAGCAAATTGATCATTCCTAAGAGAAGTTATGCCTGTTTTACTGAAAGCACTCATGTTTTGTCAAGCTAAAATGCTTACTTTACATTTGGTTTGTCAAGTATTCCGTGGACAGCTTGCATTTTTTTTTATTAAATAGGCATAACTCCTCTTAGCAATGATCAATTTGTGTCATTCTTTTTTCCTAATAAGCAGGAGAGAATGCTTGTTAAATATATGCTTTACTGAACTCTCGAGTGTCATTTGTTTGTTTTTTAAAACATCAACAATCCGGGTAAACTTCTTTTTGACTCACCCTGTACTGGTGAATTCATCGTATCGGGAGACAGTTGATTATTCTTTTGCGAAGGCTATTTTTCAATAACAATGATTCCGTCTTATTTGTAACATTTTGCCCTTGATGTTTGTCTTAAAGGTAGATGACCCGATTTTCAACTTTATGTTTTTTATTTTACATGAAAGGTCATCGTTAAAATTGTTGTATTCCAAAGTTTGAGTTGCATAACTCCAATGGTTCTATTTTTAGAAGTGCAAGGTCATAAGACATGTGCCTATTGAGTATTACACAGACTAGCTTTTGGTTAACCACCTTTGGCAGTAATTCACCATATTTTAGCCTATAATTTCCAAATGAAACACTTCTGGCCCTTAATATTTTACAGACATAATGAGAAAAATATGGGGATTCTTCTGATACCAAAATATCTTGATGTGAAAAAAAATCATAGCCCCCAAAAAGTGATCGGGTCATATACCTTTAAATATTTCATTTTGCAATTAAGAAATTTGGTATTTACCATAAAGATAAAACCATTATAAATAAAGCACAGTATTTTTTAAACCAAGAAAAAAAAACAAAAAAAACAAAACATCACAAATGTTTCAAAAATGCTTGTTCTGTTCTGATTCCGACTTCTCATTTCAGGGAAAATATCCACCTCCATATTAGCCTGGGGGGGGGGGGGGGGCACTCAACTTTTTTTGGGGTAGGGGTGTGCCGCACAGGGTCTCAAAAAGGGGGGCTATAGAACTGAACTGACGAAAAATAGGGTCTTAGGAACTGATTTTTTCAAAAAAAGTAGGTCTTGAGAACTGGCCTATAGTTCAATTTTGATTAGCAAGAACGCAAATTTTTGATTTTTTTTTTGGTTTTAGAACGCAAAATTTTCGAAGAATTGGGGTTTTGGAACGCAAAATTTCGTGATTTTTGAATTTTTAATAAAATGGGGGTCTTAAGAACTGATCCAGGCTCAAAAGGGGGGTCATAAGAGCTAGCAGCAGAAGGTGAAAAAGGGGGTCTTCAGCGCGGCACATACCTATACCCTTTTCCAATGTCAGTGCCTCCCCGGGCATATTAGCACAATAACAATCCCTTGTATGCTCCACTCTTTCCTCCAGTATTCTTCCTCTTTAGTGTTCGCCAAGATCGTATATATTATCCCCAATGCTAATCAGTGCACTTTCCTAGTTTTCAATTATAAACATTAACTAAATTATACGACGACTATGCCATTATGCCCGCTGAAGCGACCAATTTATCCAATTACGACTTTGTCATCTGTAATCACGGTTCAAATTGATGATTAATCTGTTATCGCTAATATGCAAGTAATACTAATAGACAAAGTGGTTCTAACCTAAACCAGTTATCATTATAGCTATGATGATATAACAGAGCTATTATAATATAATTGAGCTATAAGTATTATAATATAACAGAGCTATTATAATATAACAGAGCTATTATAATATAACAGAGCTATTATAATATAAGGCAAAATAAAAAATTAAACATGTTTAGCGTCCTGCCATTTTGAAAATAAGGAAGGAGGAGGCCTTTTTGACACATTTGTCAAGATTGCTGGCCGGGTTATTTTTCAAAATGGTTGCCTGCTTTTTTCAAAGTACAGCCACTTGGACTCAAGAAATTACATATTGGCTTCTAATGGCAAGATGAAATAGAAAATGAGACCAAAATTATGTCTTGTCCTGAGTTCTGAGACGTAGAGAACCAGTTTATTTCATGGGACAAACAGCTTCATACAAGGTGTGCTAAAGTAAAAAAATACTTTTTTTTTTTTAATTTAAAAAAAAGAAAGAAAAAGGAGGCGGCCCCTATAAAGGAAGCGGGCAGGGACGCTAAACATGAATATTTTTTATTTGGCCTAACAGAGCTATTATTATATATAACAAACCCGGTGGTTTCAGTCAACATTGACTTTGGGTACGCACGATCGTTCCAAAAATCGCTGAAAAGGGGGGTTTTCCGTACCATGTCCGCGGACATTCCACGGACATTTATGTCCGTGATTTCCCAAAATTAGGGGTGTTTTTTGAAACTATGTCCGCGATTTCCAATAATAAGGGGTCGTTTTGGAAGCTATGTCCGCGATTTCAACAAATTTGGGGTGTTTTTTTGAGAGGCTATGTCCGCGAGGAAGAAAAACAAATAGAATGAGCCAGATGTGTCTGCGTTTTGCGCAAAAAGGGGGAATATTTAGAAAGAGTCCTTGAAATAGTGAAAAAAGGGGGGTTATTTTCAGACAAAATGTCCGCGTTTTGTTCGAAAAAGGGGGTCAAATTAGCAAAATTGTCCGCGAAACGCCGTAAATAGGGGGGTATTTGAAGATCCTGGAACGATCATGTGTTACCCCTCTGAATACGAAGAGAGAACACCGGGATAACAAAGCTATTATAATATAATTATATAATAAATAATATATAGACTCGGACAAACTGGCGAGAATTAAATTAACAAAGACCTTAAAAATACACAGCCTCGAACCCGGTCCCTCTCGCTATCGCGGCGATTATATAATGACATATGTAACAGAGTTTATAGTATAATATAAGAGAGCTTTATGAGAGCTATATTTAGGCCCCAAAATGAATCGGTTCCTTAAAAGCAAGCTCTGACATGTAATTTTTCAAAATTGGAATTGCCTTTATATCGTTTATTAAACATTGCCAAATTCTGCAATCGCACAATAGTACCAGGAACGTGTATGTCATTTACGGGTGACAAACAAAACACTGCCTTTGAAGCAACCTTTACCATACAAAAAAAGGCCTTAATTCCATCCAGCCTTTCCCCTCTTTTCCCCCTTCTTTTTCAAAACTTACAACATTTTAAATGGTAAATTGTAAGATTTTCGTACCAATTTAAAACAGAGCTTGACCAGTTTCATTCAGTCCCATTCTTGTTTGAACAGCTCAATGGCTTTTCACCATAAAGTTGTTATGACTTAACTACTTGAATGTATTCAGCTTAAATGACCACTGGACACTCTGGCCCAGTTGTTGGCAAACAAAAAAAAACCTGAGTGTCCTTCTGTCCATGGTCCTTCACTTTCCTTTTCTTTTCTTGATAAAATAAAGTTGTTTGTAGATTTCAAGAGGTTTTTTTTTGAAGTGTTGTAGTGAGGGGTTGACATGCATGGTAATGAGTGGCTGTTTTTTGAATAGCATTTGTATGCTGCTATTGTTGGTTCAACGATTTCACACCATTGAATGGTTTCCCTATACTTCGGGGTGGGGGGGGGGGGGGGGGGGGGGGGACTCTAATTATTTTTTGAATTTAAGAGACGTGATGCTGGGGTTTTTCGTAACCTTTGAGCCTACCTATACTTTAAAGCTGAAATTTTTGCGGAGGTGTTTTTTTGCACTTTTTGCGTAAAATATTTTTCCGCAATTCACGAAATGTCTTTGATATCAAAATGCACGAAAAATATTGGCTTTTACAGTATCTAAGGTTTCCCCCCATTTTAACCACATGTGGCTCCTTGCAAAGATTGTTTTATTCTGTGTTGTTCAATTATTTTCTCCAATTTAGAACTCACTTTTGAAGAATTTTTCTTTTGACCAAAGCAGGTGTATAAATCCTACATTGTAGGCCTATAGTTTGATCAGTTCAAAATTGGCGAAGCCTCCTTACAGCAGCGAATGAATACAGAAGGATGTGGGCATGCATGAAGGCAACAAGCGCACTGTTTGTCATATGCGTGACGTGTGCGTACGCTTGGATTATTTTTGCACGCGGAGGGATCAAAACCGAATATTTCTCGTCGATTTGGAACTGATTAAACTGTATATATAGCTAGCCTTACAGAATTGATTGTTAAATTAGGAGAAGTGTGTGGTGATCTACCGGAGATACTGTAGATGGATGGGACTGACAGACACAGACAAAACAATGGTAGATTTTAATTGAAATCTTTTTGAATACAAGTGTGTGTGCTATTAATATGAAGGCAATGTCTATAAATATACCAAAGACTTGAGTGATCTGAGAAAGCTTAATCATGCAATGCTGTGAATTGGATATCATCATCATCTTCTTCATTCACTTATTCCTAGCGGCGCGCCCTTTGTCTCCAATCCTAAATTAATTTCCTTTGTATACAAGGGATAACTGCCACCAATTACGATCAGCCCCTTAATTATAAATCGCACAATAAACCACCCTACCTAAACATTTTACCCAGTTATATTGATTACCACCACGACTAATTGGGTCGCCATGGCGACAAATTAATAGGCCGGCTGTATGATATTCTGCTCGTTAAAGCGTAAATAACTGGTGATGTATTGTTTACGGGATGATGTGCGACGTCCGTTGACCCATTGTGTCAATTCTTATTTAACGATATACAATATTGCGCGTAATTCGTTGTTGCCGCCGAACGGTGACAAATCCCGGACACATTTTTGGAGCGACTGTTTACGAGATTGGTTATTTAATGAGGTAGAGAGAATGTGTTTAACAGATGGATAAATGTGACATGGCACCATGAAATGAGCGGAAAGTCGCATTTTTCTAGTGTTCAGATAGAGGCTGTTTTCTCCAGCTATAAATAAAGAAAATAAAAAGAATTTGGCAGACATAATCAAGTTTGTTATTGTATTCGCAAATCGTAACTCTGTCATGTTTGGTATCATTTTAAAGCTTGTTTTTCAAGGAATAGGGTGACATTTGAACTCACTTTTCTCAAGAGTGCTACTTTCCACCCATTTCGTGGTGCCATGTCACAAATGGAGAATTACATTAGGCAACCCCAGACTCTCTTAGATTTGGCATAGGATTTTATGTTTTAATTTAGAGTAACTGTGCGTATACACACAACGAACAACTGCAGCGACTGGATATTTGTAAATTTGATGTGCAAATTGATTTTCAGCAGCGCAAATCGACTACGGAATTATTAACACATTATTAAACTGTCATTTTACACACACTTGCTCACACACAGACACTCACAGAGTGAATATCCTAAAACGCTGCACCATTAAAACAATAGTGGGAGGTTGGAGAATAAATACTGAATGAAATAGTCGTGGGACGTACGACGACGACAGGAGTTGAGTTGAATTCACTCTCTCTAGAAGTGCTGACTATAATTTCCCTGAGCTCATTTTATACTTTGCATTCAGTCGTTAATGTGGTGTGGCAATCCAATATGTTGTACTCAGCGACATACAAAGGATAATAATAAATGCGGCTCGGTGCTTGAGTATGCATCCACACACACACAACACACAACGACTCTTTCTGTTCTCTTCTCTCAAATCGTTTGTATTGGGAGCTAAAGAGGTTATACAACTTAACACTAAACATAACAATTGGCGCAGTTTGAATACATGTGCATGCTGGTGGTGTTTGATATTAAATCATGAAGCAATACATATTGACTGAAACGAAAGCGGACTGACAGAAGACCCAGCTGCCAATAGATGTGTACCTATTGTCCCCACTCAACCGCAGGGCGGACGTAGCACCCCTATCTTGTATTGGGTTGTATTACTATTATAAGTGGACAATTTATTTGTGTGTCAACTGGGGACATTGATTTTGTAACGGACAAGTTTGGATATATTTGTGCTCGTTGGAGATACTTAACTTTCTATGATTGTTTGCCTATACCACTAACCACCTCGGACAGCCTTGTCCTTCTTTCGTTTGACTGGGTAAGTAAGTGGTTACAAAGACACCAAAAAATTTTATCAGTAATTTTGAAAAGGGAAAGTGTTTTACCACCATTGGACCATTTCGTTATGTGAACTCATGGACTAAGTCAAATCATTATAGTACTACTATAGTGCACCATTGATGTCACAATCTGCCTGCAATGGCCATGGTTGTGTTATTGTAAGTGGTCGTTAAGGATTTCCTTTGTAGCATCAAAAGTGCAGTTCTCTTGAATTAAGGCGCTTCCTCAGTCATATCGTGGAAGTACTTTCATTTATTGGTGTCCAATTGTGTTAATTCACTGAATCTGTGTATACTTGTTGTTGCATGGTAGAACAACTGGATGAACGATTGGTAGAACTAGAAAGTTAAAAATAACATTGATGTTCAAATAACGAGACAAAATTGAGGCAAAGTAAAAAAAACCACATGTTTAGCGTCCGGAAATTTAAAAAAAAAAGGAAGGAGGAGGCCCTTTTTCCCCCCTTTAAAAACAAACACATTTTTTAGCGCAAAATCGCCCTTATTAGTGAAAAACTTTGTGAACCTTAAAGAGGAGGAGGCCTCTTTAACCTTAACACTCAACACCCCTTTTTTTGCACGCAACCGAGGCGAGTCACAAAAACAAACCAATAATTAATGTATAAACTGCAAATTGCCCAATTTACAAAAACTAGAAATTCTCGAAAATGACCACTATATGAGAGTATTAGTGGTGCCAGGACAGCAAAAGATCAAACCAAGACAAACATTTATCAAGCATTTATTTCAATTGATGAATAGCATTTGTATAGCACCAGGTAGTAAGTAGTCCAGTATGTGAAACAAGCGACAAATTATCTACCCGCAACACCACATCACCTGTAATGACCTACAGGGTGAATAAAAGAAAAATGTGCGCAGATTGAAATGGCCCTTTGACCTTGATGTGGGCATAATTTGAACCATGAACTTTTTGTTTGCTTGTTTTAAGCGTATTTAATATAATTATTTTCTCGAAAAATCGATTGAAAGCATAATATGGCAAGGTTTGTAAGGTGACCCCTTTTTTCACCATTCCAATTATTACGTACGCATTGCAAGGTCAAAGGCTGTTTCAAACTGTGCACAATCTTTTTGATTCACCCTGTATTTACCTATTTACCACCTAATGTACCAATGCTACATGTTTTTCGACATAAAAAAATTACCAATATTTTGACATGTATATAACCCTTTCCACCCGGCTATTAGTTTTACCATAATATAAAACAGATTTTTCAGAAACCTATCCCAATTTTCAAAGTCTATCTCAAGGACTACTGGCCCAATACTAGCCATGTTTGTACTTATTTCAATGCATTTCTCATGGTGATTTCAAATATTGTAGTGAAATTCAATAATTATGACATTTTTGAAACATTTTGTGAAATTTTTGAATGTCGTCTGCAGACGCCCCTTGGAAAGCGTTAAAGTGAAATGGATAAACCCTGTATTTTATCAAGCGTATGCTTGGATTAGGCCAAATAAAAATAAAAACTAGTTTCTTGTCCTAACTTTTGAAAAAAGGAGGATGATGGCACCTTTTTTTTTTAGTAAACAATGCAAAATCACCATTACCAGCATGGGGTATTGCATGATTGATTGCATAACTTGAAGAGGACGAGGCCTGTCAAATCTTTTTATTTCATGGTTCCGGGGGGGGAGTTGTGAACACAAACCCTGCTTTAAAATGCTCATTGGACTATAGTAAACATATTACCAAGATGTCAGCTTTTTAAATACTTTAACAAACAAGTTATGGACAAAATACAGAGAAAAAAAGAGAAAATTATAGAATTCCTGGGATTTGATGCGCGAGGGGACGAGAAACTGCTTTATTTTTTTACTTGGCCATACTTTTTAGTGTGGAGAGAGATAAAAAAACAAAATATTTCTCGCCAATTTGGAACTGATCAAACTTTAGTATCGGAATAATAATATGTTTGACAGATAACAATATTATGATTGCAAAATGTTGTCTAGTCTTTTCCCACAGATTAGATTAGTTTGTGTAGCGATGCCAGAGCAAACAATTCAACCACACAATTGTGTTGATGTTAGATTACTCGGTAGCCAAGTATCAATAAATATGATATTATTATGATGTGCACTTGACACAGTGTGATAAGAGCCAAATGGTATCTGTATGCAAATAGTACGCTACAATCAAGGAAATTTGCTGTTGTTACACTGAGCTCATTTTCCTGGTAATATTACACATACTGGAAATAATTACAAGCGCTGTTAGGCAAATTGATTTGAACTTGAGTAGATGCATTTAAACTTGAGAAAAAGTGAAACACAATTACATTTTTGTAATTCAAAAAGAACATTTTTATGACACTTGACATACACTTTTTTCTATAATACCCAATTACCATTTTGAATTTCAGAATGTTGATTATGTTATAAATAGAGTTGAGAAATAAATAAATAGAATTTTATAAATTTTTAAATGTGACTTATATTATAGTTACACAATATATTAACGTCACTAATATGTTAACCAACTTATGAAAACATTTGACACGATTATACAATACCATTTTGACATTCTTTATTTCTTTAGCATAAAACACCACGGCCCAGACTTCGGTTCTAATAAACACGACATGAACCCAGTTAAAAAGTCCGTATAATGTTCACCAATTTATGCGGAAGCATGTCTAGTTTGCCCAAAACCGTGCGATGAAAAAAAACGAACCACACAGCCTAAACCAGGCATCCTAATGCGCGACGGGAGAGTAATTATACCGAGGAGTGCCGGAGGCGGTGAGAATTTCGCCGCTCTTAATGGACATTAGCAGATTATTGTACAACGCGGTGTGGGTCGTAATCGTCGTTGTTTGGGCACCATTTATGCGCGCCTTAATGATGATTGCACGTAGGAGGAAGTGGCATTTGGGGATTAGATGTTGTAACAAAAATGTATAATGAGGAAATTTGAGTGAATTATTGGCAATTTATTTGATGCAGAGTAGAATATTTGTAATAATGCAAATAACAATTTGGTTGTTGTTAGCGCTGTGGATGTAAACCGTTAAATATTTTTGTGTGGAAATTTATGTTATATCGGTTTGGGTGTAATGAGGCGCAAAAGCACTCCACATACATAAGCCTTTCATCTTTTACATGTGTGTATGCCTAGGTCTAGCCTGTATACCCATGAACTTAATTACAAGTATTGGTATGTGTGTGGGGGGAGGGGGGACTCTGTGTCTCTGGACTAAAATATATGTAGTGAGAATGGAGAACAGCTCCCAATCCGACAATCAATCCGAGAACCGCTATCAATCCAAGAACAGCTATCAATACGAGATCAGCTATCAATCCGAAACTGCTATTGATCCGAAACCGCTATTGATCCGAAACCGCTATCAATCTGAAACCGCTATCGATCCGAGAATCGCTTTCAATCCGAGAACCGCTACCAATCTGCTAACGGCTATCAATCCACAAACCGGTATCAATCCGAGAACCGCTTTCAATCCGAGAATCGCTATAAATTCGAAAACTGCTATCAATCCGAGAACCGCTTTCAATCCAAGAACCGCTATCAATCCGAGAACCGCTATCAATGTGTCGCCAATTTGGAACTGATTGTACTATAGTTGGGTCACACTTAATAGAGTAGTCCTAATGATTCCATATTTAATGGTGTCACAACCCATAGCACAACCCAAGTCAGAACCCAAGTCAGAACCCAAGTCACAACCCAAGTCACAACCCACATCACAACCCATAGCACAACCCACATAACAACCCGTAGCACAACCTGTGGGACAAAGTATTTCTTATTCTTTATTTTTTACAAAAATGTGCGCCTTTGTTCAAAACCAGCTGGTTTGAAATTCAAGTTAAATCACCTCATCTTTTCACACCCACTTAAAGATGAAACAGTTCACAATAGAGTATGTTGAAAAACAAAACACGCCCCGCCTCATTAAAACACGATGTATCATTATTATACCTACATTAATACGTGCCCCAGTGCCCGCTGTTATTATTACCATAATGGCACACTTCCTTCGAGCCAACTCTTTTGCCGGCATCCAAGATTACGCACGTCGTCCTTCATAAGGCGACCGGGATGTCAAAATGGATGCTGACATTTTTTCAATATCATTTTCTAATTGACTTTTCAAAACCGACTCATCAGCGGACGACGAGCGTAGTTATTGGTTCGTTAGCGAAGGGAATAAATAATAAACCTAGAATGGTATTCAATTGGGTGCGCCGTATTCAATTGGGTGCGCCGTATCCCAAACAGGAAATGTAAGACTAGCGACGGAAACTAATTTGAAAATATTGCCTTTATTTTGAGGCAAAAGGATACATCGGCGAATAATGAAATATAAATCTTCATTTCCATCGCTCCTAACTACATCCACTTCCCGCTTTTTAACGCTAACAAGCCGCTGTCGTGCCGATAACTCATCTCGGATGGTGTTTTTGAGAAACGGAGAAAAACTTGAGGGATTTTAAAAACAGGTTTATGTAGTAGAGACTGGATGGATGGATGTCTCTGAATTAGACGATAATGCAACCCCATAGGCTAACTTAGAAAAACTTCAACCAGAGACTTCTTAATGTAGTGTGGGCAGGGGAAAACCATCGGCATTTTGGAGAGGAAAAATACCTCGCTCGCCCGTAGGCTGCCTCGTTTTTCTCTAGAAACACCGTGGAGAGAGAGGGTTTTTTAATCCCAATATAAATGGTTTTGTGGCTAAATTGTGATTGACACAGTACTTAGTGAATAGTGATTGATACGGCTTTCAATTGCTGATGCCGTGTTGGAGCATTAGCCAATCAACAAGATGCCGTCATTCCCAATAACGATCCTAATCATTTCGCAGCCTGCAGCATGGAAGCCGTTTCTCTCTCTCTCTCTCTCTTCTGCTCGCTGCATTCAATTCATGCATGTTAGTTAGGCTACTTTGTGCTTCTTCTACCTTCGACTTGTTGCCATTTTGCATGCTTTATAAAATCCCTGATTATTAAAGAAAAAAGAGAGAGTGTGGCTGGATTATAGGGTAATTATTACACGGCGTGTATCAAGTTATTGGCTGTCACGCTGTAATGTAGCGTAATGAATGTTTCGGGTTTAAGCCCAGGGGGCATTGTAATCGCAATTTAGGTTTATGCATAGACTACCTGGGTCATAAACAAGAAATCCTGCTGTGCAACTTGCATGCAGTGAAAAGGTCGATATGGAAGCGTGATAAATGCCTGGAATACTGACCATGTTCTGAGCAGATCAAATTTGATGGACAGAAATTATATTTTATTTGATTGCGATTTGAATGAGCAGATGACTCAAACAAGATTAAGTCATGCCCATTATGTATAGATGTTTTTAACAAAAAGCATTTATTTGAATTAACGCTTAACAGACTTGTAGTCTGTGCTTGAAGTAAGCAGGGGCCAGGAGCTAAAGGGACTAGACGCTAATCTGCCCCTGTTAATCCTGGCAAAGCCCTTGGTTCGTGTTTAGATTGAGCCATACAAGGCAAATTTTGTATATGGGAAATTATCCCTTTTGCACTCATCTTCAGAAAAGCACCTTTCACAAAAAATCGCCCTTGGTCCTGATGAAAGATCTGTGAACCAGGGGCAAATTTGTACACATTCTATAGTTTGATCATTTCCAAATTGGCGAAGCCTCATTACAGCAGCGAATGAATACACATATGGACGCGAAGCACATGAAGGCATCAAGCGCACTCTGTATCATATGCGTGATGCGTGCGTGTGACCAAAACCGTGTGCGTGTGGCCATAATTGAGCGCGTACACTTGGATTATTTTTGCGTGCGGAGAGATAGAAACTGAATATTTCTCGCCAATTTTGAACTGATTAAACTATAAAACTCTGATTTCATCTCCTGCTTGTAGTTGTTACAGCTATCTATAATTAATATCCTAGTGGAGATGTATCGAGATCATCTCAAGATAATTTCTGATGTATTGATACGGTTGCTAGGAGTAACCAAACAGTTCCTCCTTGAGCTCCTCGGGTCCTCGTCACCCATCTGTCTTATGTGGACGACATTTCCCGTCCGTCCTTCCCGTAGAATAACGAGCTGTGCGCGTCTTGAGCAAATATCACACAATTTATCAAACACATAACGTTCGTGATAAAGGCGGTTTCTCGAGGGCCTCCACTTCTGGCGAGTTTTAAAAAAGAAGAAGAAAAATACAGTTTTTATTTAGGTTTTTTCGACATGTACTGATCACTAGTTAATCAATCGGGATGTTGGTCGTGTTTGATTTTGCACTTGGGCAAGCGGCTCATTGTTGACGGTCATCGTGGCAGGGGCCCAGTAACCGAGGCAACATTGAAAGTGGTTGTGACAGATCCTTCAACTGTGTTGAGAGGCTAACACACAATGTTTTATGCTAATAATTCTTATCTTGGTCATCTCTGGTGTCAAGTCATGAAATTGGGCCAAAAAAAATAAAATGTTGTGTTGCCCTCAGGGAGCGACCAACCTTAAAATGTAAAAAATTGACATGAACCAGTCTGTCAGTTAATATTTGTCAGAAAAAAATAAGGAAAATCGACCAACCTACCCAACTTTAAATTTTTGTGGCACTTGAGGGCAACACTTTTTGTTGTTGTTGCTGCCTTAGGCTGGTTGGCAGTGGTTGTGGCGATAGATCCCCTCCAAAGGATATTAAGTATCCTTAATAATATAATAATAAAAGGGTTGTGTCGGTATGTCAGATTTTTAAATATTTTTTATAATCACATTAAAAAGATGTATAATAGTTGCTAAATCAGATGTGAATGGGACTATTTTACTATTAATTAAACCACACACTTTAGGCTACATTAAAAAAATCATTTGTCTCAAAGCTCCCGCGCGTGTTAGTTAATTGATACGCGTTAGAAAAAAAATATTATGGAGAATTTTTTTTTCAAAATGTCACCGATTTTTCAGATTTTCATTGATCACATCATTTTAAATTCAAAAGTCCACTTTTACAAGGATTTCAATATTTTATATTTATAAAAAAATAAAAAAATAAACTTAAAAAAATAATAATCGCATTCCGCATTAGGTTTTGAAAATATGAAGAGCTTTGAGACAAAAGATTTTTGTAATATAGCCTTACACGATAACATTCAGAACAGCACATAATTTTAGAGAAACAATTTTTCCTCTCTGAAAATAATACATTTCACTGTATTATTGGGTGTGTGATAAAAAGGCATTTTGAAACATAAAGCAATAATTGAAAATCCTATCAAAATGTTCATCTTTTTGACCGAATCAATGCAAATAAATCTTTTCCTCGGAGGAGCAGGCTGCTGGCTAGTCGCATGCCACTTCCTGTTGACTGGGGTTTTACCAGGAATCAATAAAGCAATAAATCAATTCTCCGGGGGTTTGTTGCGGCGTCCGCTTCGTTGCACCGCTCCTCCGCTTAAACTGTACATCAATATTTCGTTTATAATTTATATAATCAAATTGATATAATTATTTATTGTGTATTGGGATCTATCTGTCAATAATAGTGGGCGGTCGAGTGGACAGACGATAATTTGATAAATTTACTTTGATGTCTAATGATGTGTTGTGATCGGGGTGATACCTGGTGCTTGTGGTCATGTTTCGCGAAATTTGAATAGTGTGCTCCTGCTTTTCGCTATCAGCAGTGAAAGGCTTAAGAAGTGTTGCGTGGCATTGCATCACCAAGTCATGGATTGTGTTAATGAGCAAAAATGAAATGAATTATGGATGAACTCCAGGATCACTGGGGGGGGGGGGGGGGGGGGAATAGTAAAATTCCACATAATTATTAGTGTCATAACACGGAAGTTCTGGGGAAAAAACCGCCATAAAACAATAGGATTCTTAAAAGAAAACATAGCTTATATGCATGGGTAAAGTGTCCTGTCAATGAACCATTCTCTATTCAAACTGGTTTCCAAATTTACGATATAGGATCTTATAAGAAACCATGGTAAGATGTCAAGTTAAAAGTAGGTGTTCTGATTGCTGGCCCGATTTTTAACTTGATGTTTTCTATTTTACATTAAAAGGTCATTATTAAAATTGCCGCATTCCAAAGTTTGAGTTGCGTAACTCTAATGGTTCTTATTTTAGAAGCACAAGGTCACAAGAATTTTGCCCATTGGCCTATAATTTTTAAAGCGAAACATTTCTGGCCCCTAAGATTTTACAGAAAAAATGTGAAAAATATGAGGATTCTTCTGATATCAAAATATTTTGATGTGAAAAATAAATCAGAAAACAAAAAGGTGATCAGAACATAACACCGTTAAGAGCGATGTCAGTTTGTGATCAAACGAAGCATACACCTTTAAGAGTGATGTCCGTATGTGATCAAACGAAGCATACACCTTTAAGAGCGATGTCAGTATGTGATCAAACGAAGCATACACCTTTAAGAGTGATGTCCGTATGTGATCAAACGAAGCATACACCTTTAAGAGCGATGTCCGTATGTGATCAAACGAAGCATACACCTTTAAGAGCGATGTCCGTATATGTGATCAAACGAAGCATACAATAAAGAAGCATTTGTCACTCACTGCTTCAGCTCCACAAGTCAAATTGATTTCTTGTTTTTGAAATCACAATTCCAAGCTCACTGCCCGCCTGAGTGGATAAAACATCACGCACGAATAGTTATATCTGTTTCGAAGCTGCTCTCTTTATAAAAACGTCACATGCCGGTAATTATACCGCAACTGACATATGGTAAAATCGTAAACACATTGAATTAATGTTATTTAGTATAGGCAGAAGGAAGATAAACATGTAATGAAATTTAATCATAGAAAAATAAGCGACCCACGCAAATGCAATCTGTCACGGTTGCTAGCGTTTAATGTTTCATCTGGAAAAGTGTTTCTAGAGCATTTAGTACCAGCGGTCTGTAACTACATTAACTGCCATAAATGTTTATAAATGGATTTTTAGTAATTACAAATGATAGGAAATGGTTTATAGCTGTTTTGCTATTTACTAGCTGTGTTCAGACCTGAAATTTAGCTTGAGTTAAATATTTTACACCCTGAGATAAAATACCAGAAATGTTTTCGCTAACTCGACTGATTGCTCCACGCCTTTAACACAACTTGTCGTATTTATCACGACTCCCTACCCCTGTAGTCAAGTTCCGGAAGTTTCACAGCCATCTACGTTGAAGCTTGACTGAAAACATGCGAGTTCTGTTCTAAAAATATTTGGTATTGTATTACAAATTAAGGTAAAGTCTTCCATAGGGGGAGTATTGATTTCCAATGGAATAGCCAATTTATGTTACTGAACAGACAAAAGTATTTTATACAGTAAGCAATAGCAAAACGCTACAGCAAAACTTTACTTCTTTTGCTCATAGTCACAAGTGAAAGTAACAAGCCAGGATATTTGAAATAAGTGACCTTTCTCGGATCAAACACAAAATCTGAAATCAATTTCATTTTTGCTCGTAATAGATGTTGAGGTGCCACAAAAACAACTTAAGCACTGACAAGCGCATAGCATTTTAAACTGTCGGCGCATTTCAAGTAGGAAATGTTTGTATTTTAGTGGTATTGATTCG
Source organism: Ophiura sarsii (assembly GCA_035610835.1). Lineage (NCBI taxonomy): Eukaryota > Metazoa > Echinodermata > Ophiuroidea > Amphilepidida > Ophiuridae > Ophiura > Ophiura sarsii. Next base: position 43,580,000 of record CM069458.1, on the reverse strand, counting down.
GAGATTTTGATGGAAAAATGACAAGCTTTCTTTCATTTTAGTATGCACAGATTAGACATGATTGAATTCACAAAGTGAATTTGATTAAAATTGATGGGTAGCAGAGGTCCTCTGATCGATAGTAAGACGTGATTGAGATGAAAATCAAAATATTATTTTCGCAGCGAGCGTAAAATGTTGGCTGCAGGCGAGCAATACGATACTGTGTTTTAATCCCACGTTCATTTCAATATTATCTAATCTCACGTCTATTTCAATATTATCACCACGTGTGAAACGACGTAATAAATTGTTTAGTTTTCCCACACGTTTATCATTTTATTTTACTCCCCCACAGATATAACATGTATGCCCTTATACACATCTACAATAACTGTTCATGTCTTGTGGACTCTAATTAAATTTGAAAGCTATAGTCACTAGTAATGTATATTCCCTCACTATAAAATCAATAATTTCCAAACAAATTAAGAGTGAGGAGACATCATTTTGACCATAATTTAGTGAATATTTGTCAAAGATGGCAGGAACTACTTAGGTCAAACAAAGATACAAGTCTGTCTCAGAAACATTTTGCAAATAAGCTAAGGGCTGTGCGATTTAAAAAAAAAATGTTGTTGAAAATATGCTATGAGGTATGCATTTTTTTTTTGCGATCTAATCCAAGCTTACAGAGAACTTTTGTTAACCTTTTTTTGTCTCGCCTGATGTAATCAGAAAGAGACTATGTTATCACTATTTCTGTCCGGCGTCCGGCGTCCGCCGTCCGCCGTATGCCGTGTGCTAAGAAATACCTTTGTGACGCGATATCTGGAGATCCGTAAGGCCTATCGTGATGGGACTTGGTGGAGGGAAGGGGGGTGGTGCGTTCTGTTGCTGATTGATTTTTCAAGGTCATCGGGGGTCATGCAAGGTCATCGGGGTCAAATATGCGTAAAACTTTTGAGACGCGTTGTGACGCGATATCTAGAGATCCGTAAGGCCTATCTTGATGGGACTTGATGTCAGGGAAGGGGGTGGGGTGTTTCATTGCTGATTAGATTTTCAAGGTCATTGGAGGTCATTCAAGGTCATCGGGGTCAAATATGGGGTCAAATAAGATCCGTAAGGCCGATTTTGATGGGATTTTGTGGAGGGAAGGGGGTGGTGTGTTCTTTTTGCTGATTACATTTTCAAGGTCATCGGAGGTCATTCAAGGTCATCGGGGGTCAAATATGGGGTCAAATAGATCAGTAAGGCCTATCTTGATGGGATTTGGTGGAGGGAAGGGGGGTGGTGTGTTCTTTTTGCTGATTAAATTTTCAAGGTCACCAGAGGTCATCGGGGTCAAATATGGGGTCAAATAGATCAGTAAGGCCTATATTGATGAGATTTGGTCGAGGGAAGGGGGGTGGTGTGTTCTTTTTGTTGATTAATTTTTGGGGTCATCGGGGGTCAAATATGGGGTCAAATAGATCAGTAAGGTCTATCTTGATGGGATTTGGTGGACGGAAGAGGGATGGTGTATTTTTTTGTTGATTAATTTTTCGGGGTCATCGGGGGTCAAATATGGGGTCAAATAGATCAGTAAGGCCTATCTTGATGGGATTTGGTGGACGGAAGAGGGATGGGGTGTTCTTTTTGTTGATTTTTTTTTCGGGGTCATCAGGGGTCAAATAGATCAGTAAGGCCTATCTTGATGGGATTTGGTGGACGGAAGAGGGATGGTGTGTTCTATTTGTTGAATAATTTTTCGGGGTCATCGGGGGTCAAATATGGGGTCAAATAGATCAGTAAGGCCTATCTTGATGGGATTTGGTGGAAGGAAGAGGGATGGTGTGTTCTTTTTGTTGATTAATTCTTCGGGGTCATTGGGGTCAAATATGGGGTCAAATAGATCAGTAAGGCCTATCTTGATGGGATTTGGTGGAGGGAAGGGGGGGTGGTGTGTTCTTTTTGTTGATTAATTTTTCGGGGTCATCGGGGGTCAAATATGGGGTCAAATAGATCAGTAAGGCCTATCTTGATGGGATTTGGTGGACGGAAGAGGGATGGTGTGTTCTTTTTGTTGATTAATTTTTCGGGGTCATCGGGGTCAAATATGGGGTCAAATAGATCAGTAAGGCCTATCTTGATTGGATTTGGTGGAGGGAAGGAGGTTGGTGTGTTCTTTTTGCTGATTAAATTTTCAAGGTCATCAGAGGTCATCTGGGGTCAAATAAGATCTGTAAGGCCTATCTTGATGTGATTTGGTGTAGGGAAGGGGTTGGTTTGTTCTTTTTATTTATTAAATTTTTCAAGGTATTACATCCCTTGCATTAACTACAATGCATACCTCTGTGACAGTGCTACATTGTATCATATGTTTCATCATCATTTCTTTCAAGTCACTTTTGATGAACAGGCGAGACGCGCCGTTCGAGAACCGCCTTGTTTTAAATCCCCCCCCCCCTCCAAATTGTTTTCTTCCAAAATCCATTTTTTTTTTAGCCCTCAGCGCTTAGACCTACACGCCCGCCGTAGCTCATTTCACATACCAATGCGGGTGGGCTTCTGAGACAGACCTTCTTTGTTTGGCCTTATTTGTATGAAATGTAACTTAACTGTATGCTTAATTGTGAACCAATTCCATGTCAATTTCTTTCAGTGTTTTATTTAGCTATCTTACTTAGATAGCAGTGTCAAAGCTAACTACCAGCATTTTGGATGCTAAATTGAGAGGCAATTCTATACAGATTTCTTTCATTGACTTTATGTATATGAAAGCAAGTGATTAATTTAAAACAATCTTTGGTAGAAAAGATTATTAAAGATCACTCTTTATCATCCCAATTTGACAAATTTGAAAGCTGTCTTCAAAAGATAGCTTATTTAGAATTAATTACAGACTAAATTGTGAGATAGGCTTTTCAAATTCATGTATGCTAAACTTTGAGATAGACTCTTCAAATTCATGTATGCTAAATAGACTTTTCAAATTCATGTATGCTAAATTTTGATCTCATTCGATGACATACCTCAATAAAGCTACCTTCAGTAGATAGCATTATTGAAAACTACTATAAATAATTATAAACAACTACATAGATTAGGCAAAAAAAATAAATTGTTATGGTGTCCTCCACAGCTTTCAGAGAGGAGGGGCGGGCGGGCGGATTTTTTTATTATTATTTTGTGTAAAAATTTTCTTTTACCAGCGGAAGCTCAAAGTTCAGCCAACAAGAAGTTGAAATCACTCTGAGAGTCGCACATATATGTTATAAACACTTAATTTAATATTCAATGCCATTTAAACTGTTACAAAAAATGTTTAAAAAAAATGTGAAACAAATCTGGGAAAAAAAAAATCTGAAAAAAAAAGATCTGAAAAAAAAATCTGATTTAAAAAAAAAAAATTAAAAAAATTGGAGCGGCCCTAAATCGGGAGCGGGCGGTCGAGGACAACATAACAATTTTTTTTTTGGCCTTAGAGCGGAATTTATATTATGAACATGTTTCAATGGGATTTCTCTCAGTTGTGTATTTGAAAACTATCTTCGGTAGATAGCATTATTGAGAACTGCTATTGACACCGTATTAAGCAAATCCACCATTGGGTTGACAAATTTGACAGCCATAGTCCAATTTGTGCACCCAATTCAATGCATACCGTATATTGCCGAATATTATGGTCCAGGACCATAAACAGAGTAAAGCTATGTTAAACATACAGTGTGCTTAATTCCATAAATAGCATAAATCTAGTAAAATTATCCAGTTTGGTGTCAAAATAAATGCGATTGGAATAGGCTGCCTAGATAGACGGTGCTTTATACATTTATTTATATATTACTATTATAAATGGTCCAGGACCATATAATCGGGCACAAATCTCATACTAGCATGCATACCTCAAATAATATGTTTTGTTCACACAAAGTAGCCCTAATTGAGCTGCTGCAAAAACGCTCAATTTTACTGCTACATGTAGATCATGCATTTGGCAAAAACACTATTTGATAGTAGCCCAATTGGGCTAGTAATATGTGAGTCAGGCAAAAGACTATTTGTACGTATTACAATTAGGTTAAATGCAATGTAGCCAAATTGAACCATAGTGAAATTGGGCTACTTGGGCTCTGACTTGGGCTGCTCCAAATCAGCCCAATAGGGCCTCTCAGTCGCGAGTTTGGCAAAACGCTATATTTGAATCCCTCATCGAGTATGTTTCCTGGCAACAACATCCGAATACAAACCCAATTTACTCGATGTATATCACGACTAATGAATGTTAACAAGTATACATGACAACTGTCATCCAGTCTGTAATTCTACAATCACTCCGGTACTTTGCGCCGTCTAGTTGCGCGATCTGTTATCGTAGGGTAAATCAGTCTGTCGCGCTGATTGTTTTATAGTCAAGTACAATTTCAAGTGTGTGTTTGTTCTTATATTTCATGTCACTCGTGATATCATTATTTCTAACACCTTGGAAGATATTATCGCTGTTATATTGGACTCTTATGATAATATTCTGGTACGATAATAATCTGGTTAAGGGGCCCAGATATGCAGAAATTGAGTTTGGTTTTGGTAAAAGCTATTGAAATGTCAATGCATATCACGATCGACCTTTTTAGAGCAGTGTGCTTTTACAGGGTGTTTATGTGCACCTGATGAAACAGGAAATTCCATTGTGTGTAATAAATACTGCCAATGGCACCGGCACTTCTTATCAAGAATTAAATCAAAGAATTAAATCAAAGAATTAAATCATTGTAACATCCATTCGGAAATCGAAATTCCAGGCCATTATTACAAGTGGTTAGTCCCAGATTGAAGGTCGGCAAGTTTCACAAGCAATGTAAGGGTTTTGGCAGCAGGGGTAGAATTTTGAAACATGTTGCGAGAATCATTATGGATTTTTGCTTATGAATTTGATGTTGACCAGAGTCTATGGATTTTTTGAGAGAGAACTTTGTACGATGAACTGCAAATTTATCCTCCAGCATTTTATTGAAATGAGCTGAAACATAGTTAATTTCTAGATCAGATTGTATTCCTTGCAAACTGCACTGTGGGTCGCAGCGGTCTCAAATTAGGCCACATAATTTTTTGTTTTTGTTTGATTGTTCATAGATCACTTTCAAAAGTTTGGGTATGTCAGTCTTTTTTCCCCTTCTCCCTTGTCCTTTTATTTCAGGTACCAACAGTAAAATGAGATGTTCTTGTTTTGGTAACCAAAACGGGGAAAAAAATCTGTAATATTTTGATGAGTATTTGTATTTTCTAAACACTTTTTTAAAAAAAACAAAGAAAGTATTTTTGATTTTTAATTAAAATGTGTAAAACATTTTTTTGTTGAAAAAAACCCAACAAAAAACAATTTTGGGTCGGTAGGATTTCGAGGGTCAGGCGGACGAGGACAATCAAACATTTTATTTCCTTACTATTTCAACCCCCCGATTTGATAATAAAGTATTTTGAAATGAAGGTCAATTGTTTGTTTTTTGTCTTCAAAACCTCCATCATTTCCTCGTCACATTGAGACAACTTGTTCATCGATTCAAAACAATCCCGTGCTCGTTGTGTCTTTATATTAGTGAAGAGATATGATAATTCTGTCACTCAAAACCCCCATATATTTATAATGTGCCAGGATCGACACCTGCAGAAATTTCATGTCATATTAAATAGCGTGAATGTTTGTGCTATTCGCCGTAGCAATAATACAGCAGCGTCACAAATGTATAATATCAATTTGGCTGCCATGTTGTGTATTCCGTCTGGAGTGTGACAAGCGATTAAAGATTTACTACAGTGTAGCGATATTATTTTCTCTCTGTATGTCATGCGTTGTTGTTTGCGTTTACTATATTTAATTAGGGCAAACGTTTGTATCCAGCCTTATATAATCATCACACATGGCAGTTTAGTAAGATATTACAGATCGGGATAAAAGAAACTGTCATCACTACAATGTAACTATCACACATGCCTTCTTTGTATTGGTACGCGATGTGGGAGCGCTCGAAAGCTGCGAGTCGAGGGCCAAAAACATTTTAATATTTTAAGTATGTATCGTTTCCCCAATTTAAATTGATCGTTGGTTTGGATCGACCATTCTGTGCGATTGATTGATATGATTAATGAAATTATGGCGTAAGGCGTAAACATAATAATGGACGATAATTATCAAATTTGTTAACCCGATGTTTGCTCGCATCATATCGTGTCTAACGCTCGTTTGTTGTGTCGCGATCTAGGCCGACTCCAACACCACAAACCTCACGTAGTATAATCTGTGGCCATCCATTCCCCCTGACGGGCACCAGAACGCTACACCAATAATGCGAAGGTGGCTTTGTGATAGAGTGCATCAAACCCGTAATATCTTTTCTTTTTTCAGTATGGCTCAAGGGCACAAGGTAACAGCATTAGAGCAAAGCAAGGCATGCCTGCCTACATGACAGACAGTTGGTGAAGATGAAGAGCTATTCCTCTATGCCTCACTCCACACGCATCCCCTCCCAGGCTCTTTTTCTTTTTCCTCGCCCAAAAAAAAAAAAATCCCCCGAGCAGTCGCTCCTAAATAGGAGTCAGTCATAATAGATTTCCAGGGGGAGCATTTAGCGCCCTCGGCTGTTAGTTATCGCGGAAATGAGCGCTGTTTCATTAGAGAGGGAGAAAAATGTCGGTGCAGAATTGGGATTGGGCAATTTGCGGCAGATACACCGATGGAAACGGTGGTAATTTCGCCAGGCGGCAAGGCGATATGCCTTTGATATCGCTGCGGGGGCTTTTTACAGCCTTTGAATATCACGAGGGAGGCATAGATGTCTAAATAAAGACACCAAGAGTCCTATGGATAATTCAGAAATCAACAGTGTTTATCATCAATGCTATTTTATGTCCAAGTAATAGTCACTTTTACTTTCAAATTAACAATTGTAACAGCGATAATTTTCAAGGCCACTGATAAAATTAATAAAAGGGCACCAAGGCAAACAAGTGGTCACAAATACCTAAAAATTGCATAAAAGTAAAAAAAAAAAATCCAAAGCCATCCATGGCCCAGATGGCAGCCGGGAAAGTTGAGCCCTGTTCATGATTCCAGTCCAGTTTTAAGTCAAATTATTACAATTTTGCATTGCGACTTCAGATTGATCAAGTTTCACTTTTGGAAAGATAAACTTATGAATTTATGAGTGTGTTGCGTTGCGTTGTATGATTGTATCACGCTGTTTAAAAGCATTAGAGTGCGGCGAACCACAGAGAGAAACGCAAGTCCTCTCTTCCCATCCATCTTACAGCGTTGTAAAGTAGAGAATTTTGAGGGCCTGTCACACTAGCTAATCTGTTCTCTGGGCCCTCGGGGGATTAGAAATTGGCAAGTACCGCCAGGGGGTGTTCGTGCGATATGTCATTAGTGTAGCTGGCTTGTTCATTTTGACTGTCAGTGACATAGTAGTGACTTAGGTTCAGCAAAGGTAGGGGCTAATGCTCAGAGATAGGCAGTAGCTCATGTGTTTTGTATTGTGTGTGGTGCAGAGAATGCATGTATTATACACAAAAATGTGTGTCAGCTTAATTTCTGTTCTCCGACATAGTTCCTCCACACAAAAAAGATGTTTGATCATTCTTTGCTGCCTTTTCAAAATAAGGGGGAGGGGGGGGGGGGGGGGGTGGGGGTGGGGGTGGGGGGGGGCGTGATCTCTGATTCTGAACGTAGTTATTTGAGCACATAGCCTGGCATGATTGCACAATCAGATTGGGCTATTCCCGTTGAAATCCATACCCCCTGTGGAAGACATGACCTTGATCTTGCACGCAGGGAGTGTAGATTCCAAATGGAATCACCCATGCAGGTATCCCAATTTGAAGTCTTCTATAGGGGGTGTATGGATTTCAAACAGAATAGCCCATGGAGGAACTACCCGCATATTACTTTACATGTACATGTATGTAATAAATTTGTAGTACTCGATACAGTTACGATGCATGTCATAATCATCATCACCATCATCATCTTCTTTCGTTCGTGCCCTAATTTGGTAATGGACCTAATTTAGCACACTAACCCACTTTACTATCAATTTGAAAGAGGGAGCGAGCGTCAAATTAAATCGGTATCATTACGAGTTGATTAATCTGTGGCATGCAGCCGAAGAAACACATCGATTGATTGTGTGGTCTTTTGTTCCGCAGCAAACAGAGGGGGAGGATCTTTGGTAAAGTGTGCCAACTGTTATAAAAGATTACCCTGTTCTCTCATTCACTCGTGGGCACAGACTAGCAAATTAAAAATGCAAACAGTGGCGTGTGTCCGGTTGATAACTGGTCTGGTAATAGGTCGATGCGTGACATGCGATGAACAGCACGTCGCATTGTTATGGCAGTTTCTTTGATGAGTAGAGCAGAGGTAATAAGCATTTAAAATTTGCAATTTGTTTAAATTACAGAGCAAATTTGAGAGACTGTCAAAGGTTTACATTGGTGGCAGTGGTGGGAAGTAAGGGATGGGAGTCTTTTATATGATAGACATAGAAAAAACAATTTTGATGAACATGTCAACTTTGTAATATATGTTATAATCATTGACATCGAGTGCATTCATTTAAAACAAATGACAGTTATAGATGGACGTTTACATTGGTGGCAGAGGTGGGATATAAATCTAGGGATGTAAATGATGGGAGTCAATGATATGTGCTTATGTGCTAAAGGTAAACATGATAGATGGGGATAGGACACCTATTATATGTGATGGATATGAGTGGTCTTGTTGTTGTTGTTGTTGTTGGTCTACATGTATATATGTGTAAAGTCATTTTTAATTACCAATTACATTTTACCAAATAACACTAGAGGATTTACATTGGTGGCCGTTGTGGGATTTGGTGGAATAATAATTAGGAATGGACATGAATGATGGAATAACTCTATGTTTACCTGTCAAATCTGCAATGTGTTTAAATTCAAACAAACATTAGTGAAATCAAAATTGTGGTAGTGGTGTATGTATATTGGTGGCAGCCGTGGGATGTCAGTGATATGGGTGCTCTATGGTTTGAGCAGATATAGAGAAGATATATTATAGACAGGAATAGTGCTACTTAAAGGATACCACGATACAGTCAACGAACACGTTGAATTTGCTACTCTGTTAATTACCAAGTGCACTTGAGGCACTCGATGCTCATATTGGTGGCAGTTGTGGGATATTAATACATTTCTACAATTATATGAGTTGTGATTGCTACGTGCATGCATATGGTGGCGATAAAAGGGATTACTTTGTGCTACTAAACCGCTGATCATTCCCCCATTCCATCTGTCCTCCTGGTGGAGAGCCCTCCCAATAGCTCGCTCGCACGCCAGGCACGTTTAGTTGTCGTTTGAGCCCTGTTCCGTGGCCTGAATCCTGATTTTGGTGGCACGGTGGCACGCCTGTAACAAGAGCAGGGGATATTGCACAGTCTCGGGTGTCACAGGGCTCTCTTGTGTGCAAGGCAACAATAGCGCACGTGCTGGCAATATCAATGGCGATGGGCATGGCATAACACAATATTGATTGTGTTTACTCTGTGGAAGAAAATTTACACAAACCTTCAAATTTTTTATTTTATTTTTAAAACTTGATTTGCAATAAAAAATAAGTTAACTTGTCAGTGAATGTATTCTGATTGGTGGTGGCATTATTAAAACTTTGTAATTTTTTTTAAAGTAATAAAGAGATAGATGTAATTGAAGCAGGAAAAACTACCTGTTTTGATCTAAATGCGATCATTGAAGTATAGTGTAATATAAATTGCAGTGTATGTCTCGCCCTGCACGGAGAACACCAGGTTTGCATTGATTTATATAACAGGATTTACTTGCTTCTCTGGTAGAACAAGTAGGTGCTGCCTTGCATTCAATAGAAGGGTTTGAGTTGTGTATAGGGGCAAACAAATGCTTATTATTCAGCTGAATGGAGCATTTGAGAACGGGCCGCGTTCGTGTTTACTCAATACTCTCATTGTCAACCGAGTCGGTCGGCGAGTTTCTGGTTATCCTTATTTATTCTGTATCGTTTAGGCATTTCTCCCCCACCGATTTACACGATCGGTGGAAATTGTGTTGATTTTTGCCCTAGAAAAACCGCGCGGTAAGTGGCGAGCTTGTTATGGTGAGCGAATGCTTTTTGATTTTTTTTCTTCGGTTCCACTTGGTGCATTTGGACAGGGTTTTGTTATTATTGTAAGCATGGGGAAAATCAAACATGATTGATTCCTCTTAATTTGGGCGAGGTAAGCGTTGAGCTTTATCGCACACACGCACAGGGTTTGTAGTTTAAATAATGCGTGAAGAGATTGGAATTTCAGATTCGAAGAAGAGGGGGGGGGGGGGGGGGGGGGAGGGTGGGGGGGGGGGGAGGGTGGGGGGGGGGGGAGGGTGGGGGGGGGGAAGAATTCTTTTCTTGTTTTGTGAGTGATACCCTGATTTTGTTTGGTCGGGGGTGTGTGGCTGGAGATTCAAAACCCCTACCCATTTCTAAGGGTGGTTTTGTAAACACCGGTACCCATTTCTAAAGATTTTGCTTCATTATAGACCCAATTTTCGCAAATTATCGGGAAAATATACCAAATTTTGGCAAAAATAGACCACATTTTTGTGAAAATATACCACATTTTGTGTAAAAAGTGACCCCATTAGTAGGGATTTTCCAGCACAAAATCATACCCAATGTTTAGGGATTTTTTGCAAAACATCGACCCATTGAGCGGCACATCCCCGTATACCGTATTAGGCGAGTACCCCCTTCCCCCGTCCCACCGGGAAGTAATAAGTAGTGTTGGCTCAGTCTGTCCCTATACAAGCTTATTACTAGTACGAGAATCGCGACGGGTTGAAGCACAGACACGGTTGATCACAAAGTCAGATTTGAGAAGAAAATCTGTGATTCTGTTGACTTGTTTGAGACCCTTGATGAAATACGTGTGATCTTAGGCTGCTCCATTTATATGGTTCACTCCCAACTGTGCCAGGCATATTAGAAGAATTGTAAATTTTGGTGATACCAACAACATAAGGTGTACAAATATCAAGTGAAATCAAAGATTAACTGTAGTACCGTTTTAAAATAGAGTAGACCAAATCACATTTTCTTGACATTATCACGCAGCAAGCATACTTTTAGGAGTTTAAAGATTAGTCTTTCTTTCCAACCCCTCAATGGGATTGATTTTGCAGAAAATGTTGGCAAAGTCACCATTTGGTTTTCACTCATTTTATTTAATAGTCGTGCAGTCTCGAACCCAGTTAGGAATAGGGTTTACGTTTAGGGTTTAGGGATAAGATTAGGGTTCGAACCAGGGAGTGCAAACCATCTAGTTATTAGTTGAAATGGTTCAGATCATGATAGGAATCAACTATGGTGTTTATCTAATTACTTGATTGCTTGCATGTCTGTAAATCTGCCCATTTCTGCAAGCGTTGGACACATTTCTGGTTTGCTCCAGGTGATGGTCAAATGGTCAAACTGGACACCCGATAAGTTACCTTCATATCGCACTCCAAAATGAGTTAAATAAGTGGGGAAAAATTGAACTTGAAGTAGGTTACAACACTCTTTGATTCTTGAACCGTAATTGATGACTTCAGGAACCGGTAACAATTAAATGGTCAAGTTCTCTCGCCAATTGAGTGTGAAGAGTCAGTCCCATTAATGGAAGATTTATTTTCACACTCACTTTAAAAGTCGTGACTAATTTGAATTTGTCTTTCTGCACTGGACACTGGGACTAACGTTACATGAAAAGATACAAGGCAATCATTATGTAAGTAGAAAGTGGCAGTATAGCTGCTACTTTGTAAATCTTCAGGTTTAATCAATAGGGAAAAGATGGTTGGTACCGCCAAAAGGAGGAGTGAAAGCGAAGAGAGGAATTTGTGTGCATGGCATGGCCTTATTTGTACAAAAGAGGCCCAGATGCGGGTCAATCATGGCCCCAGTCCTTGGCAGCTCTGGGGACAGTTCTGGATTGATAAATGTTAAATCCAAAATTGGTATTTGAAACTACAATTCAGGAAAATTGGTGTTGGAGTCCATTTCTCCGCTAATATCCTACGTTTAGGGACCATTTTCAAGCGCTGATTTTGCAACAAACTTGTATATGGAGAGCTAGAGCTATCTAATAACTCATATCCCTCCCCCACCCCCACCATTCAACGACCGTGGAGATGAAACGGTTCCAAACAACATTAAATTGGGGGACTAGGGGTTGATTTCAAAAGTCCTCAAAGTGTTCCAACAGTTATTTCCGAAATTGTAGTTGACATTTACTTAGAAGATGAAATCATGGATTTACTCTAATCGCACTTCATGAAAAGAAAAAAACAGCACATTCTACATGTAGTTCCAATCATTGTGACAAATGGCAGCTTTCTTACTCCCAAGCTGAATTGAGAACCAATTAAGACTGGTATATATATATTCATCAGCTAACAAGTTACTCAAAAGGATGTGTCATCAATTAGTTACGTCTCCTGCTTCTGCTGCAGTTCCTCTGAAATCCACTACTCCGTTCAAGATAAGATGGAACCCGGCTGTAACCCATCCCGTATCCTCTCAGTAGGCATCATCCAAATGTATCAAGTTGATTGTTTCACGTAGAATTGAACTCGGTATAGCATTGAGCAAATGTACAAAGTCAGTGCGACAAATCAACACGGTGTAGTCGTTGTCATTTCAGACGTTGATCAGTTTTCACTTAGCGCCCTCGTTCATTAAAGTGGTATGTTTCGGTTTCCTGCGCGGACTACCAACGGTGTCGGATCAATTCTTTGAGTGCCTGTTAGAAAGTGCTCAGCGGAAAGAGCACTTGGCTGTATGTATATGTTACAATACTCTTTGTTCGTTTTGTTCCATACAAATGCCTATTGCATTTGTATACCGGATATTTACAGGGAAATGGTTGGTGTGTCGGCATTCTTTTGCAATACAGGGTGTATAAAAAAACCTGCAACACTTTTTGTATGTACCCTTAAGGCAAATCACATATCGCTATGTCTCAGTGTTGCGGTTTTGGTTGATACACCCTGTACTAGGTCACCATATAAGGAGTTTGATTTTGAAGACAGACCGAAGCATTTGCTTTTCTTTCAAACACAAAACCTTTGTTTTCTACATGACAATAGCTCATTCTGTTCTACGAGACAGGAACCATACTTTATGATCGACCCACTGAATATAATATTCATTGGATTGTAAATGAAATGAACGGTTAAGGGGAATTGTAGGCATGTACGCGCTCCCATGGGCTACAAATGGCTACATAAGCTTTATGCCGGTATAACCCGCTTCTTCTATCTCATTGTGCAACAAGGAGCAGCTATGCATTATATACACTCAGAAAACTTGTTGTTCAGGGCGAACTCATATGGTGTACTTATCAGTGATAGGGACTCCCATGTCGGAGGCCCCCTGTTCAATTCCTAGAGCTGTTAGGCTATTAATTCAGCCCATTTGTTTTCCTGATGAAGGTATTCTCGAAGTCCAGGATTTTGAAGTTATACCCAATCTACGAATTGCTAGCAGTAGCATTAGCATTCCAGTGCACACACCAAAAGGTTGCATGATGTCTCTGTGTGCGAATGGCACATCATTATATCGAAGTCATTTGGTCAAAATGGATCAACCACAACAGAGAAGATGAATAACTGAAACGAAATTATCTCGCCGTCGTGTACAACTTGTTCTCAATAATAAATGATAAACTAGGGATTTATCGCGCGGGTTTTGTGTTCATTGCACTGCACTTTGTGTCGGCGGTGTAGCTGATCAGAAAGTAATTACGTCAATCAGTCCGTATCTCTTTTCTTCGCCGCTCTGTATGATCCAGATAATGCCACCCATATTTTATATGACCGAAAGATTCATGTCGTTCAAATCTCTTTATCAACTCTCATCCAGCGTCCACTTTGCGATGCTGATACGGTGGGATTTATAGCTTCGCTAGGGAAATGCTCCAACTCGGCAGCGATTTAAAAAAAAAGAACGGGTAAGATATGAAATTGAGTCGTTTATAAAACCGTGCAAAATAAGGAGACTGTAACGCGATACGACGCATATTGTTTCGCGTAATAAGGAGAAATCTTGGCATTTAGAGATTTCCGTTAGAGTTTCCTGTTATGGACTAGGCAGCTGATACATGGTTCTCCGTGGATCATGTCGAGAGGTTGGATTTCACGTGCTAGAAATCCCCGTAGAGGCTTAACTGATTCCGGGGAATATCCTCTCAAAATCTACCCACCCTCTAGGGTGGCTTTAAACCCTTGAGGGGGTTGCCGCAGGCAACGCATCAAAAGCAAGTCTCTTTACCCCTCCGGGAGGGTGCCGTCAGTAATGCATCTAAATATGCAGGGCTCTAAGTTTAACCCCCTAAAAATGGCTTGTTGTAAATTTGTCTGCGGCTGGAAATTGACAGCGAAATGGACTGCACGAGGAAAAGCGATTAATATTATCTCGGGGTTGACGGTCTTTTAGCGAGGCTAATACACCACAGGGATGCTCGGCAAATTGCCTGGAGCGCTTTCAGTCGCAGAATGGCTTGATGGTGATTAGACACAGTACGATGCTTGACATCATTACATTCACGTCACCAGTGTGTACTATAAAGGCAGCATCCAGGACATCGCTACATTTTGCCACCTTCATAAAGGAATATTAGGCAAAAAAAAAAGTTAGTTGTGTTGCCCTCATCCGGCCGGGTCAAAATTCTGAGAATGTGGGCCGGGTATTTTTTTAATTTTTTTTTTAAAGATTTAAAAATAAAAATAAATTAAGATTTTTTTTCTTTAAGATTTTTTTTTCCCCAAGATTTATTTTCAAGATTTTTTCTCTCAAGATCTTCCAATCTGTGAAAAGTGATGGGCAAGAAACCAAAATATTCATCATTGGGTTGAAATTACATCCAGTAAGCATTTTCCTTAGTATCTTTGACTGAAATAATATGTATAAAATTATTGATTTGGTAAAATTTAAAAATTAAAAATTAAAAAAAACAAAACCCGGCCGGCCGTCCTTCCCGATTTTAGGCTTGTGAGGGCAACACAACTTTTTTCCTTATCAGGCCAAAAAGGAATATGATATGGTTTCTCCTAACTATAGTTTTGTTTTTTCCATTTTAAGAGTTAGAGGCGCTTTATGTTTTTAATTTTTTGTAAGTGCCTCGTCAATGTTATTTATTAATGTTGATTTAAGAACTTCCAAAAATGGGAAAAATACAAAATTATTTGTATTAAAAATATAAGTTAAGTAAATAAAAAGAGATTATGAATATCTCTTCCACCAGAAAAAAGAAACACTCCTCCCCCATTATATAAGAACCACCTGACAGGAACAAAAAAACCCTGATGTGTTATGGTGCTAATAATTGCTCACACACATAGTAACACTTTGCCAAACCAAAAAGGGAAAGTGACTTTATTTGATACATGAAATTGTCATTCAATTTAAACTGCGTATCAACTCCCCACCCCCCCCCCCCCCCCCCCCCTCCCACTCATAACAAATTTTGAATTATAAATATAATAGATGATCAGGAAGCAAGCTTGGTAACTGAATGATGTATTATGCCAATTTTGTCAGTTTAATTGCAAGTATTATTGATGGCTTTATAATAAACTTGCCATTATCATCTTCGTATTCTGCGCTAAATATTTCAGCGAGCAGTTGGCAGTCGGTTTTAAGAGCCGTAAATACCGATATAATTATTTTGATAACGTCGGTGTTATACATTTATATCGCTATGTTTTAAAAATTTACTTCTTATTGACGTTGATATTTTATTCAACATTTTGAAAGAATTGGTGCAAAAAAGCCCTTGGTTGTGGGGTAGTACAGGGTGAGTAAAAAAACCCTGCAATAGTGGAAAGAAGCCATTTTAATTTCAAAACCAAAATTAATTTTAAAACTCTTTAAACGTTGCAGGAATGACATATTTAATCCTAATTTTGTGTGAAAAAATGAAGTCGATCAATTTTTTTGTTTGTCTTTGGTGACCCTCTTTGGTGCACAACCACATTTATTAGCATTATTATTATTAGCATTTCATAGCATGAGTGGGGTAAATTTATTATGTTAACTCACATGTAACCAAGAAAGGATGCATCAAATTCCAATAACATCACAAATGTACTCAAGTTTCCAAATTTGAATGAGAGACACATTTTGCGATCTGATGCATATTTTGGGTATCTCGTGGACAAATGTGTGAACTGGGTGCCCGGGTGCAAAGAGGTTCACCAAAGGCAAACGGAAAATGATATCGACTTCATTTTTTCACACTAATTTAGTAACAAATAAGGTATTCTTATAACGTTTTAAAAAATTCAAACTTCAAATTAGTTTTTAAAACAAGAGGGCTTCTTTCCACTATTGCAGTTATTTTGACTCACCCTGTAGTGGTAGGGTGGACGAGTTTTGCTTGATGATCATCGCTTTCTGGAAGTCTTATTTTGGAAAATATTGGTTGTTTTATCTAATCAGACATACTTTATTTGTAAAGTCTGAATGTTGTGCAGAATTTTGCATAGGTTCTTGTCATGGTCTCTTTTTATGGCCCTGTATATTGAATCGCAAAAGGTTGATCATCAAATTAAAAAAGGTTTTCAAAGTGTGATGCCAAATTATTTCGAGTACTAACTGTTTAAAACACAAATATTTTTGGATTATCAAATTTATCCTAGAATGTATATCCTGTAATATAATAATCTGAACCAACTATTTATTCTGAGTGTGTACGGATTTATCTATCTATCTACTCATTACGATTAGGCCATCATTTTTGTTTTGTTTGGTTGTCCTCCAGAGCTCTCAGATAGGAGGGGCGGGCGGGCGGGTGGATTTTTAATTTTTTTAAAATTCATTTAACAAATTTCTTATCCCAGCAGAAGTTCAGCCAACAAGAAGTTGAAATAACACTAAGAGTCGCACATATATGTTATAAACACTTAGCTTTAATATTCAATGCCATTTAAAAAAATTTAAATTTAAAAATCTGAAGAGAAAAAAAATCTGAAAAAAAAATCAAAAACTGAAGAAGAAAAAAAATCTGAAAAAAAAAGAAAGAAAGAATTTTTTTTGAGCGGCCCTAAATCTGATGAGTGGGCGGTCGAGGATGACATAACATTTTCTTTTTGCCTTATCTGCAAATTAGGAAAAGGAATCTTCCGTAAATCCGGGAAGGATTTCTAGAATAAAATATATCCATTGAAAGTGTGTGAAGCCTCTTGATGAAAGGCGGCAACCACTACTTGCAATTCCGGTTGTGTCCTTGCACTCTATGCACAGATGTCAAACTGAAGTTCGGATTGCACTCGATACGTTTAATAACTCCTTCAGCTTACAACAGGTAAACACACAGCCTCGCAAAAAAGCCTCCCGTTGCCTCATCGCGTGGCCACTCCAAGATGAGATCTTTTCGGGTTCTTCGCAAAAAGTTGTTTTAATCTCTTCAGCGGGCTGGGTAAACCACTCGATACTGAATCATCGGATAAAACAACCTCCGCCTCGTGACGTGCTTGAAATCTGGAATGAACCGGTGATACAATGTCTGTAAAGTATCATAGGTTAGAATAGAATATCTTATAATTATGATGTTGCAGACCGAAAAAGGAAAGCAGGCCCTGACCTAGCTCTGGTACCGAGCAGCGAGTGTAGAGAGATGCGACCGAAAAGGTTTAGATGGGCACAGTTTTGGGCTATTGAGGAGGCACAAGTCTAATGCTAGCCTTAAACCATGTATCAGTCACACACACAGAAGTGATACAGCCTCAAATAAGCACACCCCACCAACCCTGCTTGTCAATTATCTGTGTGTGACAAGAAATGTGTGTGTGCTGTCTTAGGTTTACGATTTGTGTGGGTAATCAGAGAATGGGGATCCGTTCCTGCGAAGATTCTATGATTCAAAATTACAAAATTCTAAAATTGGAGTTTTACAAACGTTTCTATAATTCATACTAAGATGTATTGGAAGAACAAGGGTTCTTGTTAATAAGGGTTCTTGTCCAGTATATGAAATCCATTTGGATTCCAGAAACTTTTGACTAAATTGGGCTATTCCATAACAAATCCATACACCCCCCCTATATGGAAGACATTACCTTAAACCTTCCCACAGGGAGTATGAATTTCAAATGGGATTATTGACATGGGTGACTCCATTTGAAATATGCACTCCCTATGTGATAGATTAAGGTCATGTCTTCCATAGGGTGTGTGTAGATTTCAACTGGAATAGCCCATACCCTTATAGCTGGCTTATTATAGTATAGCATTCAATGAAAGGTTTCCAATTTCTTATAAATATGGTGGACCCTTTCTCATTTTTCTCATATGCGGTATGGAAAAGATGCAAACATGGCCCCCCTGAAATAGGCTATTCCATTTGAATTCCATACACCCCCTATGGAAGACATTACCTTAATCTTCCCCAAAGGGAGTGTGAATTTTAAATGGGGTTACCTGAATAGGTGAATCCATTTGAAGTCTACACTCCCTGTGTGTGAGATGAAAGTCATGTCTTCAATGTGTTAATGTTAGGTGACAAGTTGCATAACGTAATCAATACAATAGATACACACGCAGCATCCTATATGGCATGATTCTCAATGTTTTGAAGCATATTCCAAGATGCATTGCGTAGTATTGAAACTTAATGTCACCAGATGTATCTGAAACAGTGTAAGGCATCTTCAACAGCTAGCCCATGTTAAGATCTGAAATAGATCCCCCTGTTTACCCCAATCTCTGTCTACCCCCATCTAGTTTCCATCGGAGGCAGCCGACCAACTAACTCTAGTCCCAATGCATGTTCATCAGGCAATAACACAGTGGTGTACTTGTACAGTATGATAATACTATGTCTTGGATAATGTAAGCCATTTCTTAGGCTGTTCAGGAGAATGTATAAATACATCTAGCCCACGTGGTATTTATACACTTATCAATTGCAAGCCCGGCCCCTGGGGACCTGGGGACCCGGGGCATGGCGGGGACCGTACACAAGTGTACAAAAATGATGCCCGGCTATGCGGGGGAGTGTATGCTGACATACAAACCGTGCCCCCGCTAGCCGGGGGCGTGTAGCGGGGACGTACGCTAAGGTACACAAATGTACACCCCAGGGGCTGCTATAAATAAGCCAGAGATGTGATGCACTTGACGGAATAAGCCTAATAACACAGGGAACATATAGAAATGGCATTCCGATATAGTTGTAGAAAGAAATAAGCGACCTTGGGACTGTAGCTGGTTGAATACTTTGTCCTGGGAAATGGGTGGCCGGGACTGTACACTCTGTCCCGGCCAATGGGGGCCGGGACTGTAGCGGGGACGTACAAAAAATGGTGCCCGGCCCTGCGGGGACCGTACACGATTGTAGCCGGGACATCACATGGGCAATTTGTACATCCCTGCCCTAATCCCCGGGTCCCCCGGGGCCGGGGATGCAATTGATAAGTGCATTATGCAGTAGTACACTTATTTTCGTATTGAAAAAGAATTAGTTGGCTTCACTGCGCACATGTACAATCATGTTGCAAGCAATGATTTAAGATGGACTTTTTCACTTCTAATCAATGTGCAAAACAGTAAAAACTGTATATTTTGCAGCAAGATGATGGAGATCAGCCAACAGAAAGAAAGGATTTCCCTCAAATTGTAACATATTTCTATATTTTCTGAAGCAAAATGTTCCTCCAAAGACAATATTTTGCTGCGAGTAGCTTCCTTAATTACAAACACCCCTCCGAGCAGCTGTTGTCTTGACAAAGCACTCATGAGAATAATAAAATTACTATATTAATTCATGTGGTTATTCACCATGCCTTTGTACCACAGAATAAAAGTAATTTATATGTGTGCAAAGTATTCTTAAAAATCCAGATATTTGATAAGTTGGAGCAGACCGTTTAATACTCAGATCTATTAGTTGTAAAGATTAAAGCCCTATATATAACAGTATTGTGGGCCATGTCAAAAACGTGAACAACACCACCTATAATTTTTATTGATGAGAGCTTTGAAAAAAAGAGGTCTTCATCGCCTCTGACATGGAGACGACGCCATTGGAAAGGTGTGGGCTCCGATTACCGCGCAGAGGAAATGAGCCATTTTACCAGCACAATCGAGCGCACCGCCATCCCCAAAACGCCTCGCAATTTTATCCTTCTTTTGTGCCCATTCTGTACTTGCTTCTATGCTCTCTGCGCGTCTCAATGTTTTGATTTTTCCTGACGTTTATGATAACATTGATTTTTTGAATAAAGAAATCCCGGCATATTGATGCTATGTAGAGGTGTGTGTGTGTGCAAGTATATAAAACAGGTAATGCAGTGCTTATAGTAAAAAGGGTGTTGAGACCTATTTAAAAAGCTCTGTCTTTCAGTCTTTTTTATTCAGCAGTGGTGGTTGATTGTTCATCCTTGATAATATTACACTTAACGCTTTCCACGCGGCAGGCATCTGCAGACAACATTCCAAAATGTCACATAATGTTTTCAAAAATGTTAAAATCATTGAATTTCATTACCATATTTAGAATCACCATGATAAATGCATTGAAATAAGTACAAACATACCTAGTATTGGTTCAGTAATTCATGAGATAAGACTTTGAAAGTTGGCAAAGGTTTCTGACAAATCTGTTTTGTATACTAGTAGCTGCGTGGAAAGTGTTAAGAGCTAGGCTTTTATAGAATGGTTAAATGACCTGCTTGTCGAAACTGTTATGACTGATAGCTAAAATTAACTACTGAAAATAATACCTTGCTGTCTACTGCTGATAGCAAACCAATGCTGTTTTCTACTGATTGCAATATCTACCACTGATAGCAAATGAATGTTTTTTACTACTGATTGCAAAATATTGCTTTGTATCACTGATAGCAAACCAATGCTATTTACTACTGATTGCAAAATATTGCTATCTACCACTGATAGCGAATGCTATCTACCACTGATAGCGAATGCTATCTACCACTGATAGCGAACCAATGCTGTTTACTGCTGATTGCTAAATATTGCTATCTACCACTGATAGCAAACCAATGTTGTTTACTACTGATTGCAAAATATTGCTATCTACCACTGATAGCAAACCAAAGCAACATTTTGCAATCAGTAGTAAATAGCAAAATGTTGCTATCTACCACTGATAGCAAACCAATGTTGTTTACTACTGATTGCAAAATGTTGCTATCTACCACTGATAGCAAACAAATGTTGTTTACTACTGATTGCAAAATGTTGCTATCTACCACTGATAGCAAACCAATGTTGTTTACTACTGAATACAAAATATTGCTATCTACCACTGATAGTAATGCCATGCAAGCTACTATGGATAGTGTTATCTACTTCTGATAGCAAAACCACTGTTATCCACTACTGATGGCGAGTGAACAATAAGCTCTACTTCTTATAGGAAAAAATCAAACCATCTACTATTATAGCATTGGAGACTAATAATTGTTAGCAACACTTAAGGTGTATGTTCTGATCACCTTATTTTTGGCTATGATTTTTTTTTTCACATCAAGATACTTTGATATCAGAATAATCCCCATATTTTTCTCATTATGTCAGTAAAAGTAAAAATCTTAGGGGCCAAAAATGTTCCGTTTAGAAATTATAGGCTATTATGTGGTGGATTACTGCCAAAGGTGGGTACCACCAGTTTGTGTACTACTCAATGGGCACATTTCTTGTGACTGTGCTTCTAAAATAAGAACCGGTGGAGTTATGCGACTCAAACTTTGGAATGCAACAATTTGAATGATGACTTTTCATTCATGTTAAATAGAAAACATCAAGTTGAAAATCAGGCCAGTAATCAGAACATCTACCTTTAAGCCATGCTTTCTGCCACTGATTGCAAGTTATAGGCAGTAAATAAAAAAAATGTGTTTAGGCAGTGGGTGTGACATCTGTTCATTGACTGAAAACTATTGAAAATGAGCATAGAATAGTATTGCCATACTCTATGATAGTTAGCCCAAAATAGTCCGTTCATTGACCGTTAATTATTCACTATCGAAGTGATTATGTAACTCTGGTAACTGGATCACGCACCTTTATGAATGCTTGCACATCCCATTGACTTTATGTGGCGATCATTTCGATCGGTGTTCAGGACTCAAAAGCGTGATCCAGCTGCTAAAGTGATAATCGGTTTACACGTAACACTTCGATACTGAATTGAAAGTGAGCAGAGAACCATGTTGCCTCGCAATTTAGTAAGTTTCCCCATTTTTGGTTAGATGCAATGGACCTTTTGTGATTAGATGTATGAACCAAACTGAACTTAGGTGAATTGGGCTATTTATTATTCAGTGTAAACCGGAGCTCATTCTTGCAAGCAACACTGATTGGAACTTGGAGTCATCGGTGGCTTGTAACCAGATCACACTTCCGCAAGGTTGAGATGTTCAGTGAGAACTCCTTGACTCTTTGGAGGCCCTGCCAGCACTCTAACTTGGTTATAGATATCATCACAACGAGTTTCCTTCGACGAGAGTTTGCTTAACACCAAATCGTTTCACTGCTTCGACTGTTTCCTCTGCGCGGTGGGGTGGGTGTGTGTGTGTATTTTGTGTTAATTTAGTCTTGAGGGCTTTTTGACTAGCAGCGATGATCTTTATATTTGTTGTTGCAAAGCATTTCACACACAACTACTGACTGGTGGTGTTAACAAAACATGGCGTCAGTATCCTGTGTGGATAACCTTAACATTTTAGGAATGATCATAGTATACCCCCACAACATATTTTCAGTAGGGACTTTTGAAGAACGTCACCGGCCCATTTTGCAATGGCTATTAGCTCAGGTGATCAATTATGCATAATTACAGTTTGTTAAGCCAATGTGAATGCCATACCTTTCCAGAAAGAGATAGGTGTGATCTATGATAGTAGATTTTGATAGTGATAAATCAGAGAAGTGATGATTGATTGGGATGCTGAAATGGTATGATTGAGGATTTATCATGGAGTATCAATTGGGCCGGGGAAGGGGGGCTTGGGGCAAGTGAGTGAGTGGAAAGATAGTGTGGTTGGTATGGGATGGGAGTGTATATTTCAAACAAATATCAATTCAGTGGGACCCATAATATATAGAAGGGATTTTTAACCCTAACCCTACTACACCACATAGAACCACACAGCCAGCAGCACTTATAGGCGCACGCACACAAGTTCTATCCAACGGTGCACTAAACCCCGGGTATATAATGGTCTGCGAACATTTAGCCTGGGCAGCCCAGCGCTTGTGGTCTGGTGGTTGTGTCACTCACCTGTCACTCGCCCCGACAACCCAGGGTTCAATCTCTGGGGCAGCAGACATAATTATTTTGGTCCCCCCCATTTACCCCCCTGTTCTTTGGTCCATCCCCACTGCTACACTTTTAGGGAAAGGGTTAAATCAAAATGGACCCTTGTCTATGTTACATACTACCTGCCCATATCAATATCATAACAAATCATAATATCGTTGTAAAAGCCAGTGCAAAGGTTCATTAAATTGACTATGTTTTATTTATTCAACTACTACTAGAGTTTAATAAATCTGCAAAAATTGTGTAGATTTTTTTTACATATCAGGGTATTATTATCAACTGTCTCCTCAATGCGAAATTGAACCACTGTAAACGTGGACAATTTCGCGCTACATTAATTTTCACGCTTTTTGCGCTCCAAGCAGCTACCGTGTAAATAAAAACATACACATATATTTAGTTTGTGTATAAGTCTACGTAATGGACTTTCAAATAGCGAATTTAAAAACAAGCAAATTTGCTGAAAAATAAGCAAAGCGCAAACATTTAATTGCACGAAAATTACCACTTTAGCAGTAAATCCTAATGTAATATTTATGAACCAGCCATTATTGTTGGAGTAGTCATAATTATATTTAACCATCGTCAGTGAATCTGTTAATGTCACAGGCAATATCTTGTCAATTCATGATCATATTCCCTGTCGAAGTAAGACCCCCACCCCCAAATAATTGTTAGCTAGAGGGCTGACAGTAAGGCCAATGATTGAAGACATTGTACTACGGGCCTGACCAACCCATACATTTTTCGAATTGACAACTTTTTATTTTATTTTTCAACATTTGTGGATAATATTTTATGACAATTTTTTAATATTTTATGACAATTTTTTTATATTTTATGACCATTTTTTAATATTTTATGACAATTTTTTAATATTTTATGACCATTTTTTAATATTTTTGAATTTTAAAAGATTTTTTTAGGAATGAATTTGTACAATTTTGAATGAAATATCATTACTATTTTTGTATGACCCCCAAAACACCCTCAACCAAAAAAAAAGCAAAGCAAAACAAAACAAACACAAAACACAAAAAAGAAGGAAAAAACTTGACAAAGACCGACCCAACCTACCAGGTCTGTCAGTCTGTACAACAGGATTTTTTTCCCGCCTTGCCGCCAAATTTTGCAGGAATGACTAGCATTATACTAGATTAATTTTAAGGGAAATTGCCCCGTGGAGAAATTTAACTTGTCTTAACTCTAGCTTGTGGGGAACAGGGTTAATAAACTGTTTTAAATTTTATTTACAGGAAGAAGAAAAAATGTTCGCTAAAGGTTATGAATAGTAATATCTGCCCATGTGTTATGTCTATTTCCTTCTCTCGTTAATTATCGACTAGTAAACTAGTAATTGTGACATCATAGTTTTGTTTCCTTTGCTCGGGAATATTTGAAACAGTTTTGATTCAATTTGAGCAAGCACTGGCTACAATCTCTTTGCCCTCGATTTGCCGTTAATTCGATAAGCGACAAATTTTTCCAGCACCGACAATAAGCTACATATGTCGAATAATGTACTTATTTTCCACCTCAATAGCATCCATTGCACGATGAAATATGGCCCGAAAAGATATATTATAGTGATTGTCCACCCGTGACTGACCGGTGACCGCTCGGCCCGAGGGCTACTTTGTGTGTTTCCAAGTTGGTCGTGTTATTATCAGTGATCAAAACCCAGAGGGTTTTCGCTCTGCTCGGCCCAAGTGAGTTGCAGTCCAGCGCAAATGACCGGCGGTCAAATAATCTTGCGCTCCGCTGTGCAGACATTATCACGATCGAGTGGATTCGCATAATTTTCTCGAAGACACTTTGGGTATTGTGACCAGGTAATGGCCTTAACGAGTAATGCCTTTTAATCAAAGCTATTATGATAATTTGCGCTAATCTGGCTGTAGCTCGAAGCGATTCTGCGCGAGGCCTTGTGTTTTGCTGTTGTGGGATCTTTTATAAGCTTCCCTGCAGCAAAGGTCAACAGAACTATTCGGAATATATCTTGATGTGTCCGCGAGCCTTTTAATTTATTTAATTGTTTGTAGTTGTGTGTATTCACGTTCATTCCCTAATTGTGACTGAATTAAACGGGACAATGCTACTTGTCATTTCAAATTAGTAACTCAGAAAGCATCAGACTGTAGTTCAAGTAGGGATATTGTTTATTTTCAATGTGTTAAATGAGGTATATTTATACTGCATAATTGTATTGCCTTGTTCATGAAAGCATGCCATTTTATTTGTGTTTAATGTTTTCTGTAATTTAGATGTGTTGTATCGTGGAATTCAAACAGTCATTGCCTTGTAAAAAGTCATATATATCAAGCTGCCATGCCATCGCTGCTGTCAGACATGATAAAGATGACAATCGCCCTTAAAAGGCCCAAATTAGCTCGCTCGCCGTTTGTGTCTCACTCAAAAGGCAAACTTTGATGTCTCGGAACGTGACATTCCGATCAGGAGCAAAATTGAAAATTCTCGCTTTGTTGAGATCGGTCTGAGCAGTGTCAATCTATAGGTCTCCCTTGTGTGCTAGGTGTTCACACGGCTCGTTCTGTGCAATGATACAAATACACTGCAAGCCTTCTATCAAAAGAAGTAGCTACCCAACAGGCCCAGGACTCGTTGAAAATTGCATGATGATGATCCCCCTCGGGGTCCCCCAGATCGTCGAAAGTCACGTCCGAATTTTCTCTGATGTTATCACACGCAAAAAAGTTGTCCAAGAAAAATCAGCTTAGGATCCCAAGTGGGTGTCGGTGAAATGATCCGCTGCAGGGATTTTGACAACGCCGCGGGCCGCTTGGCCAGCTCTCATTCCTCTTCTCGAGATTGGGGATAAGATAGCCGTGTTGACCAAGACGTGTGCGGAATATAAATCAATGTTAGAAGTGGTTCAGTGCTCCCGTAGATATCTCCAACGGTCAATCGGGCAGGGTGAAATCATTCGATATGGGTCTGACCGTGCACTAGTTCTCCAGTTGTAATTTGTATGTATACAGGGGGCTGTGTGGTGACCACTTGCGAGAGAATTGGCTTTATTGCATTATGCAGTGAAAACATTCGGTAATGTAGTCTAGTGTTCAAGTCTCGAGCTAATTGGGCTTTACCATAATGGTGTTTGTGTGTGATGACTTGGTGACAGTCTATTATTGTATTCGTTGGTGGCCAGTGCATTCTACAACTGGCCCTTACAGGGAATCGGGGACAGAGAGCGACAGGACGAGGTGTTATTAGTTTGATTACATCAAGGGGAACAGAACGTACGATACTACAGCGCGCTGTAATGATCAAATGAGATGAGTTGTTGAGGCAGCAAAAACTTGTTTACGTTTATCGTTGCAAAATGTAATAAAAATAGTTGAAGTTGCCATGTGATGCAATCAGATTGGTTTTCGGTTCAGTAAAGCACTTTTTACCACCGCAAAATGTAATCAAAAAGTATAATTTCGTTTTTGATTTTTTAAATCCATATTAAATTTGAATAATTTATTTAAGAGAAATCACACAGGAACTCTAATATTGTAATACAGCTGTAAACTTATAAGCCGAACCCCCAACTTAACATTGTAAACCAAACAGTCCCTCCATTGACTTTAATATTAGCACCAGGAACTGATCCTAATCGTAGAATTGCTTCCAAGTATTACCATGACCCGATTTTGCTTAATGATTCCAACATTTCCACAGAATTGTAGGATTTTCCTATGGCCTTACTGAGCAATGCGTGAAGAGCAATATGCTAACATTATTCAGAAAATGTTGCTTTAAAATATTGTGTATGTTTTCTGTAGTCATACTATTATGTTTAAATTGAATTTGATAATGCCACCTCTCTCCCGCTCTCTCTTAATCTAAACTGCAGCCATATGGGTGTGTGTGTGCATGTGTTTTGAAATCGAAAGAAAAAGGTTGCCAGAGGTGTTTTCTTGTCTTTTATTATTTATTAATGTCCTTCACCCCGTGGGATTGCTTTAAGGTTGACATGGACCAAGCTTCATTAGCGGCAAAGTCACACTCTTTCACCCAAGGTGTTACTGCGTTGAATTTGTAAGCATGGATGTGTCTGCATCGTGTCGAAGCAAGTCCAACTTGTGTGGTTTAGATTTGGGGCGCGTTTATAAAGCACGACTTGTGTGTGACGGCTCGAAGGGAAAATAACACTCCCCGGGGGACACGTGTGCCACGGCTGCCAATAAAAAAAGGACATTTTATACTCGCCACACACAGACATACAAAAAAACCGGACGAGGACCGTTGAGCATCAACGAAGCGTCGAAAAACCAAGTCGCGAGTCTTTGCTCATGAATGGCGAATTAAAGCGGGATGTTTCAAGCTTGTGTGGCGGTGATACTGATAGTATCGATATTGAGCACAATTCATTGAAAGCAGCTGGAATATTGCCATTAATACATATATTTTTTTGTGCATCATACTCGCGCATGTGTAATTGAAACGTAAGAGCCCCCTCGTTGTCGGGGGTGGTTGGACTGGATTGTCCGTACATCTGCTGTTTTCATCGCATGGGATTATACCTCGCCGTGTGTGTGTGTTAGTGTGTGTACTTGTGTTTTCTCTATTACCAAGTGAACTCTACGTACATGTCAAAACATGGCTGCCATTGATCCATCGCCGCTGAATTATCACCATAGGATATTATATTTGGAAAACTGTACCTAGATGTGCCATCTACCCTACTAGTCGGAATCTAACCATGTTTCTGTAAGTAACTCCTTATTTTGTATGCTGGTAGCGTGTTATGTGTGCTATCAAGCTAAGGCAATCGAGCACCGAGCAAGCAAAGCGTCCTGCTTAAAGTCGCTGCTATCACTTCCTGAATAGAGTAGTGGCGTACGTATGTACTAGCTTCACAAAGGCATGGCACAAGTGGCACGATTGGAGAGTACTAGAGTCAAGGAGAGGGGCTATTGGTACGATGGCATCAAGGGCCACTTCAGCCATCAACAACCTGGCTAGCTTTCACAGGCCGTCCTCGTTCAAGAGGGGATCGTATGCTGCTGACACGAGTGTGTTTCACATTGCGCTTTCTGACTTTTTCCCCTTTACCCTGTTCGCATGAATTGCCTGCCTTGTATGCAATCCACAACCTCAAAGCTGGTTGGGTTTTCGAAGTATGCATTGCAAGAAAATGGCGAGGAATGCCGAACACAAATCATTAGAAATGTCCGTAAACCTTGTTTTTCTTACTTTTTTTGGGCTGTAATCAATTTGCAGTCTGGGTTTTCCCCATAATTTTCCATTCGACATTCGACATTCGTCATTGAAATTAGCTGCCTGCCTTGCATGCAATCCACAACCTTAAATCTGGTTGGGTTTTTGAAGTATGCATTGCAAGTAAATGGCAAGGAATGCCGAACACAAATCATTAGAAATGTCCGTAAACCTTGTTTTACTTACTTTTTTCGGGCTGTTATCAATTTGCAGTCTGGGTTTTCCCCATAATTTTTCATTCAACATTCGTCATAGAAATTAGCTGATGAAAAACATGCACAAACTATACAAACTTAACTATAACACTTTTTTTCTGGCTTTCAAGCACTCTTCGTCATCATTTAGCAGAAGCAAGTGATTGATTTTTTTTAAACTTCAAGACCTTGGCATTTTTTGCTATCTTTTCCTTGTGTCAAATACATTCTCTGTGCACAAGTTATGATTTTCTAGTCAAATTTGAATTTTTAAATTGAGTTCTTTCACTACATGGTTTATGCTTTTCCGACATGACTATCTGAATTTTGATACGGTTTTCAGGAATTATATGTGTATGATATTTGGGATGGTATCTTTGTTATGGTAAAAGGAAGAGTCATATTTGTATCAGTTTTCAGGTATTCATTTTTGGCATCCCCAAATAAATACCTCCTGTAAACTGGTTAAGCAATTTTGATCAAAATTGAATTAGTAATTTGGTGTTCTTATAACGTTATACCCACGTGTATTAGGAAATCTCATTTATGGCTATCTATTTTTTCTGACGCCTTTATGAGCCTGGTTTATGAGGTGCTAAATTTAATGTAGAGCGAGACTTTTCACCGTAATAGTATACTGTTTGTGTTCAAATCAACCTTTGAGTGACAGCCATTTCTTTCTCTCTCTCTCTTCTCAACAATTTTGTCACTGCATATAGATTCTGCAGAATTGTCTTTTTCAATTTATATCTATTTCTGTTAGTTATTGTGACACTAAACGAAAACTACAATGTGTTCAGTGCAAGTTGAAATATGATCCCATTCTTCTCCAGCTATTCTGTGTACATATGGAACTCATGGAAATTACATGCAAGTGATATATACCTCATTTTGTTATGTCTCATGGACATCACATGGACATCACATGTATGTCACATGGACATCATTACCTGCTTGTCACATGGACAACTCATGTTTATAATATGGACATCACATGCATGTCACCTGTATCTTGCATGCATATCACATGGATGTCACATGCACATCACATTGTCAGATGGACACTTACATGTGGGCCATGAGCATCACATGCACTCCCCACAGACACCTTATGTAGAGCACATGGACTTCACATATATATCCAAATGGACATTGTTACGCATATCACACAGGCTTCACATGCATATCACATGGATATCATATAGATGTCATACATATATCATCTGCATGCCGTACAGACATGCATGTCACATGGACAAATTTTAAATAAAAAACGCTCAATTTTTGTGTTCAAACATTGTCTAATGATATTATAGCCATGAAACATGGATGTTATACGGATGCCACGTTGTCAGATGGACACTTATTACACATGGGCATCACATGCATGCCCCATGGAAACCTTACACATCACATGGACTTCACATGCATATCACATGGACATCATACATATGCCATACAGACACCGTTCAATGTTTTGTACATACATTTTTCTGATGACATCTTTGTTATGACATTACGTTCGAAATGTGCTTTTTGATCAAAGAATCAACCAAGATGCAAGTGCTCAAAGGCCTCGGTTCACCTTCTGGTAAACACCGTATAGCAGTGCTCGTATGATGAATTGATGTAGGCCAGGCCTCCATCCTACTTCCCTAGAGGAGCCGGGTCGATTTCATCTTATTGTATCAGCTAACCGATATACGGAGAGAAAATCACCCATTCAACGACCCATTATTTCAACAAACTATTACGGGCAGGACATCCAATTTTGGAAAAATTACAGCGAGGACATAATGCGTCATTTGTTTGTAGACGCTTGCATTATACCTTGAAATTGCACGGTGTAATATTGCCAGCTAGAATTGCAATAATAGTCTTGGCTGTTGTGCAGAGACAACAATTACAGGTTGAGAACTACCGGCCGATTGGTCAGAGAGATAGATACATCATTTATTGCACCAATCAGATACATTGTTAAAATAATTGTATCCCTGATAAAGATTAGAGTGGAATATTTTACAAGCTGCATTTTAATTGGCTATTCAAATGAGTATATCTTGCAATAAACCAATCAGAACCACTGTAAGATAGGCTGGCAGTGCCCAGGGGGTTAAGAAAGCCATGCTATGTTTTAATACATTTAGTTTGCAAAATATTATAAAAACACAACAGAATTTGAAAAGATGAGACATTGATTTCAAAATAAACACCTGCTGAATTAAATTTCTTAAATGATTTTATAACATTAAACATTTGTGTCTTTACTTAAAGGACTTTTGAGACACCCTGTATAATCAACCAGCCATTATATGTTTTTAAAATGTACTAGATGAATTTTTAAGTCGGAGTTGAACATTATGTGGATCACTATAATTATAGTCCGGAATGCCAGCTGTTCGATAACAAAAGACTAGTTGATTGTGCCATATCACCAATAAATCATGGGTACATGTACCATGGATACACTTAACGTTTTGTGTTTCGCTGTCCAGTGTTGCCAAACCCAAACTTAAAAGCTGAAATTGGGGGATTATGAATGGTGTTGCCGTTACATTGTCATCAATTGGGTTATACCGAATAAATTGCTATCCATCGGAAAGTTATTATTGATGCATAAGGCCCAAAAAAAGAGGTGTTTGTTTGTCCACTATCGACCGATCATGTACTATAGCCCCGACCATATAAAAAAAAATTAAAAACAATCTAATTATTTTATTTTATTTTATTTTTTACAATTTTTTTTCAAAGTCACATATATGGCCTTAATTGACCCCCACGTGACCCCTCATGTGACCCCAAACCTTGTATAGTATTATGTTAGTCATTTTGGGTCAAGTATGGGTCATCCAAAAGATCTGACACTGTTCAGAATTCGGCGTACTGGCTAGGACTGGGCCAGAACAACTAGCAAAAAAAGAAAAGAAAAGAAAAAAATCTGACCTACTGACCCTACTTTTGAGGGCCCTCTATGGAGACAAACAAACACTTTTTTGTTGTTGGCCTAATTGGGCTAGGCTATACTTTTATCTTACAACACCGCATCTTACGAGACGTTTTAGTCCAAATTTGCTTCAGCAGCAATACCGATACTATTATATCACGAAGGTTGTCACAACACACCGTCCATAGTGGATGCCTTATTGAAAAAGCTTCGTCTGTGGATTTAAACCCCCGATTCTGAGCACACACGACGCTGTAGTTTTTGGATTTACATTTCAATTTAAGCACATCATATTTTGCCCGGCAGCTGTTTGTAGAGCGGGAAATCTGAAATGCAGCAGGCATGTTAAAAGCGCTGATGACGATCACGATACATTGTTGAATAGCTTTTTTATGGACGTAACAAAATCAATATTATATCGGGGGCTGTATTATATTGCGAATACGATCAGTTAGACAGACAAAAAAAAAAGAGTAGTCTGGAATGGTTTATATTGGCTAAGGATGTTATATGGTCTTGCCCTTCGGTGTTTTGAGTGTTTTATAATGAGAGGCATCTGGCAGATTGTTATTTAAAGCTTTGTTTCTGAGCGATTTTGTGACATTTGAAGTTGTCAGAAGTCACCCGAAAGGCATCTTGGGTAATTCTTGTCCTGTCTTGCGCTATATAATGTATTCTTAACATGATTTGTAAGTGACTTTATTGATCCAAGCGAGTTTGTTTTTTATATTCCGAATTAGGCAATGACCTCCGTAAGTTAAAAAGGACAACACTAACGGTCGAGGTCACATATGAAAGGAGAACAAAAGTGATTACTTTAACCACCGCTAATTTGTATTCTACCGTATCAGAGTTCACAACACACATTTGTCATTCATTCTATCGGTTCTTTATCTTGTTAAGTTGTAGTCGATGGGTATACGTGTAATTAATCAGCCGCACAATCAGGACCCGTCTCGTTAGGTTTGCAGTGCAATGAAATCATGCTCTATCAATTTTCAATGATATCCTTACTATAAATAGGCTTACATTGTCGGGGCATGATATAGTACACTGAACATTATTGACAAATTTGAGCCAAATCGAAAAATAATTTACTGTACCCCCATTTTTGGATAGACTACTGAATAGATTCTGTTAGTATAAACTATAATCTGTGAACCATAATTATGAAGGTCTACAAATATGTTCCCACATTTGCTATGCACAAACCCTCATGGTAATTTTCACATAGTTTTGCCCTAAATGTTCTCCAAGAGCGGTCATTGGTCTAGAGAACCGCCGCAAAAAGGCAGCTGTCTGATTAGCATATTTGCATAATTATCATGGTAGTTATTCCTGATTTAATTATACTACCAGTTTACTAATTTCCTGTTGCTAGAACACTACCTCTTATTCTTCCATTTCCATACGAGACCCCTTGTTGCATCTTTAGATCTCGGTGATTTTTTCCATTCAAAATGAGATCTTTTGTTAAAGTGATTCAATTATACACAGATATAATCATAATTGCAAATTATATAGTTCAATGGCTATATACAATTAACCAATATGGTACTTATTAGTTGGCTTAGTTCTTGCAACAGTCGTCTTTTAATTACCTGGCGAAATGCAGCGACAATGGTATGGCGATAAGGGAGAATTGATTTGGAGTTCAAACGCACTTTTATGCATAAGTTGAGCCCAATGACATATGAAGGACTTCATAATGCTGTGAAGCATGTAGCTATGTCACTCTTCCTCAAATGCAGGTTAGTTCTGCATGCTGCTTTGCTGCTAAAAATAAGCCTATTTCTGGATCTTTTAAGTTTTATTGTGTGAAATGAAAGGATTTTGCGGAAAATAGGCACATAAAGTTCAAACAGGTTCAACACTTTGTTATCTTCAGTAGATAGTAACTAAAACATCTTGCTATCTTCAGTAGATAGTAACTAAAACATCTTGCTATCTTCAGTAGATAGTAACTAAAACATCTTGCTATCTTCAGTAGATAGTAACTAAAACATCTTGCTATCTTCAGTAGATAGTAACTAAAACATCTTGCTATCTTCAGTAGATAGTAACTAAAACATCTTGCTATCTTCAGTAGATAGTAACTAAAACATCTTGCTATCTTCAGTAGATAGTAACTAAAACATCTTGCTATCTTCAGTAGATAGTAAACTAAAACATCTTGCTATCTTCAGTAGATAGTAACTAAAACATCTTGCTATCTTCAGTAGATAGTAACTAAAACATCTTGCTATCTTCAGTAGATAGTAAACTAAAACATCTTGCTATCTTCAGTAGATAGTAACTAAAACATCTTGCTATCTTCAGTAGATAGTAACTAAAACATCTTGCTATCTTCAGTAGATAGTAACTAAAACATCTTGCTATCTTCAGTAGATAGTAACTAAAACATCTTGCTATCTTCAGTAGATAGTAACTAAAACATCTTGCTATCTTCAGTAGATAGTAACTAAAACATCTTGCTATCTTCAGTAGATAGTAACTAAAACATCTTGCTATCTTCAGTAGATAGTAACTAAAACATCTTGCTATCTTCAGTAGATAGTAACTAAAACATCTTGCTATCTTCAGTAGATAGTAACTAAAACATCTTGCTATCTTCAGTAGATAGTAACTAAAACATCTTGCTATCTTCAGTAGATAGTAACTAAAACATCTTGCTATCTTCAGTAGATAGTAACTAAAACATCTTGCTATCTTCAGTAGATAGTAACTAAAACATCTTGCGATCTTCAGTAGATAGTAACTAAAACATCTTGCTATCTTCAGTAGATAGTAAGTAAAACATCTTGCTATCTTCAGTAGATAGTAACTAAAACATCTTGCTATCTTCAGTAGATAGTAACTAAAACATCTTGCTATCTTCAGTAGATAGTAACTAAAACATCTTGCTATCTTCAGTAGATAGTAACTAAAACATCTTGCTATCTTCAGTAGATAGTAACTAAAACATCTTGCTATCTTCAGTAGATAGTAACTAAAACATCTTGCTATCTTCAGTAGATAGTAACTAAAACATCTTGCTATCTTCAGTAGATAGTAACTAAAACATCTTGCTATCTTCAGTAGATAGTAACTAAAACATCTTGCTATCTTCAGTAGATAGTAACTAAAACATCTTGCTATCTTCAGTAGATAGTAACTAAAACATCTTGCTATCTTCAGTAGATAGTAACTAAAACATCTTGCTATCTTCAGTAGATAGTAACTAAAACATCTTGCTATCTTCAGTAGATAGTAACTAAAACATCTTGCTATCTTCAGTAGATAGTAACTAAAACATCTTGCTATCTTCAGTAGATAGTAACTAAAACATCTTGCTATCTTCAGTAGATAGTAACTAAAACATCTTGCTATCTTCAGTAGATAGTAACTAAAACATCTTGCTATCTTCAGTAGATAGTAACTAAAACATCTTGCTATCTTCAGTAGATAGTAACTAAAACATCTTGCTATCTTCAGTAGATAGTAACTAAAACATCTTGCTATCTTCAGTAGATAGTAACTAAAACATCTTGCGATCTTCAGTAGATAGTAACTAAAACATCTTGCTATCTTCAGTAGATAGTAAGTAAAACATCTTGCTATCTTCAGTAGATAGTAACTAAAACATCTTGCTATCTTCAGTAGATAGTAACTAAAACATCTTGCTATCTTCAGTAGATAGTAACTAAAACATCTTGCTATCTTCAGTAGATAGTAACTAAAACATCTTGCTATCTTCAGTAGATAGTAACTAAAACATCTTGCTATCTTCAGTAGATAGTAACTAAAACATCTTGCTATCTTCAGTAGATAGTAACTAAAACATCTTGCTATCTTCAGTAGATAGTAACTAAAACATCTTGCTATCTTCAGTAGATAGTAACTAAAACATCTTGCTATCTTCAGTAGATAGTAACTAAAACATCTTGCTATCTTCAGTAGATAGTAACTAAAACATCTTGCTATCTTCAGTAGATAGTAACTAAAACATCTTGCAATCTTCAGTAGATAGTAACTAAAACATCTTGCTATCTTCAGTAGATAGTAAACTAAAAACATCTTTCTATCTTCAGTAGATAGTAACTAAAACATCTTGCTATCTTCAGTAGATAGTAACTAAAACATCTTGCTATCTTCAGTAGATAGTAATTAAAACATCTTGCTATCTTCAGTAGATAGTAACTAAAACATCTTGCTATCTTCAGTAGATAGTAACTAAAACATCTTGCTATCTTCAGTAGATAGTAACTAAAACATCTTGCTATCTTCAGTAGATAGTAACTAAAACATCTTGCTATCTTCAGTAGATAGTAACTAAAACATCTTGCGATCTTCAGTAGATAGTAACTAAAACATCTTGCTATCTTCAGTAGATAGTAACTAAAACATCTTGCGATCTTCAGTAGATAGTAACTAAAACATCTTGCTATCTTCAGTAGATAGTAACTAAAACATCTTGCTATCTTCAGTAGATAGTAAGTAAAACATCTTGCGATCTTCAGTAGAAAGTAACTAAAACATCTTGCTATCTTCAGTAGATAGTAACTAAAACATCTTGCGATCTTCAGTAGATAGTAACTAAAACATCTTGCTATCTTCAGTAGATAGTAACTAAAACATCTTGCTATCTTCAGTAGATAGTAACTAAAACATCTTGCTATCTTCAGTAGATAGTAACTAAAACATCTTGCGATCTTCAGGAGATAGTAACTAAAACATCTTGCTATCTTCAGTAGATAGTAACTAAAACATCTTGCTATCTTCAGTAGATAGTAACTAAAACATCTTGCTATCTTCAGTAGATAGTAACTAAAACATCTTGCTATCTTCAGTAGAAAGTAACCACTATTAGTCTGCTATCTTCAGGAGATAGTAAATATAAGCATTTTGACTAGATAGATGAATAATGTGGTCTTTACTCTTACACCTTCCACGCCGCAAGTCCCTCAAAATAAGCCCATTTCTGGGTCTTTTATTGTGTGAAATGAAAGGATTTTGCGGAAAATAGGCAAACAATTATAAACTTTGTTATCTTCAGTAGATAGTATCTAAAACAACTTGCCATCTTCAGTAGATAGTAACTAAAACAACTTGCTATCTTCAGTAGATAGTAACTAAAACATCTTGCTATCTTCAGTAGAAAGTAACCACTATTAGTCTGCTATCTTCAGGAGATAGTAAATATAAGCATTTTGACTAGATAGATGAATAATGTGGTCTTTACTCTGACACCTTTGGCGCCGCAAGTCCCTCAAAAATGCGAACTAAAATGTTAAGTGGTATGTAGACATTTAATTCGTTAAATGTAAATTAGTTAAGCTAGTTTTTTTTACCGAAGGTCGTCTCTGGTAATTTATGTAGTAGCGCTGGGGAAAACCCCGCTTGCCTGTTTCGCACTTATAAAAATAATAGGAAATTATAGGGAAGGACAAATTGATACTTGATCGCCCACATGTCGTTAATGTTGGGACCTTCAGACGCTGCTTTATATTGAGCTGCAGTGGCTAAAAAGATGAATGCTTATTAGGTATTACTTTTTGGGCATAATGGCATGGGCGCTCAGTATAGGGAGAATACGATACTCCTTTTTTTTAACCACCCTGTACAATACAAGTTACAGATGTAACCTATTTAGAGATAACTGATGCAATCGATCTGGTGTAGTAATCAGCAAGTTATATAGCAATTGAATACACAAGCTATCTTCTTGCTTCATCATTAGGTATTCAAATTACCGAGTCGGTGTAGATCCGTTGGCACAGAGTTATAGCTTGCTCTAGAAGACAATCTCGTAATTTTATCGGGGTGTATCATCCGAAGGCGACGGATTAACCTAAAAAACAAAAATCCTGTGATTTCCCCCAGTAACCGGGGATCTAGTGTTCCATTATACCACCTTCCATGCAATGTTGTCTCTGTTCGTAATGTTTTACTTACTATTATTGTTTTCAAATTAAATTAATTTGCTCTGCCAGTTTGTCATTGTGACAACGAGTTCATTTTGTTGTTAAGGGATGAATAATTAATTTCAGTAGTTAATCCGCTAGGTTATAATGACATTATTTGTTATTGAATTATGCATACCGTGTTAAGTGGAAAACTTGAGACATGACGTCTGCTCCAATTATATACCTTGGATGAAGCGTGGCTTAACACTTTCCACGCGGCCATTGGTTTAACCATATACAAAATAGATTTTTCAGAAACCTTTCCCAATTCTCAATGTCTATCTCAAGGTTTACTGAACCAATACTAGGCATGTTTGTACTTATGTCAATGCATTTCTTACAGTGA
This sequence comes from Ophiura sarsii, assembly GCA_035610835.1. Lineage (NCBI taxonomy): Eukaryota > Metazoa > Echinodermata > Ophiuroidea > Amphilepidida > Ophiuridae > Ophiura > Ophiura sarsii. The sequence continues at coordinate 43,542,000 of CM069458.1, read as the reverse complement.
TTCCAAATATGGTAATGAAATTCAATAATTTTGACATTTTTGCAATATTTTGTGAAATTTTGGAATGTCGTCTGCAGCCGCCTGCCGCATGGAAAGCGTTAAAAATAAATGGGATATGGAGAACTTCCGACAAAGGATAATACTTCATAACCACCTCTGCGGCTATGTATAAGAAATGGGAGAGAGTAGGAGAGGAGGGGGAAATCTTGGAGGGGAGGGAGGGGAGGGAGGGGGTTGGGCAAAGGGGAGAAAATGTGCCATCAAAAAGGTAGGTTAATTTTCCAAATAAGAGACTAAGATTTCTGAGATGTCTGGTGAACAGTGGTTCCTTATTTCACGGTAAGTTGTGACGTAGTTGTAATTTAATGAAATGTTGTGACGTAGTAGGGACATACAAATCTGTGCCCGTAACTGTGGTTTACAATATTTTCATGTCAATGTTACCAAGATTGATGTTAATCTAACCCGGATTTATGTTTGTTTTGCAGGCCAGATCTCGACTTCCTGAAATTTGTGACAGTTGAAATCCATAATTGATATTTCTAAAATATTGGGATCATTTTTGCAAATTCTTATACAAATATTTCTTTCTTTCCTTATTTTTTCTACAGATAAGATCTCCACTTCGTGGAACTACCAGTGGAGACGAGAACGTGCAACCACCGCAACAAACAAACGGACCAATTAGGCCCAACTCGAGGCTAAGTGACGTAAGTGAAAATAAACCAAAAATACCTGTAGAAGCACAAACATTCAATTTTTGAATAATCGTGGGAAAATGATCATGTTATCTTTCTCCGGTTATATTCTGTCATGTTATAATAGAAATTTATATTTGTATGAATATAAATTAATGGGGGGATCTTTTATTAATTTGCTATGTTATAGAGCTAGTGAATTGGGAGATAAACTTATACAGTGTTGCCAATTATGTTACGCATTTTATCATACAATGCTTGTTTTTACATGTAGTAGACCTCATGTTTGACATTAGCATCTGATTGGGCTTGTAAACTGTGGACGTGGCAACCTTATAAATTCTCCTAGTATTTGTATGTAAAGCACCACACAACAGCACCACGATTTGCCATCAATGATTCATGGAGGATTCCTGAGCACCCGATCGGGGGATCCGCCATCATTCGCCCGGCACCGCCGCCATCTTGTGCAGCTGTCGTACTGAATATCGGTCAATAATTGCCTGCGACAACACGCTTGATATGCGATCCTGGCGTGCCCCACTTTGCATTTTATGCATACAAAATCAGTGTTGTATGAGCACTCTCGGGAGAGATGTGATAGGAAGTATTATTGATCGCGGTGGAGAAGGCGCAGAATTATTACCCGGTTGCGGTAACCGGAGGATTGCCCTCATTTTAGATGACATGCTGATGCCGCCTCTTCTCTTTTTACTCTTACCCCCTTTTTAAAAAAATCACTTCCATTGAGATGGCTGAGAGGGGAAACAATACGGAAATCAAATTGGCTTCTTGATCACGGATTGTTAAAAGAGTGAGAGGAAGGGGGGAATGGATGGGGGGAATTATCTTAGCGTGGATGGATATCCTAGTCTTGGATAATTAATGCATGCTTGCATGGTCGAAGAACTGTCCTTGGGGGTACTTTGGATATGTATATAGCGAGATAGTGTGGTGTTATTTACATTTGGGTTTTCACGTCTATAAGTGAATATGAATAGCAGGATGGCGGATCAATCTTTTAAGGGCAGCAGATACCCCTTAACTGAGTTCAATTAATATAAACGCTGTTCCGCTATTATGCCGTGAGTTTGGAGCCAAAAGGCCTATCTACATTGGCTGCCATGTGTAAGATTGCATTTTCACAAGGCTACACCTTATACGCTACTTGCACGGTACAGATGGAACCATTGAAAGTGAGGCTCTCTCATCACCATGCACTATCAAGCACTGTCACGCCACACTGCGTCGTGGTTTCACGTAGGTTTGTGCATTGCGTGACGCAGTTTGGGGGCGCGCACGATGAGGGGAGAGCCTCGCATTCATTCTAAAATGGTGATTGCGTGCAAGTAGCGTATAGCACTCGATGGGGTGTACCTTATAGCACCCGACGTGTATAACATGGCAGCTATCATAGATAGTGCCGTTTCACATCATGAGGTATCTGAACAAAGATACCATATATATGCAATAGCTGCTCTTAGTTAGATTAACCAGGAGTAGAATTTCGGCGCGAATCGATTCGCGTAAAATCACTACCCCGTGAATCCAGGTGGATTCGTGCAAATTTTTCTTCTTCTTTTTTTTTCCTTCTTTTTCTAAGTCCAAAACAGGACCTTAGATGACTGGCATTTGACCCGTAGTCAACAAACATGCCAAATTTGGAATTTGTGCAAGATTATAGCCTTATTCTTGATATTATTTTCATTAATTTCGCAATAATCCATGGATTCTCAAAATTGGCGAGAATCCAGGATTCTCGCGAAATTATTCCGCAAGAATCTAAATGGACTCTCGCACAGCAGCGAGAATTTCTAGGCCTGTTAACACTTTCCACGCGGCTGTTGGTTTTACCAAATACAAAACAGATTTGTCAGAAACCTTTCTCAAATGTCAAGGTCTATCCGAAGGATTACTGAACCAATTCTAGTCATGTTTGTACTTATTTTAATGCATTTATCATGCTGATTCCAAATATGTTCATGAAATTCAATAATTTTGACATATCTGAAACATTTTGTGACATTTTGGAGTGTCGGCTGCAGCTGCCTGCCGCGTGGAAAGTGTTTTAACTTAAAAGTTTATACCAATTGCTCAGCATATATATTACCCCATATATAACCTCTGGCAGCTATTAGAAACAAGGCCTATCACTAAGCCCTCTATGTACTTCGTGGCAGTGTTTTTTGAGTGCCATCTTACTTTTTGCAACTTAAAGTATGGTAGAGCTATGGCTTCATAAATTTGAACGGTGATCTTACCATAAATGTAATATACACCTGTCATTGCCTCCATGTTTGTGATATATCATTTCTAAATTTCATTTTACCTACGGAAACGCCTGCTTTGACTTAAAGGTAGATATGTTCTGTTTGCTGGCCGGATTTTCAACTTGATGTTTTCCATTTTACATGAAAGATCATCCTTAAAATTGTCACATTCCAAAGTTTGAGTTGCATAACTCCAATGGTTCTAATTTTAGAAGCACAAGGTCACAAAAATGTTGCCCATTGAATAGTACACAAACTAGCTGGTGGTTAACCACCTTTGGCAGTAATTCACCACATTTTAGCCTATAATTTCTAAATGGAACATTTCTTGGTCCCTAAGATTTTACAGATACAATGAGAAAAATATGGGGATTCTTCTGATATCAAAATATCATGATGTGAAATAAAAATCATAGCCCAAAAAAAAGTGATCAGAACATACACCTTTAATTAAAGGTACAATCAGTGGGCGATTTCAAGATAAAGCATATTATGTGACCATAGTCTATTTGGCCATCACGAGACAGTGACGTAACTGTGTAGTCTACTAATTGCAGCATATAACGCATGCGCGCCTACTCGAGGCACTGGCGTATACACACGAGCGTTTGAAAGACAGAAGATACATACGTGTGCGTAAAAGCTGCGACTGTTTATAAGTTATATCCGAAGGAAGCCAAATAGAGTATAGTCACATCAAAAGGGGGATTTTGTCTTTCAAAATGAAAATCGAGATTCAAATATATATTGTAAGCTTTAAAATTACACCTTTCTTGATACAAGGTCAATGCATTCAGAATTCATTTGAAATATTAGACGGAAACTTCCTTTATTTCCTTTGTTTTTTCATGATTCACTTTATCAATATCTTCGAATTCTTACTGCCGACAAAAAAACACCTTTTGATGTGGTCACAAATCAAGTATAAATGACAAACTGATAAATGTTAAATCACCCTAGACTCGGTGAAAAATGTTTTGCAAATAGCAGTGATGTAAACTATGTTTTAAAACGTTTCATGCAAGAAATATGGATCACCCTATATGCATTGACTCTTGGAAAAATTGTATTCAGACAATTTGCATGGCAAAGTTGATTTGTGTTGGATTACCCTAGACACAGACAGAAAGGCTTTATCATGTGAACAGTAGTGATAGTGATGTATTCGTCGGGTTAAATTCAATAAATATCTTATCGTGAGGCATAGGGGGACTAGGAAATGTGATCATTCAATAACAGCCTCCTATTAAATCACCATTCGAGATATCTATCCATTCGGCGAATTTGCGCGAAACTATCGTTTTTCACTTGTCCCGTCGAAACGATTGGTAAACCATTTTTTTCCCCCCGATGTGTTTTATCATCTTCAATCAAGTCGTAAATGAAATTGTAGGATTTGCACTGCTCAACAGCATGTCGCGGCATAGAGCACGCATCATTTAAACACCTACTGCAAATGGACATTCGATGAGTCGTGGCCAAGCGTCGGCACGCGACGAGACAAAATTGGGTTAAATAGATGTTGCTAACATCAGTCACGAGCTGTCGATTGCATGTGTTGTGGGGGAGGAAGAGAGAAAAAAGGAAGCCAAAAATCTTCGGCTCATTTTTGCACGTTGCTCTCGGGCCGGATTTCATCGTGGAATTGGCCAATAAAGTAAGATTTTAAAATCCTCGGAAGGTAGTCAAGATCCTCCAACCGGCAACCTTGGGTGTTACTTTACATTGAGGATGAAATTTGCTCGTCGAATGATTCCCGATGCAAGATTGTGTTTTCGGGGGTATGTTGCATTATAATGGCTTGCCACCGGTCGAGGTTTAGCGAGGAAAGAACGCCTGGTTAGATGAAGTAAGGATACACCACATGTATGTTTCATGGCAGATGAGGTTAACGTAATACAGTGGGAGCCATTTTGATTTCCTTCAAAATGGGTGCGTGCCTGGATGTTTGTGGTGCATGAAATAGCAGAAAATGTCACTGGTTGTGGTGGTTGTTTGTCTTTCCACGTGGCTATTTGTTTTACCATTTACACTTAAAGTCTATCTCAAGGATTACTGACCTAATACTAGGCATGTTTGTACTTATTTCAATGCATTTCTAAAGGTGATTCCAAATATGGTAATGAAATTAAATAATTTTGAAATTTTTTGAAACATTTTGTGAAATTTTGGAATGTCGTCTGCAGACGCCTGCCGCATGGAAAGCGTTAAAATGTTCTAAAATGAGCTTGCACAGATTTATGGCAATGAGAATTGGACAGAAGCTCAACAGGTGTGTCCTCTTTGGTTTCTAGATATGGTCACATTTGGGGGTTTTGTGGACAATTCTGTATTCGCGTTTCATCCGACTTGACAAAACACGATTAAGCATTGTCAGTCCATGTGATGATTTTCATACACTAGTGTTATTTTGTGATCAATTGAAAATCACATATTCCTTGTAGGGTTATAACTTAATGCTGTCTACTGAAGATAGCGCTTTGATGATGCTAACAAAACACCAGTGAAACTTGGGTTATTTTGTTCATCTATTTAATGCTATCTACTGAAGATAGCCATCTACCATTAAAGAGCCAACATTTGCTGTGATAGCCACATACTATTGAATAGGCAATGCTGGCTCAGATAGCCATGTACCACTGTCCATGCCAAGTTGACTTTCACATTTGCTCAAATATTTGTGTTGCTATCTGCTGAAAGCAACTGCATTTAGCATAGCAAATACTGTTGTGTGTGCTATCTGATGTTTGATGCTGTCATAACTACACACATACTAAAGATTTGGTTCATGTGCTTATGTGGCTCTCAGATGTGTCTCTTTATATATATTAACACTTTCCACGCGGCTAATGGTTTTACCATATACAAAACAGATTTTTCAGAAACCTTTCCCAATATTCAAGGTCGATCTCTAGGATTACTGAATCAATACTAGGTATGTTTGTACTTATTTCAATGCATTTACCACGGTGATTCCAAATATAGTAATGAAATTCAATAATTTAGACATTTTTGAAAACATTTGTGACATTTTGTGACGTCTGCAGACGCCTGCCGCGTGGAAAGTGTTAAGAGCAAATGTGAACAATACTACAATAGCCTAACATACATTTAAACAAGGTTAATGAACTGAGTGATTAGAAATCAGAACTGGTGACTATGATTGGGTAGTCAATTGATTCACTGCTTTCCAGAGAACATGTGTATAAGAAACACAAATAGGCAGGTAAAATGCCATAAGAAACAAGGTATAAGCCCAAACATAAAGAGAATGACTTCAAAATATAAATTAGAGAAAGAATAAGTATCTGGAGGTCATGGTAATCAAGAGCACCTAAACAACAAACCTGGAAAATCATTGTTTGCTATTTACAGAAGATAGCTACATTATAGTATTGTATGTTCATACATGTTTGTTTTCCTTATATATTTGCTATCTACTGAAGATAGTAACATACACACTCCAGTGTTGGTTGGTATGCCTGTTTTATTCTTTGCCATCGACTGAAGATAATAACATACATACTATTTGTTCATATTATGGTTGTTTGACTTTAAGTTGACTTTGATGCTTGATTAATTACTATCGTTACTCGGATTGTGGCACTAATTTACATTTCAGGTTTTTAATAAGTTTTGTCGTCCAATTAAGTAACGCCATTATGCGCCATAACCATACCAAAAATTAAACAAGAAAATCATATTTTAACTATAAGAATATCCTGTGGTAACGACATCATTGGTATTACCCAATGACAGTGCTGCAATGGGCTATTTCATTTAAAATCCATACACCCCTATGGAAGACATGACCGTAATCTCCCCCACAGGGGGTGTGAATTTCAAATGGGATATCCTGGATAGGTGACTCCATTTGAAGAATACACTCCCTGTGTGGAAGATTAAGGCAATGTGTTCCATAGGGGGTGTATGGATTTCAAATGGAATAGCCCAATGTCAAATATTAACACTTTCCATGCGGCTATTGTTTGACCATATACAAAACAGATTTTTTTAGAAACCTTTCCCAAATGTCAAGGTCTATCTCAAGGATTTCTGAACCAATACTAGGCATGTTTGTACTTATTTCAATGTATTTCTCATGGTGATTCCAAACATTGTAATGAAATTCAATAATTATGACATTTTTGAAACATTTTGTGAAATTTTGGAATGTCGTCTGCAGACGTCTGCCGCGTGGAAAGTGTTAAAAACTCAAGGTACACATTTGATTCAATCATCGGGTATTTGCTCAGAAGCTACCCCGCTATATTACTATTTGATTGAGGTGTCTTAATCGGATCAAGTCTCAGAAGACAAACTCGAAGATAACGTATAAACTGTCATCCTGCCCCCAATTTGCAGCCATCGGACGAATGGATGATCCGCCCATGAGTGAACGACCTTAACATTTTCCACACGGCTATTAGTTTTACCATATAAACAAAACAGATTTTTGAGAAACCCTTTTCCAAGTTTCAAAGTCTTATCTCAAGAATTACTGATCCAATACCAGATTTGTTTGTACTTACTTGAATGCATTTCTCATGGCGATTCCAAATACGGTGATGAAATTCAATAATCTTGACATTTAAAAAAAAAAAAAAAAAAATTGTGAAATTTTGGAACTGTCGTCTGCAGAAGACTTCTGCGTGGAAAGTGTTAAATGAGTGGCACAAGTGACTGGCGAAGTAGCACCTCTGCAGCCAATAGATGTGTCAACATCGACCTTTTTTCGAGCTGCCTAATTTTCGCGCTTTATCTCGCTTCAAGCAGCTACCGGAAAATAAAAACGCACAAACATTTCTCTGTGTTTGAGTCTATGTGATGAACTCTCAAAATATGAAATTAAAAAAACCGAACAAATTGGTTCAAGATCGACAAAGCGCGGCACAAATCCATCACACGAAAATTACCGCTTTTATAGTATTTTAACAAAGTAGTGCGTAAGACACGCGGTGTCAAGCCTTCAGGTCACTATTGATCAGCCCGAGACTTCGGTTTACTTACGGAGTCTAAGCTAAAGCTGTTAGATGCCACCCGCCACAGGGGGGAAGAGGTATCTGTATTCACAGTTATTTTCACGACGCCTGCGGGTTACAATCAATAGACGGCATTGCCCGTGGGGGAGGTTAGCAAGAATGGTGGCTTGTCGTGGTACGTCTGCCGTATATATGTACGGTGGCCATTTTGAAATGCTATAAATTTGTTATTGATATAACAGTTATATGGCACACTTGCTACAATCTTATGATAGCGATAGTTCTGAAATGTAATTTTGCCGTAATTTCTCGATGCTTTCAAGCATGAACTTTACTGCTGATTACGAGAACCAACTGTACACCAAATGGGCGATAAAATAATGAGTGTTCTTTGGACCAAACATTTGTTAGCAGAAAGGGTTGACTTGACTTCTTTATGACTCATGCAACTACAATCCTGGTCATGATTCCCCTGGGGGAAGGGGGCAACCAATGTCTTTGTAAGAGTGTGTCATCCTGGGTCTGAAAAGGCTAGTATTGAGAATCAATTTTTTTGTGAAAAATTGGGGAGCATAAAGTGCTGGTTACCCAGTGTACTTGCAGGAGGGGGCCATCTTGTTTCTTAAAAAGCAGAGTCGTTGAAAGTCCAAATTGTCAGATTTCAACATTTTGGAGTAAAACAATATTGTACCCACTGTAAACATAGTTACAAATATATTTTCTACAAAGATAAAGCAGTTCTGTGCCATCCCATGGTACATGTGCTTGGAAAGTTAGATTTTATGATTTAAAAGCATTGTAAATCCAACTTTATTTGTATAAAAGTTGAGAAATATTTATAAAGTTTGACATGTTATAGTCAATAGAGTTTGAGCTATTTATTATACTTAAATATTCCCCTACATAGAATTTAAAAAATTACGACCGACTGATTCTTCTTAAATATTAAACATTTAACCAGCCAACCAAAGAGAGGCACGAGAGAAAATTCAGCTCGGCTATCAGGCAGGATGCTTTGTGACATTGGAAGTCCCAGGGGGAAGAAATGGGTACAATTTAGAGTGATATCAGCCCTGTTGGCAGTGGGATTCGAACCCTGATCCACTAGCACGGGAGTCCATGCCGTAGTCCTTGGTCAGGGGTCGTGCTCCTAAAATAAACTCTTCTGTCGGCATCTATCACCCGCCGTGATCACCCGGGGAGATAGACTGAAGGAACCGCTGCTGCCAGCGTAGATAAGAAAGGGGGGTGGACTGCTTATGCCTTAGTTCTTCATCAGGGGGTCATGCTCCTAAAACCAACTTTTCTGTCAGCATCTATCACCCGCTGTGATCCCCCGGGGAGAAAGACTGAAGGAACTGCTGCTGCCAGCGTAGATAAGATAGAGGCTGGACTGCCCATTCCTTAGTCCTTCGTCAGGGGGTTGCGCTCCTAAAATCAACTTTTCTGTCGGCATCTATCACCCGCCATGATCGTCCGGGTTGATAGACTGAAGGAACCGCTGCTGCCAGCATAGATAAGATAAGGGCTTGTCTGCTGCTACGTGGTTAACCCAGGGTTCGATTCCTGGCACTGGCATAGCCAGACTTCCCCCTCCCCTAATTTGACCCCTGTTTCTCCCCTGATAGTTTTACTCACCAAAACACACCTCGGTAGTTAGGGTCATATACAAAACCACCATACTCTTATAGGTAGAATAGACAATTAGTAATGAAAATACTCACCAACGTTTATTTTCATTTTATCTTATCTGTATCCTTAATAGGTGAGCTCCCATCACTCTCGGTCGGGAAGTGGATATATTGTAAGTATCCTAGCAAAAGACATGTAAAACACTAACTTGTAACAGGGATGCAAGTAGCAAAACACATGTAAAACACAAACTTGTAACAGGGATGCAATAAATGGAAAAAAAGAAACAAACCATTTCTGAAATCGGAGGGGGGGGGGGGGGGGGGGGGGAGGGGGAGGAGGAGGGGGAGGAGAGGGAGGGAGGAGGGGAGGGATGATACCATGTAGCCTATTCTCCAGACGAGCCCCCATAAATGTTTGATGTCGCGCGCAAACGCTCGGGCTGTCTGGCCAAGCTCGCGTAAACAGTTCAGGAAATGGATCAATCACCCACTTGCATCCCTGTTGTAAAGGGGAAATTTTTTGGGTTCGAGTCCCGCGCCGGTGATTGTCCTTGCTTTTTCAAGTTGGGACATTCAGCGGCGCTTGTTATGCGTTTACCCCCCTTTAGTTGGGATGAGATTCTCTATATACTATTACATTTCTTGCACTCTTCCCTCTGTATACCTTTGGGTATCATGATTGTGGACCTCTACACGGTCGCAGTGGGGAACTGGTTTCCTATATTGTATATAACTTGTTTAGTTTAGCGTTTAATTAGCCATAAAGTATTTTGTGTTATTTCTTACAGGCTCAAAAAGCCTGATCCCGTTACCACTTGACTATCTATTAACGTAATGGCACACATTTGTATCTGTACGGTTTCCTTTGTGAAGTGAGGGGTCGCTGCACTAGCACTCTTTTTTGTGGTCGGACGTTTCATTGTTTGACAAGTTCGTAAAAAATGTACACTTTACAGATTGACTTGGAGTGTCATTTATACTTGTCTATATCAGTGGTATTAAGTGTAGAAAAACAGAGGCATGCATTTCTTTGTTAGATATGCGTAAAAACCACTTACACATTAAGTTGTGCTCTCCCTTCATTTTGGTACCAATCAGGGGGGGGGGGGGGGGGGGCACTCAGATATTTGGTAGTGGTTTACAGTAGTCATGGCTTGTTGTTATTTAAAGATGCAAAATGAAAGCTTCTCCCATATAACACAATATAGGGTAAACATGTTTGGAGGTAGTGAGAGGGTATATGAGGGCCATCTTTTGGGGATGAGGGTTCATGTTCCCACTAGCTAGCTTCTGCTATGCAGCAGCCAAAAAAGTAATCTTGCGCAAGACAACTCAATCACGATGGCTATTCCATTTGAAATCCATACACCCCTATGGAAGACATGACCCTAACCTTCCACACAGGGAGTGTGGAATTCAAATGGGGTTACCTGCATGGGTGACGCCATGTATTTTCTTGTGCTTGGAGATCTAACGTATCAAGCGCTTCAATAAATGCTGTGTATTATTATTATTACACTCCCTGTGGAAGATTAAGTTCATGTCTTCCATATAGGGGGTGTATGGATATCAAATGAAATAGCTCAATGCCATCATCAGGTATTCATAATTCAATTATTTTAAGTGGTCATCAGTACCAGATGATGCTGGACATTTACTCCTTCACCAATATTCAAAATTGATTTATGCGTACGAGATAATGTGATCGAGCGAATTTGACGAATGGTTAGCAATAGATTAACTTCAAAAAATTGTACTGACACTGGAGTTGATTTTCCATCTCCCTAAAGTTAAATTATTTAGTTCCAATGTGTGATGAGTTTTCTGGGGTCTTATAATCAAAATCGATTTTTACATTGAAACCAAACGGATATTCAAAATTTCCAGCCATTCTGATCAGTACAAAAACTGCCACAACCCCCTCTATTGTATGATATGAATTTAAACTTGAAAATGGTGTATACTGCACAACATGAACATGTTTCTTTCTTTTTTCAAAATGAAAATTAAAGAAAACTGGGATACAATGTAAATCAAAATTCAAATTAGTGCGACCTTTGACCCAGAAATTCTCTTCCCTTAGGAAATGCAATTGATCCCAAAGAGTTGTATGATAGAGTAGTTAAGCAGATAATCAAGCAACCCCATCAATAATGACATCCAAAACCAGCTGATTTTTGTTATACTATTATGGCAAAATGCAAGGTTGTATGAATCAGCATTAATAGGTACATGTATATTAGGCCAAGTAAAAAAAAGAGAGTAGTTTCTCGTCCCTTCACGCCTCCTTTTTCAGGAATTCTGTAATGTTCTTCCCCCTTTATTTGGTAATAGGTTTACTTTAGTCCAATGAGCATTCTAAAGCAGGTTTTGTGTTAACCAACCCCCAGAACCATGAAATAAAACAATTTTACAAAGGCCTCGTCTTTTTCAAGTTACGCAACCAATCGGGCAATACCATGCTGGTAATGGTGATTTTGCATTGTTTAATTTTTAAAAAAAAATGCCTTCATCCTTCTTTTTGGCTAAAGTTAGGATGAGAAACTAGTTTTTTATTTTTGTTTGGCCTTACTGAAGAGTTGAAATCATTCACAGGATTTTAATAGAAACAGGCCAAGTGTCTATAAACATGGACAAAATATTGCCACACGTCAGCGTGACTACATTGTAACATGATGTTTACCGATCGTCAAACATGGTCTGGCTAAAATGCAAATATTCACAGCAAGATATAGGAACGATTTCATCCTGAATACCCCAGTAATTTTTGCAGGCCTGTTCTCAGCACCTGCAGTATTTTAAAGGAACACCAGGATAAAACTTAGGCTGAGATGAGGCATTTGAAATCTAAACACCCTGTGTGGAAGATTAAGGTCATGTCTTTCATAGAGGGTGTATGGATATCAGTCGGAATAGCCCAATTTCTGACCACTAAACTACACCCTACACAGACACACCCCACACCCCTACTGGTGTTTGCTCTCAAACATGGACCTTACAAACTGGGTGTGTAAACTACTATCTAAACGTGGACATAACCCCATTTGAAATTTGTTGACTTACCGTGGACCTTTTAGATATTTTTCGGGAGATCGATGACCTAACCCCTCGCCACCCAAAAGTGGACTTAGTCCTAAATGAAGTCTTACGTTATTTGAAATGGTTTGCACATGGTTAGAAACTGTGGACGGTCCACGGTTAGTGTGTGTCCACATTTGCTAGGGTGTATCTTAATTAGTTGAGGTCCACGGTTGCAGGAAAAAACACACGCACACACCCCCACACATTTATTCCATTTTCAAATCGTATGCCTAGTTTCGTCTTTCAAAACAAACCTGACGGATGCTGAGGACAGCCCTGCAAAAATAATACCTGGGGTATTCAGGACAAATTCATTCCTATCTTGCTGGGAAATTTGCATTTGTTTTCAGACCTGGTTGACGATTTGTAACATCATGTTACAAGGAATTCAACTGGACGAATAACGCAATATTTAGCTAAAAATGAGTTACATGTGTCTTTCAAAATTTAGGCCTAAACATTTGTGTAAAGGTCTTCAATCAATATGTCTTATAATTATCTATGTGTGTGTATGATAGATAGAGAAAGGACATGGTGGTCAGTTGATATTCGGTTGGAGTTTCTAACAAGTTGACACGCTACCTGCGCGATGGGAATTATCAACCTCGCGTCTTTTGGCGGCCGTGACTCGTACACTCTCGAAGGTGTGATGAACGCATAGCGTTACAACGAGAAGGTGACCATGCGTGGCTGCGATGCCCAATGAGTTTGACACGTATAGCGGGCTACGCTGTGTCATTCTAATGTGGCAGGCTAATCGTGCTAAGTAAGAAATCATTGGGTTGGTATTTATTAAACATCTCTATGTCAGTGGAGAGGATATAGTGGTGTGGATCCATGTCTGTAGTACATTTAGTAGTGTTACATGTAGGTTTTGAATAGGTTCAGGAGCAGGGGCATAATTAAGGCTAAGGCTAATGAAAGTTGATTCCATGTTTCCCGTAACATTTGGTTCAAACCATAATGAGGTAACTTTTTCATTATTCATTATTTTGCAGCAGTTCATTATTTACAAAATAACGACCATTTCACCAAATCATCAAAGTCAATTTCTATTTATAGGTTCCAATTGATTCAGAATGCAAACAAAATGTGATGTTCGATGAAGGAAATTAAAGAAAACACCGAAAGACTTCAACAATATCTCAAAAACGGCGGGAAAAAATGGAAAAATATCAAATAATGAATGATTTTGCTATTTTTGCGTTCATAACGCGGTCGAAAAAACCAAACGCGGGCGGGTTACGGGAAACATGGAATCAACTTTCTTTAGCCTAAGGCTGCAGATAATAGTTTGGTAATTTCTGATATTGAGCAAAATTAAGTGTTGTATCTGTCGCTGTGTCGGTAGAAAGGTACGGAGTAGTCTTCTTGTAAGTTTAAAAGTGTCAACAGCAGTTGTATACATAGTGAGTTAACTTGATTTTTGGTACGCACAGTGCAATGTTCGGTTTATTGTGAGGGTTAAAGTTTGTAGCGATGCACAGGAGTCGACTTGAAGCTTGAATTTAATCTCTTGAAGTTTTACAATTGCTCACAACGGCCAAATTTTGGCTGAATTGATAAGATTTGATGTATGGCCAGAGCAATCGTCATGATCAGGGAAAGAATAAAAAAGCCAATTGCCAAATGTTAGGGGAAGCCTGGTTGATTTGTACCAGATAGGAGTTGATTAGTATTAGGAACATTACATTGCATGTTATTACATGATACGCTGAAATGTGCTCATAGGGAGTAATGTATAAATCTTAATTAAAGCAAACAGCTGTAGCTATTTCTCATATGAAATTGCCCTTCCATGCTCAATTTTGTAAAACAATCCATTAGTTCTCGTAGCTGCATGCTCCAAACTATAATTAATACCATACAGTTGGAAATCAATGTACGTTGTACTGATATCGATCATCCGTTTTCCTGCACTTTTATCAAATTGGATACATAATTTCTCCAGCCCAGCATGAGTAAAAAAAATAAGACAAAATCTGTTCAGATTTTGGTGTAATTGCTTTTTTCTCTCCCTCCTGGCTTTAACTCTCTCTCTCTCTCCCCCCTTCGAGGAACTGCCAGTTAAGTCACTTCTGGTGCGTATGTGTATGTGTGTGTGTGTGTATATATAAAGCGATTGCGATCATCAGCTCGAAGGGAATAAAACAGAATCTTTTTCTGCCAAATTCTCCCCCTAGGGCAGATTTATCAGTTGGAGTAGCACGGAATCTTTCAGGTCCCCATCGGCTAAGCATACAGAGAATTGCTTTTAATTTAGATGTTTACTCTTTATAAGCTACGCTGATTTATCTAAAGGTTGCATGTACTTATCGGCGGGTAAGTAGCGAGCATGCTGCATAGCGCAGTGTTGTGGCGTGTGTAAAGTCAGGCCTAAAAGAAACAACGTTTGATTGCTATTTCCCAAGCGACCTAAAAATTCATTGTTGTATTTTCTGATACAATTCTCTTCAAAATCACATAATGTAATAGTAGACATTTTCAGGCTACATTTATTTCTGTGTTTTTCTCGCTTAAATCAGCAAGCCCAAAATAAAAATGTGCGTATATACTCATTTGTATGAAGGTCTATGTAACGAAGCTTAAAATCGCAAAACTAAAAACAAGCAAAATTGTTCAAAATGTGTGCAAAAGTGCAAATAATTACACACAAATTTCCACTTTTACAGAAGTATCTGTAGATAAACTTATACATGTTTATTGTTATTACTTGATTATAGGTTTTCCTAGTCTGATATAAAGGAAATTAAAAAAACATCAGCATTTAAGGCTATATTAAAAAAAATCATTTGTCTCAAAGCTCCCGCGTGCGTAAAGTTAATTAATGCGCATTAGAAAAAAGAAATCTTAAAAAAAATTTTTTTTTTTTTTTAATTTAAATTTTTTCAAAAAAAAGAAGAAGAAAAAATCCCAACATTTTACAGATTTTTCAGATTTTCATTGGTCACATCATTTTAAATACAAAAGGTCACTTTTACAAGGATTTCAATATTTTATATTTAAAAATAATAATTAAAAAAACCCCCAAAAACCCTGATTTTAGATAGGATTGTGCGCCAACTCGAATGGAGAAAATGGTTTTGAAACTAAGTTTCAATTTGGCTTCGTCAAAAGGCAAAGCAGACATAATGTAATTGTGAATTTCTGTCAACAATATAAAACGAGCCTCACCCGTAACAGAAGACACATGCAAACAAACAACGTTAAAAACATAAATTAAAAGACAGTTGTAATAATTCTGCGCTAATTTGCAAAATTTACAAGATAATATTGGATACGATTTGCCTGAACAAATCAACTATACAAACGAAACATCCATTTGAAGTGTATATTTGTAGTACGGTTGTGCTTTCTGCAGTCTTTTCTATTTCTTTGGCAAAAGCCTGGGTATATAAAAAGGAAAGAGCAACGCTTCAAAGGTATAGTTCGTTAATGGCAAGCAAATTGACTCAAGTTCTCTGACAGATTCAAGTGTTTTGCATAGCTTTAGCGTTCGGTTGGGAAGAAATGAAATAGAAAAAGTCATCAAATAGCGTTTAAGATAGAAAGGTGTGCTGTTGACGACGGGGGATACATGTGGTAGCAGTTTATGGAGTTTATTTTTAAAAGGAGATGTCAAAAAGGTTTAACCAGCGCATGATTTCTTAAAATATTTCTGAAGTGGTGAGATGGAATAGAATAGAAACACACATATATATATGATTAAAATATCGACTGACTTGAGAAATTTCGTTATTTAAAGGAGAATTTAAGTGATACTTTGCTCGATTAATATTTGGACCTAAAGGTTTGTTCCCTGCATGCATATATGTTATGATCTAATGACTAGGTCTTCTCTTGTATTACATGCACAATACGGAGAGTAAAGCTTGGGGTGCTCAGTGGTCATTAATTACAAGGGGGTGGGCGGGTATCAGACGCGTCCAAGGACTTTAAAAAGCACCCTAAATATAAGTGATTGCATTAATGTGAAAAAGCAGCCTAAACAAGTATGGACCAAAATTGTACATACACTAAGCAAGTAAGTTCCTACCATACCATAAACACAAGTAGTCCAAATATTTTGATTTCGTAAGCAATGTCATTTGTGTAGTTTAAACTTGTTACATTTCAATTTTCGTTCCCTATAAGGCCAAACAAAAATAAAAGTTTGTCTCAAAGCTTGCGAAGGCTTCAAAATCGGGCGACGCGCGCTGTTTTGTCTTCAATTTTTTTTTTTTTTACATTTTTTTTTATTTGTGTGGCAATTTTTACTCTTACTATTTGCAACCGTTGACACTTTCTGATATTTGTTTTTTCTATTTGAAATGAATATTGTCATGTAGTTGTGTATAAGAACAATTGTGCAGCGTTTTTTGAAGAACTGAGTCATGTAACAGTTTGAGAAAAGGAAAATCTGCCGATATTTATAAAAACTCGAAATAAAAATGTGTAGGAAAAAAAAAAATTGATTTGACAATTTTCTGCATTTCAGACGCGGTATTTTGGCATTTCAAAACCAATGCGCGCGCAAGCTTTGAGACGAACCTTTTATTTTGTTTGGCCTAAGCTGATGTAGATTAGATCACTCATGCGACGGATACAAATTGAGAAATATATCCCGTATATCGCGGCTATTTATGATCCTCGCGGACAAATATTAGGACCCCAAATATGTAAGACCATGACATAAACAGTTTACCCTGTTTTAAAATGTTGCTTGTTTTGATACCATGTAACGTGCCGTGCCCCTTCTTTAAAAACTACCCTAATATACTTTGGATATTTTGGACACGTCTGTAATGACCACTGAGCACGTTTGTAATGACCACTGAGCACCTCGGGGAGCAAAGGACGAAACTTCTATATTCAATCGTAAATTCAGTGGCAAATGCCAGTGGGAAGAAGAAGCAGTAAAAACTTAACAAACTTTTGTGAGATGAAAGTGTCAGAAAACCAAGGTTGCTTGATGCATACTTCATGACCACTAATATCATCGTAAAATTCATCGTTCATCTTCAGTTCAAGAGCTCATCCGCACAGATCTGACAGCAAACTGCATTATCGAATCCATAAATGCCGAAAATATCAAACATTTCAAGTATTTTTTATATTTTGTATTGATATGAAAGTGAACCACATTGATTGATTGTGAATCACCAACAGCAGAGCCATTATTTTTATGTCTCATTATTTAAAAGATGCATTTGAAAATCCATAAATGTCGAATAAAAATATTTATTTGTATAAAATGTTAAGTGGGTGTAATGGAAAAAGGGATGCATAGATCAATGACCTTTCCCGACAATACGTTAACAGAGATGACAATATTTTACGAAATTTCTTGATTTCAGGAAATACAGTTAGAAAAAATCCCAAGATTTCACAGATTTTTCCGATTTTCATTGATCACATCATTTTAAATACAAAAGGTCACTTTTACTTTACAAGGATTTCAATATTTATATTTCAAAAAAACAAACCGCATTAAGCATTATGTTTTGAAAAACTGAAGAGCTTTGAGACAAAAGATAAAAGATTTTTTTAATATAGCCTTAATCTCTTGAAGTTAGGATTTAGGGTCATATTTCACTCGTAAAATCTGAATGCCCTTATCAATTTGGTGTTGTATTAAAGCTTAGACAATGCTCTGATCTGAGAGCACACATAATGAACTCAAAATTGACTTTACCTGCAACGTTCCCCCCTCTTTTGATGTGCTGCTGAAATCTTGGGATTTTTTCTTTCTTTTTTTTTTGAAAGAAAAAGAAAAAGAAAAATGTCTTCTTCTTTTTTCTAACACGTATCAATTAACTAACACGCGCAGGAGCTTTGAGAAAATTGGTGGTTTTTTTTATAGCCTATTATCTTTATTTTTTTGTCCGTTTTTATATATATCTTGAAAAACACCAGCTGCTTTGATGTGTGCTGCATCACACAGATGATGGGAAGAATGATGTGTTTCAGGATTTTTACATCACTAAGGGGAAGAAAACCCAGACTAACCAGGCCAAAATCAAACCTTTAATTATAACCAATTTGCCCGCCCCTATCTGATGGCGCCACAGAGTCAGCTTCTGAAAATCTTAACATTTTCTTCAGCATATGACATATGATTGCGCAATGGTGTTCTTACATACTGATGATTGAGATAATTTTTGAAAAAAGGTCAAGATGACAAACATGATCTTATTTGTATGTTGCCGTTCTCAACTACGAGGACGACCAAAAAAGGGTTAGAGAATGGCAAATTATTTTCAACCAGCGGGTTTGGTTTAAAAGGGTGTAGCAGCAGATCATGCCTGAATACGTTGCAGATAATACAAGCCCGATTAAAAGCCATTAACTCGCCTCGTTCATCCGGTCGGGATCACTTTCTCCGCACATTGTGTCTCCTTTATTCTTCAGTGTGTCGGTCAATTCATGCGGACAATACAATGTTAAGGGATGCGTATCGCTAGGAGATAGTATGAGATATTGGTGGGTTACCATGGGTTAGTGGGTGGGCGGGCTGTGAATGCTTTTATTTGTACGGGGAAATAATTCTATCGCTTGTAATGGAATCTTGATCTTGAGTATGGTAGAAAAAATCTAAATTGAAGAAAGTGAACAACAGAATGGTTGACTTGCTTAGGTAGGCATGATGTAATTTGGATGAAAATTGCTCTTTTGTAAGGCTATATTAAAAAAATATTTTGTCTCAAAGCTCTTCAGTTTTTCAAAACCTAATGCGGAATGGTTTTTTTAACATTTTTTAATATACGGGTTTTTTTTAAATATAAAATATTGAAATCCTTGTAAAAGTGACCTTTTGTATTTAAAATGATGTGATCAATGAAAATCTGAAAAATCTGTGAAACTTTGGGATTTTTTTTTTTTTGGGGGGGGGAGGAGTTTGTTTTTCTAACGCACACCAATTAACTAACGCGCGCGGAAGCTTTGAGACAAATGATTTTTTTGATATAGCCTAAGAAGTTCAATTTTCTTACGTTGATTTGCAGAACGGAGTGAAGTTTTTCTTGGAATGTTTTGACCTTTGGTTACTTAAGGGGGGTGGGGGGAGGGACTTCACAAATTGTATTTCCCAGATATAGGCTATTCCATGTGAAATCCATACTCCCCCCTATGGAAGACATAACCGTAATCTTCCACACAGGGAGTGTGAATTTCAAATGGTGTTACCTGTTAATTCTAACTTGGGGTGGAGTTTGTTTGTCTTTTCGTCTGTCATGAGCGTATGCCATAAACAAAATTATAAATAATATTTCATAGAGAAATTGCGTTGTAACAAAACTTCAGTAATGTAATTTCCTTCCATTCCTTGAAATATTGCTCCTCTAATGCATTTAGAGTGTTTGGGCGGAGTTCATTTATCTTCTCGTTTACGCTAATGAATAAGAATCGTTCAGCGTTTACGCTAATGAATAAGAATCGGTCAGCGTTTCATGTTTGTCAACTCACCCACAACAGGAAGACCGCACCGCCACTTGGGGGAGATTGAGAACCCCCCCTGCCACTATGGGAGATTGCGAGCCAAAAACGGCCACTTGGGAGATTGAGACCAAAACAAAATGCGTCTTGGGAGATAGAGAACAGGATATAATAAATTCGCTTTCATTAATCGAACATTGTGACCATGAAAATGAATCAAAAATTGCATTGGTATCCGGCATAAATGACACCGGAGTGTTTTAATAAACCCCCATTTCCCCAAACAAACAGCAAAAAAAACCCAACCACTTAATTAAGAGATTGAGACCCCCAAAAAAGTCACTTGGGAGATAGAGAACAGGATATAATAAATTCGCTTTCATGAATTGGACATCGTTACCATGAAAATGAATCAATATCAATGTTTCATATTGTGTTGGTATCCGGCATAAATGATACTGGAGTGCTTTAATAAACCCCCACCTCCCCAAACAAACAGCAGAAAAAAACCCACTTGGGAGTTAGAGAACAGGATATAATAAATTCACCTTCATGAATTAGACATCGTCACCATGAAAATGAAACAAAATCAAAATTAATGTTTTATATAGTGTTGGTATCCGGCATAAATGACACCGGAGTGCTTTAATAACCCCCTCCCCCATCTCGCCAAACAAACAGGAAGGAAGAATTTTAAAAAAAAAGGCCAATTCACTCCCTTTCTGAACCCAATGCAATAACAAAAAATTTGGGGACGAAAAATATTTTAGAGATGTATACAAATGCATACATAGATAATGCAGAGAGATTCTTCTTCATTTGGTCCACCACCATTAGTCGCAAGATTGAAGATTTAAAAACTGTCTATCATGAAATATAGTGATATGCGAACCCCTCAATTCATCAAGCTCCATGTAAAGAAATAAGATAACCCCCCTTATGCGGACTGTACGATTTCCCAACCGAATTGGCCCCTCTGGGCCTACACCGAGAGTAGTTTCAGCACTATTAAAGACATTGGATTCAATATCAAACGAAACATGCACCCGTAATGCGCATTATTATTATGGCTGTGATTTGATTTGCGAGTCGGGCCTGCGGCGCGGGGAGAGAGAGAGTTAAAGCACAGGAACCGGCCAGAAATTCAATTTCTTATCAAGCTACTATTGCTTCATGAATGAACACTGACAAATTAAGTGTAGCATAGCATGTATTACGTTGGTGATCATCCACTCCAATCATTCCATATTGAGCTCGGTTTAGCTAGAGAGAGACTTAGCCACTTAGCACAGAATGAAACCATTTTTTTTTTTTTGGTGCAGGGATGATAATCTCTATTGAAATGTCGTGAAGAACTGATACTATAGGAGCGGTCCGACGAGGGATACTAACCTCTAGGTTAGTGTCCCTAGCCTAGAGGTTGAACTCTTGGTTAAAGGTCATGTGAATCGGTCATGTTTAACTAACCCTGAGTATAAAACTAGAATGTTAACCCTACAAGATCTTATAGTTAACTAACCCCAAAGCACTAACCGAGAGCTACCTGAGCGTGTGTGCGCCGTGTGAATCCATCCGTAATGCTAACCGCGAGTGAGATTTATGATCTGTGACCCAGGTCTTACCGCAAAATAAAGAGTTGCATGACCTTGAGTTAACCTCGAAGCTACGGCAGTAGTATCGATATACCACCAGCCAGTTTGTGTTCTACTCAATGGGCAAAATTCTTGTGACATTGTGCTTCTAAATTTTAAGGATGACCTTCCATGTAAAGTAGAAAACATCAAATTAAAAATTGGGTCAGCAATCAGAACACATCTACCTTAAACCCCCCTTGGGTCTACCTGTCTATCTTACAGTGGTTCTGATTGGTTTATTACAAGATGTACTCATATGAATAGCCAATGGGCCCACGTCACATGAGGTTGAGCTCGCGTAAAGTACGCCTGCTCAACCTCACCCCAAAACGGTCCCGTGGTTCTCTGTTGTGCGCACTACGTCATCTCGACCTCAAGGCTCTGATTGGTTGGTGCTCAAACGTGAGAACTGAAAAACTCATGAGCTTGTCCACGCGCCATCGCGCCCCACTGCGTCGGTGGTTATGGCGCAGCAGGAGCACTGCGTTGGTGGATACGGCGCAGCGTGACGATCGTTAAAAAGGCTTCAGTTTAAATTTGACCAATCAGGTGCTTTGGTGTTGTTGGTTGGCAGTATTTTGTGAGTTCAAGCATGCGTGCGCAGCCTGATCGAGGTGCGCCCACGTATGTCGAACTGTGGCCAGGAGATTATGTGCCGTAGGTCCATTCAGCTGCAGCTTGTAAAATGTTTCACTCCCATCTTTATCAGGGATACAATTATTCTAACAATGTCTCTCATTGGTGCAATAAATGATGTATCCATCTTTCTAACCAATCGGCCGGTAGTCTCAGGGTTAAAGGAAATTTCACTGAGTATTCCTTTAACATAATCCAGCGTGGCAATAAGAATCTAATCCACCATAATGAACCTCAAAACACTCTTTTAACCAACAGCTTGTTTATTAACACTTTCCACGCGACTATTAATTTACCGTATACAAAACAGATTTTTCCGAAAAACCTTTCCCAACTTTCCAAGGTCTATCCAAAGTATTACCGAATCAATACTTGGCATATTTGTACTTATTTCAATGCATTTCACATGGTGATTCCAAATATGGTTCTGACATTTTACAATTTTGACATTTTTGAAACATTTTGTGACATTTTTGAATGTCGTCTGCAGATGCCTGCCACGTGGAAAGCGTTAACCATCTGTTGGCCGTCCGTCCTATCACTTTCACCATCTTCTTCACCATGTTCGCCATCCATCTACTACTACTAGTGTCTGCATTTTGTACACCCGTTAATAAATTCATGAGTTGGTTGTGTACGGCAACAGAGGGGGTGTAGGTTTACCTGCGGAGACATGACCAGGGAATACGTAGCAATATTTTGGCGAGATGCAAAGTGGCAATTTGAGCCAACTTAAAAACACGGCACACGCGCGGTCTCTGATCTGTTTTTGGCATAAACAATTATGATGAACCAAGATAGGATGCGTTGTACACAGGGGGTTTATTGGGGGTGGGGCGGGGGATAGCGTTGAAGGTAAAGCATGACATACAGTCAGGGCTCAAATTAATAGAAGGCATCGAAGGCAATTGCCTTGGATGCCCCACCTATAGTTGCCTTGATGCCCTCAATTTCTGGCTGTTTTTACTTCATTCAAAAATAATTGCCTGGAGAAAGTTGATGCCCCTTTCAAATTGCCTTATATTGCAGTGCCCTATCCATTTCGATATTTGAGGCCTGCATATTTATAGTCATTTATTGCACACGGATTGATTTATTGATGATTTTAGGTGATGGGAAGTTGGGAAATCTAAATTTGTGTACAGCAGTGGCAAAATGATGCAGCATACAAGAATCAGTGTCACATTGTCAAAATCAAGTTTCTGCTTTATCAAAAATCAAGCTTAACGTTTCTCTAAAATTATTTCCTATCTATTTTTGGAACATTAAGCCCCCGCATGGGCGTCCATTCTTCTATTTGATGAATCTGAACGCAACTTATTAGACCGTTATATTTCTCAAAAAAACGCCTACCATGTTTTATGAAAATGCAACGGATCGGAATATTTTGATACCTATCGCTCATGAAGATCTTCTTTATCTATTCCCGACAAAATCAGAAATAGGTGGGTGCAATAATGAAAGCAATTGGGCTTCAGCGGACCATTAAATTGCCTATCAACCTCATTTATCCATTGTTAACTTTGTTGGATATTAACGCTTTCCATGCGGCAGGCGGCTGCAGACGACATTCCAACTGTTGACAAAATGTTTCAACAATTTCAAAATGTTTGTATTTCATTACCGTATTTGGAAACACCATGAGAAATGCATTGAAATAAGTACAAACATGCCTAGTATTGATTCAGTAATTCTTGAGGTAGATCCTTGAAATTTGGGAAAGGTTTCTGACAAATCTGTTTTGTATATGGTAAAACTAATAGCCGCGTGGAAAGTGTTATAGAAGCCAAAGAATTCACCCAGGGTTGAAAACATGACCTGCTTTTACTATCTGGTCACTGATATTGGTTGTCAATTAGTTTCAAATGAATTTTTTAAATTTTTATATAACTATTGTGTTTTATCATATATTAATTGATTTTAATTAGTTTGTATGCACTTGTAAATTAAGATTTCTATATTATATTTTTGTAAGGCGCCTTGTGGGTTGTTTGCAACAAAGGCGCTTGATAAATTTGATTTATTATTACTAGTATTATTATTATTAAAACAGACCAGAACCGACAGAACAGACCTTAACCTTAACTCTACCCCCCACTTTTTTCAGATTTTTTTCTTCAACGTGGAAAATCGACCAAAATATCCCCCCTACCCTGTATTTGATCCAGGGACCTCTAGCACCAGAGGCGAACAATTAACAATTCCCCACTACACTACGGCTGTCAAGGCTAGTTTGCGCAGTATATTGCGCAAACTATATGGGCTGGGTCCATTTTTTCATCAAAAAAACTTCCACGCCGGGTGGTACCAACGTGCCCAGTCGTGGTATTTTGGGGTATATGGTAGGGTTAGGGTTATAAAGGTTTGTTCGGTTTTGTTTCGGTTTACCATACACTTATTTAACATTTCAGTTTTCTCACAACTGAGATTTTAAGCTCACCTTTTTGGAAGCTTTCCAAAGTTTGCGCAAACACTTGTTTGTTTTTATTTCTATTTTTTAAAAATGATCAGTTTTTTTTAAATTAAAAAAAATTGATACTAGGTGAAACATGTCAATTTATTTGCTAAATATTCCCCCCAAAACTTAACTGTGTTCTGGTGAGAACACTGAGAATGTTTAAGAAATATTATGCGCCTTTTGAAGTTACCAATATTTATGACTGTAGGGTTCAGTTTTACGTACGTGTGAGGCGTTTAGTGGGGAAAATATAAAATTAGATACATCTTGGATACATCTATTGGTGTGTGTGTGTAGGACTTTCAGATTAAATGTATTTCATGACTATCTGTGAGTAGCAAAAAATGGTAAAATATAATGGTCATAAAATGATATAATTGCTCATCCAAGCATAAAATCAATTTTATTTTAATGGAATATGTTTCTAACTGCTGGCATCATCAACCCTCCATTTTTATCGTTTCATAAATCTCCAGTTTTATGGCTCGTAAAAAAACGCAATTATCTCCCATCTGCTTCTTGATTGTGTTCGGGGTGTGCCAGGCCTGTAAGCGGGATTTTTTCAGGGGGGGGGGGGGTATTATCATAGCTGATAGACGGTTCTGATGCCCTTTCTACGAACTTGACGTCCGCCCCTCGTGTTCATGTATACTACATGTACTCCAGGGTTTAGTCGTAAAATAAAATTTGATAATAAAAACGCTGAAGAGGCCGGCCTTACCATCGTTATCCGTTGGAAATTGAATTGTTACATGTGATGGTAGACGGCAAATTTAATGAGTTGCCATGTCTGAGCCGGGGGTGTGTGCACGTCGTCATCATCTCATAGAACCAGCAACACGTTGCCAATTTATGACGTAATAGGCCATTCCATTTGTAATCCATACACCCCCTATGGAAGACATGACCTTTATCTTCCACATAGGGAGTGTAGATTTCAAATGGAATCACCCATGCAGGTATCCCAATGTGAAGTCTTCAGTAGGGGGTGAATGGATTTCAACTGGAATAGCCCATTGTTGAGCAGGCCTAGAGAACAAAGGGACATTTTGCTTTTCAAAATCAAGAAGCACATATGAAATGGAAGAAATCTATCTGGGAAATTCTGTTACGAGTTTGAAAATAACAAAAAAGAAATCCCAACCGTGTTGATGAAAGTCAAATGCTAGGGAAAATATAATTCCGAAAGGGATTTAATTTAGCGAATTTCGCGAGGGATGTGGATTAGCGAAATGAAATACGGGCTGCGAAACTGACAATTTTGCATTGAAAGTAACAGTCACATTTCCAGATTCGCGAAATTAAATGCCCCGCTAAAATAGCAGTTATTTTAAGTTCGCTAAATAAAATATCTGCGAAATTATATTGTTTAACAGTAAGGCAATTTTTTTTTAGTTGTGTTGCCCTCATCCGGCCGGGTCAAAATTCTGAGAATGTGAGCCGGGTTTTTTGTTAATTTAAAAAAAAAAAAAAAAAAAAAACTTTTTTTTTTCACTTTTTTAAAATTTTATTTTTTTCAAGATTTATTTTCCTCAAGATCCTCCAATCTGTGCAAATTGTACAGAGATGGGCAAGAAACCAAGATATTCACCATTGGGTTGAAAATACATCCAGTAAGCATTTTCCTTAGTATCTTCACACATGTTGACTGAAATAATGGGTATAAAATCATCGATTTGGTAAAATTTAAAATAAAAAATAAAAAATAAAAAAAAATAAAAAAAAATATATAAAAAAATCCGGCCAGCCGACCTTCCCGATTTTAGACTTGTGAGGGCAACACAATTTTATTATTTTTCTTGGCCTAATCAAACCGATGGTATTGTATGACAGGTGATATTATAATAATTATTTAACTCAAGTAGGATATTACAATTCATTAGAGTGAAAGTTCATCTGTGTTGGTAATCAAATCATTTGAAATTGATCTTTCATTCTCATCACGAGATAATAATTACCTGGAATTTTCAGGTGTTGCTATTTCAGGTGTTGTCACTTTTCCCTTTCAAGCTTTGTCATTAGTTTTGCTGATGAAAGGTGTAGCAACACCTGAAAATAAATTCCAGGTAGTTATTATCTTGTGTTGAGAACAAAAGATCAATTCCAAATTTAAATTAATATTACAATTCAGCTATGTTAGCATCTGAGACCAGTACTTTTTACTGTTGTTCATAAATTAAAAGCATGATTATTGCAGTATGATAACCCAACATCAAAGCACCCGGTCCTGGATTTTTGTAAATTGTGTTAGGTGTATATCTTATACACACAATAAATGTAGGCAAAAACTTTTCCCCGTAGTACCCCTTTTCCCCTTAGTTTTGAAAATATGTACACTTTTTGCCGACATCTTGAGTTCTTAACCACAGCATTTTTTTTAGAAAGGCTCAAGGATCCTGCTATTGGTGGAAATCACCAGTTATTAACCCTAGCACCAGAACAACATACAAAATCATACGACTGGCAGTACCTGTTTGCATGCGCTCGAGGTTTATCCCATGCCACAATACCCCCCCCCCCCCCCCTGGGTATAGACAGTCATCGAATGCTTAACCTGGCCAGCCCAGCACCGTGTGTGTTGTAATGGTTGAGTGACTCACCTGTCAGTCCGGCGACCCGGGTTCAAATCCACTGGCCGAGGACCAAACATTTTAGTCCTCCCTGTTAACCCCGCCCCATGTCTGTGATCCATCACCAATGCAAGACCATGGGAGTTAGGGTTAAGCTCTTACGTCTTTATTTTTAAAGCTTCAACTCTCAAGCCTCAGACAATCAACCCTACAAAAACATGTTTTGTCCCCCCTTCCTCAACCCCAAATAGGATTTAAACTTGATTGTTCCTGGCTATTGTAAGAGAATCTACATATCTATCTATCAATTCGCTTGTAACTCTACTGCTAGCTTCTTAAAAGCAGGTCACACGGAACAGACTCAGTTTCCATCTGTACAGAATTTGGGTTGATGTGAAAATTAGAAAACTACTTTTTGATGGGTACTCTATAATTGAATTTATAATTAGAAATTAGGCGGCTCATTTATAGGATTTTATCAGCGGTTAGATCTGTGCAGTGGTAACTGGTATAATTGACAGTTTCAGTAATTTGTCGTGTATTTTCCTTTTTTGTCAGTGAGTGAGGTGATTGATGTATATTGTATCAAATTGTTGCAACTTTTCTGTTCTAACCCTAAAGCCTTTTTTTTGGGGGGGGGGGGGACTATCAAAAGGTCATAGATATAGGCAAAAAGGGTAGATATAGGCAAAAAGGATAGATATAGGAAAATATAATGACCATTACAGGGATCTACCAGGGCGAGAATCAAACCAGATTTTTTCGGGGTAAGGATTTCAGTCATATGAATATTGGGGATGGGGGAAGGGGGTGGTGGGTGTGGTGGAGAAGGGGAAGCCATCCCTCCAAAATGGAGACATATGACAATTTGATACCACATTGAAATACACAGCCCTGGTGAATTGATTGATCTAGTCCAAAGCAATCGGAGTAGCGTAGCAAAGTGGTCTAATATTTGAATACACAGCCCCAAGAAATGATGATAATTTTGTATCCAGCAGTCAGAAACAGATAGCATCATACCTCCATATATGTGACGTGTTCTACCGAAACCAGACACAATTGGGCAAGGTATCAACATTGAGTTAGTAATTGATTATTCATGTAGAGATCTTCAGCTTTACAGTGGTACCTCTCTTTTTTTAAGCGGACTTCCCAAAACGGAGTTACATCATTTTCAAGTTCATCTTTTATGGTCTTTATGAAAACTCCAAACTGAGATATCGCCCTTTAAAGTTACTAGAACTAGGCTTTTTACTAGAACTAGGCTTTTTTTTAAATCACTGAAACATACATTTAGGATGAATTTTTAATCTGAATCTTTCACAATATTGTTATAAACACTCTGAAGATTAATTATTTACCAGAAACTTAAATTCCCCCCAAAATCACCCCAAATTATGTTTTGGGCAATTTCTCAGTTTGGAGCTCTGCCCAATTCCGTCTGGTTTTGGTAGAACATGTCACATATTTGTGCTATCCGTCCGTCCATATCAAACCTTTAAAACAGCAAACTAAATTAAATAGAGTATGGACGGTTGTATGTAGACAAGTCATTTAAATTCAGCCAGCCGCGACACACGCCGTTAATGGGATTCCTAATCACACTAGATTAATCTAGAAATTAACTAAATGAAAGCAATCGGCGTTCATTTGTAGTTCACCAGAGCTTGACAAAATGACTGGACCATATTCTTGTATTTTGTAACTTTTTTTTTCTGTGGTATAGTCGCACCAGGGGATTTTCTTTCTTCACATTTTCAATTTATTGGTTTGATAAACCAGACGGAATTGGGCAGAGCTCCAAACTGAGAAATAGCCCAAAACATTATTGGGGGTGAATTTTTGGGGAATTTGAGTTTCTGGTAAATAATCAATCTTCAGAGTGTTTATAACAATATTGTGAAAGATTCAGATTAAAAAATCATCCTAAATGTATGTTTCAGTGATTTAAAAAAATCCTAGTTCTAGTTAAAAAGCCTAGTTATAGTAACTTTAAAGGGGGATATCTCAGTTTGGAGTTTTCATAAAGACTGTAAAAGACGAACTTGAAAATGATGTAACTCCGCAATGGAAAGTCCAATTAAAATAAGAGAGGTACCATTGTAAAGCTGAAGATCTCTACTTTAATAATCAATTACTAACTCAATTTTGATATCGTGCCAAATTGTGTCTGGTTTCGGTAGCACACGTCACATTTGAGCATTGCGTTATGGTAGATGACAGCTTGACTCAATAGTATTCAAGAATCTGTGTACGCACTTGATTCTCCAATGCTGAACGTTTTAAAGCAGAACAAATGGTATATTTGGGATTTCATATTTGAAATTCAGGATTACAGAACGGGTATGAACTAATTCAAACTTAAAAGTGTCACCAAATTGTGACTGCCATTGGCTAGTGTATTACTAAATTTGTGAGTTTGACCCCTCATAATAAAATTTGAAGATTTTGTCATGATATCCTTTTGTTGGTAGAAGCACCCATATTTACCAAAATGGTCCAGATTTTTCGTGTCGCATACTATGTGCAGGAAAAAATATAATCATTAGAAATGGCCTCTTCCTCCAAAATATTGAGCTACCAGGAGCTAAATTGGTCGAATATCTTACTTTCATCTTGACATAGGCTTATTGAAACATGTATCGGCATGTCTTTCGATGTAACAGATGACTTAA
The DNA here is from genome assembly GCA_035610835.1 of Ophiura sarsii. Classification (NCBI taxonomy): domain Eukaryota; kingdom Metazoa; phylum Echinodermata; class Ophiuroidea; order Amphilepidida; family Ophiuridae; genus Ophiura; species Ophiura sarsii. The sequence continues at coordinate 43,511,946 of CM069458.1, read as the reverse complement.
TAGTTGCAAATCGCCTTAAGTGTCAAGTGCAGTCATTGTGATAATACTTTTCACAAAGATTTTTTTTTTTTTGCTTTCTATTTTTAACCTTAACATTGCATGTGTATTTTTAAATTGGCAGAATTTTTTTAACACTTTCCATGCGGCAGGCGACTGCAGACGACATTCCAAATTTCACAAAATGTTTAAAAAATGTCAAAATTATTGAATTTCATTACCGTATTTGTAATCACGATGAGAAATGCATCGAAATAAGTACTAACATGTCAACTTGATTGGTACAGTTATCCTTAAGATTGACTTTGAAAGTTGGGAACGTTTCTGAAAAATCTGTTTTGTATATGGTAAAACTATTAGCCGCATGGAAAGTGATAAGGCTTCCGTTTTATTTTACTAATACACCAAGGTTAAATGCTAGAAAGAGTAAAACAGGTATAACAAGGTTTCTTGTCAGTGTAATTTGAAATTCCAAATTTGAAATGTTGAAATTCTTATAACAAAGAATTGTTCGGATCATTGAACAATTGAGAGAGGGGGAGATTAAGGGGATATGTTGATAGCAACACTACATACAAAATGCACAAATTTGTTATGCTTATTGTAAATGCTAGAAAGAGTAAAACAGGTATAACAAGGTTTCTTGTCAGTGTAATTTGAAATTCCAAATTTGAAATGTTGAAATTCTTATAACAAAGAATTGTTCGGATCATTGAACAATTGAGAGAGGGGGAGATTAAGGGGATATGTTGATAGCAACACTACATACAAAATGCACAAATTTGTTATGCTTATTGTTAACGGACCATATTTTCTGTTTCGTCAAAAAACATTTTGATATATATTGTCTCTGCTTAAAATATTTTACTCACGAAACTGTTTGTTTTGCTCTAAACACTCAACATTTGCAAGAAAATGAGATGTTCAGATATAGTCATTTTAGGAATCAAATCTGAATTAAACCAATTAAATAACATAATGACGACTTTGAAAACAAAACAAAAAAAGCCGGAAAGTTCTGGCTTTAAGCTTTGACCTTACACTTGGAAGCATCTAAAGAGATGGACCTAATATATGTTATGAAAGAATGAATACTGTAATTTCAATTTCATTTCACCCATTACACTAAATGTCTTGATCATTAGTTGTACTTAGGCGTAATTGAATTCTTGATTACGATGATAGGATTGGAATTACACCAAATGGCTTCTGAGCTCATTATTGGCGGATTAATGCCGATATTGTTGGCTGTGTTTACTCGCATCATAAATATGATGGTTATATTAATGGGTACTTTAATGATACCAGGGGCCTCACTGCACTTTGCTGCAGACAAGTCAATGTGGGGGAAAAGTTAGATATAGTTTTATGAAGCTACCAGCAGGAAAAATAAGTAATTTACAATAATTATTAGCAATGTAGAGGTGTAGATTGTGAGTTATGCTGTCATTGAGTCCCGTATTCGAGCCATTTTTTAAAACACAATGAAGCCAGATACCAATGTAACCTACTCTCATGCAATGGTCTTTCAGATTGTTTGAATGAAATAGTTCTGAGAGCCTCGTTTGCTACATTCCAATTAGGTAACTATATTTTTGCTGAGTCGTATACACTGTATTTGTTATCGGCAAAGATACAAGGTCTGCTATCAGCAGTAGATAGCAACATTCTTGGAAATTCTACCAACAGTAGATACCAAATCTACAGAAGGAATAGCGTATAGGTTTTGCGTGATTGGTCGGTCGATTAGTCAGTTGGTCAATTGGGCAATTGGTTGATTGGTCTATTGATCGATAAATTGGTTTGTTGGTTGATCGATTGGTCATACATTTACTTATATCAGGCGGTATACAGAGTGAATAAAAAAAAATAGCCGCTCTCTCAATCAGTAGATCTGTAGCTTTGTGATTTATTTGTGATCAACAATGGATATCAGATTTACTATCTTCAGTAGATAGTGAATAGAAAGTCGTATATTTGCTATGAACAGAAATGCTATACTTGCTATCATCATTAGATACCAACTGATTTGCAGTGGAACGCATAGGCTTGTTATATTAGGTAATGTGTATACCAACTCTTTCAGCATACATTGTCATGAATACAAATTTAGCTGTCAGCTCTAAGCCTGCTTTCAGCAGTAGATAGCATTACTTAAATGGGGTCCTTCAGGTTATTTGGTGTCTAATTGGTACACCTATTCCCTCCTGCCTCGTCCCCTTTCATCCATGCCCTGTCCATGCTCTCTATCTCCCCTTATAATGCACTTATCAATTGCAAGCCTGGCATGGGACTAGCAGGGACTAGGGCCGGGACGTACAAATTGCAAATGTGATGTCCCGGGACAAATTGTACAGTCCCGGCCACCCTTAGCCAGGAAAGTGTAATGCCCCGGCTACAGTCCGCGGGTCGCTTAATATCTTTCTGCAACCAAAACGGGATGCATTTCTATAGGTTCCCTATGTGTTATTAGGCTTATTCCGTCAAGCGCATCGCATCTCTAGCTTATGTATGTAGCTACGCCTGGGTTGTACATTAATATACCCAAGCATACGTCCCTGCTACACGCCCCGGCTAGTGGTGTGGGGGGGGGGGGGGGCGGCACAGTTTGTACGTCCCTGTACACTCCCCCGCATTGCCGGGTATTGTTTTTTGTACATTCGTGTACAGTCCCGCATGGTCCCTGCCATGTCCTGGATCCCCAGGGGCCGGACTTGCAATTAATAAGTGCATAATCCATGCCCCTTGTTCTCTTCGGTTAGCTAACACAGCTGCTTCTGTTCCTTGCCATGTCTCATGACCTTCACTTCAGAAGATGTGAATGGGCTTTTCTATTTGGCATCCATACACCCCCTATGAAATACATGACCATAATCTTCCACACAGGGAGTGTAGATTTCAAATGGAGTCGCCCATGCAAGAATCCCATTTGAAGTTCACACTCCCTGTGGGGAAGATTAAGTGGAATGTCTTCCATAGGTGGGAGTAGGGTTTCAAAATGGAATAGCTACAATGATCCTCCCCTCAATTTCAATTACATTACCCTCAGGGCTTGTAGTTCACAACGGTCATAACCCGTACAAAATCATACTAGTCCTTTTTGTGTTCTGAAAAAAACCATCAGCCTTTTTCTTTAACAAGACCATCAGCTGTTGCCTTCCGATACCCGGAAACGTATCCAACCAGCATTGTTAGTCGAGAATACGGCCACTTGACACGGCTGATTGGCCGGCGCATCACTGTCGGTTTTAGACATAGTTAGCCATTTTAGAATGGTGGTACAATCAATTGGCAATTATTCTAACCGGGATTGGGACATCCAATGTGAGTGAGTAGCAAGCTGTCTCCGTCCGTTTATTTAAGGTGTCAGTGGCAGATTAAGTCAGCTGATCCAAATTGTGTTGTAATGAGTCTATATAACAAAACTATTTTCATCCGTCTATGAAATTGGAGAACAAAAATGCATAAAATACTTACACCCCCTCTTGGAATACTTCTGCGCGTGGAGTGATACAAACCGAATATGTCTCACAAATTTGGAACTGATTAAACTATAATAACAAGATACCTAAGGAGGTAATTGCCGATATATTTTTTTCCCTTCAGGCTTTTCTGTAACAGAAATGCTGTATGTGTTAAATCAAATTTTTAAATCCCTAAATTCCACACGATTGTAACAATGAACATATAATATAACTTTCTATAATAAAAATGTGATCAAAGCACACATACGTACAGTGTACGTTTCACTTCCATTACGATTTTGTAGCAGGTAAAGTATATATTGATAGACTTTCATGGTCATCTTTTTTTTACACATCCATTATTAATCCGAACTGTACTGTACATATATATTTATAAATATGTAATATTCGCAAACACCTTACTACCCATACAAGTTTTGATTGACACAGCAAGTACTCTAACGTGTTATCCATGTGGATTGGTTCGCTGTTTGTTAATATCTCAGGAAATATTGCCCGGCTTTCCCTGACAATCCACTTCTCACTCGAAACTGTCAGCGTCGAGAATAATGTCAATATTGCCGTCCTGTCTTGGTCCCATACTCCCATCTCCAACCAGTGGTGGAGAAGAGGAAACATAAATACTGCTAGTATTAGGCTATTCCAATTAAAAGCCACACACCCCCTTTGGAAGACATGATCTTAATCTTCTTGGCAAGGAGTGTAGATTTCCAATGGATTCGCCCATGAAGACGACCCCATTTGTAATCCACACTTGTTAAAGTTATAGTTTCCATAGGGGGTGTATGGAATTTAGATGGAATAGCACCCTTATGATGGGACCTGAGCTTTTACACAAAACAATATTAGTACAGTCATTAACATTAGTACAGTGACAAATTGCATCAAATATGAATTACCTATATAGGGTTACTTTCCCAAGTGACACTAAACAGAGTATAATATACATTCGCACAGCATGGCTTGTAATCTAACAGGTCGTGCATGATTCATGAGCAGGGCATGCATAATTCATGAGTTGTTCTATTGTGTCATGACCTATCTGTGTGTGTGTGTGTGTGTTATTATTCTTTGTTCACTCACTCAACTCCACTGACTGACTGACATCTGTGTAATGTGTGTGTGCTCTCTATTATTATTATTTGCAGTGCGACAGCGAAAGCGAAGAAGACGGGAGGGTAAGTGTGCATAAATATCTCAATTTTCAATTTACGTCGGGTGGTGATGTGGTCGACTCGACCGATTGCTTACTCGCACTCGGTCGGGCCGTCTGTCTAACTGTCTGTCATTATAACGTGCAAAATATCATGCAATTTCTTGTAAACACACTGCGCAAGCAGCAGCGGCATCGTACCGTTGGGAATTATCACTGGCAGACTGATTATAACAGCCACATCCAGGAGAGCAACAAAGCGTGATAGATTTAGATTTGCGTTTTGTGTTGATACGATATATCGCATGGCGTTGTTGATACAAAAAATGTGCACTGGCAAGACTCAAGTGACATGATCCTTAAATATATACACAAACACATGGATAGTATGGATACACATGGATACTATGGGTGTACATATACTGGGTTGTGCTGTAATGGTATTGTTGAGATAGCATGTGGCAACGTAGTAAAAACCAAAACATTGCCAGGCCGCATTGGGCATATGTTTTGACATGTGCGATGGCAATGCTATACATTGTAGTGACACGATCCTTAAGATAGATACACAACACATGGCTATATACACAACACATGGATTCTACATGTACATGTATTATGGATATACTGCATGTACTTAACATAGTGGTTATGTTAACTAGGGGGGGGGGGGCATGAGACTACGGAGTAAAAAACAAACAGTTGGCTTTTCCAAACAAAATTCATACACCCCCTATGGAAGACATTACCTTAATCCTCCACACATGTGTAGATTTCAAATGGAGTCACCATTCAGGTAACCCCATTTGAATTTCACACTCCCTGTGGGTGAAGATTAAGATAATGTCGTCCACAGAGGGTGTGTGGATTTCAAACGGAATAGCCCATTGTAAACCTCACAAAATGTAAAGATAACCATCCATGATATATAGTCAAATATATCCAAGTCTTGTTGCGTCCATTGTAAGCCTCGTTGGGCATGTATCGTATCTATAAAGGAGGGAGTTTGTTATTACTGCATAATGTCATGTTAGTATTCTTAGTCATTTACTCGCTCTATTAGTTACTCTGACTGACTGACTGACTGACATGAATATTTTGCCTGGAATAATTTGAATTGCCCACACACACACGAACTCATCGTTTGGCATTTTGTATGTACATCGCTGCAGTAAAAGCAGTGCATATATTGTTTGGGGCCAAATGTAATCAATTGTCCATCTGTCATCTCTGCCAATGATGATATATTTTGCGATCTTGTGATTTTTGACACGGACCACTGCTGCCTGCGTGTTTACAAGAAGTTGGGAGTATAGAGGTCATCCATGTAGCCACCACACACACACAACGGACTACAAAGGGGGATTCGCACCGGCCTATTCCACATTCAATTGAATCAGTGCATGACGTCTAATTCATTGCATGAACCGTGTTACCAAACTGTCCTTCATTACATATAAACACATCACCAAAAGTAAGTCCCCCTCTCAACAGTTCGTCATAACATCGTAAGGTAAAACATTTTACCAATAAAACTTAGTTAGATATTAATCCTATAACTGTGTCCTAAGTGTAGTTTGACTCGGAGCGTAGCACAGTGAGTTGTGATATTTGAGAATGGCAGTTTTTGTCTTCCATTTGAGCTCATTCAGCCATGAAGCCATGGACATCTTTCATTTTTGAACAACACTAAGGAAACAGTCATAGGATTATTTCTAACTAAGTTTTATTGGTAAAATGTTTTATCCTACGATGTTATGACGAACTGTTGAGAGGGGGACTTACTTTTGGTGATGTGTTCTTTATCATAAAAACAGGTGTGTCTTCTTTCTGAAAATCTCTGAAAATCTTTAAAAATTTTTTTTTTTATATTCCCAACAAATTGGCAGCTAATCCAAAACCATGGATGACGTAGAGCTACTGCGTGATATTTGGTACGATAATATACAGGGTGTCTTGAAAAGTGACATGGTCAGGGCATTAATAAGGTTGGTCCAGGGACCGGTGCCAACAAAATTTTCTGAATTTTCTAGGTCATTTCTAGGCCATCTGAGGATGAATAGATTGTCATCATGTTTTGTCCTCCCCTTTCACAATGTTACTTTTTGCGACATCCTGTATCCATCCAATTGATAACACATGCTTAACTACATCAGAAATCTAATTATATGATTAGATAATTGTTTAATACTATTTAAGTGTATATATAACACTTAACACAACCCAACATGTTACACATTGATTCAATTTGTACCTGGTATAATCAATGTTACCATTTTTAATACAATGGTTGATTGGAGCTCGATATGCTGTCAATCAAAATATAACATGCTACTTATTGTTCAAGCAACATATTGATTGTGCGATAATAGCACCTACCATTCATGGATTCCGTGAATAGCTTTTTTTTAGGTGACAGATTTATCAGCTGTTTTCCAATCTTTGTGTCGGCTGAAGTTGGTAGGTGACGTCAGCGTTTATATAGATAGTGTGGATGGATACGCAGTTTTGCGTGTGATATCATGACATCAGGGCGTTATATTGTGATATGCGCAGCACTTTCTGCGTAATAATCATCATTCTTCTTTAATTAGTGGATATGTATGCAGTCACATCGGAGTTTTGCGTGTGATATCATGACACCAGCGCGTAATCTAGTGATATGCGCAGCACTTCTGCCCCATAATCATCATTCTTCTTTAATTAGGTGGATGCACATGCAGTCACATCGGAGTTTGCATGTGATATCATGACACCATCATGTAATCTAGTAATATGCGCAGCACTTTCCGTGCCATAGCCGTCATTCTTCCTTAATTACATGGATGCATATGCACTACGCAATCACATTTGAGTTTTGCGTGTGATATCGTGACATCAGCAAGTAATCTAGTTGTATGCACAGCACTTTCTGCGCCCCTTTCTTCTTTGATCTTGCGGACGCATAAGCAATCACATTTCAGTTATGGGTGTGATATCATGACATCAGAGCTTAATCTTGTGATATGCACAGCACTTTATGCGCCATAATCTTCATTTCTTTTAATTAAGTGGTTGCATACGCAGTCACATTAGAGTTTTGCGCGTGATATAATGACACCAGCGCGTAATCTAGTGATATGCGCAGCACTTTCTGCGCAATAATCGTCATTCTTCTTTAATTACGTAGATGCATGCGCAGTCACATTAGAGTTTTACGTGTGATATAATGACACCAGCGCGTAATCTAGTGATATGCGTAGCACTTTCTGCGCTATAACCGTCATTCTTCTTTGATTACATGGATGCATACGCACTACGCAGTCACATTGGAGGTTTACGCGTGATATCATGACACCATCGCGTAATATAGTGATATGCGCAGCACTTTCTGCGCGATAACTGTCATTCTTCTTTGATCACGAGGATGCATACGCAGTCACAGAGTTTTACGTGTGATATAATGACACCATCGCGTAATTTAGTGATATGCGCAGCACTTTCTGCCCCACTTTTTTCTTTGATCTCGCGGACGCATACGCATTCACATTGGAGTTAACTAATTATTTTTTGGTATATCACAATTTTTTTGCTGTTGTTGGTTTGTTCACAAAAAACCTTAGTTAGTAGTAATATCTATCACCAGATGAACTGTTTGCCGTTTGGTAGCCTGCCTATTCAACTACATATGGTGAAGGCTTCGTAAGGTAAGCACCAATGGAGCAGTCATCTGTGTCCCAACTCACAATGTGTCAGTGGCATTACGTTTTATGCTGGTTGAGTCAGATGCACATTCTATGTCATCCCTTTAACCAGGCTAACATTTGAGAATGTGGGTAACATTCTTTGGAAATAAGTATGGTTAACCATCAAGCAGCATCAGCCAGCGCTGTCGTACATCTGGAAAGACGGTACTTTGTGGTATAAAAGGACATATTCAGACTAGGGGCAATTGTGTCCCCTATAGGTAGGGGGGGGGGGGGGGAGTCATTTTCTAGTTCTCAGTAGGTGGCCCACAAACCAAATGTGACCCTTCAAGAAATGTTGAGTGGCCCTTGAACAACCCCAAACAACAAAGAAAAACATGAGAAGAATGGCTGTTTCATATTGAGTATTTTGTAGCCCGCCATGGCCCACAAGCTTCAGAAATTAATAATTGGGAACCTTTGTGTTCTTGTGGTATTCTCTTCTGCAGTGCAGATATCAGATACAGTTTTATCAGTTTTTCTACTCCTTTCAAATTAAAGGTGTATGTTCTGATCACTTTTTTACATCAAGATATTTTGATATCAGAAGAATCCCCATATTTTTCTCATTATGTCTGTAAAATCTTAGGGGACAGAAATGTTCCATTTACAAATGATAGGCTAAAATGTGGTGAATTACTGCCAAAGGTGGTTAACCACTCTTCCAATTTGTGTACTACTCAATGGGAAAATTTCTTGTGACCTTTACGCTACTCAATCTTTGGAATGCGACAATTTTAAGGTTGAGTTTAAAATAAAAAACATCAAGTTGAAAATCGGGCCAGCAATGAAACCATCTACCTTTAAGTTTTGACTATCTTGGCATGGGCTGTTCAATGCCAGTCACTTCATCACAGTGCAGCTTCTAGTTCTCGGCTGTAGGATTATACCTAAGGCTTAACTCTATAAGATCATTCATTCATTCGATGATCAGCAGTTGAAAGAATTATACGGATTAACCCGATAGATGAAGATGGAATACAGTCACAAAATGTTTTTTCCGCCGTCAGTCTTTTCATCGCGTGCCAAGACCTTCGCACAGAAAGTGTGTGAATACAGCCCATGAATATTTCATGTCACAGTGCTGAATATTCCGCCAGCAATTTGACAACATCTTTCTCTCACCCCGGATTGCTCCCATGGCGCAATGGGACACCCCTACCGACAAGACACGCCACCTAGCCTACAGGCACTATTATGCGATTTTGTGATTGGCCTGCCATCTCGTGTCTCTGCACGGTGTGTACAAATAGTGTCATTAATAACTTGCCCGTGAAGGTGTGTAGTATTGGGGGATATGAGGTATCTCGTCTTTTCCAGTGCTGGGCAAGGTCTTTAAAGCTGCCCTTGTACATGACGTTGCATACGCTGTTGTGGGGTGGCTATGAATACCAAATGTGTGAATGCACACGGACGAGTTGAGGTGGGGGATCTTATCGTGCACATTTTAGTGTTTGCCTTGGTTCAGTGGCATGACATGGTACATATCATTATGTTCTAGAGATGTATAGAAACTTATCAGAAAGGTATCTTCAAAACCGACTCTCGGTACCGCTTTTGATAGATTGGATTTTGTTTTATTTTTTATTTCTGCAAGTTGAAGGAGAATCTTTTCTTGGATAACTCCCAGGCAGTCCGTTACTTGTCAAAGTCTCGCAGTGTCGATAGTCACATTTATTGTGTACAGGCCCCACACCACCAAATCAGTTCCCTATTGCTTTGTGTGGTTAAGAGGTCAAGTTTGTGTTAATTTTCTTCACCTTTAGAGCAAACTGGTTCATTCAAATCATTGTTTTTATTGAAGATCTAGATGTCTTCTGCTTCAAAACAATCACTTTTGTGGGGGGTAACCAGCATTTTTCCCGCTACGGGCCAATGAAATCTATCTTAGGTACGACAGACTGCCTTCATCCTAAGATCAGCGATTCTAGCTCTAAATTGGTGTAAAATGATACCATTCAAGAAAAAGCTAGAGATTTTGGGCCTGATGTGGAGGAAATAACCTACATATGCAAAATTATGAAACATTTAGGTACATTTACAGCATTTATTACCTTTTCTGGGATGTTAAATTTAGACTTATGGTGGGGTCAATCTTAATTTCAAACACTGCCATGTAATATCAGAATGCAAAATATGATTTGGTGGTGTGTACTCTACAGCTCTTAGAAAGAAATAGTGTGCCAATAGATGGCTCATTAGAAAAGTACCATGGCGAAACATGCTGATATGTTTAATGGGTTTTAATTCAATTGAACACATGTCTGGTTCTTGAAAACTTAACCCCATCAGCATTTCTTATTAGCCTGATGTGTGTGTATGAGTGGGGATGGGGAGGGGGGGGGGGGGGGGGGGGGGGAGGGGGATATGTGATGTGAAGAGGGGAGGATTATGCTTTCAGCACCTTTTTGTAGCTCCCCCAAGACTTACCTCAGCATATTAAACTCAAAATCTAGGATGACAGGGAGTCCGGATTTATGTCAAAATAGGTAATTCCTTAAAAGTTCCCAAATATCTAAAAATTAGTTACAAATATTAGTTCTGTTTCATAATTATTTTCTAAGTAATTAATTTGGTAAATAGCCAATTAATTAGCGCTAATTAGGGTGTGCGTGCATGCCGTAACATGCCTGTCATTATGAGATGAATCATTTTAAAAGGTTTTTTATTTATAGACCGAAATTACCGATGATTATGTGTAATTTGGAAGGGAAGGATGCTTTATTATAATACTGGGTAATGGGTAATTTGATATGGATATAATATGTTTCCAATATTAAGATTGAATGTGTCTATTAACTGTAAATGTCCCGTAATGGTACGCTTTTATTTTTTGCTTGTTTGTTGTGGGTAGAGATTTTATTTTCCAAAATGTAATAGGGAAGGAATAGCTTTCTATTAAACTGTTGTAGTGTAATGATATACAATTAACCATAACACTCCAGGCATGCTTTGGGGGAGTATAACTATCAGGGAGAAATATGGGTCAAATTAGGGGGGAGGGGCAGTCCCCCTGTGCCAGCACTTTGTATCAAATCCAGATCAATTCATGGAAGTCCCCCCCCCCCTCTACCTAATCTTGCCACAGAGTCAGCTTCGAAAATCTGAAGATTTTCTTTAGCATATGATAGCCAGCCTGCTCGCGCCACAACTGGGAAAGCACACGCTACCACTTCCTAGTTGTGTGTAGTGTTTTATAGCATTGAGGAGGGTTTGGGATAACACAATCATCTGTTGTGTGTAGTGTTTTGTAGCGTTGAGGATGGTTCGGGTTAGCACAATCATCTGGTCTTTTCCCAAGCAAAATGGATTCATACGGCCACATGTTTGAAAAAGTTGAAAACATTCTAATCGACCTGGATCAGGCTCAATATATTTGCTGTGGAGGGGACAGTGTGGTAGTGTGAAGTTGATAGGCCCTCAATAGAAATCAGTGAGCCCTTTATGAATTAAGGGGCATTATAATGCTCATAACCCTCCTTAATTAATTTGAACACTGCAAATTTTAACTGAAATTAAGCAAATTTTGTAAGCTATAGGGTAATACCAAAAGGTGCTTATTGCGCTATCAGTAAACAATGCGCGGAGACATATTCCTATCAAGTTTACATGCTATAGAGTGGCTCTCGTCCCCTATATAGTTAAAGAGGTACAAAAATTGGAGCAAATCAAATCGATACCTCTTCACTGGTGGCTAACTCCACTCTCTGCATTACAGGAGTGCGATATCAGGCTATGACAAAACAGGTCAGTTTTGCCTGATACGTAGCCCTATTACTATTAGGAGCAAAAACTTCATATTATTTGAGGAACACGCTCAAGTCATTGAAACATGGAGGAAGAGTGTGATGCGGCCAAGAAATCCTATTTTAAAATGTAAAGGAATGTCAATTGAGGTGGGAAAAAGTTCTCTCCTTATTTAAAAGCACTGAAAATGTAAGTGTTTCTGCACTGTTTTGTTTTAATCCTCATATTTTTGTGCACTAACTATTAAAATTAGGTTGTGTTTTTTTTTTTTTGGGGGGGGGAGGGGGGAAGCCTTCTAGCAGGGGGCATAATAGAGTTTGTCATTTCATGGGTGGGTGGGGGGGGGGGGGGTGCCCTGCCCCCTCTAGTTAAGTCCCTGTATCTGAGACAAAACAACAGGTTAGTACGGTAGCTGTTTTTGTGAAAATAGAAAGTTCCCGTTTTCAGTCTACCAAAACTGACGCCCAATCGGGCTATATAATGAGTCGTGTAGCAACCGGTGCCAGGCAAATGGGCATTCGTGTAAGAGATTGAGGCAAAGGAGATTGTGAAGCCGGATATCTCGGCTAGAAGGAGAAACACTCTGCCACGCAGAAGCGGGTCACTTCAAGTTGGGAATTGGGCTTAGTCAAAGTCTCGGGCAATATATGTGGTTCTGATTTTCGTCAGTAATGTGATAATGTAATGGTGAATAGATTGAATTGGTTAGTAAGTACGTAGAGAAGTGTCTCTCTCTGGGCATAGCTATTCTGTGGTGGAGGCTTTTAAATCAATTTCCCGTTTCTAGTATGGTTCTTACAGTAAGGATGCGATAGTAAATGGGATTATATTATCCCATAGCTGTCATCATGTTGTGCCCATAGATAGTGTCGCAAATGTTTCACAGAATTCGGAGATGATGATTTGTAACCCCTCAATGCTTGTATGCGAGTAGAGTAATGCAAGGGTTTTGATCGGAATCTAGCCTGGCGATTTACAGCCGAGGAAATCCATGCAGTATTGATCCTATCCTCCTTGAATAGTCAGGGCTGATGAGAACGAGAAAGATGCCTGGTCACAAAGGTTGCCAAGTTAGGATTAAGGAGCCCAAAGTAGCCAGATTGGGCTACTTTTGGAAGGTCAAAAAGCATCCATTCTTGTTTGATCTTATATTGGCATATATCTGTCATCAGAAAGTGGGGTCAAAATAACAAAATCAACTATCATATTTTGCAACAAATTTGATAATAATTCATTTTAAAACCTATGCAAGGTCCAAAATTTGATAATAAAGTCACTTTAATCTTATGGACGGTCCACGATTTGATAATAAAATGATTTTAAAATATATGAAAGGTCAAATGATATGTCTTATTTCACTCTTTTCACCAATATCATACAGTAAAATGGGTCCAAGCAGGTTATTGTTGTCCTTGCTTTTGGGTCACCCAGTATGCACAAATGGGCTATTCCAGTTGAAACCACCCCTCCCCACCCAGAAGATTTCAAATTGAGTCACCCATACAGGTAACCCCATTTGAAATTCACTGACCCTGTATGGGGAGATTTAAACCTGATGTCTTCCATAGAGGGGTGTATGGATTTTGAATGGAATAACCCAATTGAATGCGTAGTACACACTTACTTGACAAGATGTAAACCAAGGGTTGTTGTCAAACAGACATTACAGAAGGGGTTCTCACTGGTTGACAGCAATTGTTATTGCAAGCGTAATGATGATTAATGTGTTTATTAGATGCGCACATATTACACTGCTAAAGGTGAGCCCTTTCTGTTGCAGATGACAAGCGTAGTTAGCTAGCTAGCCATCTTTACAGCTATAGCTATGCATTCTTGTAATCAATCCCCGCTGGCGTTGCGATTATAAATTTATTCCAACATGTATATTTTAGTAGTTGGTTAGAGTCTAGCCTGCAGATGGATGGACTTGGACGGACGGTTGATCTCCCCTTGTATATGAGATTGAAAAAAGATTTGAGGCACATGTTGGATGGATTGGGAGTGTATTGTGCTGTGTGTAGGTAGTGTTTGTGCACGCGAGGGCATTTGGGGTATCTTAGGCCCAAAAGAAATGTAGTGGTTTCTCGTCCTTGCGCGCATCCGTTTTGGCTGCCGCATCAAGAAAAGGTTTTTTTAAAAATTCTATTCTTTCACTGTCTTTTTCAAGATATTTTCGAAAAATCTGAGTCATTTTCACAATCTGCACTTTTTCTCAATCGTGAAAATATTCTCTTTTGCAGTCTATTGCACAGGTGGAGTAAATGACTACCTATGACGCTATTATAAATTCTGTGATAAGTCTATCCAAATGCATCGAATCCTCAAAATCAACCATTTTGCAACAAAAAAGGTGCCTGCATCCTTCGTTTTTCAAAAAGTTTGGACGAGAAACTAGTTGTTTTTTTAACTTGGCTTTATATTATACCCTACCATATTGATTGTGCTCTGCATGTGTATGCGTCTTTCTTTAAAAAACTCCCTATTGAAAATATGTGGTTGAAGGGTAAACTATAAGTGATCAGGCGTTTGTTACGTTGACATGACTGGGAGAATAACGAGGACCGTTTGACACTTTGTTTTCAGGGGAGGACTAAGTAGGGGAGGGGGAATTGTTTCCCCACAGTATCGACGCAACAAAGGCAAGCGTGTTTCCGCGATACAGCATGGCGTGTGTCAATTGTTACCGGCGCACAAAGGCAAGCGTTCCCATGGTGGCGACGGTCACCAAGGGACCCAAAACAAAAATGGCTGCCCATTCTATAATAGCACCCCGGGGGCACGATACAGCTATAACAGCATCAATTCGAGCTAACAAAAGGCGTTTCCTGCAACCATGCTCAACTCTTTCCTCTATCGCCGTCGCCGTGCCGATAATACCCGGCGTTTATTTAAGCACATTTTGTTGGAATTCTTTGGAGGCCCTACTCCCTGTACAAATCTATCTGCCGATAGCGACGGATTAGTGCCAGCTTTTAGCCCGAGGAGTCTTTTATCGCACAAGCTTGTTGGGGGTTAGCTTTTTTCCATCTCTCTCTTTCTCTCTTTTCTCTCTCCTGACGATAAAATTTGATCAATTTCGCTTGTTGTCTGGCATCCTTGATGCTACGAGATGAGACAGGTTTTAATCAAAGAAGATTTGAAAGACACCACCACAATGCATTGCGTTTTTGCAAAATGCCCTAATTCTGGTCTCCAATTTGTCTCGGTTCCCATAGACATATGCACACAATCATGGCTTCATAGCGCGTTCATCGTTGGAGCTCTTAGGTTCTAGTTTACGTCAATGCATAAATTAGTTATCAGTATTCCTTTTTCTTATTTTTAAAACTTACGAGCTTGACAAATGCATCGTGTGAATGTTCGCGCAATGCATTGTGGGAAGACCTTAAAATCTTCTTTGGATTTTAATTTGGATGCACGCAAGGGACAAAATAATTTGATGTTCCGTTTTCTCATCGCATCGGACACGCTGACAACAACCGCCACTACAGCCGACGTGTACGACTGACGAAATCCTTGAGATGATTTTAATTTGGATTTGTGCAAACTAGCGGAATTAATGCACGGACAAATCTATCATGTCAACGATGCCTGAATGGGGAACAATATAGACCGCTAATGAACGTATACTCGTGGTTAATGGCGGTGATACATGGCTATAAACGAGCGAAAGGAAGCAAAATTTGTTATCAATTTCTTTGCTCGAATTTGTGTGTGTGTTGTTAATAAATCAGAATATAATTGGTTGGCATAATATCGCCTGTGGGGATTTTTATTTTTGTTTTAGGTTGCATATTAATTGTAGCTTCAGGCAGTTATTTTGTAACTAAAAATGTATTATTTACAACTTATCCAGCTGATATTGTGTATTGTCAGTCATCAGAATTAAAGGAATATTATGCGATCTTTTTCATGGAACGAACACCCCTCTATCTTTGAGTTTTTCCTCCAAATGCAATTTCTGATCAAATTAGATTTATAAATGTGAAACTAAAATATCTTGTAAGGTACAGGGCAATACACTTCCTCATTACTTTAAAATCATGGTTTGAATGGGTTAAAATAAACCCCTGACAGTTTTTTGTTGTTTTTGTTCGTGAAAAGAATTCCATGGTTTTACGTGTCCAACTGTTCACAAGTGAACACATATAGTACGTAATACTTTTTTATGATAAAAATCAAATAATATGTTGAAAATTCCTTGGATAATTGGAAGGCATATTATTTCCATTGATTTAGTAAGGTTATGAGACTTTTCAACGGAAAATGCAGTCAGATCGATTGATGAGTCCAGGAATGTCTTTCCTGATTGTCAAACTTTATTAATTTATAAAAGAGAAAAAAATATATGTAAAAGTTTGAAAAAGATCACATAATATTGCTTTAACATAATATTGGTGATATACCACAGATTATGATTAAAAAAACGCATCAACGAATTAAGTGGTGTGTTATGAATATTAGGTTTAAAATTCTGTAAAACACTATTAATTGAGCAGATTCTTTATTTCGCGAATTTAAAATTACTGCTATTTTAGCGGGCATTTACTTTTGGGTATCTGGACATTTTGCTGTTACTTTCAACGCCAAATTTGTCAGATTCGTGGTATTTAATTTCGCGAATCCACATCCCTCGCGAAATTTAGTGGTTTTACAGTAGACGAAGTCCTAGTAATTTGTGCTTCCGTAGAAGAAGTCTTAGAATGTAAGGGTTCAGTTAGTTATATCTGAGTGATATTAGGGCAAAGTAAACATGTTCCAAGAAACATTTAGTTTTCAGTTACATAAATAAATGATTAGATGAGGCTTACTCTTTTAAGACTGCATTCTTTTATAGAGGATCGTAATAGGATTTTGATTTGCTGCACGATTTTCTGCCATATTTCTCAAATAAAAATGGGTTTCAACAATTAAATTGTTATCAAAACATATGATCCTTTTGACCAATAATTCGGAACATGTGGGTCTTGGGTTCTGCCGTTCTTAAAGGGTTAACTTCTGTCATGATTTAAAAACAACCTTTTATGTTAAACCAGATTTTAGAATGTTTGTTAGAGATTGGATCGGGGGGATATCGAATATTATCCCATTTGATTAAACGTTTGTCATTTATAATGTAATATCAAATTAATTTGAGATACAAAGTATGCATTTTAGAAATTGAAAATGTATCACTCATATTTACCTACCCGCATTTACTTATATTTGTGTTTCTCCTGGGAAACCGGCATCTCTGTACAAAATTGAAAAGCTGGTAAGATATTTTAAAGTGGCATAAAACCAGCTGATTTTCCCCCTTGTTTCAGAGAACCCTATTGACAGATTGGTACTACACCAATCTCGGTTGTTCATCAATTTCTAATGCTGTATTCTAGATTTCCCAAAGGCAATGCCGTGCGTTCTTTATTGGAGTAAAAAGGGTTCAACTGCTGCGTAGGAAATGGGGAACAATAACCCGACATATGTTGCTGTTGTCAATATATGTTTGTGTCGTGATTTGTGCGGTATGACGGAGGAGGGGAGGGGATACTAATGGGGGGGGGGGGGGGGGGGGGGGTAGGGAGGGGCGCTGATGTGGGGTTGGGTGGGGGTAATGATGATGTAATGGGCGTTGATCGAAGTCAGGGTGCTTATTACAGATGCGATCAAGCCAAATGAGTCCAAAAGTCAAAAAATGATCACAATTTTATTTCTCGATACCTGATTTATTAGATATTTGCAACGCACTATTTTTGCAGCAAACTCCATTTTAAACGAACACTTAATTCCTAAGCTATTAGCAATTCAATGGTATTCAAAACAACAGAAAACAAAATAATTTCTACCCTTAGTTTATTTATATCTCAAAATCAATATTGGCAATTTCCGACTCATTTTGCTGATCACATCCCATATATGGAGGACGACGTAAGCATTGTCAATTGGGCATTAGTATCTTTTAATGCGCATTCATGCTAATTAGCCCGTAACATGGCGATAATCAAATGCCATGTGCATATTTTTACATAAAGGCACATCAGTAGAATCATGTATTTTGTCACGAATGCCATGGCCTTAAAAAATAAAAGGTCAACAATATAACATGAGATATGAAATGCGTCCTTGCCAATATTATAAAGCTTGTCTGTAAAGCAGATTTTGATGCAAATAATGTATCAAGATAATGTTTACGAGGGGAAGAGGGTGCAATATACCGTGGCTGCCTTCTATCTATTTGTATCAATCAAGGGATCAACATCGTATTTGCCATCTTTGTTTCAACATGCGGCAGCTATTCGAAAATATGGGATTAGAATAATGCATAAGTAACTCACTAATAATGCATTTGTTAACCTTGTTTTCATGTTTGATCCCTTAGATACCAAAGCTATATATGGTTATTAAAAACATGATTTTGAGAAGCGCCACTGATGTGGTGTAGCGGTGTATCACTTGATTCCTACCTGGTGACCTATGTGTGATCCCTGGCCTTGGTAAGACCCTCTTTTTGGTTTTGTTGATTGAATCCGTTCCATTTGATGCTTCTGATTGATTTCATTCCCCACCAACTCAGTTGTATGTAGTGTTACGTTCCCATGAATTGCTACGCGCAATGGCTGCGTCATTTTGTGACTTTATCGAGGGATCAATGTCCCACAAGGCAGCTTCATGTGGATGTACGTTCCCACATCCCTACATATGCATGATAGCCCGGTAGTGCAGCTGATTTCAGCTCTCGATTGCTACGATCAAAGGGGAGTATAAAAAAGATTGTAAAATGCGATAGCATGCAGCTATAGCATGGCCCTCTATGTATGTGTGTCAATGTGATTGAGACTTCGATACATTACATACTTGGTGAAAGAGCTAGTAACCACAAGCCCACCCTACAGACAGACAGATATTGCCTATTGTGTTAAGCTTATCTTTTGAGGTAATCTGAATTCAGTGGTACCATATGAAGAATAAACTGATAGCAGTATAATACAGGGTGAGTCAAAAAGAAGTTTACCCGGATTGGTGATGTTTTAAAAAACAAACAAATGACACTCGAGAGTTCAGTAAAGCATATATGTAACAAGCATTCTCTCTTGCTTATTAGGAAAAAAGAATGACACAAATTGAGCATTGCTAAGAAGAGTTATGTATATTTTATTTTCATTTTGCAAGCTGTCCACGGAATACTTGACCAAACAAATGTTAAGTATGCATTTTAGCTGCGTACTTCCCTATTGACCGAGATGACACTTAAAAGTTCAGTAAAGCATTTATTTACCAAACATACTCTGCTGCTTATTAGAGAAAATCAATGAAGCAAATTGATCATTCCTAAGAGAAGTAATGCCTGTTTTACTGAAAGCGCTCATGTTTGTAGCTGTCCATGGAATGCTTACTTTACATTGTTTTGTCAAGTATTCCGTGGACAGCTTGCAAAATGAGTACCTTTATTAAAATAGGCATAACTCCTCTTGGCAATGATCAATTTGTGTCATTCTTTTTTTCCTAATAAGCAGGAGAGAATGCTTGTTAAATATATGCTTTACTGAACTCTCGTGTGTCATTTGTTTGTTTTTTAAAACATCACCAATCATGGTAAACTTCTTTTTGACTCACACTGTATAGCAATATGAGGTGTATTACCATAATAAAGACCATCCATGTGTCGGCCATATTTGCAGGAACTAAAGTCTGTTTCCGAATTTAAAAAGAACAACACCACAGATCTCTACATCTGTGACCAAACACAAACAATGTTGATGGATATTCGTTTAAATAACCCGCCAAATGCATAGGTCATTCTTTGAACAGTAACACTTGTATTGAAGGTCGTGTATTGAATTGATCTGAACAACGAATACTACGGGAACGAGAACCTTTTGTTACGGGCATGCATGGAGTGATGAGATTAGGGAGAGATTGAAAGTGAGCAGTAGGGAAAGATTGAAAGTGAGCAGTCATTAAAAAATGTGAAGAGAAGTGGCAAATGATGTTTTCAGATGTGGAATAGTGTTCTGAGATGTGGACTACTGTTTTGAGATGTGGAATAATGTTTTGAGATGTAGAATAGTGTTCCGAGATGTAGAATAGTGTTCCGAGATGCAAAGTGTAGTTTTGAGATACAGAATATGAGACGGAGAACATTTTGACTTAAGGTTGTTCCTATGGCTAATTTTGTATTTGATATTTTAATAGAGCATGCTGAGCTCCACAATAATCTGAAATCTGAAAAACAATAAGAAACAAAAGAAATGAACGCTTCAATTTTGCTTCATTTTTGACATTTTCGGTCAATCTTAAATTTCAGATTATTGTGGAACTCTGCAAGCTCTATTAAAATATCAAATAAAAAATTAGCCATAGGAACAACCTTAAGTTAACATATCTTTTATGACTTCCAAAATCCCCCATCCCCCTCCCCTCTGACACTCTCCCCCTCATTGGGCACATTTTGAATTGACCTTTTGCAGACGAAATTAGCAATTTCATTATGATAAGTTTAAAAAATGTTGCACAAAGATTTGAATATTTATCACTCTCATTTCCCATTCATGACTGTTACTTCCAGAATATTTAGCGACATCTCTATCTATTCATGAGTATGGCAAGCGTTTCACCCTCGCGCGCTTGGATGAGCAACACCGGTGCTCTAATTTTGTCGAGTGCTTATAAATAAAGCGTGTCAAATGTTTCACACTTTGCCACAGTTCATGACGCCATATTGAAATGGGTTAAACAGAGGAAAGGGAGGGAACCGTGAACATACCGTGTTAACGCATGAGTCATGAATGTGTTGCTGTGGTGTTGATGCATCTAGTCGTGGCGTTGGCATGACAACGTCCATTGTCACTCGTGTGGTAGACTGGGTCCCTCGGTCCCTCTATAATATGTGGCCACCATCTTTTAAAATGCAGGGAACAAAATCAAAATGTATGTGAATGCTGAAGGAGGTGATTCCGTTTACTACAGGGTGCCTGTGCTGGCACCCTCCACCTTGTGGTCTCACACCACCAAATAAATCGTCATTGACTTACATGCTTTAAAGAGATAAAATTAAAGTCTGATTTTTTCAGCTATCGAGCGACTGGTTTGTTCAAATCCTTGTTTTCTTCGATGTCTTCCATCAAAAGAACACCATTTTTTTTTTTGGGGGGGGGGGGGGGTGGACTTCATTTTTTTTCCACAACAGGACATCGAATACTAGTCCACTCTCCAAATTGCTGTCTGCTAGCTATATTCGGTGCATTTGTTCTAGAAGAGGTGATAAGAGAAAAGTTGTGTCAAATCTTACTATTATAGAAAATACCAGGGTTCTTTGGTTTAATATTGAGTTTATAGGCTACAAATCACAAATAACACACATTTCTATCATATTAAGACACTGTATACCTTTCTGTACATTTGAATTAATGGTTAGAGCTGGGGTCTATCTTGAATTAAAAACACAGATAGTGATGGGCGCTAGCACAAATTTATTTGGAGGTGTGGGATCTTCATGTCAATGATAAAAGCAAATGTGTTATTGCCTCAACAAATGAGCTGAACTTGACCTTTGTAGTCTCCCAGCCCCCTCACATCTATCCCTATGACCTCTGTAAAGCTCCCCAGCATTTATTTTTGAAAGGCTTAGGGACCTAATGATAAAAGCAAACGCTTTGTCACCCCCTCCAATTATTCAATATTAAAATTGTTGTGCTATCAGCCCCCACACATCTGTTTTGTATCCGCTATGCACTTCACCATTTGTGAAAAGCTTCAAAATTGTAACGATAAAACAAGGCGTACGTTTAGCAACCGCATTAATGTAAGCTGTAGAGTTAAGAAGCTGCAAAAGTAGTTTACTTTACGCTGTTATAACTGAATACATATAATGTAATGTGACCAAGCCAGCCCATAGCATTGGCTATAGTTTGATCAGCTCCAAATTGGCGAGCCCCCTTACAGCAGCGAATGTATACAGAAGGACGCGCAACAATAATACTAATAATAAAACAATTCTTATTATAGCGCCCAATACCCGAAGACTTCTAGGCGCTTTACAATAAAAGATTACTTACAACAAATCTGGAAGATCTCGGATAATCTGGAAGATCTCGGATAATCACATTTCCTAAAATAAATTTCAAATTATTTTCCCCTGATGAGCTAAAAATTCTCCCTTCCCCTTCCCCTAAAAAACAAGCACATTGTGCATCATAGGCGTTACACGTGTCTGCCGCCCAAACCGTGTGCATCATAATGCGTTACGCGTGTCTGCTGCCAAAAACTGTATGCGTTCGGCGGCCATAATCGCGCGCATACGCTTGGATTAAAAACTGCACATTTCTCGCCAATTTGGAACGGATTGAACTGTAGCAACATGGGTGACTGCACTATGGGGGGATGTTATGGCCAGCAAGCAACATTTTTAGCTCATCGGGGGAAAATAATTTGAAAATGATTTTAGGAAATGTGATTATCCGAGATCTTCCAGAACTGTCTGTTTGCTTCACTCAACGGAATCGGAGATATTACAAATTAATGAATGGGGGAAAATGATTAAGAAAAAAAGTTCACCCGTAAAATGAAGATGGGTAACTGTCATTTAATTTCGAGCCACAGAAAAAAAGGAATGAAATTGCATCATTTAGATTTTTTATTATTGATTTCCATTTTATTTGTCATGCGTGACACAGCTAGGGCTGCAGTGAGGTTTTTCAAAAAAGGTTCTATTTTTTAAATGGGTGGCTATTTCTTGGTACACAGTTTGATAATTTTGCCTTAAATTGAGGATCTTTTTGAAACGCCCCCCCCCCCCCACCCACCCCCCCCCCCAACATCCCCCACCCCCCCAACATCCCCCCACCCCCCAAAAAAGCCCAACCCCACCCATCCCAAACCATTCAAACTGAAGTTGTTGTCAAGGCTTGGGACTGAAAGACTGTAGTTATTGTCCAGTGCCCCCAAACTTTTTAAAGCCAACATTGCTGCCCCAATAAATATGCCCCTGCTCCCTCACCCCGCTCCCCCTCCCCCGGGTGGTTGGGAAGTATAGAACGTCATGGGATCTTTTGCTGGAACACAGCAGATGGTGGACAGTGTTTAACATTTTCTTTTTGAAAGCATAATTTAAAAAAGAAGAAATTGTTTTAAAATAAGGAGTGGGGATTAGAACAACTAAAATTTGGGAAAAAAGATGTCTGTGTAACCATTTAAATTAATAGTCTAAATTTAACAATTAACAGCCTAAATTTAAGGTCAATCTGATAAAGCTTACATATGTAAAGTACCCACCCTAACAAAACCCCACCCCGTCGACCTTAAACCTCAATAAGCTCCTCGGATATGATTTAACGTACCCATTAACGGGGGATTAGTTGGCACCGAATGAACGAAAATTGAAACCAAACCCGTAATGGTTGTAAGTGCACGTACAGGCGTGACAAATTCTGCTACCTTACTCACTCCCTCGATTTGTAAATGACTTGCGAAGAGCAAGCGGAAAGCCCCACCACTAGGTATTAGGGTTTGGATATCAGATGGGAAATCCCACTCTGTCAGCGACTGTGCTGTATTGTCTTGTGGTATTACTGGGGATAAGCCATGAGCCCAATCTACAGAGCTACCATTTACCAGGCGAGGGATCAGCCCTGTCAAACGCCATTAGGAAGTCGAATGAAACGAGGAGTTGTGTGTGTGAACATATCACAACATGAAGCTGGTCCACTCTTTTGGACTACTTTTAACATGGACATTTTCGCGCTACATTAATTTTCACGCTCCAAGCAGCTACCGCGAAAATAAAAACACATGAATATATTTATTTTGTGTATAAGATAAGTCGATGTAATGAGCTTTCAATTTGTGACTTTAAAAACAAACAAAATGGCTGAAAATTGTGAATTAAAAAAACACCACAAAATGACTGAAAATTTAATCGCGCGAAAATTACCACTTTTACATTAACTTGAAAAGTGCATGCATGGTGAGGTTTGGATGTTTTGAATGGGGAAAAACAGGGGATCGCAATGAAAATTAGCCAATTTATTATCTCCGCTAAGCCATGAGATCACTCTGCAGCCTGACGATTACTAGACTATGGATCAAAACAGTCAAACAACATTAGAGAGTCAAAGGAAATGAGAAGTTTGCATGTAAGCAACATGTATTAATGAAACAAGTCCCTTTTCTGAATCACCCAAATGAGAAGTGCACTTTGAGTAAAAATCCCCCATGATTGCATTGAAAATCAAACTACTTTTTGGTAGTTGCACGATTTATATCCTATTCTGGATAAATCCCCTTAACATTTTCCACGCGGCAAGCGTCTGCAGACGACATTCCCAAACTTCACAAAATGTTTGAAAAAATGTCAAAGTATTGATATTCATTACCATATTTGGAATCACCTGGAGAAATGCATTGAAATAAGTACAAACATGCCTAGTATTGGTTTTGTAATCCTTGAGATAGACATTGACAGTTGTGAAAGGTTATTGAAAAATCTGTTTTGTAAATGGTAAAACTATATATAGCCGCGTGGATAGTGTTACCATAGCCATTCATTGTAAATGTAAAAACCTGCAAACCAGGTTTCCATTTGTTTGGTTACAGACCCTTTTTTTTTGCAGTGCGCGATAGATACCGCCAATATGTATGCATTTAAGGTCTTCATTATAGTAATAACGAGACGTAGTTGCCTGATTTTTATCCTATTCTAGATAAATCCCCGTAACATAGCCAGTATTTGTAAATTTTAAACCTGCAAACCAGGTTTCCATTCGTTAGGTTACAGACCGGGTATTTTTTAGTACACGATATATACCGCCAATATGTATGCATTTATGGTCTTCATTATGGTAATAACGAGACGACTCGACGTGTTTCGTAACATTGCAATTGGCGATGTTGTATCACTTATCAAGGTTACGCGCCTCGAATTTGAGGTTCAACAATATTTGGATAGGAAATCGCGGAGAGCATCTCGTCGGGAAATTGGAAACATTTCCTGAGTGAGAGGCTGCGTCAAGATATCAACACGGGACAAGTAGCCTGATGTTTATACCGAATAAACATCGTAATAAGGCAGTTTGTGATGGCGGTGACATTTGAGAGCGAGTCACGAGGGATTGCAGAGATGATATCAGGTTTATGACATGGAAATCAACATTTATGTATCATCAATGTGGATTATTCAAGAGTTTTATCGAAACATCAAAACAGGTTTTGATGATAAGTTATCTACTACTTGGACTTTATTTAAGCTTAGGGATCAGAAGTTTGAATGAGCGGGTAGTTAACAACTCTTGATTGTATGCATGTGTGCGTGGGTTACGGGACACGCGCCTGACTTCCGTTATGAAAAACCAACCAGCCGCCTTTGGAAGGTTAATGTTGTTTTTCCACTAGAAATACCCATGTGGCAAGTTGTTAAGGTGTGGTATAGGCTCCTTATAGCAGGAGTGTTGAGTTGGGTAAACACAGCCGATGTTATCTTAAGATACTCTATGTATTTGTACAGTGGAGCTGGGTCAAGCTAGCTGCAACAAAACTTGCGAGACGACGGAGGACTGACGTACGGACGGGAAAGAGAGATAAGTTAGCACGAGGGAGCCCCGTGCGGAATTATGCATCAGCACTTGATGGGGGTGTACATGGCGGGATTGGATACGTGAAGAGCGAGTTGGCGCTCTTGAGGGAGCGGATCACGACGGGCTCTCAGAGGCTTCTCCGCCAGGCCCGCTTTAATGAAGACCTCTAGAGTTTGTTTATCTTAGCGGGGTTGATGGTAGGCAAGAGTGTTCTGCTGTGTGCTAAAGTATACATACAGTAAGAGGGCAACGCTCTCCCCGACCAGGTCCATGTTGCGCTTGCCGGGTCATTCACCCGTATTATACCTCGGTCGGTGCGAGCGAGCGGCAGAGACGACTGTGACCAACGGTGGATGCGAGGACGATGATACAGAGACAAGATAACCGGGTGCGATATCACCATCGCTGCTTTTGATGATGGGCAGAGTGGCGTACTCTTGGGTAATTTTGTTCTTCTTCTCGGATGAGTCGTTGTAATGGGAGAGTACAATTGATGCTATCTGTTTTGAGAGATATGACGCGTGGCTTGTTTTGCACGGGCGGTGGCAGCGCATCTTCAGTTTGTAATACAAAACTTCAACTTGTCTATCACTCTCCCGGGCACACAACTTCTAGTTTCCACAAATACTTGATTTAACATCGAATTGTTTTCTTTTTACCCTCTCTGCATACTCCTTGATACAACGCCTGTGCGTGTTTTGTGTGGGTTGATGCCACTGCCTTATATTTTTTTATATAACGATGTTGCTTCTTGAAAACTAAAAGAACCAAAAAAAAAAAAAAAATTGAATCAATTCAAATCGGCTGTGTATATATCCTGTTACTTATAACAACAAAGCAACAATTGAGACTCGTTTTGCCTATCCTTTTCTGGACTGTTGATCCACACGACAACGGCACAAGTCCGATTCAAAACGCACTCTGCGGAGTGTTATTCCGTTCTGAGAGTGCCATCATCGTGGCGAAAGTCTGTGTATTTAAAAATTTACCAAACTTGAAGTAAATTTTGAGAGGGGATGGCTAAACACTCGAGTCCAATGGTGTTTTCATATCATATAATATCAGTATTGTGTTCACATAATAGTTACGAGTGGCGATTTGTGAAGGTTGATAACCCGAGAAGGACACGGAATAATATCATGGTGATATCGTCGACGGGCTAAGTGCAACGACTAAAAAAGTACTTTGATGTAAATTTGACAATTTTGATAACTGAGGAGCAGTAGAGAGACAAAGATAAAAAAGCGTACTATTGCAAAATGAGACAATTTTAAAGCTTTCAAGATCGAAACACTTTACAATACATAGAGTGGACATCGAAATAAAAATGGAGACAGTTTTGAGGGCTTATTGTTTTAGTGACAAGTAGCTAAAGCAAGCTGAAATGTTGATGGTGTAGTTTCAAGTTCTGATGTACAAGTCCCATGTGGATATAATAAAATATGTTCATTTGCTCTGATACATCAACGATTTGATGCATCCTTTGTGCGAATATATTTTTACCCTGTTTGTGATTGGTTGTCCATTTCAAATAATTGTTTCACTAACCAATCAAAAATAATCTTTCACATATTTTCAATGGTATCGTCTTCATTCTTACCACCAAACCTATCGTACAATGAAGCGGATTGGCTAACTACACCGCATAGCCCCATCAGTGACCAATCAGAATACATGTAGGTTTGAGTGCCCCCTAAGTTGACGAGACAAAACCCTTAACTGCACCCCCATGTACGATCCTCCTCCACCTCATTCCAGAACAGAATAAACGGGCCCCTACAGTTCCAACCGCTTTTAATTAAACATTTCACAGAAAAGTTCATCTCGTAAGACCATTACAAATCCTTGTATTCAACAGTGAGTGTTCATGTCCGAGATTTCAGCAAATAAACGGGGTAAGGAACTCCGGGTTGTATACATGAGACGAAGTAAGCCAACAAGGAACTAAGGGAGGCTTCACGAGGAAATGCTTTCCATTCAAAGATCAATTGCTGATGTGTCCTGTTATATTTTGGTGTGTATCAGGGGAAGGGAGGGGGAGGGGCCCCACATTTGAAACAGGGTAGGTGTTTGGCATGGTATTAATAGGAGGCGGGGTGTATATTGAATGTAACTGTTCCAAATTTCTGAAAAACAGGGTCATATAAGGACCTGAGTAGTTTACAGGATGCCAAATGCATGGTGGGATAAAGTGGGGAAATACTGGCAAGGTGTACAGGTGGGTGTAAGGACTTGAGAGTAGTTTGCCATGTTGGGAAAATGGAGAAAATTGGGGAAATGTTGTTGTATGAGTTCAATTTGTCTTAAACAAATTGATACAATTTTAGTTAAGTCGAGAGATTTTCCCCCTTTTTTTGAGGGGGGAGGGAGGGATGAACTAGATCACCCTAGGGCTACTTCAGCTGAGATCTAGTCCTCCATTTATCCTCGGTTGCTACACATCCAACACAATAACATAACATTGAAGGATTGGCCTCGGCTCCCGGCAATGTCATCCCTGCATCAGACCCCTTCAATTCACCGACTGTATTGTATCGGCCCGACACCATTGTCGACCCGGTGTTTCACGACACAATTTAAAAAAGCGTTTAGCGCGAGGCTAATCTGACAAAATATAACGCGGCGGAGATGAGATGAATAAGAAAGACAAAAACCTTCTCGCTGTATCATTATACCGCTTCTCTATACTGTGTTTGTTATCAGACCCGTGCATCAACTGTATAGTAATAGTTCAGCCAGTGTGTGTTAGGCAAGCATGTAACCCCTCAGGCATCATAGGTTCTTTACAACCCAGTGTTAACGAATAGTTCCTCTCGCCCGCGGTGATTAATAAACCAATCGGTCTATGGAGAAGCTGGGACTGCTTTCATCACATATATTTTTACTATGACATGGATTTATACCCCAGCAAATGAAACAAGTATAGCAGCTTCAGTTTGTATATATGTATGTCTGCTGTTAACTGGAGGCTGAGCTCAGTTTCTAAAAAAAAATTCCTGATTAGTCGTGTAAACTCATTTTTCACTATACAAATGTCTCCAGTGCCCCGCGGTGTACCTTGCCACCGTTGTGCGCCGCTGTAACCCTTGGAGACCATTTCCCCCCAATAGTCTTTCCTCTTGATGATGAGCAAATAAAGGAGATGGCTTGTGGGATGATTTCAACGTGGCAAATGGTGTTATTCTGCGGAGGAAACATCCGCGGGGACGTCCGGGGGGGAAAGCTAGCCCAAAGTACCTTCACCCCTGTGGTGCTCGCGACACACGGGGGAAGCAAGCAATGCCTCGTATTGTACCGCCGATACTCGATATAGATGCCGTATAATGCCCAGGAGTTCTCGATGCTATTAGAGATTCCAATAACATTATCTGGCTAATGCGTCGAAAGCCCAGTAGGGACTTGTCAAAACCACATTGTTCTAATGGAAAATGTCTTTTCATAATTTGTATTTCGCGCAAGAAAAAAAAAAACGAAAGAAAGAAAGAAAGATCCCAGGTAAAAATGAAATCACTATCAATGATTGATTTGGAAAGTGGCGAGATGTAGGACTGTTAATTGGGGATTTCTTGGATGTAACCCAATATGCGTTTTAATATGATATGGATGTGGCGCTTTAAAAGAATCAGACAAGTTGTTAAATTTGAAACTGGCATTTGGTATGTAACAACTTCAAGTATATATGACGATGAAGAATAAAGCTACACTCTAAGAACAACTGGGTCAAATTGACTAAGGACGACTCAACTATGCACCTACCTACACTTTCTAAGAGTGTAGCTTCTACCTTTTAATTCTAGTAATGTAATGCTAGGTGGAATGTTTATAGGGATGGATGTCAGAATTTAGGCTATAGCCTGATTTCAGTAAAGGTCCATTATTTCAGGTTAGTACAAGATTTCAAGCTAGTGGTGAATTCAGGCTTATATCTGATTTCAGGGTTATATACGATTTTAGGCTAGTCCCCCCCCCCCCCCCTCAAATTTCTGACTTGATGGCACATTTCACGAAATAAAAAAACAGAACAAAAAACACAACAATTGACCGACCCTACCTGAGAGATTCGTTTGCCCGTAGAACAGGGTTTTTCCCCTGTCCCTTAAGGGCAAAAGGACTCTGCCCAATTGTTACAGATCTTTAAACCCGGATAGGAATCGCAAAATGCATTTCTAGAAAACCCTCCACACCCTATATTATAATAATCATGTTTGCTTCGTTATACTTTCTTATCCTCAGCACTCCTCTTATTTAAAACTTGTATATTTTAAGCACTGTCGGCGCACAAGTGGGCTGGTCAAAGCTGTATTTGTTATCAGATATGTTGTAGGGACAGGATATCTATATAATTCGCAACATTAAGAGTGTCAATAGCAAACGAATTCTACCTCCCGTTTCAAAAAAATGCCTGCAAGGAATAAGACCTATTTACATTGTAGCTGACCCAAGTTTGTCTTCAGGCATGAATACAGGTTTTGTGGGTGTATAGACCAAATTGAGATTACATTCAACACATGAATGCAAGAGATAATTACTAATATACATCATGAAAATAATATGGCCTTATCACCTAGATATGTAGTATGGCCAAAACAACAAAATTACTTGATTGATTGTAATTCATAAGTAATAGATATAATAATAATAATAATAATAATAATAATAATAATAATAATAATAATAATAATAACGCTAATGATAACCATAAGGGGAATAAGTACATGAGATTAACTAACAATAACATTCATTTACATAAATTAATTAATTATGCTAATTTATTCAAATATTCACAAAATTTGCATAATTTGTACGACGGGCTGTCTTTAGTCACTGTTAGAAACAGCCCGTCGTACAAATTATGCAAATTTATTGAATATTTGAATAAATTTGCATAATTAATTAGCTCATGAATAGTAATTTACTTTGTTATTTATAACGGAATAAAGCGCATTATTGTTTATGAAAGAAATTACGTTTAGGGGAAACATTATTTTCGCCCTAACGTAATAATGAATGAATAACAAAAACCTCTTTCCCCCTAAGGTACCTTTAAAGGTAATAATAATAATAATAATAATAATAATAATAATAATAATAATAATAATAATAGTAATAATAATAACGAACAGGCATATTTAAGACAAATATCAAACCGCAAGGAAACACAATGCGCCGCACAAAGATAAAAACAAATACGTAATAACAAAATCCATAAATTACAAAATTTGGATGGCAGTCTCTATTGTCTATTGTTTCCTTGTCTCTCATTTTTCACTGCATAATCATTTTCATTAAATTATCAGTAGTCTTTTCCCTCCCCTCCCCACCCCCTCCTGACCAAAATGCCCAACCCCAACCCCAACCCCAACCCCAACCCCCATCCTCAATCAATCCCCCCCCCCCCCCCCCCCCCCCCAAGAAGAAGAAGAAGCTAGTTATGAATCACAAAAAACAAAATGTCTTCCTTCTCACAGTTTGTGACATGCGTTTATAGCAAAACGCCCCTCAGACTTGTTGTAACTACATTTCCGCCTCATTTCACCGGTAAATTTGCTGATACATACTCAGTCTGCCCTTTATTTGCTCACATTTAAGTTCGCAAACACTACAATGAAAACAAAACGGAAGAAGACACAAAATCGGCCATCCATTGACCCGGGGGTGGGGGGCACTTTTAGTGGATATGATGTTACAGGGATGTGCCACCAAATGTGACCCATCTCAAAATGGACATGTTGGAGGCCCAAGTCAAATCTGTGTTATTGGTATGACTTGAAAGAGCACATTTTAAGCTTTGAAATGATACCATGTTGAAGGTAATAGGACTTTGTAATCACAAGATATGATTTGAAGAAGCATATATCTTCCTATTATTTTCTCTATATTTCACCAAATATGTTGGCCTGTATCTCAAAACTGTGTTTGCCGACAAAATGTTTTTTATGATGTGACTGGTCACAAATAGGGTTTCATTTTTCACCCGTCTAGGAAAATGAATGACCCCTTTTCATAGCCATTTTTGGTAAATTTATGGGTCTAAAATCCTTAATTTTGCTGTTTTTAACAGAAATATTAGCAAAATCTGTCATATATATATTGGCCTCCGGTAAACATATGGGTCAATTATCATTTTGCTGGCTACCAAAAAATTATCTGAGTACCCCCCCCCCCCCGGGCCATTGACAGACTGGCCTACTTGTTCCACATGCTTTTTTCCCCCTTTAGAAAACAAGGGGGGGGGGGGGGGAAAGGTGGTGGTATGAATCCAAAGCGGTTTCCGCTCCACGGGTGTGGAGCTGATGTGTTAGCATAACACACAGAAAACAAACAACTTCAGACAGGCTTTAATTAATCACCAGCGCTTCACCGCTTCACTTTTGATGGCACAAAAAACACAACACACACGTTAAAATGCTAATGCGTTTTTTTCTCACACGGCGGCGTCGTGGGAAGTGGACACCTACCGAGAAGGTGGACCGGGAAAAGTCAAATATGTTAATTGTTTGTATGTCGTGACCGGGTCTTAAAAAAAATTGCGTTTTTTCGTTTATATTTTCAAGAACATTTTGATGTTTAAAAAGCTTAGAAATATGTATTAGGCAATCATATTGGAATATTTGGTCAATGGCAATTTAAAAGGAGTTATTTTCCCTAATTCCAATTTTAAATTTAACATTTTATGTTTTTTTTATACATATAGAACCATATGTATTTAAGAAATGAGCAGCATTCTGTAACAAAACGGTTACGCTGTATGCAAAATGCGTGAAAATAAATACAGCGCTAGAGACTTCCCGTTGCTATATACAGTCAACCATCAAGCTTATTTGGGTTGTAGTTCCGTTTAATTAGACCAGTTAACGATCCTGTCACGGATTATGCGAATATTGACTTTCACGGGTAAGGGAATTGGTATAATTAACGCTAGTGACGCTACTTACCCAATTCAATGAACCCCATCAGCTTCGGAAAGAAGAAGAAAAAAATCATTAACGCATCGAAACAGCAACACACCGGCAGCTTGTTACTGTTGCCTCGTTGCGCAGTTAAACAACCAACTAGAGTAACAATTTGTGGTTTTTAATTGTGTACATGGTGCGAGTGCAGGAAGTGTGCAAGTCACAAATGAGGGAAACAAGAACAAGAGCATTTTTTTTTTTACGGCAGCCATCGGTCCGTATGATTGATCGTGCGAGAAGTGTAACGATTAACAACAATGCGGTGTCGTCTCCACAGTACCTGTGTGTGATGTGCGTTGCCTGTATCTAGGAGCCCGGAGCGGGATTAATTGTGCATTAATTTCATGCAAAACTGGCTTTTTGTTCTCGGGCAAGACGGAAGTGTATGCCGACAGAGAGCATATGGGTAAAATTCAAAACCGCTGGCAGTATTTGTGTGTGTGGTGGCTGTGTTCTGGATACCCATACCAGCATAGTAAAATGGATTCCATTTATTTTGCTACACATCTTGCTGTTGTTGGTAGTATGGGATTGGGGGTGCTTTGGATTGTTTGCTTGTTGTCGATAATATTTTGAGGTTGGGAATAGTAAAGGTCTTGTGTCAGGGAGGGGGAACATGGGAGGAGGAGGTGGGGGGGGGGGGGGGGGGGGCGATGTCATTTATTATGTCTTACCTAGAAAGTAAATGCATAATAAGACCTACTTCTGATGGGTAGTTCATAAAGAAGGCTGATAGAGATGTATTTTGGTGTAAAATTAAATCAGTCTGATTTTGTTAACCTTAGGAAATGGTGCTTTGTATAACGCTAACCCTTTGGGGTTTGTAGCAAAACAGGGGGAAACATGAGGCAAATAAGGACAGACAAAATGGTGTGTGCCACCCCCTGGATTTGAACTTGGGCTGCAGTGGCCGGAGTCCAGGTGTTCACGCAACGAGGGTAGCGCTCTTAAAATTAAAATTTTCACCTATATGTACCTTTGCGTGATTGCACAATGAGATTGGGGGGGGGGGGGGGGGGGTCCACTTGCGCGATGCTTCTGTTTGATTTTGTGGGATTTAGCAGGGTTATGATAGTTATTTCCACAGAGTGGATTGGATTGGACGAATTGATGTGTGCAATCTGTTAATAATATGGTACAATTGTACACATTTTAGTTTACTTGATTCAGGTCAACAGCGTGCAAAGGGATGTTACCAAGTCAGGGTTGGATACAGCATAATTAGAGGTCATTGACCAAAAGTATATTCAATATGTTAATTTATATGTTAATTTACATGTTAATTTTCCCCACTCAAAGAGATTCCATTATTTTCAGCCTTGTCTTTAATCAATACTGTTGCTGTTAACAAGTTCATTTAACAAAGAAGACAATTAAAAAAACCACTGGCCAAAATCAATAGTGCACATAAAAGGCAACCATGAATTTTGTTGTTTTTAAATTATAGGTGAATAACAAACACCACACTTTAAAATCCAGATGTGTCTAAAATAACGCGGCACAATATGAATTACAATAAAAGATGAAAGGTTAATTTTTGTTAATTGTATTGTTCAGCTGTTGCTTTACTCTGTTGGCGGGCTGCCTTGGATGCGTTGAATCAAAGCCTGCTCGTTTTAATTAGGTAATTAATAGACAATTAACACTTGGGTCAATCTGTGGTTTAATTATCAACCGAAATGGCAAGCTTTGTGTGACGTGAGGACACTGGGGATTTTGTGATCAATACCAAGTACTGTAAGCTTGGATATTTTCGTGCAACGCTAATTTTCGTGCTCCAAGCAGCTACAGCGAAAATAAAAACACATGAATCTATTTATTTTGTGTGTAAGTCAATGTAATGAACTTTCAAATTGCGAATTTAAAAACAAGCGAAATGGCTGAAAAATCAACACAGCGTGAACATTTAATCACACAAAAATTACCACTTTTACAGTAATTCATCTCCCAGTGATCACATCAATCCAACATGATGATGCATGGGCTAAGATATAGAAAACCTACCCTGTCATTCTTATTCCTCACTGTGTAAGTGTATGGGTCAAGTCCTCATTGACGACATTCAGTGGTAGGGTATTCTAAAAGAACTCCGATGTATGTACAAGGGCAGTCAAAGAAGAATATCTGCCCTCCGGTGCGTAAATGATGGGTCTAATATTAGAATAGGGCTGCTGTCGCCTCTTCCCCCACCATCACCACGTTCCAAACACTTGAGAGATTTATTTTCATATTATATTTGTTAAACCGTAATGTCAGTTTATGGGTGACTTGGTCCATAATAGGTCTAATATTAGAATAGGGCTGCTGTCGCCCCTTCCCCCAACCATCACCACGTTCCAAACACTTGAGATATAAATTGTCAAATATTTTTAGCGTGTAAAATCTTAATTTCCGTTCGTGGGCGAGTTCGTCAAGGGTGAGGCTAGGCTCACACAATACATACAGAATAAATCGTACCAAAATCTGATCTATCAAGCGATCTGTCTGCTTGCTTTTCATATCGCAGAATCATAATTTGGCCAAATCGGATATCAGATTAGAAGCTGATTGTGTAACAAAAGGTATAGCCGGCAGCAGTAATAGCCTTCGTATATGACAGTATCCCCTTCAGGATATTCGGACTGGAAAAGAAATTGTACAAAAATTAATTGCTTTTAAACGTTTATTGTGTGTTTCAAGAAGGCCTTTCCATTGAAGCCAACTCTGCATTG
The DNA here is from genome assembly GCA_035610835.1 of Ophiura sarsii. Lineage (NCBI taxonomy): Eukaryota > Metazoa > Echinodermata > Ophiuroidea > Amphilepidida > Ophiuridae > Ophiura > Ophiura sarsii. Next base: position 43,476,628 of record CM069458.1, on the reverse strand, counting down.
ACATTCATCGAAGTCCAAGTCATTATTTTCATTGAAAAGCCACTTTGTTTACAAACTACACACCTTGAGTTATTAGTAGTCGGCTACAAATCATAATACAAATGCACTAGCAAGGATTTTGTTGTAGTTAATTCAATTGGCGTCCATTGATGTATACAGCTAGCGCTTTGTGTGTTACAAGAAATAACACCCTTTGAGATATCCATTGTAAATTGTGAGGTCAAGCATGCTGCGCTAGTACGGATCGATATAATGCATGACGAGACAGCGTCGTCCGTCGTCGTGTAGCTCTCTCTACCCATCATAAAATATTCAAGTTTTTGAAAATGGGAAGAAATGTGATTTACAAATTATTTTTATGTCCGTCATTTTAGCAATCATCGTCTTGCTAATGCTAGTTCCCCAAGGACGATCAGCCAGCCCTAAGGTGTCGCATAAAGGTCTATTACGGCGTGAGTTTGAATCAATAATTATCGTCCTATCTCGCGTAATGAAGGTTTTATTGATTTATCGTGGAGAGCTTTATGGATAGGGAAGAAAATTAGGAATAGAGAAGCTTGTTTCATGGTCTGCGGACCACGAATCCATTTAGCGGCGGATTTTACCGCTTGTAGCGATCCGTGTGGGGGGGTGTGTGTGTGTCGTGTGTGTGTATTTGGTTGGCACAAATTTCTCTATTGCATTAAAGCCCAGCCTGGGGATGTTAAATGCCAACTTAATATTTACCTCATTATTTTTACCAGAGCAGCAAATCAATAGTACTTATAACGAGGTTATATACATCAGCTAGAAGAGGACTGAGGATGAGGAAGGCCAAATTAAATAATAGAAGCGTTTGCGGTGCAAAAAAAAATTGAATGAAGATTAATGAAGAGGAATGGATGTGTAATAGTACTATGCCCAACTGTTATTTTGTAACTTGGTCAACCTAGAGCTATTGGAAAACTGGTTAGATTCAAACATAATACAAAAAAATCCTCTATGTTGCAGGTAAACATTTAAAAAATAAAAAATAATAAGAAATAAAGAAAAAATAATAGAAAGAAAAATGTGATTCAAATGGATCGTATACATTCTATTTGACAGATCAAGATTAATTGTTAAACATCACAAAATTGAAATATTTTTTGAAAATTATGTTCGATATTATTGAAAACTCATGTGAAAATATGACAAGAAAAGCAAAAGAAAAAAGAAAGAAAAAAAGGAAATTTAGGGTTCAACAACAAGAAACCAGATTAAATTTGTTTATGGCTTCACGAAGACCGAGGATAGGATCTCTGGTATTGACAGACTACATATACGGTGATTAAGTATGTTGATTGAGCCAAACAAATTATGCTTTGTGAATTAGTTAAATGCTTGATCGAGACAAAGTGGATTCTTGATATATCGGTAATTGCATTTGATTATGTTAGGCATGTCTCGCTGATATTAATAGGCAATAAGTGCTCGGGTGACTAATAGCGATTATATGGACACAGGGCACTTATTTAAATTTAAAATCTTAGCTTCTTTTCTTTAACCTTTTTCTGTTTTTTACTGAGGACTTTAGAAATCAATAATTCTATAGAATTCTATTAGAAGACATTGGGTATCACTTTCATTAATTGCAATATTTGGTTATTGGTGTTTTTTTTACCATTTCTTTTTTCAAGATTCATTTTAAAATTAAAAGGTGGATGTTCTGATCACTTTTTTCCCATCAAAATATTTTGATATCAGAAGAAAACACCATATTTTTCTCGTTATTTCTGTAAAGTGTTGGCGCAATACAATTATGTTCCATGTAGAAATTATAAGCCAAATGCAGTGAAGTACTGCCAAAGGTGGTTATTCACCCGGCCAGTTTGTGTACTACTCTATGGGCAAATTTCATGTCACCTTGTGCTTCTAAAATAAAAACCATGGAGCTATGCAACTCAAACTTGAAATATGATTTCGGCTTACCTGTTTATTGATTGAAATATTCTCCCCCCACCCCCAATTGCATGTTTTGTCAATTTACAGCTCAGCCTCTCTTCAAGAATGTTAGCACATTTCAGTTTTATTATTAATTTTAATTTAGAACCCTGCCAAATTAAGGTTTTTGGCCCTCTTTGACCATTGGGAAAAAGCCATTGTCTAGTTCACCCATCTGTTTAGAACTGACCCCCACCCCACCCCACCCCACCCCACCCCACACCCCTTTATAAAAAAAAACCCTTGGAAGTAGTTGATAACAATAAAGAGGTGAAACACATTTAATGTTTGCCTTTTATACCAAGTTCTTTTTGACAGATTTCTCTTTTCTTTCTTCAAAAATTACTTTGACACCTTCATTCAAATGTAACATAATACGATCATGATTATCGGGAGGGTGTAATAATTATTGTTAAGCGTAAAGTGTCAATCTGTTCCGTATCCCAGATGGTGGTGTAACAAAAGTATTACAAAAAGTTACAACATCATTGCTATAATAACAGCTCATTGTGAGATACTGTTTCCATAATTTGCGTTAAGCTTGTCTTTTCTTTTGTGTCAATTACGACGTTAGCGTAGACCTAAAGGGAGACATGTGCGCCTACAAGGCGACACATGTGCGCCTACAAGGCGACATGATATGATAAAAACAGACCCGTTACGGCATGCGCCTACGAGGCGTCACACACACTTTTTGTTGTGTAAGGCAATATTATAATAAAGTAGACCTGTCATAGTGTTTAACTCTAACCAATGTTCTCACGGCACTTGAAAATTATTTAGATTTTTGAAAAGTAAAAATGAAAGTGTCTCGTATTCAGGGTTCTAGCCAGGACCATTTTAGTGCCGGATACATTTACTGACGGCGAACGGAGAAAGTGTAGCGAACGAAGTGCAGTGGATCATGGCATGGGATCCAGAGGCCTTCTTAATGTCTTTTTAGGGTTTTTTAATGCACTTTGAGGGTTCCTGCCACATAATTTCTTGTTTTATGAGGCAGTTTAATGATTTGATCCACAAATTGTTAAAAAATACACACACACACACAAAAAAAAAAAAATAATAATAATAATAATTTTTTTTAGTGCTGGGCGCCCAGCCCATTTTGAGCCCTAGTCCTGGGCGGATATTGTCAGTGCCGGGCGGCCCCGCCCAGTGCCGCCCACGTAGCTAGAACCCTGCTCGTATTAATCGTTTGAAAAACATGTTTGTTTGGGGTCGATTTCAACTCATTTTAAGTATCATGATTTTGATAACTATTGTTTTGTTTTTGTGTATATAAAGAGCAAATGTGAACAATAGCTCAACAGACATTAACAAAGTTAATGAACTGAGTGGTTTCAAATCAAACTGGTAACTCTCTACTGAGAGCTCTGATGGGCCAATCAATTGGTTCACTGCAACTCATAAAATATTCATAATACAAGTAAACACAAATGGGCAGGGTTAAAAAGCCAATGAAAGTGGTGTGGTACAGGAATAAGATAAAAGCCCAAACATACAACATAAAAATATAAATAAGAAAAGAAAAAGAATTATCTGGAGGTCATTGACATCGAGAGAGCCTAGACAACAAACTAAGAATAATGGGATATATGAAAAACATACCTCAAGGTTTTGAAATCATTTTTCATCCCACTTTTCCGGTTTTGATCGGACATTTCATTGTATTTTTAATAATTGAAAGCAAATATTGTAAGAAATTTTAAAGTGATTTAGATGTTGGTCAAGCTCTCCATGTAGTAGTTGTTAAAATGGTATAAGAGGCTGATCGGTTAAAGGTTAACATGGTTATGAAAAAATAAATTTCTGATTTTGATATTGATAGGTACCTCACAATGTTGGACAATATCTAGGCTATCTGAAACTGCATTTAAAAAAAATTAAAATGCGGTACGTTCGCGGAACAGTCCATTATTGTCCAAGGGGTGAAAACAAGATGCGTCACGGACGGACATTTTAGTTCAAGTTCATCATGCTATATTTTTATGTTAATGTAACATTTTCAGAGTTTTGTGATGTAATGTTGATAGCTGACACACTTTTCCATCAAATAAGTAAATATTTGGGAAAAAAGTTCTGGGGAAGTTATATCGCTAGACTTGCGTTAACATTTTGATGTTTTGCTGTCCGTCCGTGACACAAAAAAAGGTTTAAAAGTTTTTAAACTAATTTCAAGGACAAAGTAAAAAAATCAAAACATAGTGAAGTATCTCCCTTATATGTATTCTTTCCCATGCAGGAGTATTAATTAATTAGGGCAGGCATAAATTAGTTAAATCTTTAATTAAAAGTTGTCACGGACGGACACAAATTTTGTCACGGACGGACACTGTTAGCTACTGTTCAGTTCTGATCACACAAGCAAAGCTGAATACCACCCTCTTACCATTAAATGAACTAGTCCATACAGGTATGCCCTTTATGCAAATGAGTAGGTTTGCTACAGCAGTGAGCACATGTTATGATGCTCACCAGGTGCACTCACCAGGTGCACTGTAAAATTACTTGAAGTCAAATGAAGTCATTTGCTTATTTGCGCATTTGTGAACCCTCAGCAGATCTTCTTTGGTGAATCTGTAATATAGCTTGCGCTTGTTAACCTTACTGCCTGTACATGCTGAAATAATGCTTGCAAATAAAAGGGGTAGCATGAGATCACTTAAAAGACACTGTTTAAAATTGCCCCATATCATAAGTGTATGTGAAATAAAAGCAAGTAACAGCATTGAAATCAGAAAGTATCATTGGAGATGTTAGCACAAATTTAATTTTAAGCTTTGCACTATTAAAAGTTGCAGGCTTTTTCTTCATGAAACTTTGAAAAACTCAAAACACGGTTGGATGCCTACATGTATCCATTATCACTAACCTTTAATTACACAATTAATTGAACAAAAAATTATCAAAGAAGGGTCAAAATTGTTTTAAAAAGTTGTATCACAGGAAACAGTCTTTTACACAATTAATCGAACAAAATTTATCAAAGAAGGGTCAAAATTGTTTTACAAAGTTGTATCACAGCATACAGTCAATTTATATGATGCAGCAGGTCTATCTCTTGCCATTTATGGTAAGAGGGGCAGGATTCAGTTTGGCATTTGTACTCAGAACTGAATAATGTCCGTCCGAGACAAAATTTGTGTCCGTCTGTGACAACTTTTAATCACTGATTTAACTTATTTATTGACGCCATTGTTAAGTTTCATTTCTACATGAGAAAGGGGGTATATAGGGGAGATAGCTAACTATGTTTTTATTTTTTCTCTTTCCTTGAAAAAAGTTGTAAAACTTTAAAACTTTTTTTGCGTCACGGACGGACAGCTCTGCATCAAAAGGTTATCACAAGGGCAGGGTAATTACTTCCCAGAACTTTTTTTCTAAAATGTATTCCTTATTTAATGGATAAATGTGCCATCTATCATGAAAATGTTTCATTAACCCTAACACTTCCCCCCACTTTTTTCAGAATTTTTTCTTCAACGCGAAAAATCGACCAAAATATCCCCCTGATCCCCCCGGGATTTGATCCAGGGACCTCTCGCACCACAAGCGAGGGATTCCACACTTCACCACGGCTCTGGCACACAGTTCTGGGCAGTGTATAGCCCAGACTGTATGTATTGGGTCCATTTTTTCATCAAAAAACTTCCACGCCGGGTGGTACCAACGTGCCCAGTCGTGGTATTTTGGGGTATATGGTAGTGTTAGGGTTATCATAAAATATGGCAAGGTCAACTTCTACTAAGAATGTCCGTCCATGACGTATCTTGTTTCTACCCCTTGGGCAATAATGGACTGTTCCGAAAACTTTTTCTGCATTTTTTCTTCTTTCGAATGCAGTTTCAGTTAGCCAAGATGTTATCCAATATTGTAAGGTACATTTCAATATCAATATCAAAAAGTTTTTTTTTTCACACCAATGTGAACCTTGAACCGATCACCCTCTGCTATCAAAGTGCCAAATTCTGCAACCTTTGAATATAACCATCACACTGGTTTTGGTATCTTGTGATCCTTTTTAATTACTAAGACTGAAAAATTATGACATACAATTTTTCTTACTATTTTGTAAGTATTTGATACCATTTTGTCATGTAAATAAGTGGCAATTTCAAAGTTCTTCAACATCTGTGTCCGTCCGTGACGCTAACAAATTTCCGTCTGTGACACAGTTTGTTACAGGTCTACCCTTCTCCTGTAAAAAATAAATCTGTTTTCAAATGCTGTGTATCAAACCATGTATCTCACTTACTATTTGACCTGGAAAGCTTGAGGAATATGGAATTGTTTAAATAGAAATTAGGAATAAGTACTAAAGGTCCGGAGAACCCTATTTCTATCTTGTCCGTAGTGTTGGAAAAAGACTAATATCTTGACTGCTTTTTATTACTAAGACTGAAAATTCATGACTTAACATTTTTCTTACTATTTTGTAAGTATTTGATACCATTTTTTCATATTAAAGTGTAAATAAGTGGCAATTTCAAAGTTTTTTTATGTAGTTAACATTTGTGTCCGTCCGTGACGCTCAAAAATGTCCGTCCGTGACAAAGTTTGTTACCCTACCCCTGTAAAAAATAAGAAATATTTTTAAATGCTGTGTATCAGATATTCAAACCATGTATCTTACTTACTATTTGACCTGGAAAGCATTGGGGAATATGGAGTTGACTAGATAGAAATTAAAAAGAAGCACTAAAAGGTAGAGAACCCTATTTCTATCTAGTCCGTCCGTGACACAAACATTTCCGTCGTTCTATTTTTAGTAACAAACCACACCTTATTTTTTTTTTTTGTATTTCAATAAAGTTGATGATTCTCTATAACATTAAACATAAAAAGTTGAATAAATGTCAGTAGTTACTTTTTACAAACTGTTTTTCGCTCATGTTTTGCACAAACGTCCGTCCGTGACAAACCGATCAGCCTCATAAGGAGAATTATGTTGTATGCTGATTAAAGGTAGATGTTCTGATTTTTGGCCCGATTTTCAACTTGATGTTTTTATTTTACATGAAAGGTCATCCTTAAAATTGTCCGATCCATAGTTTGAATTGCATAACTCCAACGGTTCTTATTTTAGATGCACAAGATCACAATAAATTTGCCCATTGAGTAGTACACAAACTGGCTGGTTGTTAACCACCTTTGGCAGGAATTCACCACATTTTAGCCTATAATTTCTAAATGAAACATTTCTGGCCCCCAAGATTTTACAGACATAATGAGAAAAATATGGGGATTCTTCAGATATAAAAATATCTTGATTCAAAAAAACAAACAACATAGTCCCAAAAAAGTGATCGGAACATACACCTTTAAGAATGGCGTCAAAAAGTATAACAGATGCGCGTGGGTTAAGAAAATATGTATGCTTTGTCATAAATTACAGGGTTAGAAGAAACAAGATTGAGAAATAATCTGTAAATTTGTATCAAAGCATGCTGGTAGTGTTTATAATGCCGATAGTTGTCGTCACTGCTCGCTCGCTCACACTACCACGATGCCCTACAGCAAGGGATTGTGGTAGTAGATAACTCTCCCCTGTGGCACTACATGATCAAAGCACATGTGCGCTCTGCTGCCCTCAACCTAGTCTTGGAGTTGAGGGGATTAAACTCTTAGAGTATTATTAGTGCTTGTGTAGTAAGTAGTAGGTAGCTGCCCTAATTCTGCCCCACCTTTGCCGACGGTGTATGTACGCAATACATTCAACTCTTTTGGGTTTATACTAATACTGTATGGTGTAAGCTGCTTGCCTCGAGCTACTTCTTGGCTGGCTGGCTGTGTGTGTGTATACGTCAGTATTCATCGTTATTAGCCCCGGCCTGTATCGCAAACCACACGCCTTTGTTTGGGCATCCAATGCCACTTCATCCATTGTCCTTTTGTCTTCGATCACCTCTATTGATAAAGAACACACCGAATATCCTCCAAGGAGGCCCCGACTTTGGTTGGTCGCCTGGTCGGTCCGTCGGCCCGGCCCTGATGCAGAGAGTATAACACAGCAGCCAATATTATGGGCTTTGTGTAGCTCGCCATGACATTACACCTTCATGCATCGATGCTTGCAGGCAGTTATAGCATGGTTTAGTAATACAGTCACTACGTCAGCCAGGTCTCTCGCTCTCCTCTCATCACAGATGGTGTTTTGTTGGTCGGATTGTATGCATGTATAGTCCGACCGTCCGCCGTGCATACATACATGCCGGCAAGCAAGCATCCTCCCTGCGGGCATATTTTGGATTACGGAGAGGCCACTCGGGCAGGAAGTTGTTGCTGGCGAAATAGGGCTTTATATATAGTGATAACCTCGGTGACACTGACACATTCAGCTTGTATGGGACTTATGCTACACCACTCGTGTGCTCAGGCTGTCGGTGATCACCACACCGTATATAGCACTTGGCTCTCACACACACACAACTCTTTCTGCTTCCATTGAGAAACTGACTGACTGAGTGAGTGCTACGGCCATGTTGGTTAATGTGTTGGGATATAGCAATGGGTAATATTGCGTAGTGCTCTTGTTCCACTATCAGTTCCTGCTATCTATTTATCTATCTACCGTGTTTTGTCTGGATTTAATATGACTAGTGCTGGATATATACATGTATGCATCGATTCAACACGGGCCGCTGTATCTTCATTAGAAAGATACACACACACATGCACGCCGTCTGTAGTTTTACACTCGTGATGCGGACGGAATAACGATCTGATAACACAAACGGAATCTAAAAAAACACTGTGCATTATTAAGAGTGGCGGTTGTCGTGTCGGGTTGATATGGAACATTAACAACCTGGTCGTATATTATATGCGCACTCGTAACGTGTGAAGAGTTTACCGAATATAACCGAAACGGAATCATCATCACTCGGCAGTAGTTGAAAACACACACACTGTGTTTGTGTGTGACGATATATGTATAATAGTTGATGTATAAAAACACAACAGTGACATGGCTTACCGGGATTATTAACGGCTGTCAGTGTCTCTATGCGATACACCTCGTCGAGCAAACCAGGGATTTGATATCATAAAAGGGATATATTGTTATTGCTGCGCTGTTTATTATCGTCGTTGCTTTGTCTGGTGAATGAGTAATTGCCTACAGGAAAATATATTGTTGTGCTGTATTGCGGAGTCAGAGATCAGAAATACGTAAGTGTTTGTTAGTGTGTATTGTGGGGCTGATGTTTCGGTTACTAATGGATTGTTGGCTTGCCAATGCTTTGTATATTGTGGAGGGCTGATTTATTAGTGTGTACATATTGTGATTAAAGAAAATTAATTTGGTTAAATTTATTTCATCAGGAATGAAAGTGGCTTGTGTGTGTCAGTAATTATCAATGGTGGAACATTATCAGTAGTAAATGGATAGATTTATCAAAATATTTCCCCCCCCCCAATTCATATCAAGATTTCCACCATTATTCAAACTGTTCAAATCAAATTTTCTTTTTGAGCTACGTAGCAATGATGGGAGGAGAAAAAAACCTGATTCAATGCGGCATGTATCGGAAGTGTATTACAATACAGGCGGTCAGCACACGCGTTTGTCATTCTGCCAGTTTTAATTCCGTTCAAATTGATTGTCTGGCGGGCAATTTACGCGTGACCCATTTATGCGCATGCAATTTGCGACGGGATTTAAGCGGGGGTTTAAATTATCCGCCTATGATCAGCAATTTACTACTGTACTATTTTAAAACATCGAGTCGGAAAGCAATCGGGGGTATAATAAACCAATCTGACTGTTAAGTGCTTTCTTTCTTGTCTGGCCATGGCACATCCTCGGTATGTATGATGGTTACTCCTCTAGCCACAATTCATCATTTATTGCTTCCTCTCTCGCAAAATCATGTGCAATTTGCTCCCGCTTCCTTCCTCTAATACCCCCTGTCGACATTTTTTCCTCTCCTGGCGACAATGCACTCAATGTAGCAGGGTGCTCAGCCTACAGAGAAATAGGAAGAGAAAAAACCAAACCTGATTCGACGACCCCCCCCCCCCCATGTTCTACGGGCGGATGGACCTGTCAAGTAGGGTCGGTCTGTCAGGTTTTATTTTAAAACCTAAAATGTCACAAAAATCTGCAAAAATCGTGAACATTTTTTCCCGACAGATTTTCTGCAAAAAATAGCTGATTTTACATGATTTAAGAAAAAAAATCTTGAAAAACACATAATGTGGGTCGGACGGGCCCGTAAAACAAGGTTGTTTTTTTCCTCTCGCCTGATTGAACATTTTGGTAGCCAGCGATTCCCTCATCACAAAGCTGTTTTTCCGATGCGGTATATCCTCCACACAATCATCATTTCCCCCATGTCAGCAGATCCTTACCATCGTCTGTCATATACTAAAGCTATGACGTTAATTGGAAAGCTTTAGCGTCCCAGGAGTCATCTCATCCACAGACTCAATTATGCATGGGGGGCTTTAAGCTTTGTCAGTTTTATCATATACCCACATTTTATGCATTTTATATCCCCCCTGCCCGCCGCTACACTATACGTTAATATGGAGCCCGTTCAATTTTGCCCGATCCATTGAACAAAACCGAAAAATATTAATAACGTTTCGGAATAAAATCATATATTTACAATTCCGGTGAGTGTAAATAATAATGTACACAGTTATTCTTTAGAAATGAAGAATGCTGTTTAAATTGGGTCTTAAATCGTACGGATTCTAATTAGTCCAGTGAATGTAAATAATACTGTACACAGTTATTCTTTACAAATTTAGGATGCTGTTTAAATTGGGTCTTAAATCGTATGAAGTCTAATTAGTGGCGTATGTCACCCTGGCCTACTAGGCTTTATGTAGGTTTGTTCTTTACAGCACAGATTCTGAGCCAAAAGTGTGCCACTTAATTTGAATAGCTATTATTTATTAAAGGAAAACTATGAGCTTTGTTACTCTGCAACTAAATTTGAAACCCCATTCTTTGTAATAGAACACTGTGATTAAAGATGGAGAAAAGTGGTTAAGCAGATTGTGATAAATGTAAGAGGGGGGGGGGGGGGGGGGGGGAGAGAATTATTGAGATTTATGACAGGACATTTTTTTCTTCTCCCAGTCTCCATGTTTGTGTATTCTGTCTTGGTCAATGGCACAATCATCTTAGGATCCTGTATTATAAGAAATCTAAATTAGTGGTTTTAGCGGATTGTGATAAATGTAAGGGGGGTGGGGGGTAGGGGGGGGGGGGTGGGGTGGGGGATTACATGCTTGTGTATTCTGTGCTGGTCATGGCACAATCATTGGATCTATTATGAGAGACTCTAATTACAGAAACGCAGTGATAAAGGCATATTGCCATAAATGTAAGGAGACAGAATTATCGGGATTAATGACAGGACATAGTGTTCTCTCTCTCTCTATGTTTGTGTATTCGATCCTGGTCATGGCACAATCGTCGGACCTTGTATTATAGAGACCAAACGGAACATGATTGGCAGGTGTAGAATGACTGGCTATGTTTACAAGCCAATCTGTTCATGCCACTTCTGGCAAACTACAACTAACTACTAAACATGCATGCCACACTCGCTTTCTGGTTCACCGAGGCTTGACAAACATAAACGCAGCCAACCGAATTTCAATCAGAAATGAGTGGTAAGCGTTTCAAGGAGTTAAAAGAGAACAAAATGGCCGTCGGCCGACCGGGTTTGTCTTGTGAACATGCATAAGGCAAAAAACAAAAACAAGTTGTGTTGCCCTCAGCGACCGACCCTAAAATCGTAAAAACTAGCTAGGGGCGCATTTTTTTTTATAGATTTAAATTTGATTAAAAATGTCTAAATGTTACTATTTCTTGCTTGAAATGAATAAGTAAGGCCAAATAAATGTTTTTTAGACTATTGTCACACTAGAAACATTAGTTAAATTGACATATGGGCCCATACCAATTTTGTCTTGACATAAACCATATATCTTTCAGCCCCCCCCAAAAAATGAAAAAAAAAAAAAAAAATTGGTTTGCCTAATGGTGAATTTGTGGGGGACCGTTTTTTGTGGCATGTGTGATGAAACACATTGGGAATGGGACTTATTACACGAGGCATGGTGGTGGTGGTGTGATAGATAGAACTCTATCCTGATGCACAGACATAGGGATAAAGGTAAGAGAGGGTTTTATCTCTATTGCATTAAGGTAGTCGGGCCACGCTTGACGGATTCAACATGACAGCGCTTACAACATAGCGCGATCTTATTTAGATTTAGCCATCAACGCTGGCTATATCTAAAAGCATTCGGGGATGGGATGTATGTAGCGCAGGAATTATTGAATAAAACGAACCATTACTACTTCTCCTTTCTCCCCCCTTCAATCCAAGTTATTGATGAACCAATCAATGTACTCTAAGGAAGAGGAGGTGAAGTGTAATTCATTGGGCTGTTTCATTTGAAATACATACACCCCATATGGAAGACATGACCTTCATCTTCCAAAGAGAGAGCATACTCACTTAAATCAAAAGATTGAAAAGTCAATCTTAAAGATTGTGCTTAGGGAAGGATCTTAAAAGATTGAAAATGTTCATTCTAATAGAGTGAAATTTCAGTCCGATATATTGAAATTTCACTCTATTAGATTGAACATTTTCAATCTTTTAAGATCCTTCCCTAAGCACAATCTTTAAGATTGGCTTTTCAATCTTTTGATTTAAAGGTAGATGTTCCGATTTTCAACTTGACGTTTTCTATTCTACATGAAAGGTCATCCTTAAAAAAAGTCGTGTTCCAAAGTTTGAGTTGCATAGCTCTAATGGTTCTTATTTTAGACGCACAAGATGCTGTGAACTGTACCCATTGAGTAGTACACAAACTATATCGGTGGTTACCACCATTCGCGGTAATTCGACGTTATTTCATCGATTTCTCCGTGATTATACCGATTTAGGCCGTCAAATTTCAGTATGATAATGAGAAAAATATGAGCTTTCATATGATATGAAAATCTCCGTATGTTTGAAATAATTCTGTGTTACGAAAATGTGATCGGGTCATCTACCTTTAAGAGAGTATATGGGGGCGGTGAGATTAAGGTAATGTCTTCCATAGGGGGTGTATGGATTTCAAATGGAATAGCCCATTTAGAATCATGATGATTGGGGGTTGACATGGTTGATTTTTTGGATTTGCTGGCATGAAAGTTGACACCAACCAGCCTGTTGGTTATAAATACATCAATTGCATATATACTGAATATAAGATGCAGCACAGAAAACATCTCATTGATAAACAATCCGTAAACGATGCAAGATATAGATCAACGGGTCAAATAATAGGAAATATACAACATATGGTGTGTAATAAAAATCCAAATAAGTTGCCCATGCCCACTCTCCCCCATCTTGTCTCACACACACACATTCACTACACTCAAGTCCCAGCAATGAATTCTATGCACGAGGGGCTCATTCAAACAGTTTGGCTTTGTTGGTAGTGTCATGCGATGGCCGCCCGAGGTGTGTATAGACTCCCCTCCTATACCTCGTCTAAGCGTATTGTGTTCAGAGCACTTGATAGTACAGCGTGCTAAAGGAGCTCAGAGTGCTGGGTACACAATGGCGATGTGATTGCTGGCGAGCCATGGAGTGCCCTAATGCGACGACGCTCCATTAACGTGTTTGTTCTAGTCCACATCGTTGATTGGGCGTACAAGATGTTGGGGAGGGAAGGAAGGAAAAAAATTGGGAAAGGGGAAAGATGTCGCTGATATCGAGTGCAGTGGTATGGGGTTGAGGATGTATGTGTTTGCCCCCTACCTACTGCGAAACTTCCCCGATTTCGCAAGGTCTTTTCTTTTTGCAAAATGTTTGGAAAAATCGTCTTCTGTCTACTACCATTCTGTAACACTGAATTCTAGTAGCTCTGAAATTGAGGCATATTGACAAAAATAAAAATAAATGCCCACAAAATCAGTAGTTTTAGCTTTTTGACTCAATTTAATTTATGATGTGATAAAAGCAGGCGTGTACAAGTTTAGTTTTTTTTTTTTTTTTCACTATTCTATGTTCGTGCAACATTTATGGTGTGCCAGCAATTTGCGAGTTTGCTTTAAAACATTCACTGTATAACTCAAGATATTTTGTTTTGTAATATTTTGATGTTGTTCTCTAGTTTGGGCTTATTCTTATGTCACTTTCATTGTCATTTTTGAACTCTCCCCATTTGTGTTTCTTGTAATATGCAAGTTCCCTGAATTGTACATTAGTGAACCAATCGATTGGCCCATTAAAGCTCGTTGTAGATAGTCACCAGTTTGATTTCTACTCACTCAGTTCATTGTTAATCAGTTGGGCGAATTGTTCACATTAGCTCTTTATATATAAAATAAAGAGAAAAAAATTGTATTATTATATTACATAGCTATCTTTACTAACTGCCAGGTGGACGCACATTGCAAAGTTTACATTGTGGAGTTTTATCAACACTCCGCAAATCACACACAGCAAGAAGTCAACACAAAGTGCTTGCGATTATCCACAGTTCCTGTTTAATAACGACACACACGACCGCAATCCCAAGTGTGTATTTTATTGCATCACGAACCCAGGGCGTCCATTCATCGTTGTTATTTATTATTCGGCTAGCCCCCTTTTTTTCGGTAGCATGTATAGTGTGTTTGTGTGTACACACTGCAGCACCTAGGCACTCCTCAACCCGCACACCATCTTGTTAGCATTGATCTCTATGAAGTGAAGCTCTGCACATATTGATTCGTGTTTTCTTTGAGTATTGTTTGTCGGTCATATAGGGAGCCACTAATGGGGGGACTTGTATACACTTTCTACAGTAGGGAGTGGGTTGACTGAGCGCCCTTCAGCTAATATCACCATCGGGGGGGGGGGGGGGGGGGGGGGGGGGTGTGGATATAGCAGCTAGGGACTGTACACAGTGAAGGGAGTATGTGCTGGGTTTCACAGGTCGGTTGACAGCTAGGGAAATGTGAATCATGTTTTGATGGGAGATAGTAACCCACCGTCCGTCCAGTGTACAGGTTTTTCTATCCTAAATGTCCCATTTGACTTTCCCAAGATTTCATGTGTCTTGACAATTTCCCTTCCTTCAAAATATCCAAATTTCATCCAGCGTTGTAAAATTTTCCAATAATTGGTTAAAGGTAGATGACCCGATCACATTTTCGTAACACAAAATTATTTCAAACATACGGAGATTTTCATATCATATGAAAGCTCGTATTTTTCTCATCATCATACTGAAATTTGACGGCCTAATTCGGTATAATTACGGAGAAATCGATGAAATAACGTCGAATTACCGCGAATGGTGGTAACCACCGATATAGTTTGTGTACTACTCAATGGGTACAGTTCACAGCATCTTGTGCGTCTAAAATAAGAACCATTAGAGCTATGCAACTCAAACTTTGGAACACGACTTTTTTAAGGATGACCTTTCATGTAGAATAGAAAACTTCAAGTTGAAAATCGGAATGTGATCGGGTCATCTACCTTTAAGTGCAGAGACAAACTTTCCACCCAATGGGAAATTTCCCAGAAATATGATTTCTTGATTAAATCTTGACAATTTATGATAGGATCTACATGTGAGGACACCTCTCCCTGCCGACCCAAACCCCCCTACCCCACCCCCCACCCGCCCCACCCGGTTGACAGCTGCTCACAATTTGGGCGTGTAACAAGCATTTAAGGAATAGTATTAGTGGGAAATGTCCTAGAAATATGATTTCTTGGCACCCTACATTTTATGATAGGATGGATCTACATGTGAGGACACCTCTCCCCTCCGACCCCCCTCCCCTCCCCCACCCCCCGGTTGACAGCTGCTCACAATTTGGGCGTGTAACAAGCATTTAAGGAATAGTATTAGTATAGTACTAGTTTCATGGTTGTCTAAGTCTTGATGATTCACGCTTGTCTTCCTCAATGATGAGGTTTATTTTGCTTGTCACTACTCAAAGGTACTTTGCCAGAGTGCTGTGTGCGCGTGTGGACAGCGCCCCCTGTTCGGTACTTGTGCACGTTTGCCTGCCATCTACCACCCACTGTTAACATGGATACACTTTCGCGCTACATTAAGTTTTGCACTTTTTTTGCGGGTAGGAGTGAAACTCTTATGCAAAATTTAAAGGGAAGATATATTTTATGTTTAGTAAATGGTCCCCACGTAAAGCAAATGTAAATAAAACAGTCATTAAACGGTATAAAATTGACAGGGTGCGTAAATGTATGAGATTGAACAATTATTTGTTCGAAAATAATCACGTAGCATTTCTATGGTTTCTTAAGTGTGGGTGAGTGTACATGACTTACTGTAAATGCAGAAAGTTTCGCGCTACATTAATTTCCGCGCTTTTCGAGCTCCAAGCAGCTACCGCGAGAATAAAACCACTTGAACATATTTATTTTGTGTACAAGTCTATGTAATGAATTTTCAAATCGGGAATTTAAAAACAAGCGAAATGGCTGAAAGTAGGCAATGCGCGAAAATTTAATCTCGCGAAAATTACCACTTTTACAGTAATTAACCTTCCCGTTTCCCCGTGTTGAAGACAAAAAAGGACAAAAAAAGCAATTTTATTGAATAAATATATATTTACAAATGTCAAAGCAAAAGGACAGTAGGCAAGCGAGATGTTCACTGATTTGAGGGAATTGATTGTTTATGACAGTAATAAAAGGTCTGGACCCACACGATTTATAAGACAGTACTTTAGAGAGTAATAATATATCGAAAGCCGAGTGACATCGACATCCGGCTTTGTTTGTTATTCATAAAAGTTTACCCCTAAATTATCATACTCTTTCCTGTCATTTAAAGAGAAAAACACCATCATTGGGGAATGGGGGGGGGGGGGGGGGGGGGGGGGGGGTTACAAAATACACATTTATTCTAATCCAAGCAGCTTTAACTTCAATCAATCAATTCATAACCAGACCTTAAGGAGGCAAACAGCGGTTGATTACTTTATTTTTCCTGATTGATATTCAAGCAATAAGGCTTCAATTTGAATGTGAAATTATTATTGCAAGGCACACCGATTTTGGGAATGGCATTGCTTAGATGGAGAGTGGCGCGCATTGCATTTTGATTAAGCGATTGGGCCCGTACAGCAGTGCACTATTATGTCAGAAGCGATTATGGACACGCTAACGAATTGTTGATGGTAATATAATGGTTTAGTGCAGTGGATACACTCTCGATGCGGACGGCATAATTCATCTGTATCCGCACACGGCGGTTTGGGTGTCACGGAAACGGGAGCAAATTATGCGATTTGTATGGCCGGCACGGGCGGGCGGGCAAACATACGATAATCCTGCCGAGCCATTCATCACACGGATAGTTACTCTGTTCTAATAACATAGTTTAGATGTATAGACACTCAAATATCAAACGTCGGTTTGTATTCATTAAAGAAGCCGTAAATACCGAATTTACAGAAATCCCGATGATTTGGTTGCGAGTGTGTACTCGCGAGTTTCGGCTGGAATGGTGTTATTTCTCACTGTGTTTGCTCTGGCTCCTTTCTGATACATTGTCAGTTTGAAGTAACGCTTTTTGATAGTCAAAAGTCAACAGTGGATGTTTTCACACGAGCCGGAGCGAGATGCGATTCTCCCACTCGGGGCATTAGCCGTTCCCTACGTGGGCTCGCGTGCCGAGGGATCATTTCCAACACGGATATTAATTTATATTTGCCATCCTTAGCGAACGCAGCTCGCTATCCAAAAAAAGCTTATGTTTGAGATTGCCGAAGAGCTCTCTTAAAAAGGATAAAAGTGGATGGCCGTGGTGGTGAATCGAGGAGATGTATCGTTTTCAGTTACGACTATTGATCCACCAGCCTGCGCAAATACCCCCCGTGTGTATTAGGAGACAATGGAGACATATTGGGTATCGTAGCGCTAGTCTCGACACACTGACAACTTTGCAGTTGATGTTTATTAGGCACCTTTCTTAGGTTACCTCACACTGTCATAATGGCAAACCTTCTCATATTATAGTACTTTGCTAATAATCATAATGACGGATCAATAATTCAATTTTGCGCACGTTTATATAGGATGCCATATGGTGGTTGAAAAAAAAATTAATTGGATCAATGGCAATGTTGTTGCGTTCTACAGGTGGTTAAAGGGCGGAGGTGGCGTTGATATTGATTCGCGATATTGATTCGCGATATTGATTGCGTAATTATATTAATTGATATAGTAAATAATTATTGTTGTTGTACATGTGCAGACTCAGTCCACTCTGGGTTTGTTTAGAGTTATTTATCCACAGAAACGGAAAATGTGTGATATATCAATAGCAGTTGGTGGGTGATGTTTAAACGAAGGGACATAGTAATTGATAGAAATAGCCTTTAGAAACTACACTCTAATGAAATTCAAAAGACACTTCTCACTTCAGCTCTGCTTCATCACTATAGGAACTATGAATTTATCCATTTCACCAACATCTTTCTTTTTTCTTCTCTAACACCCAAAATCATTTTGATTTGCAGTTTAGAATCATATCATGATTTTCACAAAAGTTATGTCGGTCTACGTATCTAGAAGAAAAAATCATGGTTGCACACACACACTGTCAAAATACCCATTTACGGAGCATGAGAGTATAAAAATGCCCATATTTGCCACTAAAATAAACCCATTTCAAACAAGAGGGATTTGCAGGACGAGTTAGGAATTTTTCAGTAAGTTCATTGTTATTTTGTCGATATGGATTATTTTCAGGAATTAGGATTCGGGAAGGTTGTTTTTTGTTCAGATGGGACTCTTATTCCTGGGACTCGCTCCCACCCTCCTCTACACCATTCGTAATTAATGAAATGGTTGTGAGTGAGCTTAATCTATCACAGTTACGGTAGCAAATATGTTGTTGAATTTGTGAAGTAAAGCTCCATTGCTTGCTACCATACCAACAATCCAAAAATATATATATATAGGTCACATCAAGACCTACTTTGATCGGCTCCTAAAATTGTATTTACTACGCAATCAAAATCTCTTTGTGGCCCGATGACGACGACGAGTAGTGAACACCTCAAAGCAACAAAGACGTTTGCAGTAAGGTTTACACAGCTTTGGCACGGTGCATGCCACACCATGTGTCAAATCCAGACACCTGTAAAGAATGGAATCCTGCTATAGAGCACCCGGGGGGGGGGGGGGGGGGGGGGTACTCGGATTTGGTTTGGTCGGGGGTGTGCCGCTGGAGATTCAAAACCCATACCCATTTTTAGGGGTGATTTTGGAAAAATCGGTACCCATTTTTAGGGGTTTTGCTTCATTTTAGACCAAATGTTCGCAATTTATCGGAAAAATAGACCTAATTTTTGCAAATTTTCGCGAAAATAGACCTAATTTCGGCAAATTTTCGGGAAAATAGACAAAAATTTCGTAAAAATAGACCCATTTGTAAAAAGTGACCCCATTATTAGGGATTTCCAGCACAAAATCATACCCCATGTTTAGGGATTTTGTGCCCAAAAAGCTACCCATTAGAGCGGTACACCCCCGTATACCGTCTTAGGTGAGTACCCCCCCCCCCCCCCCCCCCCCCACACGGGATAGAGCAATCCTGAGCAAAAAGGCAAAGTGAGAGTTGTTCCCCAGTCTATAATCCATACTCATAATGTATCTGTCGTTACTCATATACACACTCACGGATCGGGACCCTGATTGTCACCTGATTCGACCGCCCCCGAGCTACGACGTGCTTCTGCATATGTTTTTTGGGTCTGCGCTTTATGCCCCCTTGAGCGACATCAGGGAACAACAATACGGCAAAAGGTAGTCATCGGGGTCATGAAAACTAATAATACTACAGTACTTGCTCACTTTCAGCAGGGAGGGTTTTTTGTCACTATAGGGTCTTATACCCCTTACCTACCTACTAGGGATACTATCCATTAAGACTGTTACAGCTGGCCATTACTGACTATTTCCTTAGGGTTCACTAGCTATCGCAACACCATCAGGTGGACAGGTTCATCCGCCCAGAGCGCTCGTTAGCAAAAATAGGAGGGGGATCGTATTATCAACAGCACCAACCACCACTTTGAACCTATACCGGCGGCGAGGCAGCTTTGAGGCTTTCACCCCAAAAATCGTTAAAAAATAAGTCTTCCCTTAGTTTCTTTTTTGCCCTTTTGTTCTTTCTTCATCTGTGCTTGCATCGTGAAACATAATATTACGGAAGTGTGAGCGGAATGATCATTTGTCAGGCTGCATCCTTTTGTCAGTTTTGCTGAGAATTAAGACAAATTAGCCCAAATTTGCCATCTAAGTGTAGCCCAATTACCATCAAAATCAGCCCAAATGCCATGACATGAAAGCAACCCAACTACCGTGAAAAATAGAAAACTATACACACAAAATGAAAACAATTTTAATCCTTTAAAAAAAAATAGCCCAAATTGATTTGCTTAATCTGTGCATCTGTGCAACACAGTGCCTTTGATTGCTATTTTTCATTCGTGTGTAAATTTGTTTTAATCTATAACGCGTGCCTGGCGTACATGAGCGACGATATCGACTGCCATTAGACCTGCCATCTCTCACCTTCCGCTATGATTGGTTCATATCCCAAGGCTAAATAGGGGCGCAACGACATGGCATGTAAACTGCCAAAGATGCTGTGCCTACCTACCTACTCCCCCCTGCCTCTGGTATATTGTATAAACCGCCATATTTGTGCGGATACTTTTTTTGTATTTGATCACAATTTCCCCACATTACCCAATTTTAAAGACTACATCTCAAATCGGCAAATCGTAACACCCTATAGCCTATTACTGTATTTTACAAAAGTATTTGTGATTTAGTGAACCTTAGTTTATCCTGAAATTTACGAAAAATTAAAACATCAAATACGAAAAAGAGTTGAACTGTAAACTCAAATCTATTTTAGGTTTAGTCAATAGTTTGGTTCATTTTTTCCCCTGACAATGATCGAATCGTGGAGTATTTTCGTTGTGCATTCTGTAAGCTCTGTCAGTATGCTCGGTTTTGTTTTGTTTACACTTTTCAATTATATACTGTAAAACACTATACTTTTGCGGATACTTTATTTCGCAAAGTTAAAATTACTGCTATTTTAGCTGGCATTTAATTTTCGCGAATCTGGAAATGTTACTGTTACTTTTGATGCAAAATTGTCAGTTTTTCGCGAATCCACATCCCTCGCGAAATTAAATCCCTCGCGAAATTAAGTGGTTTTACAGTAATAGGCCAAATCAACATTAGGGGTGATAATCAAGACATCATTGATGCACAAATGTTGTTTAGTTGGTATAACCAGAGTCAGGATAGGTTTATTGTTTGATTGTTTGGAAAGCGATATTCAAAAAAATTGTGAAATAAAGACTTTCCCCTCGATGTCAGGTCCCCCCTAAACAATACAAGCAAACGTAACATTTATTTTCACCTAGGCCTCACTTATCCATCCATCAAATCATAATGTGTTCGCTTCTGATTAATATCCCTAAAAGCTAAATCCCCTCACCGACGACGGACATACGTTATTCCCCGTGTCATTGTGTGCGCAAGCATAGTGAAGGACTAATAATATCGTAATAGAGAGAGAGAGAGTGAGAGAGAGAAAAAGAGAGAAGGGGGGAAAGTCAGCACTACAATGTTGCTTTTATAGATTGCGTAGCCGTTAGGGACAGCGTTTAGCAGATTTAATGAAAACATCAAACGCCTGGCCGTGTTTGCTGTTGTGACTCAGATGTCCTGTAGGAGTTTACGAATAGGAAGAACACATCTTGGATATTATTATGATGATTTTTCCCCTTTTATTTTCTTTGAGTCTTTTGAGGATTAACCTTGCGGGAAACGCTGTCCGTCCCCAACTGAAATAGCTGCTACTTCACAAATGGTGGCTATTAACACTTTCAACGCGGCAGGCGTATGCAGACGACAGCTCCAAAATGTCACATTTTTTTCAAAAATGTCAAAATTATTGAATTTCATTACCATATTTAGAATCACCATGGGAAATTCTGATACCTCTGTCGAAATTAAAAAGGACAGATTGTCGGCAAACACAGTTTTGAGATAGAGGCCAATATATTAATTTTAGTGAAATATAAAGAAAATAATAGAAACAAATATATACTTCTTCAAATCATATCTTGTGATTACAAAGTCTGATTACCTTCAACATGTTATCATTTCAAAACTTCAGATGTGCTCTTTTAAGTAGTACCAATAACTCAAGATTTGACTCGGGTCTCCAACATGTCAACTTTGACGACAATACAGGTCCTTGGGTTTCATTGAAACAAATATCCTCCTCTTCTATACTCATAGTATAAGATTTCATCCACTCCACAAAAAGGGCCCAAAATTATCAGTGTTTCTAAATTGTCAGTATTTCTAGATCTATATCTTTCCCAGGACCAGCAAACCCTTCCAGGGTATATTATATGACACCACATGTACCACTGGTGCGCTAATGCACGCTCTGGGCCTAATTTAAATTTAATGATATTATTTTCAGTGTATATTTTTATGGATTTGAACTTTTGGGGTTGCAATCTAGCGTAACGGTAGTCAAACAGATAGCAAATTGGGTCTAGCTTGGTTCATAAATAGGTTTGTGTACTGTACAGGGCTGTAAAGTGAATTGAGACAGTCTACGTGGCAATATGTAGGTACATGACCCAGTTAATACACTGATGATCAACCTAATTGTGGTAGTTTAAGCTGTTGTCCCAACAGAACGGGAATAATTCTTAAATATACTTTGGAATCTCAAAGCTCTCATTTATGTATCATTTGAATATATAGATTTATGTCGCAGAGGTATTTAATAAGCCTTGGGGGAGTCATAGAAAAATGAAATTATATAAACTGATATAGGCTCGTATAACATCTCATGCAATGATATTATTCCAGATTATGAAATGTGTAATTATTCTCTTTGCTAAACTCTGCCTGTGATTTGTCTTGATTTATCTGGCCTGTCATGAAAAAACCATGACACCCTTCATTAAATAGTTATATCTTAAGGCTATATTATTAAAATCTTTTGTCTAAATGCTCCAGCGCGTGTTAGTTATTTGATGCGCGTTAGAAGAAAAGAGGAAGAAAAAGAAGATTTTTTTTTGTTAAAACAAAACAAAACAAAACCCCTAAAGTTTCACAGATTTTTCAGATTTTCATTGATCACATCATTTTAAATACAAAAGGTCACATTTACAAGGATTTCAATATTTTATATTTATAAAAAAAAAAAACCTTTACAAAAACCCGCATTCCGTATAAGGTTTTGAAAAACCGAAGAGACAAAATATTTTTTTAATATAGCCTATTATACGCCTTTCATCAGATTTTCCCTCAAATTTTGCAATAAGCCTGTTCACTCCTGCCCTTGCAGAATAGAGAACCCTTGTAAAAAATGGTGTCCTCTACCTTTAAAGTAAACCCATGTTCAATTTATTATTAGGCCTAGTATTATTGCACCACATTCTAAAATAGCACCAAATTTGATAGAAGCAGCTTGCATATTAGAACTCCATGCACTAATTATGATGGTGATTGTGTGTCTGCAGTGTAATCATTCCACAGAGGTGTAATTTGGTATATGACAAGAGTAGGCAATTTGTAGGCATGAGCGGTTTCAAAATAGGCAGACCATCAATCAAATATGGAAAGTAGGTAAAATACAGGCTGTATCAAAATGATTTGCACTCTGATATGTTCCATTTTCAAAAAAGCATTAAAAATATAAAATCTCTAATAAATACAATATTTTTGATTTTAATAAATAGGGAATTATGTCAACTTATTGATCTGATAATCTGAAGATAATTGGCTGTTGTTTCTGACCGCTATTGTCATTCAAATGAAGATCGACGTAATCATGGTTTTACTCGCAGCAACGCAAATTTAATAGGTTCACTGCACAAACTCTTTATAAGTAGTGAATATATGAGTGTAGTCAGGAGGAACTTTGAATTGTGCGCTTCAGATCTAACGTTTCGATGAAAATGATAAAAACACCAATATTCCTTTAAAAGCTTGTAAATTCTGAAAAAAATGTTCGATTGTCGTAAATCAAAATTCTTAGAAAAGATGAAACTTCAATCATTTTGCATTTAGAAGCAAAATGGTCTAAATGGTTCGTAACATATCAAAAAAAATTCTGAAAAACTGATCAGACCACGGTACAAATCTTTTTGATACAGCCTGTATGTATTAATTATATCATTTAAATCATGATGGAATTATTCAGTGAAGGATTATATGCAATTTATCTGCTGGCTCTAGTGAAGATCATGCATTAATTATTTTGCCCCTGCCCTGTTCATTCTAGGGCTTATTAAAGTAACGCCTACATAGAAATTTGCGTTAAAATAACAAATTAAATCTAGCCTTGTGCCAACACAACACTACATGTACAGACAGTAAAATAGAGGTGATGGCTGTTCTTGGCCCTAATCTCGGTGGGAAATTTTCAGGTACATTGTCAGGTGTAAATTGCATTTGGTGACAAGGCCCCACTCTCTCCCACATATGGAACGGGTAACATACCTTTAAACATTTTAGAACATTTGTAAAATTTGAGAACAGATAATGGGTTAGTGTTGAAACAAATGCAGGAAAATATTGGGGAAATGGTCAGGCACAGCGCCTGCTCGATATTATTTTGGTTCTAGTCTTGTATACATGTAGCAACAGTGGTTCTATGATATACTGTAACACATTTAAAATTTGTGGGTACTTTATATTTCGCGAATTACCAAAAGCCAACATTTTTGCGAGGATTTAATTTTGCAATTACAAAATTTGACTCCGGCAGGGATTTAATTTCGCGAATTTAGGGTCCACACGAAACTCACGAAATTAAATACCTCACAAAAATCAAGTGGTCTACAGCATCTGCAATTGATCAAAATGTGACTTGTCAAAAGAGTGTTTTGAATAGATAACATTAAATCATGCTTCAGGCCTATTGTCACACAGGTGGGTTAACATGCCAATGTCACATAGTAAACAATGCACCAGCCAGGTGATCAACTCCCCCAAGGTGGTTTGTTGTTTAACCCTGCACTGGTAAACAACGTTTGATACATCAGTTCAGTAGTTTGATACATTGTATGGTTACACCTTTGATACATTGTTGGTAAATGTTGACGCATTGTCGGAACGCTTTTGATACATAGCTTAATGGAGATTTGCAGCGCTTTTGTTGTATTTGCGGAACCTTCAGGTAGAACTAATACCACTGTAAATCACATAGGTATTTATATCTTTTTGAATGTAAGCGAACCATTACGCGCAGAGTACAAAGCTACACAAAGGAGATTAATGTCCTATGCTTCCTGGTGGCATTTAAGGGGATTTATGTGCATTTAAGGGATTTATCATAAAAGGTAAATATTTATATCTATAGGTAAAATATGAAAGAGTGATTTATGAATGTGTGTGTTTATTTGAATGGTTAGCATTCAGAGAATTTTGAGGTTAGAGATAAATCCAGTAATAGAGAATTTTAATGATATGATTCTCTAATCTGCTAATGGTGTCATAAACTTTGTTGTGTATAATTGTATCGGTTTTGGTGAGATTTATCTTAGCCTGCATGTACTTTTATAGTACATTTCACCTCAGATTTGGGTTAATGGATGGCGGTTATATCCATGCGATCAAAGACGAAGGTTGGCCGTGATGCAGAAATGCTGCGACTTTGACCAGAATATTCATGTACGTCACACCCCAGTTTGAGGCAACATGGAAGATAGGCCTTACATAAAGTATACATAATCTTCAATTAGCCTAGACCTAGTTGAAGAATAGCCTAGACCTAGTTAAATTTATGGGCTATTCCATTTGAAAGCCATACACCCCCCTATGGAAGCCATTACATTAATCTTCCCCACAGGGAGTGTGGGGTTACCTGCATGGGTGACCTGCATGGATGACTCCATTTGAAATCTACACTGCCTGTGCAGGTAATCATGTCTTCCACAGGGGGGTGTATGTATTTCAACCGGAATAGCCTGGCCAATTAAGGAAGTAATTTCTGAGATTATCAGCCAATATTTGAATGGAGACTAAAGTGATGCAAGTAGCCTTTGGTAGGCCTATTCGGTATAGGCTAATGTAATAGGCCGATAGTTGAGAATATGATCCAGTAATGATTTCCGAAAACCTACCCACCCCGGATATCTGTATCCGGCATCCAGCGCTTTTATTTCAACCGTGATTGACATACCATTGAGAAAAGGTCACTGCCAGCCATCAAGAGGATTACTGTAAAAGTGCTAACTTTCGCACGATTTAATGTTCGCACTTTGGCGACTATCAGCCATTTCGCTTGTTTCTAAATTCGTGATTTGAAAGTTCTTTACACAGACTTATACTGAAAATAAATATGTTCGCATGTTTTTATTTTCGCGGTAGCTGCTTGGGAGGGCGAAAAGCGTGAACATTAATGTAGCGCGAATATGTCCACGTTTACAGTACTGGAGTTCACCCCAAGAGTGAGTAGAGGAGACATCATGGTAATTTGACAAGCAGATCATTTACAGATGTGCTATAGCTCCCCAAGAAGACGGAAACCGAACATGATCAGAATTGACTCGAGAATTGAGAATTGACTCGCAGCATCAATAGTCCCAATGGTTGGTTGGTCTGCGAGATGAATTTACGAATTTACGGCCCCCTTTTGTTGCACCGTAGGGAAATTGAAGAGGGTTAGGGTTAAGCGATGTTAAATTGATGGGAAAACAATGAGAAGATCACTACCAGCCCTTGGGTCGTCAAGGTTCCCTGGCTGTACTTTTTTGTGGGGTGGAAAGACCATCAGCTTTTTACCACATGGAGACCGGTTGTTGTTGTGTCGGGACTAGCTGAGAGTTGATGGAATCACATGGAATTGTGAAGTTGCCATCATTGGATGTTGCCTGTGAGGGAAGGGGCATAGTTACAGGCCTGGCCTGTACAATGAAATCTAGGGCCGGAAATCCCAAAAGTAAGGAGAGAACGGTGAGGGAGTTTATACAAATTTGATGGGGATGGGTCAACAAAGGTTTATCAATGACATATGATTTGAATATTGTTTCATATAAGCCTTTTTGGGACCACTGACCAAAGGCTTTTTTGTACCCTTAGTGCATGGCTTTATTTGAATTGAACTTATTAAAGGTGTATGTTCCGAACACTTTTTTGGGGCTATGATTTTTTTTTCACATCAAGATATTTTTATATCAGAAGAATCCCCATATTTTTCTCATTATGTCTGTCAAATCTTAGGGGCCAGAAATGTTCCATTTAGAAATTATAGGTGAAAATGTGGTGAATTACTGCCAAAGGTGGTTAACCACCAACCAGTTTGTGTAGGACTCAATGGGCAAATGTTCTGTGACCTTGTGCTTCTAAAAATAGAACCATTGGAATTATGCAACTCAAACTTTGGAATGTGCCAATTTTAAGGATGACCTTTCATGTAAAATAGAAAACACCAAGTTGAAAATCGGGCCCTCAATCGGATCATCTACCTTTAAAACTTCTCCCTTTAAAATCAGTGGGATATCCCCTGACCTGATCTCTTGTTGTAAGCCTATGTTTGGAAACTGTCAATCAAACTCTTGTCACCTATCACTTCTGACAGGCTATACAATTCATGCCTCATTAAATTTGTATTGTCATACAATTAGTTGATAATGACTTAATCAAGTTTAGTATACCTGTGAGGGTACAATAAAGTAATCCAGTTACCCAACATAAATGATAACAGTTATGATCAGTTATGTTGATTTATAAGCTTGTCAGTCACCCAGTCAGTGCATGGTCAGTGTAATGATGAGGTAGGTCACTTGACTCATGGTATATGGTAACGGAGGAGCACTAATAAAACTCTATTGTACATTTCACGGACATAAATTATGCTAATGAGCTCATTAAATGACGTCACTTGCATCATCGGGTTTTTCCGATGATTGAAATACGTTGATTGAAATTCTAGGTCGAGTAAAATGATGTTCTTATTTGTTGTCTGTGAGCTTTTCTGATTTTTTTCCCGTATTGGAGTATTTTTTTATTGAAAATAGACAGTTCAAATTAAACGTTGGTTCCAAGTTCAACTGACAGCACATGTATTAAAGGCGACAGCAACGGCAATATGCAAGCAACATTTGAGAAAAAACGATGCCCGACTTTGCAAGAAAGTGTACGGGGAAGTGTACGGGTGAACAGGACAAACCAAAACAGCCTAGTAAATAATCACCTCCGTGGCGCAATTGGTTAGCGCGTTCGGCTGTTAACCGAAAGGTTGGTGGTTCGAGTCCAGCCGGGGGCGTTGTTACTTTTTGCATTTAATGCAGATCGACAAATCACAGTAAAAATATAATATTGACAAAATCACAGACCACTTACACAAAAAATCGCATCTGCGCATGCTCCTGTCGTGATCGAAATCCACCACACAAGCAATGGGCGAGTTTTATAAGTGAGGAGTGTACCAGGAGGAATTTTGAAGGTCACATCTTCTGTAGAGGGTGTATGAATTTCAAATGGAATAGCCAAAAAAGAATGCACTTAAGCCTAAAAAAAAAAGGTGTTTGATTGGTTTAACCCGACCGACCCTAAATACATCGGTCTTCAATGGGACTTTTGAAGAACGACCCATATACACTTACACAGTGAGGAATACAAATGGTAGGGTATTCTTAAGCTTACCCAATACATGCTGACCCTGAATATTTTTTATTATTTTGAGGGAGGAAAAATAAAAAAAATATTAAAAAAAATATTTAAAAAAATATTAAAAAGAAAAGAAAAAATATAAAAATTGAACAAAGTATTAAAGTTTCTGAACGTTTGTTTGCTTTCATTTTCGACTATTTTAAGTCCCCATAGCAGGTGATTTAAAAAAATAAAAATAAAATAAAATAAAAACAATCCCGACCGACCTACCATATTTGTTTTGGTCATGTTAGGCCAATCAAACCATTTTTTTTAAAGGCCTTTAATGGGGTTGTTCAAGAAATATTTGCAGTTCAGAATTCAGCACATAGTATTTACTGTGTATACTGTGAATGCTGTGTGCCATGGTACACAATCTTTTTACCGCATACGAAATGAAAAATTAGCATTCTTTTAAGCAAGGGAATGAAATTATGTAAATTTTTTCAATCGATCATATATGCTTCATGAATAATTTTACACTACACAAATGCTGTCGGTGTCAATAAATTCAACCACTTGGGGGCTATTGCTGTCAATATTTTTTTCCTTTTCTTAACAAGCTCTATGCGCATCAACTCCTATCCCATAGATTGTGTTTGGGATTTTAATATATGTAAATGTTGTGCAAGGCAAAAACGGTAATTTTAGTTGCAATTTGACGCTTTGTTCTGCTAAGGGTTAGTGTTTTTAACCCCAACTTGTGGACTTCTCCATATAGCGAGCGGGTTATACCCCACATTTTTATCAATACAATTGGAGGGTTTAGCGCAATAAGGCTCTATCTGTAATGTGCTAGATGTAATTATCAGGTGTGGTAGTCTATAAACTAAAAGTAACATAGGGCAGCTTAAACATATAGAGGAAATTGGAATTCCAGATTTTTCGCAACTCCTTTTTGCCGTGAATTCCAGACCATTTTGCTCATAAAGCCTCAAAATAACAATAACAATAACAAACATAGCAGAATTCCACACTTTTTCTGAAAATGTGCTTTGGAATTCCAGATTTGTTCTTCTTTATCAAAAAGTTTCCTCTATGGGGGGGGGGGGGGTAATTTCTTGCCTTGAATAACCCATACGGGCCCTTCTGAGATTTTCTCACATGGAACGGCAGTCGTTGCAAACAGTGCCTTGTTGCATTTAAACCATCATAATGTTGTTACTTGGGGCTGCTACAAGCGATTGGATAAAGTCTCCATTGTACTGCAGTTTCCTCCACAACAAATCCTGCGTATGGTATAAACACTGAGGGGATTTGACCCTGACTAAATGGCTTCCCGATTTTCTGCCCCGCAGGTAGTGTTATTACTACGCCTGAGGTAAAAGATTACCAGCCTAAATCTCCCCAGAGCCTATCCGTTGAGTCACCCACACAAAACGCTGCCAGCGAGCTTTGCCTGGCTGGATCAATTGTTCACTCTGTCCCGAAAGTGTCTAATCCGCAGAGCTCAAGTTGATTTCGCCAGTTTTCGTTCTGTTGTACGCCCATGTTTCGTCAAGGGAGGTCATGTTTGCACAGCCCGATGTCAGTAGCTGTAGTGTGAAACATGTCCCATGGCTCTCGATATAACAGGGTTAACTGCTCAGTGGAGAAAATAAACAGTGTTTCTCCCCTCTAGTCCCTCTGCAACTGTGGGCACAAATATCCTCGGGAGTCGAACGAGGGGGGGGGGGGGAGGGTTCTTGTGCTACACAGCATTATGATTTAGATGAATTCACTAGTTCATAAAATGGGGAGCATCAAAAATGCCCACTTTTGTTGATAAGAGTGGTGGAGTTTTAAGAATAAACAATCACAATTGGTTAATAATATATTTAGTGCATTGACTGCTCCACAGGCATGGGGAATTAATTTTACTTGAAGTGTATGCACTTTTTTGTGTGTGTGTCCATGCAGAGTATATGCAGAGTGTTTCCAGTAGAGCATGCCCGATAAGGCCGGTTTGTCAAGATCCCCGTGATAATAAGCACTTTTGCACAGTCACACGCTACGCTAATTCAAATAAATGACTGGAAACTAATAGGTCTTTACAGTTGGGTGGTGATAACAATTCAATATGCCTGCTCGTTCGTTACTAACTGAACAAGATTTTGTGTGTGTGTTTTATGGATACTTACTATAGATCTGCATCCTAATAAATGGAGGCAGGTTAACACATGAATTTGCTCAATAATATGGATCATGATATAAATGAATTAAGCATAATAATAAGTATAGTCAGCATTTAGACATTATAAAATAGTGTTAACTGTTTAAAGGGCAGAAAGCTACCCCAAAGGTAAGCTTATTTACTGTTGTGAGAAATAATAATCTCAAAATATGTTTAAAGGGCAGTCGTGATAGTATTGGATCCAACCCCCCATCTACCGACACACTTATGGGACAATGGGCTATTCCAGTTGAATTCCATACACCCCCTATGGAAGACATAACCTTAATCTTCCACACAGGGAGTGCATATTTCAAATGGAGTCACATACTGCAGTGTATATTTCAAATGGAGTCACATACTGCAGTGTATATTTCAAATGGAGTCACATATTGCAGGTATTCCCATTTAAAATTCACATTCCCTGTGGGAAGATTATTAGGTCATGACTTCCATAGGGGGGGGGGGGGGGGGGGGTGTATGGATTTCAAATGGAATAGCTCATTGCTCACTTCACATCTGAATACAAAGAATCAGTCTGAAGGCGTGTTTTTTTATTACTTCTAAATTACAAATTTCAAACCAGTCATTCATTCAATTTCTAAACACTTCAAAAAGTATCTATCATAAATGATATAACCTTGGGA
This sequence comes from Ophiura sarsii, assembly GCA_035610835.1. Classification (NCBI taxonomy): domain Eukaryota; kingdom Metazoa; phylum Echinodermata; class Ophiuroidea; order Amphilepidida; family Ophiuridae; genus Ophiura; species Ophiura sarsii. The sequence goes on along the minus strand of CM069458.1, from coordinate 43,445,156 downwards.
GTTTTTATGCTTTTCTTTCAAAAAATTACTCTCACGCGTGCTTTTGCTAAATTACATTTTTTTGCATTCAGCAGTCGGAGTGCTTGAGGATTCGTGTAGCCTACTTGAAGCAAGCAATAAAGGAAAGTGCAGTTGAAATCTTTTCTGATTGATTTTACTTTTATGTCGTGATGCAAGTTTGCGTCAAAAAAAATGACAGTGATGGTGACAGCCACCCTTCAGCGCGGTAATCGCACTATTTCCGGAACATTTATCAGGAAAAACAAGGGGGGATGTACCGAGATATGACTAGAGGAAAGCTGGTGCTATATCCTACAGCAAGGGGAGGGGAAATCGGGAGATTATTAAACTGAAGATCCCTATTTTAATTTGCACCGTGGCTACTCGTCGATATATAAAAGCCTTAACTGAAATTTCCTTGCTATAGGTGATGTGAAATATTTGACACAAAATGGAATAAAAGTCAGAAATCATAGTGGATTGGATGATAGAGCTGAGGGCTCAGAGTTGTGATCAAGGGGGGGGGGGGAGGGGTAGATATGATGAAATGGTGAAAAAGTTTGAAAAATTGTCTTCTTTTCTGCTAAATGTCATTAGAGGTTTTGAATTTTTATTTTATAAATAGATTTTGCTAACAAAACTTAGTATTGCTAAATTGAATAGTCAAAGCAGGCATACTGCGTGACATTTGTTGGCTGTTTTCGTACTTATTGGAGCATGGTGAACAGGTTTTCGGGTAGCCCAAATATTGATGTCGGTTTTGACAGATCAATTGAGGTGGAACCATTTGGACTGCAATTCAATTCAATAACAACAACAATAACAAAACCAGCTTTGATTGAAATTGTCATTATTGTTAAGTTCAGTCAGGTAGAAGACAGAAATCATGTACCGGTAATTTTCGCGTACATATATTTTCGCGATTTTATAATTGTTGGAAAATGTGCAAAACTTTAGTTCCGCGGTTTATACATCAATTATAATGTTACTCTATTGCAAAAGATAATTTTCGTGTGTTTATATTTTTGCGTTTTCATGTCCACTCACAGAATTCCCGAAAATAAAACCCTTGCGAAAATTTACCATATATACATATACAGTACACAAAGTATACGCGTACACAAAGTCATTAAAAACTCTGTTATTTTCTCATTCAGGTGTATTAAGGGCATAATGGTATACAGATTAATTAAGGAAATATTTCAATTTTTGTGAACAGCATGATCACTCTTTACACCCATTACGAATATTTGCCCGGAGGCAGGCGTCACGTCACATCCATTATAATCATTATCATAACATGGTCCATGAAGAGAAAAAATAACCTGCAATTTAATCGTCCTCTGTTTTGGCTATTCCGTTTAAAATCCATACCCCTGTGGAAGACAATGACCTTAATCTTCCACGCAAGGAGTGTCAATTTCAAATGGAGTCACCTGCAGGTAAACCTCATTTGGAATTTGAAATAGAACACCCCCAATTTATGTCCAGTCTGTAGCTGTATATGCGCCCATAGATTTGATATCGGTTGTAATTTTGCTTTAATTCAAATGATCAACCAAGGGACTCGAAAGCCAACAATATCAAGACATATGGCAACAAATGGGGTTACCCGCATGGGTTACTCAATTTGAAATCTACACTACCTATGTGGATGATTAAGGTTGTTCCTATGGTTAATTTTGTATTTTATATTTTAATAGAGCTTGCTGAGCTCCACAATAAATTCAAATTTGAGATTGATCGGAGGTACGGTTTTCTAGATATGACAATTTTATTGTCAAAAATGAAGCAAAATTGAAGCTTTCATTCTTTTGTTTCTTATTGGTTTTTTTTACCCCTAGCTGGCCTAGCAAAAGCCAACAATATCAAGACATATGGCAACATATGGGGCTACCCGCATGGGTTACTCAATTTGAAATCTACACTACCTGTGTGGATGATTAAGGGATGTGTGGATTTCAATATCACAGCTGAACTACATGCAGCTCCCACGGATTTAAACCTTTGTAATGTCAGCCTATTTTGTTAAGGGGTTAGTTTTGCTTTTGGTTTGGTTTCTGCCTTTTCCTACGCTTCTGTATCATGCCTATTCAATAAACCCCTCGGAATCTGAACGTTTACATTTTGTGTGTATTTTCAGCCTTTATATTTAGTTTGAGTCATTCATCATTCATCATCATCATTTATTACCATAACATTAAAATCACAAATAACATCAAATTACATCAAAAATCAGTAAGAAACAATCAGATAAAGTCGCATAGGTTTGATTTCATGCTGTAGTGTTTTCAACCTATTCTTCTTATTCTTTCCGTGAAAAAAAATCAATGGCAGAGTTGAGTGTATACAAAGTGATGAATCCCCTTGTGCTAGCATGCATGCATGCATCGCAAAAAAACGATGGCAGCAGCGATTGGGGAAATGCCTCGTTTGTAATGAGCATCAGGCAACCTCTAAAAGCTGTGTACGGGTAAAATATCTATCCCGGCATGGACTACGAGGGCAGTAAAGTGGTAGTAATTACTGGCACTAATTCAATATGTCTGGATGTTGAGTTTGTTATTAGTCACTATTTAGTTCTGTCACTACCGATTTATACTAACACGCTGAAATGCTGGCATGCATGCATGCATGCGAGCCTTTTTTTCACCTACGCACTTAACATCTCAGTTCTCGATACAGCCGTTTAGATATACCATAGGTAGACTTTGCTATAGAGTGTTTTGGAGTTCTTATATGGCTTAACCACACAGATAATCCGCCAATTTACAATTAGAACGTTCTCTCTGAACATGCGTTGTTCTTTTGAAGTCGCCATTGAAAAGATGTGTTAATGTGGTATGCTAAAGCTACCCAACTGCGTGTTATCAGTGGGGATAACTTATTATGCTAACTTATTATGAAATAATTCGGCCTATGATTGTTGCTGCTGAGTGGGATGACTTATATTCATAAGACAAGTGAAATAACACACAGATCCTCCTCTATAGGAAAGATAGTGTCAAGAATGTATGCTCTTTTCTTTCGTTCTATTTACTCATCTCCAACAGTGCTCATGCCTAGGGATATAACCTTATAGCCAATGTTAAGTGCCCTGCCCATATACTAATTTGTCTGCGATATATTGGGTGTTCCTCCGCAGCCCGCGGAGCCACAACAGGGACCATTTGCCATTTCCAAATCCACTCAAATTTCATTATTTTGTTGTATTGGCCTCTTCTGAGTTCCAATATCGAAGCGAGAGAACTGAATTACTGCATGCAAAATGAAAGGGTTAGCGCACTATTTGATTCGCCTTGTGATTTGGGCAATTTAGCATCACATTTTTTTTTATTGTCCACATATAAAAAATTGAATGCTATCACCATCAATTTATAAGGGGGATGTGGTACACTGGCATTAACAACCAATTGAATTACCGCCACCGCTGTTGCCCGCAGGGAGCTCTCCTTTCAATCTGCTGTCAATTTAAGTCGCTGTATATAGAGAGGCACTACCTTACAAGGGGTCGTGGAAGTCAGCTAGGGGTTATGACCCGAGGTTGTCGTAGCAGTATGACCCCGGTCTCCTCGGTGGGTTTTCGGGGTTGACCCCGGGTGTCAACACTCCCCCGCTAGGGGTATTCCCTTTTGGGCAATAATAATAACAGTAGCGGGTTGTGTTTCTGCAGATGACAAAAGGTTTTGGCAAGCTGCGATGTGGGGATTATTCTGGTAGCAGAGATATCTGTGTTAATGTCTTTGTATAGGTAGTAAGTTGAGTTGGTTTTCAGTTGGGGGTTAGGTGGGATTATTGGGGTATTGATAGATCAGTTGCCTACAAACTTATATAATGTCATATTCAGTGAAAGGTGACCTTTGACCTTTGCCCTTTGGAAGCATTATACTTAGGTATAGATGCATAACGTAAGAAATGTTTTGGAAAGAAATGCAAGAGTGTATCTTATTAGTATTACATTTTAATAGCAAATCTTAAGATTCGTAGAATATCCTGATGTTTTCAGGGTTAATTATAAACAAAAATTGCCTATTAACACAGAAATAAAATAAAATATTAGGGTATGTTGATTAAAAAAGGATCATGCAGCCGATGCATTTGTACGATAATAGAAAGACTGTCTCTTTGTACCCTTAACAATATATTTATGACATTTGAATTGGTTGAATTTGAGGTAACTGACACCTTTTTATTGCACAGCATTTCAATAGAAAAGTGCAAGACCTTGTCCACTTGTCTCTACTGTCATTTGAAACCCATCTAGCGTACTCACCTTTTATTTGAATGAATACATAATAGTGGGTTGGCAAGTGATGGGGGAGGGGCTGCATATATCATTTTGACATCTATGTTTGATTTTGACCATGGAACTGGTAATTTAAGCAATTAGTTGAAGGAAAACCAAATTTTGATAAAAATGTGTGTTGACATGGTTATTGAATTAAGTGGGGAAGGGGTCTTAAAAGCTTGTATTGTAGACATTGGTGACAAAGTGTTTTTCAGTGTGACACATACACTGTGGAATATCATAGCCCAATTCTTTATCCCTCTCCCCTGTCATTCCCCTCCCACATCATAGCCCATTTCTTTCCCCTCCCCTCCCATTCCCATTCCCATTCCTCTCCCCTCCCATTCCCATCTCTTCCCATTCCGCCCCTTCCCCCACCCCTCCTACTCCTCTCTCTTGGAATCCAGCTGCTAATTTTGCCCACATTTAAATCTTTTACATCGAGTATAGCTATCTCTTCTAATCTACACGCATCATTGACAGAATTGAAATTGTATTGAACAAGTTCATTTTACTCTTCTCCATGTAATCAAATTCTCCGCTCCACATTTCATCTAACCTGATTTTTACTGCATCGTCTCTTGTCATAATGATGGTGCTCTACTTTGTGAGCGATGGTTAATTCGATTTTGCAGTTGGAATTCACTAATGTATTTTTGTTGAACAGAATATTTGTTAACCTTTTGCACAAAGTGTTACTTTTTTTTGTACAGAAATATTGCTATTTTAATTTTAGCTAAATGTTAGTATTTTGAACAATTCAATTCAATTTGGAACAAAATTTTATTGATTGGAGTAAAATATATTATTTTAGCATAATTTTACTATGTAATATGATAAAATCTGAATATACATGTTGGGTTTTGATAACCCTAACCCCGGTTTAGGATTTTTGACCGGGATCACAATTTTCGAGGAAAAAACACCAACTAAATCTCCGGGAACCTGCCGGGATTCGATCCGGGGACCCTCCGTTCTCGAGCCCCACCTTCCTAACACTAAGCCACGGCCCTCAGCTACACATTCGTGCAGTATACTGCACTCATTATATAGGCTCGGTTGACTACGTCATCGAAAACCGACGGCGCATGCGTTTGGAGAGGCACTTTGGATTAGCATTTTTTAGCACTCAGGGGGTTTAGGGTTAATAGAACACGAAAAAAAAACTTTTTTTTTTTTACCATAACCCTAACCCCGGTTTAGGATTTTTGACCGGGATCACAATTTTCGAGGAAAAAACACCAACTAAATCTCCGGGAACCTGCCGGGATTCGATCCAGGGACCCTCCGTTCTCGAGCCCCACCTTCCTAACACTAAGCCACGGCCCTCAGCTACACATTCGTGCAGTATACTGCACTCATTATATAGGCTCGGTTGACTACGTCATCGAAAACCGACGGCGCATGCGTTTGGAGAGGGACTTTGGATTAGCATTTTTTAGCACTCAGGGGGGTTAGGGTTAAGAGGCCTTAATTTCATTGTGTTGTGTTTTGCGCATATACTCAAGTGTTCTAACATTTGTACAGCGTTTTATCGACAACGATAAAGTAATTCTTTTCCCTCCCTATACAGTGATAATGTTAACTTGAGCACATCAAGTAAATCTCTTTTTTTTTATATCTCTTCTTGTCTTTGCTTACAGGCATCTGAAACGGGGTCAGATTTGTTCACGCCGCCTTCTTCAGTAGCTAATAGAAGTAAGTATACCTACACGTGTCAGATGGACTCAGTCTCATCGTTGAGCCTGATTTCGTCTCAAACATTGAGCTCTCGGGCTCACGCTTCCATATCGAGCTTTAATAACCATGTCACGCTGTATGAGCCACCTTAATATGACATAGTTTTTATGATGTTACAAAGAGTTTCACGATATGACTGAAGCGTGGGTATCTCCGGCGCACACATGTAATTAATCACTCGGTGTGGATAGAGGTAGGCTTAGGCACAGATCTCGCGCTCCGCTGCTAAGCCTATACCCAATACCTGTGCCAAAGCTAGGGGATTAAATCGTAACAGGCTGGCTTATGCATATCATTATGAGTAATATAGAAATGAAATCATTGTTTTGCAATTTGGCATGCAAATACAGTGTGATGAGGCAAATATTAGTTGTAACATGTGCTTTATCTGGGTTGGGATTGGTGAATTGGGCTGTTCCATTTGAAATCCATACCCCCTCCCCAATGGAAGACACAGGGAGTGTGACTTTCAAATGGGATTACCTGCACTGGTGACTCCATCTGAAATCTACACTCCCTGTGTGGCAGATTAATGTCATGTCTTCCATAGGGGGTGTATGGATTTCAAATGGAACAGCCTAATGTGTTCTCAATCTGGGTGGCTCATATTCATCAGTGCCCGTATAGGATTAAGGATTCTACCTGGTGTGCACATCAGTGGATGAAAGGTAGCAACACAAGGCATATCGTACATCTGTGCTTTTTGGCTTGTTTGTAATGGATTTACAATTAAAAGCCTATAGTTGTGACGATAAGTGATATCAGCATGTAGCATTATACAGCAGTGTTGAGATCCTTCTTTGATCGTGCTGTTCAAAGTATTATGCTACAATATCACTTTAGATGGAACAGACTATAGAATCCTCTAACCCGTGTTTACCATACTCCCTCTAGTCAAATCAAAATGCTAGGTTCTTTGGTTCCAACAATACCCACCCACATAATGTGCTTTATCACTCACTCCCGTAAATATACAAATGGAACAAATGTGTGACATTGGCACCAATTTGGAGTTTTGCCCTATGGTTACAATTAAGGATGTCTCCCTTGTGGAGCAACATATTTACCATAGGGGAGAAATACCTTCCAGATGTGGACTTGGGGATAGGACCAGATGTTCAGTTTTCAAGCAGAAATATTTGTATTTACAATTCAGAATATCTCATAACTTGTAAAAAAAAAGTCAGCTTTTCAGCTTTTCGTGGCGATGCTCTGAGAAAATCATTGTTTTTCTAGTTTCTTGGTTTTTTCCCTGTTTTTCTACTACAGTTGATGAAACTGAGTGGTATCGCCCACAAACATGTCACAATATGTCCGCAAAAACAGTCATTGGAAGGCATCAGAATGCTGTCAAATGTGTTATTTATTTTATTATCTTTTTTGTATCTAAATGTAGACAAATCAAATCAAAATAAACACAAATGGCAATCTTATATTAGCAAAAACTAACATATCATTCTTTCAATAAGTCTTTTCTATTTCAAAATTCCGATTAGAAGATGCGGACAATCGATCGGGACTTCAGAAAACAACTACACACCAATAAATTGTCAAACAAAATCCTTGATGCGATCTTACGGCGGGCGTTTATTTCTTTTGTAATGAATAACTCCAAGCCACTCGGGAGACGACAATCAAAAGTCTATTGGAGGAGTGACAACCCTCCAAAGCGTAGCCACATTTTATTGATAGCTCCTCCACTGCGGTGACACCGTCAACAATGGGAAACTTCCCACATAATTGGAGAACAGCAAAACGGCATCTCAAAACTTGAAGTTTAATATATATATATATATATTTACGACAGGGTTTTTTCCGCCCCATGTTTTCTCTATGTCTTCTGCCTGCAAAGATAGTGTTACGTCAGTGATGCCCGCTAAATGTCCACGCTTGTCTTGCCAATACCCCAATGTAATATCAAATGCCATGTAAACTCGTCGTCGTTGACGGCTTGGCGTTTTTTCCCCCTCGTCACATGTAGACACTCTCTGTTGTTATATGTTACAAAGTCTTGTATGACAGTTTTGAGGAGTTATCTAGTTTGTTAACGTTTGTCATTGTTGGCTGGATTATTTCTGGCAGGCAGGGATCGAAATAAAGACGGGCTCTCGTGGGCTTGGTCGAGCACTATATATCGTGGCTGTTCTGTGAAAACCTTATATGTTTTTCCACTGACTGGTATAAAGTAAAGCTGCCCAAATGGTTATACTTAGGTGTTACTTTATTCATGTTCAGGGGCAAGAGCACTTACAAAGTTATGACAGATGTGTTTAGATTCAAGTAAGGGCAGCCGAAGATTGAGCTATAGTTTGGTATGGTTTCCAGTTTTCAATATGATTTATTCCGTTAAGATATAGTACCGGGTTCCAAAGTGTCGGCATTCAATTATTTCCTTTCATCCTTCCGCGGCCCTTACCGAGGTTCGATGTGTTTTGGGGCCCTTGAGCATGTTTAGAACAGACTGCCCAAAGGTGATACATAGGAAGTATTACTTTAAGCATGCTGAGGGGCCAGATGGAGATACAAGGTTTTGACAGAACAGTGATGATATAGACATATAAGTATAACAGATCAACTTCTTTTAGAACTAAACTCTAATTGTTTCCATGAAACATTTCCAGTATAAAATAGTAACGATTATCTTTGCAAATGGTTGTAGGACTAGCTTTAGTTAAAAAATTCAAACGGGAATACATATAACCGGGCTTCCATCTCATGTTTCAAACACATTGAAACATTGTTGCTAGTAGTGTGTTTGATTGACACATCATTGCACGAGATGGCTGCCAACTGACAACGAAATGTTATACTTGACCCCAACCCGGCCCCCAATTAAAGGCTCACCTATGCTTATGTCAGGTGGAAGTTGAGGCCACGGGAGGTTGTTTTGGCTCTGTCAGTTGTATATGGGGCAAAGATACCTGCTCAGTGTCAAGCTGGCTTGCCTGTCCTTTTGGGATGAAGCAATGAAAGATGATCGCTCTTGGCAATCTTTATGATTATAAGTGGTGGCATGGCTTACAGGCTATGTATGTGTAGAGTATATAATACAAGCTAAAAATATTGACAAATTGTTACTCCATAAAGTATCAGGACTCGGCCACACTGTTATTATTTTTTGTTTACCCGATATTTGGGTGGAATTCGATCCAAGTTTGGTTGGGTGAAGTCTGAAGAGGTGTTTTTATTATAGGAAATTGATGTAACGGTTCTCGGCGGCTAGTTTCTGCAGGTGATTTTGCCATTTTATATTTAACGATGATGATGATGATGATGTTGATGATGGCATCTGTATGGATTGTCATGCTTTGACCTTTCAATCATGGATATGGTGAGTGCACCTTGGCTCCCCATGATCAAGCCCCAGGCGCTACTTACTAACCTTTTTTATCCCATCTCTGATTGGTTGTATAGTGGGTTGTGTGAATAAAACAGCCAATCGTTATATAGTTCAATCCTACCATCAGTTCTGTAAGTGGCTCTGATTGGCTACACAAATCAAAATATAACCTCTTCATGTTAAAAATTGAATCAGACTGATATTTCCGGAGGGACCTACTATAAACAGAGAAGTAACACTTCCGGAAATTTCCAGATTTCCGGGAATAAGGTCATATCAAATTCCGGAAATGGGAGATTTTTTATTTTTATTTTATCTAAAAAGAAAATTCACTCCAGAATTGATGATATTTCAGCATGAAAAGAGGAAAAAACGAAACATTAGGGGGTTGATATCCTTTAGCCTATTCTCTGTACAAGCCCCCGTCAAAATATAACATCCTCATGTTAAAAATTTAATCAGACTGATATTTCCGGAGGGACCTACTATAAACAGAGATGTAATACTTCCGGAAATTTCCAGATTTACGGGAATAAGGCCATATCAAATTCCGGAAATGGGAAATTTGTTATTTTATTTTATCTATAAAAAAAAAATCACTCCAGAATTGATGATATTTTAGCATGAAAAGAGGAAAAAACAAAACCTTAGGGGTGATAGATACCTTTAGCCTATTCTCTGTACAAGCCCCCGTCAAAATATAACATCTTCATGTTAAAAATTTAATCAGACTGATATTTCCGGAGGGTACTATAAACAGAGATGTAACACTTCCGGAAATTAAGGTCATATCAAATTCCGGAAATGGGAGATTTTTTATTTTATTTTATCTAAAGAAAAAATTCACTCCAGAATTGATGATATTTCAGCATGAAAAGAGGAAAACATTAGGGGGTGATACCCTTTAGCTAATTCTCTGTACAAGCCCCCTTAAACCCATCACCCGATATTGGCAATCTATCTGGGACAGACTTCAAACACAATTGGTCTTGGCACACAACATTTTGAACTTGTTATTAAACCGCTTCATAGTTCTAGCATTGAATCCACAGATTTGCTGCTGAGTCCTGCTGATCCAGTTTTGACAATATAATTGGGGGTGTGGGAACAACTAAATCGAAACCAGGCAGATGACTAAGCTTAAATTTGTTCCGGATCCATTTAACCTTCTTCCACCTTATAACATACCCATAATTCCCAAGTTATATTTGCCAAGATTCAAACCAGGATCAAATCCCCATATGCTGTGCACACAATCTGTCAGCATAGGGGATGGCAAAGATGACGAGCTCTTTCAGATCAAGTTAAAATTGTATTACCCTATAAGGCCAAACAAAATAAAATGTTTGGTTGCCCTCCGCGACTTACCGGGAAGAAAAAAACACGGAAAAAACTTCAAAAAGTTCATAATTTTGGACATAATTATTTTGTCCCAAAGATGTAGAAATAAATTTTATGCAATGTTTTGAAGTCCATCCAATTTATCAAAATGTATGTCAAAATATTGCGTTTCTACATTCCATGTATAAATGGCACTTTTTGTCGAAGCCAAGTATGGGGGGGGGGGGGGGGGGGGGACACACACCAAAAACCTACCTACCGACCGACCGACTCAAACAATTTTTTTCTTTCTGGAGGGCAACCAAACTTATTATTTTTTTGGCCTTAAGTACCCTACCATACCATATTTTGTTAACACTAGGTGTTCCAGTGTAGCACTGGTTCTGTGCCTGCTTTATTCGCCCCAGCTTCTGTAAAAAGGCAATATTTGTGCGCATTTTGACATCCAAGACATTTTCGCAATTTGCTGTTTTTGTGCATGACAATATATACCATCCAGTGGCATACAGGGGACAATGGTGAGAGCAAAATTTGTTTGCGCGCTATAATTTTCTGTGTGCACGAAAAACATGAAAAATAAAACAAGTTGGGGGGGGGGGGGGGGCGAAATACTTCTGAAAATGTGAAAAGGGGAAGAGTTGTATTGATTTTGATTTTATCATATTTTACAAGCTATTTTGCTCGACGTCTTCTTCTTCTTGCTACATGTAATACTACTAAATATCCCAATTAGGGACCAGGCGGGTAGGTGGTTGTGCGATGCCTGTGGTTGTTACGTCCGTTCTTGTGTTTTTCATGAATGATGAGTTTAGTTATTATATTCTTGAATTGAGTTGGACTGTCTATTTCTGTTGTGTTGAGGGGGAGTTTGTTCCAGTCTCTTATGATTTTGGGAACAAATAAAGAGTGTTTGAAGGAGTTTGTACAGCACGATAGTGGTATGTAGGAGTTTGTGTTGGAATTTCGTGTTGAGCCGGGCGCAGGTATTTTGTGAATAAGCTTAGCAAACAAGATGTTATGTACACATTTGTTACATTTCCCCCACGATCAATCTCTACCCATCGGCAAAGAGTGCAAGTGTGTAGCAGAAGTTCAATAGTAACATATCCAGGAGATGTTCTTCCATGTAGGGCTGGCCCAGAGGCTTATTTGGCCACCTACTGGTGTATTGTTTCCCCTTATTGATATTGTTATAACCTTCTGATCTATAAAATGTTCATAACAAGTTGGAGCATGACCTTTGTAAAGTCTATTGGTTACCAGTTACGGCATTATGCTAGCTTTTCAATGGTCTACATACAGACCTGCAAATTTCCCGTATCGTATCGCAATTTGCACCTTAAAAATCTTTCAAAGGCTGGTGCAAAGTTGCGATTCAAATTTATGCTGCCCTGAATCAAATTGCTATCGCGATTCACCTAAAATTGCACCTTGACCTCAAAAGTAAGGTGCAAGAATACTTTCATACATAACGGACTATTGTGTATTTCACTGTGAGCCAGAAATGTATTTCTATAGAGTGTAACTATCAAAATAGTAAGGTCACATTGCAAGTTTTAGTGAACATTGTATAGTTCAGAGCGAACATAGTATCATTGGATGATACCTGACCACTCTATGGCTGTGCGCAAGGTAATAGGTCTATTACTGGCTTGATTAGATTAGGCGCAGATACGGATACAGTAATTGGGGGCACAAAGCAGCGCAAACGATTTCCCCCTCGTAATATTAACTCTGCCGAGTATTATATCTCCGCACTGTGGTATCAATGCAAATCGTGTAATCATAAATGTGTGCGTAGCAAAGCGTGAATTAGAATTATGAGAGCACTGCAGGCAGGATAAACCCATCCAGATTTAATTTGAAATTGAAACAAGGAAGAATGCTGAGTAAGCCAGAGAATGATTTGCAGTAGGGTGGGGAACTTGAGGATGGGAGAGGGCTTCTGAAGGAGTACTATTATAGGTTGTTGGGAGATGAGATTTATAATGATATCTTGTATGCTTTTTAAGTCTTGTATTAGGCACAAAAAAATATGTTGTGTTGCCCTCAAGTGCCAAAAATTTAAAATCGGGTCGGTCGGTCGGAATTGGTTTTGTTTTTTTGGCTGAAAAAATATATGGTTTATGTCAAGACAAAATTGGTATAAGCTCACATGTCAATTTAACTAATGTTTCTAGTGTGACAATAGTCTAAAAAACATTTAATTGGGCTTATTCATTTCAAGCAAGAAATAGTAACATTTAGACACTTTTTAAACAAATTTAAATCTTAAAAAAAGAAGAAATGCGACCCTAGTTTTTACGATTTTAAGGTCGGTCGCTGAGGGTCACTTTCCCCCTTATGTTATGCAAATTTTTGTTTTGTTTGTTTGTCCATTTCCAACCTACTGACAAAACTTGGTCTGGTTTCTAAAACTATGGGACAACATTATTGGGTGTGACTCCGAGGTGTGACAACAGCCTACAAACCTCTTAAAAGATTTCAAACCACCTTGTCTACCTATTTACCTGCATTATTTACATGTTCAAAATGAGCCACTGGTCATGTACGCTGGTATCATCACCGAGTTCCCTGAGTCTAGATTATATTGTACTGTTGCTAAAATACCATTATCTCAATGTAACAGAGATGCTGCTACCGAATCATTAACAAGGTGGATTTGCGTTTTTCATGCACACCATGCGCCCTCGCCCAGCGATTTTATTTTAGCTAACGGGTGCGCAGCAGTTGGATTAACCTAGATTGTATACACAGTCCCATGTACTAAATCCAAAGCTTACAAGCCATGGAGCTCTGAAAGGTTGAGAAGAGAAAAAAAACCTCCGAAAGGATAATAGCTGCCTTATAGCGTATACAGCATAAGTAACGTGTGTGATGGGAAGTTTGAATCACCAGAGGCAGCTTTTGGGGATACGACCCGTCTTTTCCGAGTTACGCCTCGCTGGCACAGTGGAATTAGAGTAACCATAGCCGTTGGCCCCACTATGCCATTGTGTTACATCTCCTCTGGCCATTTCAGGTGTTCAAATCGCAGGCCAGGTGAAGGCATGTAAATCGAGTTAGAAATATATTTTTTGTTCGAATTGCCTTACTGTCACTGAGATTGTAGCTTGTGTGTGCAGGACCGGGGGTCTATGAGAGCCACTCCTGACTGTTGCAATATCTTAAGGCAGATTGGTACTGTACTGTACTGTGTTGAAAAAACAGTTATTTTTGGGGAGCGTAATTTTTTGTATCATCCTAAATTCACCCATATCAAGCATTGATATATATGCATTAGAAACCTATTCGCACATTTTTATTTTCCCAGTGTGTTATACTTTACGGTATTGTATGGAATTGTAAAACTTAAAGTGCTTCAATGTACTACTCATACCCCTGTTGATTCCACTGATTGACAATCACATTGGGCTACTTTTCTTAAATATAGTACTATTTGGGCCAACATTTTGGCAACACCCACACAACTGTCAAGACTGGCATAATAAGAGTATGCGCTTTTACGTGGGTCTTCAAGATTAGGTTTCTTTTCTTGTAAGTTGTTTGGGCCAACATTTACATTTTGGCAACACCCACAAAAACCCGGCAAGACTTGCATAATAATAAGAATTGGTGCTTTTACTTAGGATCTTCAAGATTACATTTCTTTTCTTGTAAGTTGTTTGGGCCAACATTTTGGCAACACCCATAGAACCGGCAAGACTTGCATATAAGAATCAGTGCTTTTACTAAAGGTCTATAACACTTTCCATGCGGCTATTAGTGTTACCATATACAAAACAGATTTTTCAGAAACCTTTCGCAAATTACAAAGTCTATCTCAAGGATTACTGAACCAATACTAGATATGTTTGTACTTATTTCAATGCATTTCACACTGTGATTCCAAATAAGGTTATGAAATTTAAGAATCTTGACATTTTTAAACATTTTGTGAAATTTTGGAATGTACAAATGTAGTCTGCAGCCGCGTGGAAAGTGTTAAGATTAGGTTTCTTTTCTTGTAAGCTGTCTCAAGAAGACGATTCGGGGTAATTGAGCAGAGGAAGTGACAAGATTTAGAGAGAGCATCTTTCTTGCTCGCAGCGGATAGCCGAGTACATAATTCAATTATATCTCATCTGTTTTTGATCTGGGAACTTAATAATAATACAGCCCGTGCCTGAGCCACGAGCAAGAACTAAGACAAGGGTCATCTTGGCAAAGAGCTCTTTATATCTGTAACTTTTTATATTCATGTATCCTCTTCGGGACCCGGGAGCGGCCCATTTTTCTGTAAGCATGAGAAGAAGAGCGCGCATATGTAGCAAATTGATCGAGAATTGTTTGCTTCGATTAAAGTTGGTCTAATCGTCATAACTAGTTGATCTATTTTACATCAAACAGCACTATAGTTTGTTTAGTGTAAATTGACTCACCCCAATGTTTGCTGAATATTGTTTTATGTTGAACGAACTATAGATGAGGTGACCTATGATGTCATGTATTTACAAATGGGACACCCTCTGTTGTTTCCCTCCAGGCAGAATAAACAGTAAAGTTAATGAAGACAACATGAAATTTCTTTCTAATGAATTGTAAAACTCATTTGGTTCTAGTTTTTTTGTGTGAAATGCGATAGCTTAAAGCAAGTTTAAAGACAGTTTTGATAACAATTTGCTGTGACACCACAATCTAGTTAGAAAAACCTGATCTGGCCTATGTAAACTATAGGAACTCTTGCCCGGTGTGTTTTGTCTCAAACCAACAGAGGGCGTCCTAAATGTCAACAAATGTCACCTCATCTATAGAATATAAGATTGGACATTTTGATCTTTGTATGTATATATTTTTTATGTCAGAATCTAGCTACAATGTTTGGCATGGTAAAAAGATAATTTCATTCAGCAATTACACACACACTCATTCATTCATTGATCCGTAATTGAGTAACTGAAATAATCTTTTAAAAACTAGGTTGGCATCTGTCCCTATTTCGCTCAGTTTTTGGCATTATTTTGCTGATGTGCAAAAAAACACGTCAATGTCACACAAAGCTTGTACTGTCAGCTAACGGCATAAGTAGTTAATAAGCCTAATCCGAAAAGGAAAGTATAATTTCAAATGAGCAATAAACTGAATCATGCCCCCATATGGCTTGTGTTTGGTCATGAATCAATGCCTTCAGCCTATCTCTCCTGGGTGCTGGCAAGCGCTTATACTTTGCTTGTCTCCGAAGCTATCCACCCTTCAGGCTACCCACCACCGCTTCGTGCCCGCAGGCAAATATCACGCCCGCGAAAATTGATCGGAAATTGATGCCAAATTATTTGGGAAATGAGTTGCAAAGCCGTTCTTTTCCTCTTTCTCACACATTGAGGAAGCCTACGCTGTACTTGGCACTACACGGCAACTCCCTAGACGGCACACTACAGACAGGTCGCGCAAAACTTTCAAACTAGGCGTGTAAACCCTCCCCGCCATTATCAACACCAAACACGTCCCCGACAGAACATTTTTTTCTTTTCTCGGTGTTTATGACTCCTTGTGTACATCACCTCTCTGACCCAATTTTGATTTTCCGTCCCCTCTCGTAAGCCGGGGATTTGCCACCGTGATCCGCGCTGGATTACTGTAGAGGAAATATCAATAGATGATTTTGCGGCCCAAATCCCGGACCGATCAAACTTGTGTATGGCTTCTGTTGGGAGCGTTTGCCAGCTCGTTGAGTGACGATGGTTAGACCTTAATACTACTGGTTACTCATATAGCATGTGTTGAAAGGGCCCTGTTCACTCCCATATCTTTGTGTTGTCAATTGGATGGTGGCAGTAGGTTGGATAGTTCCGATGCTCTAGGTTTTAAATATAACTTAGTTTTAATGTCTACGATAGTGAACATGTTTCTGATGTCCCTAATGCTTGTTTAATCACTCAATTGTACTAATTTGGTCACTTGAATGAATGATTGATTACTTATGTGAATGTTTGATATCTTGCATGAATGTTTGATCAAAGAGGCCTATGATTACTTTTAAGGTTGAGATCACCTGTATAAGCTTTGTATTCACTTAGAAGTTAATAATTCTAGTTTCTGATCACTTGCATGTATATGAGATCAAAACGTCATAATTTAATGTATAAACATTCGATCACTAATATGAAATGTGTGATTGGTATACCAGATGACCTATTAATATGCCATGAAACATATATATCTTCAGGAGTAAGCTTTCACTTTTTAGGGAATGATGTTATTTACTCGCGGCGATTGCTAAAAATGTTACATGGCAAATGTTGCTTGTATCCTCTTAAATCCTACTATCCCTTGAGGGGGAGGTCTAAACATTGAACATTAGGTCTCCATAAATAGAGCATGTCTCCTGCCCTGAGCCCAGGAACAGAGGCCGCATCATTCAGGAGACGGGGGGGGGGGGGGGGGGGGGGGGGGGGGGGCCTATTGCATTATCGTTGCTGCTGTCAAATCTTGTATCTCTATCTCGCCCTTCAGCATGTATTAAGTACTACTTTCTATAAATAACCTTTGGGAAATCTGCTCTAAACATGTTCAATGGCCAAAAACACATCTATTAAAACCTTGTTAGTGCTCTTGCCCCTGAACATGTTTGAAGCCATACTTCCTATAGGATAACTGTTGGGCAGTTTTACTTTGTACATGCTGAAGGGCCAGAAAAACATACAAGGTTTTGACAGAAAGAACTGCGACATTATGTTTGACATGCCCTGTAGCCTGCTGTTGAGTGTCTTCCACAAGTGTACAGAGCCCGGTATACACATACATGCTGTATTAACCATTAATGTAGGGATTGAACGAGGGTTTATTGAGACGCCATACCCAGCATAGTGCATATATGTAATGGAGACAACACGCGTCATGTTGAATGTGATGGGTAGAACAGTCGGTCACATTCATCGGCTTAGCGGTTGTAACAATCTGTTGCCGGTACGGTTTGAATTCAAACACTGCAGTAGAAGGGTGGGATACTATAAAAGTGGTAATTTCCGCCCGCTTAAATTTTTGCGCTTTGCCGATTTTCATCCATTTCGCTTGTTTTAAGTGAAAGTTCATTACATAGACTTACACACAAAATAAATATGTTAGCATATTTTTATTTTCGCGGTAGCTGCTCGAAGCGCGAAAGGCTCGATAAATAATGTAGCGCAAAAAATTCCACTTTTACAGTAGTTTTTTTGGAACTGTGGTATTTTGTAATTGTTGTGCATCTGCATGGGTGACTCCATTTGAAATTTACACTCCCTGTGTGGAAGATTAATAAGTTCACGTCTCCCATAGGGGGTGTGGATTTCAACTGGAATAGCCCAATGGTAGGTCTACAAATCAGGAACAACTCAATTGCCTGCCAACTGGGTTTATGATGATATAATTAGTTCAAGTAGATTCACTGTTATTTGCAAAGGATTCTATTGTATCTGCAAGACAGTTTTTTGTTTCGGTGCGTCCGTCTCTGAACTTGGCCTCTCCCCGCCCATGTAGGTCAGTGTCCTCGTACTTCACCCAGGGTTAGTAATTGGCTGACAGAACCATAATAACTCGGTACAGGGATGGAATTATAGGCATTACATGGTTTGTTTTCATACCTGCTGTCATAATGTCAAGTCTATCAGAGCCTATAACGCTGTGGCGCTGTCTGTCAAATCTTAGATTAGATTGGATATCAGTCTACTCAAGTGCATCTCCTCGGCAATGGCTGTAACACTAGACTTGGTACCAGTCTATGCAGGTTTGTACGTGTGGTGCTGTCTCTAATGCAATGATAGGGCAGGACTCCATTCTAGGTGGAATGAGAGATCAGTGAGAATGTTGCCATTTTGGCAAAAGCTTGGGGCAAAGGCTAGCCCATGTCAGGTTCACAATAGGCTATTCCATTTTAAATCCACACACCCCTATGGAAGACATTACCTGAATCTTCCCCTACAGAATGTGAATTTCAACTGGGTTTCCTGGATGGGTGACTCCATCTGAAATCTACACTCCCTGTGTGGAAGATCTAAGGTCATGCCTTCCACAGGGGGTGTGTGGATTTCAACTGGAATGGCCACTATCAGATTAGTGCAAAAATAGACAATCCTTGGCGCAACAATATAATGTAACATACATCCTAGACTAGATACAAATCTTGCTTCAATAGTGTTGTTATGCTTTATTCAGTCATGGGCTTGATTTAAGTCTAGCATCATTTGCATGAATGTATATTGGATTCAACAGTTGCCCCCAGTCCTCTTTTCATTACTATACATTTCATGTACACCTGCTTGAACTTTGAACCTGCATTACAGGCTGTTGCATTGTGTCTTTCATGTGTTGTACTTGGAAGGGCAAGAGCAGAAAGGCTGAATGTGTATAACTTGTCCATGCTTCATCCAAGTTTGACCTGATGAAGTTACCCAGTGTTCCAACAAGACATCAGCCAGAGACCCATCTGGGCGTCATATGGACGCCCTAAAAATGCTAAAGTTGTCCAATGGACGCCCTAAAAATATATATATATACTTGTTTAAAATTTGTTATTATTATTATTTTTAATTTTTTTTTATAAACGTTTTTGATTTTTTTTCTCACAATTTGAACCCCAAAAGGTGAGTGTATATACTATTTGATGTCAAAAAGCACTGTTGTGCGCGCAATATTTTACATCTGGACCAATTTTTATTTATAATACTTTGGAGTTCAAGGCTTCCGATGCGGTCAATTTACACAGGAACGTGGACGCTCCACTCACGCTGATCACTCCACTTAATTTTGGTCCCGCTTTGGACACCCAACTTTCAAATCCTGGCTAAGGCCCTGGTTCCAACCCTGCTTTAAAAATGATTTCCTTCTGAGTCAGGAATATTAAATAAACTGCAATGTGGTAGGGTGGATAGAGGATGTTAGAAAGGCATCCTCTGTCCTTGATTTAAGGACGTTTTTTCCTAGGAGTTGTCTTTGGATGGCTAAATGTGAGGGCCATATTATGAAAATGATGGTAACAGACACACACACCATCAGGGATTTAGATCGGCCAATTTGATGTTTCAGACATGTATCGCTTTTAAAGATAGTTATAATTGTAAGTGTTTCCAAATATTGTATAAACATTAGAAGGGCCAGGAAAAGCACATGTATCTTGGGTCATGGTGATTACCAAATATCCCAGCTGAGGAATAATAATAACATTCTGTTCTCAAGTACATATCCATCGCAGCTACGCCTGTCAATCTGAATCAGACACGTCCGTGGTGAAACATTTCAAGAATTGTTTAAACAGTTGGAACAATTACGGGCGTATATGCTTTAAATTAGACTCATGTTGCGTGGGATAATTGGCCTGGGATGAGGTTTCAGTCTAACCCCGTCATCCCACTCCAGTCGCACACAATTTTTTTAATCTGGACGCCCCACCGACCAGGACCTGGTTCCCTGTTGGCTCATTGCAAATGTTGCAACCTGGTCGGGATCGGCTAATGGGCTGTAATTGGCCCGTGTTTCCCCGCTGAGATTGTGAATGTGACGAGGTTAATACTGGTTGGAGAGTGAATACTTTGGTCTGTAGTGATTAATGTAAGTGATATGGCATAGACCAGAGAGAAAATGATCAATGAATACAGCCAAATCATGCAGGGACCTTTGTGATAGGCTTGATATGTGCAAAATTGTATTGTAGTTATCTAACCTATCATCAGTTGAATTCATCAGTTGAATTCATCAGTTGAATTCAGCAGTTGAATTCAGCAGTTGAATTCAGCAGTTGAATTCAGCAGTTGAATTCAGCAGTTGAATTCAGCAGTTGAATTCAGCAGTTGAATTCAGCAGTTGAATTTAACAGTTGAATTTAACAGTTGAATTTAACAGTTGAATTTAACAGTTGAATTTAACAGTTGAATTTAACAGTTGAATTTAACAGTTGAATTTAACAGTTGAATTTAACAGTTGAATTTAACAGTTGAATTTAACAGTTGAATTTAACAGTTGAATTTAACAGTTGAATTTAACAGTTGAATTTAACAGTTGAATTTAACAGTTGAATTTAACAGTTGAATTTAACAGTTGAATTTAACAGTTGAATTTAACAGTTGAATTTAACAGTTGAATTTAACAGTTGAATTTAACAGTTGAATTTAACAGTTGAATTTAACAGTTGAATTTAACAGTTGAATTTAACAGTTGAATTCAGCAGTTGAATTCAGCAGTTGAATTCAGCAGTTGAGGGAGCAAACCCTCACTACTCTGTGTTAAGGCAAGTAAAGATTCTCCCTGAATAATGTCACTCCTCAGAATGTTGGAAATAGCAGCCATCTTTATGTAAAGTACAGGTTTCCCCACAATGATGACTATTCAAAATATAAAAGATATTATTTATTCTGACAGCGACCCAGTTAAAATTCTTTCCTGTAATATGAATATCATCATAAAAGCCTAGGCATATCACACACTTTGATAAATGAGATAGTTTCCTACTTAGTAAAAGAAACATTGGATACAATTGTCTAAGAGCAAAACCCCATAACTGCCATAGAAAAAACTCTCACGTACCTATAATCCACAGACAGCCTGCGTGAGCTCTCACTGTGTGAGCGTTTCAAATGATGTATTCCAGGAATGTGCCCGTATATATTCTCATCAAGCATTAGATCAATTTCAATTTGGACTCGTCGTGGAGAAACCAAAAGTATCTATGAAAGCAATATCCTGTCGGGGTCAAAGAAATATGTTGACTTATTAAGGCATAATTGAAATGAAATTATTGTGCCATTATTGTAATTGATAACGCTCTCCCGGCTGTCCCTATCGGTTAAGCCGACGAGACGCTATTCGGATGAAATCACGAGCTTGTGTTTGTTGCAGTTAGCATTAATAGCTTTTAAACCCGATCATGATTACGGCTGACATAGAAGTAATTAAACGTTATAGATTAAGGGTTTTTGTGGTTCAGCAATCATGCACAGATGGAGCGTACTGAGCACAGTGAATTCACATGCGTGGGGAGGACCCGCCGACTATACCGAAGAGTCACGTTGACGACGAGTAATCAAGGGAATTCCGCGTTTTGTTACTGTTGCGAATGTGGACCTAAACTCATGTGACAGGTAGCTAATGCTGCGTCTATTTATTTCTCGATTTGGGAAAATGAAAATCGTGTACAAGTTTTGTGTGTAATTGATGGCAGTGGCTAGACTCCGGCGGATGCAATGAAATGCTTACAGTGCGCTTGTTTGGCTGATGATGATGCTCTAGTTGCGCTGCAGGCATAAGTGTCGGACTGAATCAGTTGTAACAATTTCTTCAAATTCCTGTCGTATCTTTGAACACTGTTTGTCATAATCCATTTTGAATTAAATATCTTGAATTGTTTGCATTGTTGTATATTAATGAATTATCTTTCGCTGTAACTAGATCTTATATACATTTGTGCTATTAGAATGCCGGAGAGTTATTAGCAATCTTGTAATTCATTAATTTTTTTTAATTTGCATAATGGTTCAAAATGAATGTTTAGTCACATGGCCCGTAACATGGCTAAAGGACGTGTCTACATGTAGTAGAATGACCACACCCTTGTTAATAACCAATTTTGCCAAGGCGATTTCAATAACGCATGGACCTCAGTTCATTTTCTGTTTTGAAAATCCTTAAGATGGCTGAGGTTGGTATGGTGAACCAAAACATGTATGGAAGGTCTGTGTTTTTTTGTTTTTTACAAAAATTGAAAGAAGCACACAACATTAAAGAAAGATGAAAACGTGTTTTTGAGTAGTATCTGCTTGTTTAAAAATCATAAAAAAATCAACAACAAAAAAAATCATTTTTTTTTCTTCTTTAAAACGTGTTTTTGTGTAATATCTCCCTGTAATTTTTTAATTTTATTTTAAATCTGACCGTCCGACCCAGACTCTGGCCCTGAAAGGGCAAGTCAACTTTTTTTTGTTGTTGCCTTATGTTGGTGCTGGAACCTGAAATCAAAATCAAGGTGGGAACACCAGTGAGTGTCATTGTACCTGACATTGATAGCACATTTTATGTTGGTGCAGATATCCTATCGTGTCTAAACAGGGTTAGAAAGGAAAGATGCTCTATAGCCTAATGAGATGCAAGTGTAAAATATTGCACACGCATATCCAGATATTTACAAAGGAGGGGGTGCATCGCCTGGATTTTATTATTTGGGAACTGGGGAACACATGTGCAGGACCTGAAGTTAGTTTGCAATATGGCAACATAGTAAGAGCAAATTCTTACCATTAGGCCAAGTAACAAAAATTACGTGTTTCACGTCCTCGCCCGCACCGATTTTTGAGGCCGCTTCAATATTTTTGTTATTTGTTATTTTCAAAAAATTCCAAAAAAGTTCGAAAAAAGTTCGAAAAAAAAAATCATACCTGTCTTTGTTGTGTGTGAGTGTGTCCATCTTTTTCAACTATATTTCAATGAAAAAGACGCGAGAAACACTCGTTGGCATAGATAGTGATACGAATATCGAAAACAATTCTTGCAAAAAGCTTCTAATTTGGCTTCTGAAAAATAACAAAACAAATAATAAGGGCCGCCCTCACTGATTTTTAAAAAAGACCGGACGAGAAACACATTATCTTTGTTACTTGGCCTTATGATCCCAGTACCAGGACACATCATTGACACATCTCTGTGTATATGGGTTAATGTGTCAAGACATAATGATGACACTTGGAAAGACATCCATGGACAGATGGTGTAATTTGGATCAGCTAATAGGCTGTGGCCCTTTTTCACCGTCACTTTATTAATGATACGATATTCAGCACAGATTTTAAAATCTAGGGAGTGGTATAGACCATTTCAAATTGAGATCGGAAATCTTCGGAAAAACAGGTCACGTGGAGTAGGTGCGTTGCGCGTTCTTCGCAACAGTTGATCGCATTCACAGCATTGTCCTAGTTGGTTGTCCGCCTAGTGATTTACTATGTTTACATACACGCGTGCACACATGAGAAGTAAAACGTGGAACGAGACTATTTTGGTTTTTTATCAACAAAGGTGTTGACCGGCAAATTCCAAATGTATCGAGCAGACGGTAAAAAGTGAAAATATTACCCCAAATCTCTTTCGTCTCACCGTTTGTTGTTACTGAAATGCCGCAACATCAACTTTGTGACGGATACAATCTATCACCAACCAGCGCAATCTATCACACGGGCAGACGGGTGAAAAACACGTTTGTTTTTCTCCGGCACATGGCCATGACCTGTCAGGAGCTGACAGGTCATGTAACCGAGCGTCAAATCACTCGGCTAATCGGAAGCATTCGGGTGGTCGTATATTTTCGGATTTGAAATGGTCTATGACTTGTATGTGTGTAACCTTTCAGTTGTATGTGGTAATGTATTAGCATGTTGGTAGTGTCAGAGTATTATAGAGGGTGCTATTCTAGGAAATCGGACAGTGGTAGCTGGTACTTTACATTGAACTGAATGGATGTGTTTCATGAATTCAACCTGCCTAGCTGTTTATCTTGGTGATAATTATATCAATAACGCAACATTTTTTTGCCTTATGATCCCGCTTTTGTGAGTACTTTTACTGCAGTCTCTACATTATTTCAATTGGTCAAGGGGCAGTCCTTTGGAGGTTCTCTTAGAACCAAATTTATATATAGTAGGCCAGTGGCAACCTACGTGTAGAGCTCTTTTCAGAGCCACCATCTCTGTTCAATGGAAGCGGCAATCCATCCGAACGGCTCTTTTCAGAGCCACCAATTCTTTCACAAGTAGGAAAGGGCACCTACTCTCAAATCATCGGGCAAGGGGCAGCCCAAATGATGATAACAAGAGAAGTGGCAATCTCTATGTATTGTTTAATATTATAATAATAACGCAACTAATGTTTGTATATATTATTTCCACTGTTCAGTGTAAATTGCTATCGATAAAACTAACCATTGATAATTGTTGTGTCTTACAGGAGACCCACCCACACTTCCAGTTGCCAAATCTTTTACCACACTAACGAATGGTATACCCGCGGCAAACGAGACTCCGCCTCCGATATTGCCTACGAGACCATTCAAGGAGCATCAAACCAATCATAATCAGCTCAACAATCATCAACATCAACTACAGCAACTCCACCACCAGAGACCGCAACATCAGCAACAGCAGCAACAGCAACAGCAGCAGCTTCATCCGTCGCACCATCAGTCGCAAGTGAACCATACGCAACAGCAACAGCAGCAGCAGCAACAGCAACAACAACAACATCACCATCATCAACAGCAGTCCCATCATCAACAGCAGTCCCATCATCAACAGCAGTCCCATCATCAACAGCAGTCACACCATCAACAGCAGTCCCATCATCAACAGCAGTCCCATCATCAACAGCAGTCACATCATCAGCATCAGCAACAACATCATCATCAGCAACCTCCTCATCAACAGCCTCCCCATCAGCAACCTCCCCATCAGCAACTTCCTCCCCATCAACAACCTCCTACCCATCAACAACCTCCTCCCCATCAACCTCCTCACCAACAATCTTCCCAACCTCCCCATCAACCTCCTCCCCATCAACAGCCTTCCCATCAACAGCCTTCCCATCAACAACCACCATCCCATCAACCTCTCCCGTCCCACCACCAGCAACCTTCCCATCACCAACAACCCTCCCACCACCAACCCCACCATCAACCTCACCACCAACCCCATCCTCAACCCCATCCTCAGTCTCAAGAACAGCAGTCCCACCAGACCCACCGACCTCTTCCGATCCCGTCGCAGCATCCCCCTCCGTACACGCAACGTGACAGTCATCCGCTCCAGCTGCCAGTGACGGCAACGACAACCTCTGTTATAACGTCCGTTGGATCTGGTAGCAAGAGAGACGAATTCTTGCAGAGGGAGAGAGAGCGGGAGTCGAGGGAGAAAGAGCAGCGTGGGTTCACCAAGGCACCTGGTTGGTCAAGGTAGGAAGGATGAACAATTGATACAGTTGCAAACAAAATTACTTGTTTTTCGTATGACCATTTGATCCATCAACTTTTGATCACCCCTCCCTATAAATCCAATTTGCTTAATCGAGACAGTGATGTCGCTTGCGATCATACAATAGTCATTCAACCAAATAGCCTGTGCCAAGGCACTTGGAAGGACTAGCGTACACATCCTCACCTAAAAGACAGACAACATAGGCTTAAAATGGACTGTATTCATCTCACATCTATGACCCAAATTCTGTAAAACATCTTAATTTCGCTAAATTAAATTGCTGCCAATTATATTATTTATAATGGTTAATTGTTATATGTAGGAAGATGATATAAATTAGTTAAATTAAATTAAATAGATCACATATTATTGCTTTAATCACCATATACTGACCTGTTTTTCTCCATCCTATTTGTTCTCCTCAATCCATTGATTCACCCAGTTCCAGCCAGATCGGAGCCAACGCTCCTCAGCAGCCTCCGCCGCCACCTCACATCCCCACTCCGTCGTCAGTCCCTCCACCGTATTCCGTTCAGCCGCCACAGTATTCTACGCATGCAGCGCCCTCCCCTCTCACCCCTCACCCGGCTGCGCCTCAGCCTCAGCAGCACCCGGCCCCCATGTTCTCGCCCTCAACGTTACCTCCACCGCCGCCGCTGACCAACAACCCCATAGCGCCACCACACACGCCGCTGCCTCAACCGACGCCCTTTGGGCCGACGCCAGCAGCAACGCAGCAGCAACCTGAACAGCCAGGGTTCTCCAGTTATCCAAGTAAGTAAATTTTGCAGGCATGATATTTTGTAGATTTATATCTGAAAAAGATAGGTTCACCCTCATCCTATATGAGGCAGCCAGTTGCAGCACTCGTTGTATAGTCGCTTTCACAGCCCTCATGGTGGTGGTTCAATGGCGCTGTGATCTATATGACATGGCGCAATGGCGCCGTGATCTATATGAAATGGCGCCCTATAAATACCTTGTATCTATCTATCTACTCTCAAATGTATATATATTGTTTTGTCTAAATTTGCATTTATTTAGGCAAATGTCAAGCAATTTAGCGCAATAGACTTGCTGTTTTGTAATAATTCATGGAATTACAGATTTTCCCACTTGATAACAGATATCATGCCTGATATGGATTTTAAATTTAAAACAAAATTACTTGCATCAAAAGTGTAACTGATGTCAGTTATTTACAAATGTTAGCTATTAACAAAACTGATGAAGGTACATCGCAGCTTTCATTGCAAATGATTCCCATATTTTGTAACTGATTGGTTTACACTATGATGAACCAAATGCTTATTTGCTTGAAATGCCACCGGCCAACATCAGGTAGCATTTGATATAGGCCGACCTGGTGACAATATTTATACGCCTAATTGAATTAATTTCATGCAGGCATAAACACTTCGCAATATCTACCTAACAAATGGCAGTAACCTACTTTGATTAGGGAAGAGATACTGTGGTGTTTTGTGTGCATAGGTAGGGATAAACAAATGGTTTTTTTAACACTCTTCACATTTTGCACAGTATAGCATAATTTAACAAAAAATGGAGATTTGATACTCATTTAACATAATATACAGTCCAACCTCGGTTATCTGACCCTCTTTTATCCCGATAACTCGGTTATTCGGCTGAATGATCCCAAAAGAAAATGAGTTTTTTTACAGCCTAATCACCTTATTTTCACACTCTGAAACGTTTGAAAGCCTTTTTTTGATCGTGGTATAGTTAGTACTGTTTATCCCAATTTGAGCACTTTAGGACAGTCAATTCAGAATTACACATAATTTGCTTATCCAGATTTGTCACTTATCCGGCCATTGCTTGGTCCCATCATGTCCGGATAATCGAGTTTGGACTCTATAGCTATTTTTAGAAATTATATTTTGCAATAAAAAAATCACACATTTTGAAACGATACAGTTGACTACTCCTGCAGGGTGAAGTATCAAAGAAGATTTTGAGGACACCACCACAATGCATTGCGTTTGTGCAAAATGCCCTAATTCTGGTCTCCAATTTGTCCGATTCCCATAGACATATTGCACACAATCATGGCTTCATTGCGCATTCATCGTTGGAGCTCTTAGGTTCTAGCTTACATCAATGAACAAATTAGTTATCAGTGTTCCTTTTGTCTTATTTCTAAAACTTAAGAGCTGGACAAATGCAGCGTGTGAAAAAAAGCTTAAGTTGGCTGGCGTTCGCGCAATGCATTGTGGGAAGACCTTAAAAAATCTTCTTTGGTTAAGTATGTTACGCCTCCTCTCACTCTGGTACACAAAATATTCTACAAATAAACGGGGGAAAATATGAAGCATCAACCACCTGCAAAGCACTCTTTTTAACGATTATTCATGCAACATTTATATCACACATATACTAGTTTTATGGCGCGATAAAAAGATACTGCACACATGTTTAGTTGTATGCAGATGCTTATCGCGGAAAATGGCTAGGCTGTTCCGTTTATTGTACAGCGCGCCCCACTGTGCCAGAAGCAGACCGCTTGTGCTCAACCGTGTGTTATTTTTACCATATAATACAGAACAGATTTGTCAGAAACCTTTCCAAACGTTCACGGTCTATCTCAAGGATTGCTGTACCAATACTGGGCATGTTTGTACTGATCTCAATGCATTTCTCATGGTGATTCCAAATATGGTAATGAAATTTAATAATTTTGACATTTTTTGAAACATTTTGTGAAATTTTGGCATGTCGTCTGCAGACAAGTGCCGCATGGAAAGTGTTAATAATGCAACTCTAGTTGGTCACTCTTAGACAAGAAATCTGTCGACCAGGCTTGTGTTTTGGTGAAACAAATCTCCTTTCTCACTTAGAAATACTGTCCATAATAGATTGAACTGATAGACAGCACAATAACAAAATGAAAAAAGCCTATATTGAGCTATTTTAAAGATTCTGCCCCTACTTCATATGGATTTACAATTTGCTTGTAGAATTCATCCTCTTTGTGTGAATTTATTTGATGCTGGTTTTGACAAATGTTGGCTATTTGCAAAACTGGATAAAGAAGCAACCGGGAGGAGTGGTGTGGCAAATTTATTAACCATAAACAACATTTGACCAAACACTGTAAACGGATGCACATGAAGGCAACAAGCGCACTGTCCATTATTTTGCGTGACTTGTGGGTGCCACCAAAACCGTGCGCGTGTGGCCATAATCGTGTGCGTACGCTTGGATTACTTTTGATGCATGCGGAGAGATAAAAACCAAATATTTTTCACCAATTTGGAACTGATTTAACTATAGTGGAAACTATACTATTGTTTCTATGAAGCTGTAATTGGGGAAAGATGATGCATTTCTTCAATGTCTTTCTAATTTTATTGGTTGAATCTTTTATTTCTCAAAACTTGCATTAGATAAACCATATACATGAATTGAAGGGAGAAGATTACATTTTAAATGTAGAGTCTCGATCTACATGGGGATGTCTGTGGCTATAGCCTGTTAATTCACATCTGTTAAATAAACCTGATTACATATATGCATGGAAGGGGGGGGGGTGAATACTAAATGTAACGGCTCAGTCTACTCCGGGGTTGTCTCACCAGCTCATTCACAGCTATTCAATGAGAAGTCGGCGCAGCGTGCACTCGTCAATACACGGCTAAATGAAAGAGGATATTTTGATCACGAAACTGATTTGATCAGGATCAGGAAGCAGCCCTTCGGAGATAATTTGATTACTTAGTCGGTTTTCAAATTGCATTCAATTGCTTCCATGAGATACACACTGCTAATAATAAAGTTGTCAGGGACCATAATGAATGATAGGCAAGAGTGTATCAGTTAGTTTAGTAAATGCAACAAGACTCGTCGTCGTGTGATGTAAATTTGTTTGCGCTTTGATATTTTCTCGTAACCTATCGACTGCACAAAAAGCAAAACAAAACCTGGTATGCACGTGTTGGTTTCTCAGGTCTCTACAGGCCTCCACTGTTATGCAAAGCCATTTATGAAATTGTACATCCTCAATTTGGTTTGAAAATGTTGTGATGTTGAAAATATCAATTAGGGGACGAAAAAACATTCCCTAAATTACAGGCAAACAGACCTCAGGAAGGGTTCGGTCGAGCAGGTTTTTTTTCCATTCTCAATGTTGGGGAATAGTTAAAAATACTTTAAAAAAAAAAAAGACACCAAGATTTTTACCTAAAAAAACCACCCAAAAAAATCAAACCCCCCCAAAAAATCAAACAATTTTAACAAATGAAATGGGACGGCCAGGCCCATAGAGACCCTCCCCCCACCTATGTCACTTTGCAAAAATGATTACATTAAGCCCACAGGACAACCCCCGGAGAAAACCCTGATATGCACGTGTTGGTTTTTCAGGTCTGCACAGGTAGAACTATCATGTAATGCCATTTATGAAATTGTTCAATTTGCAAAAATAATCGCATTTACAGTTTTCTGAAATCAACTGTTTGACAGGAGACACTAGCTCGTCATTTATTGCTGTGATACAAAGCCAGACAGAAAGATTAAATATTTGGTCATTATAGCCGTAATGTGTCGCACCATATTTACCACGCATGTGTCATCTACACCTGCACGTCTGCCATGGAATACGCCATGAAAAAGAAGTTGGAACATTTGGCGAGGTTTGGTTTATTCCGTGTAGGGCAACAAATATGATAATGATATCATGTACCACTCCATCAAATATGTGATGTGATCTGGGAAACCAAATGTCGCCAGATGTGAATTAGGGATTATGGGTAAAAAACTGAAGAATATGACAAAAATGAAAGATGGCCAAAAAGTGCAGCGGGCGGCCACTTTGTAAATCCTCTGCATCTCTCTGCGCTAGACCCCAAAGGCCATCGTGTGAGTAATAATTCTCACAAATTACAGCAGAAACAAAATATCACTTTATGCCCAATATCGCAGCTGTTTAGTATCGCTGCGCAATAAACAGCACCCACCAAAATACCCCTCTAGGTCTGCGTTGTCATAAATCATATTAAGTTTTAACAGATAAGATTTTATCAAACAGTCGGTCTCTCTCTCTCTCTTTCTTTTTCTATAGTCGCTTTTTTATTTTCTCACTTTTTTCTTATTCTTTTTCTTCCTTTCTTATCTGATTTATTGTTCTGGTAACCAGTTGGTTATTTTGGTTCTCAATTGGATTCAATAGTGACCCAGGAGTTGAATTGTAATTGTGTAAATCGCGCTTGTTATCTATCAGTTTGTGATGAAAATACATGTGTCACAATAAGCGGCAAAAGAGAGGCTCAAGTGGGTTTTTCCCCCCAATTCTACTTGATACAAAAATAACACACTCGTACAGACTATTGTTATGGTAATAAGGCAACAAGGAAATAAAACCCTGTTCCACAGAGAAACAGACTTTCAGGTAGGGTCGGTCGGTCAGACTTTTTGGTTTTTGTTAAACATTTTCGTAAAAACATTTCAATAATTTGCAAAAATCATCTTAATTTTATTCTTTTAAATTTGACTAAATATGGGTCTCTCAGGTCTGTAAGGGGACGTAGGCCTACCAATATTGCAGTCCCCCCCCCCCCCCCCCCCCCCCCCCCCCCCGTAAGCTATTTGTGCGACCCTAACGTTATTAATTACGCCTTGGCGCGTTGTTCTGACCATAAAATAGTCTGATTTGGCTACAGAGTGGCAGGCAACCACAATATTTCTATATGTGTGATGATCGTTGTTGAGAATGCACAGCTTCCCTTTCTGGTTGCACCATGCCGATGTTGTCATCCCTGGTTATAAAGAGTACACTTTACAATTGACTTTCAAGTCTTAACACTTTCCACGCGGCAGGCAGCTGCAGACGTCATAATTTCACAAAATGTTTCAAAAATGTTAAAATTATTAAATTCCATAACCATATTTGGAATCACCATGTGAAATGCATTGAAATAAGTACAAACGTGCCTAGTATTGGTTCAGTAATTCTTGAGATAAGACTTTGAAAATTGCGAAAAGGTTCCTGAAAACTCTGTTTTGTATATGGTCAAACTAATAGTAATAGCTGCATGGAAAGTGTTTACAATCAAAATCATGAATAGTTTAATTTCCAATTCGGATTTGAGTTACTTTGTAAAAGTGGATATTTTTTGCGCGATTTGCAGATATTGAACTGTTTTGCGAGTGTTTTAATTCACGATTTGTAGCTTCATCCCATAGACACACACACACTTAAATTTTGTGTTATTTAAAAAATAAATAAACGTAGTGTGAAAATGTCCACTTTTACAGTATAGTATGCCTTCCACTAGTGTAGCCATCTCACAGTTGCCACTTTTGTTCACGCCATCCTTGACTATAAATTTTAAAAGAGCGTTTGTAATTTCTGTCTCCCATTGTAATGCTAAATTAATGCAATTGCAATCCATGTAAGAGGTCCTGTTATTGGAATTATTAGATTGCCTCCATAGAGTGCATCTCAAATTGAATAATAGCCAATTTTAGCAACAAGCCTAGGTTGCCTGCGATGGAGAGCCATTGCCGTGTTGGGGGGGGGGGGAGGTACTGGGATATGTTTTTGGTACGGAGTGCCCCCAGCAAAATTGACAAATCGACTCAAACATTTACCAATTTTCGGGGGAAATGGACCCACATGTTTACCAGAGACCCATCATTTTCCTATATATTCGACAGATTTTGCTAACATTTCGGTGAAAAACAGCGTTTGCCAGATGGGTGAAAAATGGGACCCTATTTGGCGGCACATCCCCGTAACCTCATATCAACTAAGTACCCCCTCCCCCGGGCCAAATGGTACCATTTCTCTTATAAGAAAGTAAGTAAACTGGGTCAATTCCATTCTGGAGCCCCATAACCTCATATCCACTAAGTACCCCCCTCCCCCGAGCCAAATGGTACCATTTCTCTTATAAGAAAGTAAACTGGGTCAATTCCATTTTGGATGCATCAACCAGCAGGTCGGCTCTTTCTTGCTTGATAAAGTGGCGTTGTGAGAACTGATCAATGTTGACAACCACCAATTCATTGCTGGTTACGGTTATTTAATGTAATAAACGGGATAAGTGGGTGGCGTCTTAATAGCTTTTGCGGGTTCAAGGTCATCCTTTTTTGTGCTGGTTTTTAGTGAATTTTACTGGTGATTGTGTGGCTCGCCACTTTAATGACATTCATAGGAGTGGTGAAAAGGTTCAGCACAACACTTTCAACGCGGCAGTTGTCTGCAGACGACAGTTTCAAAATTTCACAAAATGTCTGAAAAAAGTAATCAATATTGAATTTCATCACCATATTTGGAATCACGATAAGGGATGCATTAAAGTAAGTACAAACATGACTAGTATTAGTTCAGTAATAATTGAAATAAGACTTTGAAAGTTGGGAACGGTTTCTGAAAAATCTGTTTTGTATAATATGGTAAAACTATAATAGCCGTGTGGAAAGTCCTACTATAAGAATTCTATTGCATATGCTTAAAGGTGCGTAACCAAATCAAATTTATATTTTCCCTATCAAAATCGAGATTTTAGAATTTCAGCCATTTGCGAAATGGCTGAAAGTCGGCAAAGCTCGAACATTTAATCGCGTGAAAATACCACTTTTACAGTAACTTGAATGTTTTTGTGCAAGAGTTCTCCTTTATAGTTCTATGAATCAAATCAGATAAACAAGCCAGTTGCGAGGTTCAACCAACTTGGAGCTCTATTAAAGTGTTTCTATATTTGTCTACCGTAAAATCCCTCATCTTTCTTCGTTTGTTCAAAAACACATTAAATCATTCATATCACGGAAAGAAAAAGAAGAGATTTATGTTTGGATTTGACAAGAACTGACAGCTTTGCCTACCCTCCCCGTTCACTCTATATCTTATAGTGCGTACTTTAAAATAGCATAAGGCCAAAAAAAAGAAGAGTTGGTTGTGTTGCCCTCAGCGACCGACCCTAAAATCGTAAAAACTAGGGTCGCTTTTTTTTTTATTTTTTAGATTTAAATTTGATTTAAAGTGTCTAAATGTTACTATTTCTTGCTTGAAATGAATAAGTAAGCCAAAATTGACATATGGGCATATACCAATTTTGTCTTGACATAAACCATATATTTTTCAGCCAAAAAAATAAATAAATGTTGGAAAAAAGAAGAAAAAAATCCGACCGACCGACCAGATTTCAAATTTTTTGGCACTTGAGGGGCAACACAATTTTTTTTTTTTTAGCCTAATACTTGTGTTCATTCGTATTCACGACCACAGAATGACATTTGTGAATACTGTAAAACAAGTTAATTTTGCGGCATCTTTTTTCGCGAAATGCTAGTCATCACTAGTATCGCGGTAACTTAATTTCGCGAATCTAAAATTTCTACCACTAGTGTCATTTTCACACACATTAATTCGCTGCAATATCATTTCGCGAATTTGAGCCTCTCGCAAAATTCGCGAAATTAAATTGCTCGCGAAATTAACTTGTATTACAGTATCACAATCTTTATTGATAGCACAGTAAAAGCAATTGCCTGTAATATCAGAGCTGAGGAAAAATGCAATTTTTTCATGGAAACTGACTTAATTTCCATCGCCAAGTTGTCACGAAAAGCGGTTACCACACCCATCAACAAATAGGTGATTTTTATCATAATACCTTAACACTTTCCGCGCGGCTATTACTTTATTAGTTTTACCATTACAAAACATATTTTTTCAGAATAATTTCCCTACTTTCAAATTCTATCTCAATAATTACTGAACCAATACTAGGCATGTTTGTACTTATTCCAATGCATTTCTCACCATGATTCCAAATATGGTAATGAAATTCAATAATTTTGACATTTGTGAAACATTTTGTGAAATTTTGGAATGTCGTCTGCAGACGCCTGCCGCGTTGAAAGTGTTAATTGAGGGGAATTGGGTATGGCAATTTTATTTGTTCACATTGAATATATAGGTTTATATACTAGATACGTGCAGAATATTTAGAATACTGTATCAACCAAACACTGATATCTTGAAAATTGTAAACATATATAAAGGTTGAAGGAAAGAGTTTAAGGGGTTTGCTGCTGGACAAGTTTAAAACTATCTAATGGTGAGAACACACTTTCGACAGTTTGAACGTGTGCGACTGTGAACTTGTTGAACGCTTTACCTGCTAAAATGTATAATGTCGTAAAAGCCTATCGCACGATTTAAACAAAAAAAGAAGTCTACAGTTTTCTGCTGACTTTGAATATTCAATGGAATGAGAATTTTCTCTCCATGGTAGCAATTAACATGTCCTATATCAATGGCTTAGTGCCGCAAGCTGCCAGTTATTATATGGGTTGGTTAAATGCTGAGCAACTGGTATAAACTTAAATGTAACTCAGAGCAGCTATTGTAGGTATGGTCTCTTTGCTGAGATACCTAGTGATGTGAAAGGTATCTATCTGTAATAGCTGCCATAAGTTATACACTTCTGGTGCTGTTAGATGCACCCTTTTGAAAATGCAATCTTACACATGGCAGCCATCGTAGATAGGTCTTTGTGACTCCAAACCCTTGATACGTTAAATGAAGGTTTGCTGCCTGCAAGAAGTCATACCCCATGACAAACGGATGTCATTGTGTTCTTAATGGAGTGCTTCATATAGTCATTTAAACAAGATGTCTTTCCTTCATATTTGATAAAATAAAAGCTCTCATGAGTATTTAATTTAATAGACATTAAATTCTTGTAACTGCCTGTTTCCTATTGTAATTGACATTGAAAAGCCGACGTAATCGTCGATGAATCAAGTCGCGGCGTAATTCGATTATAATCTCTTTGATATCATTAGGCGTTTTATTACATCGCCTTGTGTGCGTTTAGTGAGTGAAGTTATGGTAATGGTCGTGTTTCGTGTCATGAGTAATGTTGGTACATGTAGGTGTGGTATGCTTATGCATGCATGGCATGCTAGGACCCATATAGCATCGCACTACAGAACAGTCTTTGGTGTGAGTCAGTTTGGTGCAGTTGCTGAGAATAGCGCGCGGTGGCGTTACTTTTTATAGATAGAACATATCAAGGATTAACCACGGATTAATGTATTATCCTGAAATAGTCCATCGTGGTGGCTGATATTAAATGGATCTTTGCGCTGATTGTTGATAATGACGCCAGTCGATCTACGCCGGTCACTGTTTGCGAATAAGGACACATGCACCACAGGTGCGGAATTCTGCGGGTTTTGCACATGATCTGTTTTAATGAATGAGGGATTACTTGTAAGGAATTGGAGGAATAGATCAATTGGTGGTGGTTTGTTATAGGCTACAAGGCGACAATGGGAAAACAGGATCTTAAGTTTTTACTGAGTTGTTAATGGAATATATTACAAGTGGACGTTGGAGGATCGTTTGTGTGTGAATAATAATAATGACATTATTATAATGCTTTTGATCATCTTTGAAACACATTATTTCAATGGATTAACGATCTTAGGATTTGCACTCTGGATTATAGGATTGACAGACAGGCTTGACAGATATATTTTGCGATCTCTGGACCACAAGAGAAGAGAATATTAGGAAACATACATAACAAGTTTGTTGATATATGAGTTTGAAGGATTGTCCATACACCTGACATGGACTGACAGTGTATAAAACCTGCATACAGAAGAAACTTTGTGTCTGCAATGTGCACCATAAGATTATGTTTGGATTGAGTAAAGGTACATGACAGGTATATTTTATTATTTATGTGACCATTGCAACTTCTGTAATATAGTTCATAACATTACAACAACATAGCGCTTTTGTGTGTGTCTGATTCCGTATTTTATTTTCTTCCCATCATTGCAGGCCGCCCTACTCCAAATGCCAATCGGGAGCAGGAGCTAATTCGCCAGGAGCTGAACAACCGCTTCCTCTCCTCGCATGACCAAAGAATGAGCGTTGGTCCCTCGCCTTACTTACGACAAGAGACGCATATGCACCAACATCAACACATGCATCAACACCAGCACACCCACCAGCATTCCTTCCTGCCACCGCCCATTGGCGGCAGCTCGGCGCTGGTGCCAACTCCAGCAGCGCCTCATATGGTAAGTGTTTCATTTCTGCCAGCGCCCATTAGCGGCAGCTCGGCACTGGTGCCAACTCCAGCAGCGCCTCATATGATAAATGTTTCATTTCTGCCACCGCCCATTGGCGGCAGCTCGGCGCTGGTGCCAACTCCAGCAGCGCCTCATATGGTAAGTGTTCCATTTCTGCCACTGCCCATTGACGGCAGCTCGGCACTGGTGTCAACTCCAGCAGCGCCTCATATGGTAAGTGTTTCATTTCTGCCACCGCCCATTGGCGGCGCTGGTGCCAACTCCAGCAGCGCCTCATATGGTAAGTGTTTCATTTCTGCCACCGCCCATTGGCGGCGCTGGTGCCAACTCTATCATGACATCATATGGTAAGTGTTCCCCTCTTGCCGTAATAATAGCCTTCAGAATCCTTGGGCGCGTTTGGCATACTGTTCATACACAATGATCTCTGCAATTCATTCGACTTTCCTCTGTACAGTGACATCAGATTGTATTTAAGTATTTAATTGAGTTCAATTTGGTGTCACATATGATTGTGTATGTACCCATATAATCAAAGACTTACCCTGATACTCCACACTTATCCTTCTGTCACTGGAATGTGCTCTGATGGTTCTGCCCAGTGGAATCAGCATGTATAATGTAACACTTCCTATGTATTACCTTTGGGCGGTCTGCTCTAAACATGTTCAAGGGCCAAAAACACACCTATCAAACCTTGGTAAGTACCTTTGCCCCAGAACATGCATAAAGCAACACTTCCTATGCACAACCATTGGGCAGTTTTACTTTATACACGTTGAGTGAAAATTGACTGTAGATTGAAATGTTGGCTTCAACATATAACAAAAACACCACAAAATGTCTGTGGAAACATATGTGGACATGTTGGATTTGACCACTTTGGATTCTCACCAACACTCATACACCAACCAAAGCCATCTATCTTACAGTGGTTCTGATTGGTGTATTACAAGATGTACTCATATGAATAGCCAATTCAAATGCAGCTTGTAAAATGTTTCACTCCCATCTTTATCAGGGATACAATTATTCTAACAATGTCTCTCATTGGTGCAATAAATGATGTATCCATATTTTTAATCAATCGGCCGGTAGTTCTCAGGGGGTTAACAAAATAGGTCTCAGACTGACGCACAGACTGTCAAAACGTTTTATTCATGAGAGTCAACAAGATGTCTTGGCATCCCTAAAGGGGAAGGGAAGGATAAACAAACCTTCCGTGCTCTGTGTTTTCCCCCATGACATCCATCAGGGAATCGTCCCAACAAATCCTCTTTCATCCCCTGTCACATTAACGTTGCATAGTTACACTAGTTAGTACACAACTATTATTAGCCACATTAATAGCAACACATTCCCCCTTGTTCTCTGGTGATTACGACTATGTCATCGTCGACACATCATCAACACTTTGTTTGATTACTCTTAATTAGCCGCTAATAGCCAAAGTAACACGGCCTGACAGCCAGAATGTCATGTCATATCACCCCATAACTTGTAGCATAATGAGGGCAATTACTAAGTGCGTTAATTCCCTACTGGTGGTTGCCGATCAAATATGGAATTAATTGTAATAACAACCCATGAGATGTTTATTACTTCAACTTCAAGTCTTTATCATACTTTTTGATGATGACGTAAATCAGAACAGCCACCTCACTGATTCCGCAGAAAGCTCTGTGTGTGAATTTAGACCAATATTTCACTGAATTTATAAAAAAAATTGAAACTCTCCTTGATTATGGATTCTTTTCTCTCCTAATATTTTGAATATGATTCTTAATATCTCCGTAATTGCTGTGCAAATTAACCCTGAATGCACATTTGACAGTTGTGTATGATACCGTTTGGCTATTCAATTGTCTTTACCTTCTCCCCCTGCTATGGCATACACACTGGAACAATAAGTGCAATACAGTCGTATATCGTCGCTGTTCTGTCAAAACATTGTTTGTTATTCCGGCCCTTCAACATGTATAAAGTAAAACTGCCCAATGGTTATGCAAAGGAAGTGTTGCTTTATGCATGTTCAGGGGAAAAAGTACTACACAAGGTTTGATAGATGTGTTTTAGGGCCCTTGAACATGTTTAGAGCAGACCGCCCAAAGGAAATACATAGGAAGTGTTACTTTATACATGCTGATGAAGGGCCCCGATGGCGATACAAGGTGTTGACAGAACAACGACGATAAGTCACCAGATGCTTCTTCCAAAAGCACTGGATGAATTGCCTGGAAAGTTTTTACAGGGCTCACAAATCTGCCTGATTGTTAGAGAACAGTCGTTCAGATTTTTAGATACATTATTGAGAGATTTTTGTATTTCAAACAAACTATCAATTCCAAAGTGTTTGTACATTGCTTGGAAATATTCAGCAATTCAAATCTGGAGAAACAACCCGTTAGTGTCACATATATGTTTTTTTTTGCATGTGGTGTGAGTTCTGTAAATGGAACAGCCTAATGCCATTAAACCACAAACAAGGAATCGAAACAGGCAACATTGTATGAATATAAAAGAATGACAAGAATCGGTGACGACACGCCCCTTTGTGAGTTTTACATTAATACGACATATAACCGAGAGCCGATGATTCCCATCGCGATAATTGAAGACGTCGCAGTCAATCATACCGGTAATAAAAATAAATAAATTCATTTTTACCACGAAAACCCTTCGGGGAGTGTTTCACTTAATATCTCTGTGCAGTCATAATCCCTTCCAATAAATCATCATGGTACAGCGAAAAACTCAACCGTAGGCTGTTGTGTAACGTTTTCCAGTTCCCCACTCATCGAACACGATTGCAAAGCAACATGGATTGTTAATTTAATCCGACGTAATCTTGCCATGACAAACTGCTTAGTGGTACATCTGCGACCAATCATTTGAATTTAGGATTTCCCGTCGAGGGAGAGCGAGAAAAAAGGTTAAGTCATGCTTGCGTCTATCTCTCGCCCTAAAATAGCAGCGTTTCAATAGGAAAGTGAATGTAAATGATATTTTTACTCATTCTTAAAAGCTAGGTTTAATGTTTACGCTCATGTTTCGTCCCGAGTTCCGTTCTAGAATCAGTACCAAATGTGAAGATATTGTGTGTCAGTTAGTTAATCATGGGTTACTTTTACAGGCAATAAGGCCAAATTAAATTAATTGTTTGTCTCAAAGCTCCCGCGCGCGTTAGTTTATTGATGCGCATTAGAAAAACAAAAATCTGAAAATTTCACAGATTTTTCAGATTTTCATTGATCACATCATCTTAAATACAAAAGTTCACTTTTACAAGGATTTCAATATTTTTATATTTAAAACAAACAACAACAAAAAACCTTGAAAAAAACCCCTGCATTCCGCATTAGTTTTACAACAGGAGAGGAGCTTTGAGACAAACAATTAATTTAATTTGGCCTAAGCTAGCCTTTTTTTTTTTGCACAATTATCTTTTATCAAGTTAATATCTTTGATATTGAGCGTTTTTGTTACATGCATGTGACAGTAATGTCAGACTTTTGGAGGATATCCTGCCTGTATTGATCTGATAATACAAGGATATCACAATAATTTATGTAATGAGCAAGACCTTCAACATCTTTCCAGCCCTCACCCTTACCAGACCAGAGTTGCCCCCCCCCCCCCTACCCACGAACTTTCATAACAGTTTCTGAATCCTATCACTGAAGTCATGCTTGTCTTCAGATAACAGTGTCAAATCATGACCGTTTGTTCATAAAATGTTGATAAATATACATTCACCAACAAAAACAGACCGCAAAACTGTTATTTGTGTGCTTGCTGGGACTATGTAAGGGGTCGTCCAAAATTATCGCCATTTTCACTTACGTACAGAGCGTACGTAACTTTTTACCCCCCTCGAGTTACGTACGCAATAAATGGCGAAATTGTATTTTATTTTGTACTTAAAAAAAAAATCCCGCCTCTGAAGATCGCCATTTAAGTTACGTACGGTTGGGGTATATTTCGACCCCCTCCCCCCTCTTACGTACGCTTTGTACGTAACTGAAAATGGCGAAAATTTTGGATGACCCCTAATGAAGACTCTATTACAAGTTGATACTGAAATCACATTGGAAAAACCCCGAACATGTAGGCCTATATCCAAGGCGATAGATTTCTGATATCAAAGCAAAACAGAGCTGTAAATAGTTAAGTCTCTGTCACAATACATCACCAGCCGCTGCAATATAACTAATTCCATCTCAATATCTAGATCCCGGGGTCAGAAAACCATAGCCTGTAAATAGTGAAGTCATGGTTGTCCACGATGCACTTTCTGAAATTTTAGCATTGCTCATATGAAGAACAATAATATAAGTAGGGTTTACTCACTGTAAGCGCTCTTCTTTTTTCGCACACGATGATGCCATTTGTGTAAATCCTGGGATTAATAGCAGGCAAGTGCATAAGCCCTGTAATGGAATTGCTAAGCGGGCGGATAATGAACGGTAATCAGATAAGGAAGCGTAATTTGTTAGTGGAAGTGAGTGTACCAGATAGGGGGCTTGTCTTAACCCAGCCCTTCTATAACTCGAGAACAGATAGGCATACTGCGGGTGTGATTTTATACGAGGTGTCTGTTGGCCAACATGGCTCAGCTAAGCAAGCCGTATTTTATACGCACGGGTGGCTATGTGTGTATAAGATTTGTCCAGGGGCTAATTGACTAATTAGAATTAAGGATATCAGGCTAGGGCTGTAAGCCAATTGCTTGTACACTCCTAGGTGGTTTGGGTATTTAGAAACTTTCCATCAAGATTTTACGGTAAAAGCGTGAACACATTGCATGTACAAGCCAACCATTTGAACACTTTTCACGGCGGCTATTAGTTTTATCATTATACAAAACAGTTTTTTCAGAAAACTTTTCAATTTTGAAAGTCTATCTCAAGAATTACTGAACCAATACTAGACATGTTTGTATTTATTTCAATATATTTCTCATGGTGATTCCAAATATCGTGATGAAATTCAATAATTTGGATATTTTGTGACATTTTGTAATGTCGTTTTTAGACTCCTGCCGTGTGGAAAGTGTTGACTCTGCAAAGATTTACTGTTTCTAGATATACAATTGACACTGATTTCTAAGCCCTTATGGTCATGTTAGTAGGTGCATATAGCTATATGATGCTTTTGCCTTTGTTCAAAAATTGCACAAAATATCTTTGGCCATTGATCGACACAAGCGGACAAGACTGATGATCACCTTGTGCTCGAGCTTGAACCAAAAGTCGCACAAATATGGTAACCATTTGGAATCCTGAGATCAAGGGTACGCGATGCACTCTATGTAGCTCATTTTTGGGATGAGGTCAAGGTCGCATAGTTTTACAAGTGGCCAACCTCACGATAAGACCGCCGCACAATATTAACTTAATCCAAACAGCCTTATATAACATCAAGATTTGCTCATTTGATTTGCTTGTAAGTAACAGGCAAGCACTGTCCCCTACAAGCCAACCTATCTATCGCCCAATCGGCCTATCTGTCAGCGCGCTATTGGTTGCTGAAGGAAATGACCGGATAATGCTCGGTTAGTGTCATATTACCGCATCGGTCAATTCCAATCAAGATCAAAGTCATGACATAAGAGGGCTGTCACGGTCTGGAATCTGTGTATTCAATGAGTGCAAAAGAGGAGGGGAGGGGCGATGAGTATCATTTGATACGTTTTAGATTGTTGTTAGTCATGGGAGGGATCTGTTGTAATTGATTATTGTTTTTCCCATTGATTTCCAGGTCAACATTTAGTTAGGTCAACTTTTCATGTTCGATTTGAGTTTCAGATAATCCCAAGGTGTATTAAGGCCAGTTTCAGTTTCAGGGGAGACATGCCTCTTTCTTTTTGTCCGACACAGTTATTAAGGCCAGTTTCAGTTTCAGGGGAGACATGCCTCTTTCTTTTTGTCCGACACAGTTATTAAGGCCAGTTTCAGTTTCAGGGGAGACATGCCTCTTTCTTTTTGTCCGACACAGTTATTAAGGCCAGTTTCAGTTTCAGGGGAGACATGCCTCTTTCTTTTTGTCCGACACAGTTATTAAGGCCAGTTTCAGTTTCAGGGGAGACATGCCTCTTTCTTTTTGTCCGACACAGTTATTAAGGCCAGTTTCAGTTTCAGGGGAGACATGCCTCTTTCTTTTTGTCCGACACAGTTATTAAGGCCAGTTTCAGTTTCAGGGGAGACATGCCTCTTTCTTTTTGTCCGACACAGTTATTAAGGCCAGTTTCAGTTTCAGGGGAGACATGCCTCTTTCTTTTTGTCCGACACAGTTATTAAGGCCAGTTTCAGTTTCAGGGGAGACATGCCTCTTTCTTTTTGTCCGACACAGTAATCAACATTTACATGT
Source organism: Ophiura sarsii (assembly GCA_035610835.1). Lineage (NCBI taxonomy): Eukaryota > Metazoa > Echinodermata > Ophiuroidea > Amphilepidida > Ophiuridae > Ophiura > Ophiura sarsii. Next base: position 43,402,039 of record CM069458.1, on the reverse strand, counting down.
TTTGGAAAGACTGTGGGCAAAGGTAATAGGCAATCCTATTTTGGTGACAATTTTTTGTTCTTGGCTGAAAATAAGTCCTGCATGCGGTAGAAATGGTCATGATACATTTCCCGCCACGTGCAAGATGCTTGCGCAAAAGCAATGCTTCGTTCACACATCTGTATAAAGAACTGCAAGATCATCAAATTCAACAACCTGCCACTAGTATTGCAGAGCTTGAAGAAATCTGGCTCGTGAAAAACCAACCATGTTAACAGTGTCCACGCGGCAGGCGGCTGCAGACGACATTCCAAATGTTCACAAAATGTTTCAAAAATGTCAGAATTATTGAATTTCATTACCATAATATTTGGAATCACCAGGAGAAATGCATTGAAATAAGTACAAACATGCCTGGTATTGGTTCAGTAATCCTTGAGATAGACTTTGAAGTTTAGGAAAGGTTTCTGAAAAATCTGTTTTGTATATGGTAAAACTAATAGCCGCGTGGAAAGTGTTATCAGTGTCAGGATTCAGTGTTAGGATAGAGAAAATTGCCTACATCGTCAGAGAGCGCGACGCATCGGAAGCGAACGGCGGGAAATGTTGAGTAACTTTTGCCGCCGATGGGAGCGAGTGTTTTGATTCGGTTGACACCATTTTCAGCACCAAAAGTTGCTGCATCACGCTGACCTTGAGGCGGTGCGAGCAACGTGATTCAGGAAGCGGATATTGGCGGGGAAATGATCTTAACAAGATCCTATTACCCGCACTGTGTTAGTCAGTTGGGCTAGGCTAGTACCAAGAGAAGATATGTTTTCCTTCCCACCATGCTTTGCAACATGTAGCAATCATACGCCTCGATTTATTTTCACTTTGTACAGATTGCGATTGTTTTCATGCTGAAAATCAAACTGCCTAAACATGATTGGGTAGTCGAGAAATAAAATTACAACATTGCAAAGATCTTGCGGTTAATTGAGTTACTTCTTTTTTTGGGGGGGGGGGGGGCACTGTCAACCCACGATAGAAATGAAGCAATGCAACGTGGGAAGCGTGAGATAATTTCCCTGGGATAGTACAAACACATGGCACAGATTGTCAGACGGTAATAAAAAAGGCTTGCTTGTGGGACTGACACGTTGTCATGGCGATTGTATAATAGATAATAGAAAAAGTTTGTTGTTTGGGGGGAGGGGGAGGGATTACTTCAAGTATGGAATGGTTGAGTTTGATGGGACTTTATTGTTCTGACTGCAACAAGCAGCAGCCAACTCGAGAACTTTAAATTGCTTAAACACACCACAATATGTTGTATCATTCATAATAGAGAGTAACTATTTATGTAGACACGTTAACAAGACACGAGTAGGCATGTGCTGTCGTGGCTGCTTTGTTGCTGTCTTTGGTGATGGCTTCTTCTATACTGAAGGGTAAAGGTTATATCCATTTTATTATCCCATACAAGCATATTCCATTTGATTATCAGTTTGATTTGATGAACTTTGTTTGAAGTTTGGGACAAACTGCCTATTTGTATCTATTATGATAATAGCAGGAGAGATTGATAAATCGGCAGGTGCGAGCCCTTGTAGTTTTTCGAGCAATTGCTCATTATCCACCACATGCAACCATCCGCAGAAGAAGTAGAACCCGTAAACTTGACTCTATACTTGTACAGCAAAGAGTGAGTCAGTTTCCTTGTGTGTCAGCAGCACCAGCAACTTATCCATCTGTACCTAAGTATTGCGATGCTTATATAATATGGTTTACAGGGGTCCCCAGTGTAACCTATTGGAGCTACCTATAGTTTGTTTGGTTCCTTGGTAGGAATTGCTAGGTGCTGTGACATTATGTACTTATCAATTGCAACCCTGGCCCTGGGGGACCTGGAACATGGAGGAGACCATGCGGGGGATATACAAAAAAAATGTTGCCCGGCTATGCGGGGGTGTGTGTACTGGGGATGGGCATAGTGTGCCCCCAATAGGCGGGGTGTGTAGCCAGGACATATCACGCACAAAAAACCAACAACTATGTCCCCCGGCTGTAAAAACACAACTGTATGACTGTACCAGGGGACGTTACATTGGCAATTTGTACATCCCTGACCCCAACAAACAACCCCACAGTGGTGATATGGTAAATGCTGTATTTACCTTTTAGAGTTTTATCGAAGCGTATTACTCGTATGCCAATCTGTCACCATCACCCAATTATTGTCTTTTTATAAAGTTGCTCTCTCTATTTTGAGAAATAATGCAAAATATTGTTACTGGCAAACTATGTAGTAAACTTATTTTTGGTTATCGAGAGTGGCTAGATCACATTTAGTTATTTGCCATGCACAATAGCCGAATGGTATCGGCTTCTTCTGGTTTTAGCTAAATCCTAGAGATTTAGCTATATCCATAGCATTATAATGCACCGAGATGATGAATAAAACAGATATATGTCTATGCAGATGGAGCCAAAGTGCATGTGGCACTGTTGTGTCGGAAGGGGGGGGGGGGGATGTTGGCATTTGTGGATTTTTAGGGGGATTGTGGATACTGAATGGGTAAGTGTCCATTTGTGCGGAGTTCAGGTGGTTAGGAAAGATTCAGATTCATTATGTATCAGTGATGTAGTACTCGAGCGCGGACTCGAGTCCCTATTTTGAAGGACTCAGACTCGGACTTGGGTAGGGTGGACTCGACTACAATACTGTTATGTATCCCATAATCCATTTTGGCTCTGTAAGTGTAATTTCACAGCAGGCTAACCAGGTATACCCATGTTGCATTCGCTGTGGCATTCAGCATTGTCTTTGCGTTTAAAGGCAACAATTAGAAAGAGGAGTTTCACTAAGTGAATAACACAGGGCTGTGTTATCCTGGAGTTGAGAGAAAAACCTGCATATACCAGGAACTTCGCTACATGCTCTCTAGTCCTTAAGCTTATTTGGTAGCATTTGTACATGATATCTATTTAAATCCCCGTTATCTATTTTTGGCATTGAATTGCACGTCTGGGCGCTTAACAACAGTCATTGCATAAAGGCTTCTTAAATGAAAAGCATTATGTGAATGTTAACAACCTCTTTAGTCATCTGGTTCTGAAATTTGGAATTTGGTTTGCTCATCCACCTTAGTCCCCTCCCGATATCGGGTTTTGCGCTCGAATGACGTACGCACCACTCCGATTGCCTTCCAATTGAGCATCGGGACGACTATAGCCGAGATAATAAAAGCCTAAATCCCGGGGAACAGAAAATAAGAAAGCTTATATAGGTCAGGGTTATGGGGGAGATAAGGAGAAGAGATGCGGCACTAATCCCCGCCAAATCCTCTTCATAATTACGCAAACAGGCAGCTGCGTAATTGGAGATGGATAAATATCGCCAGAAAAACATATTATCCCTCACATCCCCAGACAGGAAATTGATAACATCCATGGCAAATTGGGGGTAGCCAAAATTAGAAAAGCATATGATGTAGGCCTGTGTATGCATCGCATGGTCAAGGTGAATCATGTGTAAAGAAACTGAAAAGAGAGAAGTGGGGGCAGAGAGTGGAAAAAGACACTGACGCTGTTCAGGCCCATCAGCATGTATAAAGTAATACTTCCTATGTATAACATTTGGGTAGTCTGCTCTAAACATGTTCAAGGGCCAAAAACACATCTATCAAAACCTTGTAAATGCTCTTGCCCTTGAACGTGTATAAAGCCACACTTTGTATGCATAACTCTTGTGCAGTTTTACTTTATACATGCTGAAGGGCCCGGATGGAGATACAAGGTTTTGACAGAGCAGCGATGAATAACCGCTTGTTATTGTAACAGAGTAATTGATCTGAGAGGCAGTTTTAAGGCGGTAAAGCCGGGCGGATTTGGCGATAATCCCGACAGGATCTGTGAGCTGTGAGAAAGTGCTGTCACCTTCGTGGCTACTTTGTGAGTCTTGGTCCCTGCGGGGGAGAAAGAAGCCAAGAGCGTGGTCTAGTCATATCCCCGTAGACGACTTCATAAACAAACTTGTATGATTTTTAGTTGGGAGTTGATGAGAGCTGTTTGAACCTGGCTGTAGGCATGTCTTTTTGTTGTACAGGGTGGATGGACAGCTTGGGGCAGGCAGCAGGTGTGTTGTGTGTGGTTTGATGTTTTAATTGCCATTGATAAAACTATGATGGAAGGTTAAGCAAGACAATGTCTTCCCTTTTGTTGTTAAGATACAACCAATCTGGCTTCTTAAAGATAGGCGGTGTAGGTCTATAAGTTGGGGGTGGTGTGGTGGAGGGGGTGATATGTTGTAGATCAATAAATCTGCCTATCCCCTCAACCAGTTCCTATGTAAGTAGAGGCACACTCAATTGCCACGGAACAAGCTACTAATAGAAAATGAAAAGGCATAATTTCTCAGAGATAATTGCGGTAACATTGATTGATTTTCCGATTGTATGTCAAGTTTGTGTGTAGTTTTGCTGCGTCAAAAACATATGGCATTTGTCAGCAGAAAAAAATAACAAACGCTTGCACACAAATGTTAATACCCTTCAAAGCTCACGCTGTCAATTTGAACCGATTACTGGGGATAAACGGTGATTAATATTAATTGGTAAGCCCTGCTGTAGATTTATTAAATAGTGCTTTGGCCGTGTATTGGGCTATTCCAGTTGAAATCCATACACCCCCTTATAATAATAATAATAATAATAATAAATACAATTTATCAAGCGCCTTATGTTGTAAACAACCTCAAGGCGCCTAAAGGCCTTATGGAAGACATTACCTTAATCTTCCACACAGGGAGTGTGAATTTCAAATGGGGTTACCTACAATACATGGGTAATTCCATTTGAGATCTTTACTCCCTGTGGTGGGGTAGATTAAGGTAATGTCTTCCATAGGGGGTGTAAGGATTTCAATTGGAATAGCCCATTGTAGCTAATGATAAACATGGTTATTTGTCATAACTGTGGTGTAAGTTTAATATTTGATAGATAATTATTGATGGAGGAGTGTGTTGACTGATTACGATGGCGATATGTTTGTGTCAGCATACAAATGCTAAGTATAAAGTACATGGCCATGACGTAGACATTGTTGACTTTCGGTGTTTTCCCTAAAAAAGGTTTGGAGAAGAAAAAGAAGATATGTGTTAACAGAAGTGTGAAAATGTACTTTTTGTGGGAGTGGTGGGGCAAACTCGCAAGCTCTCTTTTCCACTGAGTAGCCACAGGTATAAGACAAAAGAATACTCTATTAGGCCAACATTTTTGATGTTGTGTTGCCCTCAAGTGCCAAAAGTCTTGAAGTCAGGTCGGTCAACGTTGGGTTTTTTTCCTTCTTTTCCCCTTTTTTTTTAACTGACAAATATTACTGACAGACCGTGCGTGGTTCATGACAAGACAAAATTGGTAAATGTCAATTTGTCTAATGTGTCTAGTGTTATGATAGTTTAAAAGCACTCTATTCAAGCAAACTTATTCATTTCAAGCAGAAAATAGTAATATTTTGACAAATTGGGTACAATTTAAATCTTAAAAAAAATTACACAAATTGAGACTCTGATTTTTGAGATGTTAGGGTCGGTCACTGAGGGCAACACAACAAAACAAAAATTGCCTCACGAAAGACAGGTCTAAAAGACAACAGAGCATTACAGTGAAAGGTAAGGCCATATTGATATTGATGAAGTGTATTTCACATCTCCTGTATGCATCAGCTATATGGTAGGATGAAAGTGTTTGCTATTTTAAACAGTTTATCTGTCAAAGACATAGTTCAGTTAGTTCCAAATTGGCGGACCTGCTTACAGCAGCAAATGAATTCAGAAGAACGTGGGCGCGCATAATGCTCACATGGCGCATTATGAATCGTATGCTTGCCTATGCCAAATTAGCGTGTGTGCGCTTGGATTACTTATATGCACGCATAAGAGATAAAAACTGCATATTTCTTTCCAGTTTGGGACTGATTAAACTATACCTGCGTGAGACCCAAAGTTGGGTATTTCTAGTAGTTCAATTGTGTGGGAAGACGATGATTTCCACTCGATAGAATGACGTTATAATGGCTGGTTCCCATTTAAAATTGGGAGCCGTATTTAAAATTGGGGACCAGCGTCATTCTATCGAGTGGAAATCATCGTCTTCCAATTGTGTATGTGTTGCTTCTGACTATGTTTATGCATGGATACATGAACTAATCTTGTCAAATGGTTGTGTTTTCTTCTTTATCACAATAGCTGGGTGTTGGATATCCACAATCTGGCCTTCCACCAGCGGCGCCACCGCCATCATCGTCAGCTTCAATGCCGACTGGGTTTGGATCCGGTGCCCATGGGGCTTTCCAACCAAAGGTAGGCTATATTGGTTTGCAGAACTTGAAACAGCGCATGTTATCGCACACAGTACACTATTCTTCATTTAGATATAACGGTAGACAATTCGTGGTCCATAGGGTTGTGAATTAGAATATTTATCAAGTCATATCTGACCATTGTTATTTACTCAAAAAACAAAAATATGTACTTGTTTTACATTAGCACTATGTACCCAAACGATAGTTTTATAGTTCACAACATAAATTAAACAAATTGCAACCATGCAATAGCACTCATAATAGACCAGTAATTAAGGGTGCACTGACTACTACATTAGTCAACCGTTGGTAGAATTGGTTAGGCATCCAAAATATCAGCAAACAGAAAAAAATGATCTGGCCCCCTTAATCTAACCGATCCAAATTTGGAGCGAAAACCTTTGTGTGTATGAATATTCATATATACAAGCTTTATATTTCCTTATCATCAGACCACAGAAAGCCTATTGCCTAATGCCTGCAAAATGTTTGTCGTCAATGGTATACCGTTTGTGAATCCTATACAGCATGACTCAGATAGACACAAGTCCCCATCTTTTGTTTCATATATACATACGCATAGACATCAGTATCATGATACCAACGGACCAACCAAACAGCTGCCTTGCCATGTCTGTGTGTGCTTCTTGTCATTATTTTGCTTGTCTTGTCTCTTAAATGAATGCAAACAAGTAATTCAAAATGAATGCAAACAATCTGGTGGAGGGTGCGAGGAGTGGGGTGACTACAAGGTCTGTGAATAAATGCAAGCCATTGATGTTAAAGGAATGCAAATGGGTTGGGAATTATGCAAAATGTCTCCAAATAATTGCAAACAGGTGATTTATAAGTGGAGTTTGGCAATAGAGGTGGGCATTTTATAGCAACTAAAAACACACACCTGTTTTCGTAACATATCACCCGATCTGCATGACTGTCACAATCAATCAATCAATCAATCAATACCAGTTGATGGCTCACTCTTTAGACAAGAGCTCTTGTACCTGTTCTGGAATCAGTGTTTGGTTTATCCTTTGTGTAAGACAACACGGAATTAACCGGCACAAAATGCTCTATTTACGGATTAAAGGATTATACAGCTTTATTGGGGTCTTTGCACTAGTCTTACTTATGAATGTCTTACACTAAGGATATACCCAGTGTTTGAAGTGTTAGGGGTAAGAAGGTGTGGTTTTTGGTAGGTTGAACCTGGATTAGGGATACTTCTTCTTTTTATGGGTGCATGAGGGGGCACATTACATTATGTACATGCATAATAGCTACATACATTATTATTCATTGCTGTAAGCACCATCAGCAGAAAGAGGCATACATACGCTGCTCGACGGCGCATTCAAGGAGTGATTTCCAGTTATTAGGGTGCAATTTAATGCTTTGAGGTGTGATTTTCACTGTGTGTGTGTGATGCTGAATTCGATCTTGATAGTCCTGATACATTAAATGCAAAGTAATTGATCACCAAGTTCCAATTGATGGGATCAACTCTTCCACCAACCACTCAGTGTTACCGCCAGTTTGGGCTGAAGTCAGAAAGGGAATTACTGTAAAAGTGGAAATGTACGCGCGCTTTTCGTGCTATGCCCATTTTGAACAATTTTGATTGTTTTTAATTGTTTTTTGCAATTTTGTGCTTTTTTTTATAGACCTACATACAAAATGAAATATTTGCGCGGTTTTTTTTTGCGCTTGCTGATTTTAGCGCGAAAAGCACGCACATTTTCACTTTTACAGTAGTGTGACAGTCACAGGTGCAAGCATTCTGCCACATGTTCGATTGTGAGATATGCGCATGAAGATGCTCACAGAAGTCACCCCTACCTCACTCCAAACTCGAGTTGGACATTTTTACTTACTACTTTAAAGAATTTCCTTCAGTGTGCAGTACATTTGATCACGCTCTCTGTTGGGCTATGTACACAGCCATTTTACTTGCTTGGTATCATGGTTACTACTTGGCTGCCAGTACCTGTACAGGTATTGTGTGCTTAGTACCTGCATGGGAGCTGTACAGTACCTGTGTGGTATAACCACAAGTAGCTGCACAGTATAGCAGCAGATTTACTGATACTGCGCAGTTACCCTGGTGGTGCCTCATTGGTACCATACATAACCCATATGGGTACTGGGCACCCAGTACCAGTACAGGTACTGGCAGGATAGTAGCCATGATGCAGGGTCATAAGAAAATGACTGTGTAGTTTGCTAACTGTTAAAATCAGTGGCACTTCATCACACACAACCCGTGCAATGTCTATTTAATCACTCCTTGAATGCTGTACGAGTAGCCATGAAGAAAAACATTCAGAGATGGCTTGTTCAACTCTCACACAATTTAGAGAGGACAAGAAATTGGATAAACAAAAAATTATGGATGCCACATGTTTGATTTCAATGAGTGAAATTGACACGGAGTAAAACGGTTGAATGCTCGGTATGCACGATCTCATTCCGAACCGCAGCGAAGTCAATCTTTAGTAGTTTGTGTCGTTAGAATAGCGCCACCTATAGCCAGTTTGTGGTCATTCATTGACCCAGTGGCGACAAGCCTAGTATTCATTTTGTCTCTTTCCCATTCTGATGTTGCAGTTTACAGCGGACGGGTTGTCATACATACACAAGCAGCTTAAGGTGACTATTTTTGTTTTGTTTTCTCCCATCATGCAGCACTTTAAGCTTACTTATTATGTATTGATGGTTGTACCATGCTTTTGTTTGGCTCCATTTTCTCACTAATCTACAGATATATTATGACAGTAGTGAATGGATCTTATCGCCTTAGTTTTGTGGGATACCAACCCAAAATTGTATTGTGATATTCATTTTGGCCCATCATTTTGTGTCAGTTTAACCATTACTAGACATTTGCCTATACTGGTGAGCGAAATAAAACAATATAACTAGTGTGCCAATTTCGACAAAGAATTTCATTTAAGATCCATTCCCTACTACCAATTTAAAAAAAGATCTCTCTTACAAAATGAAAGTTTAAAACATCAATTTTATTTGATATTCTAACTTTTATGCTTTTATTATGTAATGGTGAAATACTGTTTGAGAAAACCTCAGCCAAACTGCAGCAAAATATCCTCATTCCCACAGCCACATGTCAATGAACCATACACAACCAGTGTACTACAATGAGACCCTATGCTTTCTAGTGTATCATTTTATGATGGTATCAAGGATAAGCACCGTTGTTGTAAGTTGGGTATTGACATGTTGTCAAGAGTTAATCACTCTTCCATTCATATCCTCTACCCCCTCTATGGACGGTTTAAGCTGCATAAAATGGAATGCAGGTTACTACCTCCATCACAGGGTGTAGCGGATGCCAACGGAAGAGCCAAATTAGGTCATAGTAAGTAAGCTTTACAGTACTGTTTTGTCACAATTTATCTTTTGTTTCTGTTTATTGTCTTTGTTAAATGTCACGCTTTTCAAAACAAAAACAAATCACCATCTACACATTTGCATAGAATATCCATGTACTGGGTGTCTAAAAAGTATTGTTATAGTTGGATAATGACAATTTTAAGTTCAAACCGTGTTTGAAATATCTGCCAACTATTTGTAAGCTGCCTAGGAATGAGGGCTATTTTGAGAAAATTCTGCCTAAAATTGCCCTTTAGTACATTTTACCATAGGCCAACATTTTCTCAGTGGGCTATTTTGTGAAAAAGTGGGGGCTAATCTCCCTTCGGCCCCCCCCCCCCCCATGTATTTTGAGCGCTGGTAGCTTCACATTTGCTTTTTGCAATAAGTAAAAGTCCTTACCTTCAGTCTCAAGTCACTGATTGAGGTGACTTGAGTCAAGTCAAGTCTTTCTAAATTTTTGTCAAGTCGAGTCGTTTGGTAGGTTCAAGTCAAGTAAAAGCTCTTAATTTTGTTCAAGTCATAATGAACATGAAACTTTCCGTTTCATGTACTGACTTGTACTTGGGAAAGTAAAGTGACTGGAGTCAAGTCAAATCTTTTGGAGAAGTAAATCGAGTCTAGTCAAGTTATTGCTCTTAACACTTTCCACGCGGCAGGCGTCTGCAGACCACATTCCAAAAATGCACAAAATGTTTCAAATTTTTTAAAATTATTGAAATAATTCAGCGCATATTTGGAAACACTATGAGAAATGCATTGAAATAAGTACAAACATGCCTAGTTTTGGTTCAGTAACTCTTGAGATGGACTTTGAAAATTGGGAAAAGTTTCTGAAAAAAAACTGTGTGGTAAATGGTAAAATAAATAGCCACATGAAAAGTGTTAATATCAAAGTCAACTCAAGTTATGGATGTGAGTCGTCACAACACTGTTTAGCTATTTCAAATTTGACATAAAACTTGGATCAATCTTCCTAATATGCAATTTCAAATTTAAATTTTATTTTATTTATTTATTCGGACATACACTTTTGGAACAGTGGCAAAAGTCTTCTCGACTAATGCGTCCATAAACATTACACAACGTTTTAAAATACAAAAAAGGAAATATTATATACAAACACTTACATGGCAACATTGATTCATGCCAGGTTAATGCTATGTGCGGTCCATGCATGTTTTAAATATGATTTACAAAACACATCAAATATATTAAGTAAGTGAAAATCATCACTTGCAGTAAGAACATCATTTGAAAGACCTAGCATAAGACACAATTTTATCGTTAGATTACCCGATATAAATATTATATGAAACTTAGCTATAATTTACCCATTAGTCGTTATTTGATTCCTACAATGAGATTAAGGCACACCGTAACAAGATAGGTTCATTTGCATGTTGTTGTTATAAATATACAAGGTGTTCCAAAAATCACTATACCTTTTTCAAAAGCCATGTCACTGGCACCAAAACATTGCATCGTAAGATTGACAACATTAAAGGGGCATTGAGAGATGTATCGATATACTAAATGAGCTAATAACGTAAAGATAATCATCAACATAGCCCAAATCTAAAATGTCATACAATTCCGACATCGCCTTCATGCCAAACTAAGCAAGTAATGGCACTTCCGGGTTGAGATTTGCCGCAAAAGTCTGTGAGTAAAACTTGGCATAACTTCCGAATGCAGAACCTTAGTTTCGATATGATCATATTGAAACTAAGAAAATCATGAAATTTTGTATGATAAACGGCGAATGTTGGTAAACTGTTTCAGATGGTAGTTAGTATATGCCTAAGTATTACTTATACGTATCTCTCAATGCCCCTTTAAGAGTGTCAAACATTAATATTTGGGTACCAAAACCTTTAGTAAATCAGGCTAAAAAGATTTGGATGCAGAACATACAAATGATATTACTGACCTGACGATCCTAATATGACATGAAATATTAACCAAATATAAACCTGTTACCTCTCTTCATTTAATTTTTTAAAAACATTTAACACATTTAATTGTGCAAACTATTGAATAGTTACCATTTGTTTGCTATATGCCAAATCTTTTTTGATGTGTTACAAAAAATCAATTTTAAAAAGCGGACAAATTTTGATTTTATTAATGCAATATTTTTGTATTAGAAATCTCAGGTTTTTAGAAACCCGTATTGACACCCTGTACTAGTTCGCTCACGCACAGCTCACTTACACACACACACACTGCTGACGCTGCATCTCTTTTTGATCTGTCAGTTCATCGACACTTCAACTTCCACTTCGACTTTTAATTTGCAATGTAATTGTTGAGGTTTTGTAATCGGTAATGATAGCGCTCCTCGAAAGACGGCTACTCGAGTCCTCATAAATGATTTAAGAGCTGTTCAGATTTCACCACTCGTACTACTACAAACTTACAAAAATGCACAAGTTAGATAAACATGCAAGGTTAAGATGAGAAAAAGTTGTGGTCAGGCGACAAAAAACCCCAAACATCCTGTTGTTTAGGCCTAAAAAAATAGAAGTTTGATTGGCCGACAAATTTTTTTTTAGCCTGATGATTAGACAAAATGACCGTATGGGATTGTCCATGAAACTCAGAGTAGCGATATATTCCTGAATGTCTATACCTCTGAATTTTTATTAGCTCTGCCGTTTACGGTATTGAGCACTAATGTTCAATGGCTAGTCTAACCAGAAACCGTTGTCAATAACTAATTATATATATATAAATTGAACAAAGTATTACAGTTTCTGACTGTTTGCTTTCATTTTCGGCTATTTCAAGTCCCCAAAGCAGGTGATTATTTTTTATTTTAAAAATCCAGACCGACCTTGCCCTATTTGTTTTTGTTATGTTAGGCCAATCAAACCATTTTTTTTAGGCCTCAAGTCTAATTGGGTATAGTGAATTAAGATGTAAAAATAAAATTGAAGGGTTTATTTTGCTTACTAATTACTCTGAGCTGTCAGAATTGAAACCCTACTCCAAGGTGTAATTGTGCTTGTCTTAACGTCATATTAAGATTTGAATTTGTTGAATTTGCAAGTATAAATGCGGCTATCATCCTTGAAATGACACCAAAATTATGAGGCGTTGAATTTCTTAGTATTTTAGATTTTTTTCATCATCTTTTGATTGCAATGCAATGGATTTGAAATTTAAAATAATTCATGAATACTTGATATGTACAATATTTTTTATTGATGAACTTGGCAGCCTGTTGTCTGCCAGCCAAGTCTATTGAATAATTCAATTTTGGTACAATGAGATATGACAGCTAATATATGTTCAAAACCAACGCAATATGTTGTGTTTCTTTCGTAAAACCTTCTGGTAAATGACTGAAAGGATCTTTGATGTTAAATGCCACCATTTCAGATCTTTGACAATAACGGTGTTCACTCAATGCAGAGAGGTCTGACCCTAAAAAACACACTTACCTCTGAATCAATATAATTGCATAGTTGAACCACATTAAGATGTACTCTTTCATTCCAATCACTTGCAAGTGATCAATATTACATCATGTGTATGATCACCATTTTGTATCAAGACTGATTGCATAAAGGCATATTATGGGATTTTTCCAGAGAGCGCCCTCTATCCATGTTTTTTTTTTAGAAAGTAGATTTTCTTGCAGATTTACATTTCTGATCATAAAGCATAAATATGTTCTGGGTTACAGAGCGATAAGATTCCTAATTACTTCAAAATTATGGTTTTTAGGGGTTGAAAATAGATTGTTCGCTAGCGAACAGTTTATTTTCACTCTATTTTCACTCTATAAAACATTATTTTGAAGTAATTAAGAATCGTATTGCTCTGTAACTCAGAATATATTCATGAATCCTGATTTATGATCAGAAATGTAAATCTGCAAGAAAATCTGCTTCCATTTTTTCTTCTTCAAGGATTGAGGGCGTCCCCTGGAAAAGATCACCTAATATACCTTGAATGTGAAAAGTCTGTCTGTCCGTCCGTCCATTCTCTTGCTCTCCTTCTCTTCATCGAAGCAGGTCACAAATTGACCGCCTCCCCCCCCACGAAAATGGCCCATAGATATTATATCATCGCAAACAAACATGACTAAACCCGTCTCCAAAAGCACCCCGTTGGTAACAAACCACTGCAGCCTGGTGGGCCTGTAGGGTGTGTGGGGATAATTACGTCTATGTGTATATAGGTCAGGGGATAAGTAAATAGGACAAACGGCCGGTTGGCCGGCAGGGCATTAAAGCGAGGGGAGTTCATAGAATTACTTTTTTTCTTAGCAAAAGATGGTATCTTCGCTGTTTCATCTCCATCAGGCCCTTCAACATGTATAACATTTTACTTACTGTGTATAACCTATAGGCAGGCTGCTCTAAACACATATCTATCAAAACCTTGTAAGCGCTCTTGCCCCTGAACATGAATGAAACAACATTTTTACTTTATACATGCTGAAGGGCCCGAAAAACATATGGGGTTATGACAGAACAGCAACGGTATACCTCTTATACCATGAGTTAATTCAATAAATTATAATTTTGATGTTTTCTTATTTCATGATTTATGTGACGGTTGGAAGGGGTGGTGGAAAAAAGAGTGGTAGTTGTAATAAACAAATTACCTGAAATAGAGTGAAATACATTTTGTGTAACATTCCCCTTTTACTAACTCTACAACAAAATTATTTTAATATTAGGCCACACACAAAAAAACACCCTGTTCTACGGGCCCGACCGACCCATTTTTATTTTTTTAGAAAATTTTGAAATTTTCTAAAACTTGTGAAATATTTAACCAAAATAAAAAATAGCGTACTGCCAGTGTTTTGATGCACACTTTACCGCCCCCACTCCCTGATGATAGCCCTAGATTTCAATGGATGATGGTCCAATATCGCCCTCGTGTCCCTCATGGATTGAATTACAACTTAGATGTCTATTCAGTGTTAATGACCTCCAGAGAGATCTACCTATACATTATTTGTCTGTGTGTATTTCTTTGCATCACGTCTAACCGATTCCTTATCGCTTGATTTATTTGTCTATACAGAAGCCAGGGAAATGGTGTGCTGCCCATGTCAATGTTGCATGGCTCATATACCATCACCAACAAAAGGTAGGTCTTAGGCAGACGGACCTATATTTAGAAATTAAGTAGTGTCAGTCAGTCAGGGATCCCCCCTCCCCAACCATCACCGACAAAAGGGTTAAAATGTCTGACAACTTTTCAAAAATTAAAAAAATCTTAAAATTTTAAGAACATTTTCAAAATATTTTTAAAAAAATTCCAAAAACTCAATAAAGTACATGTAATTTGTTGAATTTTCGTGCAACATTTCAAAAGATTGTAAAAAATTGATAAAATACATGGGTTGGTCGAACCACTAGAATAGGGTTTGTCCCCTTGGCCTTAATGGACAATATAATCAAAGACGATAAATATAACATTTTTGAATAATACCCTGTGTCAATGCTGAATGGCACATTTTGCAATATCTTCTTTAACGCCCCAAATGGAGTAAGCTTAAGCTTAAGCTTACTCCTTACGTCGCAGTATTATTCCGTGTGCAGAATGATGTCACAGTAAGTTTTCGTTCTGGCAAAATCGAGTTGTGTAAAACATCTGCAGCGGAATTCGAAATTGCACGACCCCTCGTCCTCTCCCCCATTTTGTGTACAATTTCCTGTGTGCCTCTAATTAAGATACAGATGACAGACTTCCGTGGAAGGTGTTAGCCATACCGCTAGCCTTAACCTCTGGTAACAGCATATAACAACACCCTTAGACGAGACCTGATAAACTAGCAGTACTGCAAACAAAAAGTGTTTGTCACTATAATAAAGTATACATCCACGAGCGAAACCACTCTGTTATCTGCAAGTTTAGCCCGAGCGACCCAAATAAAATTTTCATCAGTCCGCCACGTTCCGTGGCCGCAGCGGTCCCCTCCTACGGTTGTCCTGACAGCGACGGGAGCGGTGTTTTCGCAGCGACGTGATGGCAGGGACTTGTCCGCGCGACAAACTACTGAAATCTTGATGGGGTGTGGGAATAGGAGACGACCCAGAGGCGTTGATTATGTATGGGATCCTCACGGGCTACGACACTTTTGTATCGTTTCCCGGCGCATGGTGTTCCGTTTGGCATTCCAGGGCAGGTGCCAACCTGTCGTGTCTATAGTGCATTCACTGTGAGATGGACTGTGAACTATAGAGGGAATAAACACTTCATTAAGGGCATGACACTCACAGTGTTATAGTTAACATAACATTGTAGCTATATAGTGTACTATAATACAAAGTGGAAATAATATTTGTATCCATTTTAGATTCTCACAATTTTGGAGGATTTATTCTTGATCGGTGCCGACATTCTAAGCCAAGAATTGCTGGAAAAGCATTTGTGACTAATTTCTCAACGAACCTCCACCACAAATATGACACCTGATATTTCAGAATACCACCAATCTGTTGTCAAAATTAATGATTAAGAGAAGATGTTTGTAATATTATATCTGGATACGCCAAAAATGGTCCTGATATTGGTTTATTGAAGATGTATGTTTGCATACATTGCCCATTGCAGGTTTTAAATACCCCATTCGGTGTAACAAAGAGATCCATCTATACATATTGACCTGTATTCTAAAGATTGTGCCAGTGGAGATGTCCCAATTTATTTGAAATACACTTTAGCTATCAGTCTTAAGTTTAGCTTTGAACTACATTCTGCAGGCCCGTGATCCGCTCTATTTCTCCCAGAGGTCATTATGTAAACTATACTGAACGGAGTTAACCACAATGTAAAGAGTAGGGAAAAAATGTTGCAAAGCTCAAGATTGATTTGAGAGTAATCATGGGCTGATGGGGCCAGACGCTGTGTAAACATTGCGGCAAATTGCATATAGTACAATAAAGAAAAACGTCACGACGATATGTGTGCAGTGGCGGAAACTATAATACCTGTCCGCTGGGGATAACATGATATATGTGCCCCATATTTGTTGTGAAGTCATTAGACAGTAAGTAACGTCCACTGGCTGGGCTTTTATTATAAGGCTATAAGAAATTGTTATAGAGCTATAATTGTAGTTAATAGGTTTTCCGACATTCGGCTTTTTATGCATAATTGCAAATGCCCATTGAAATGGCAGCATAGTTTAAGGTATTGATGGAAGAATTTCTTAGGACACGTCACTGCACAGGTTTTCTATGAGAGATGTACACAAATGATGCCATGTATTACAGGTCTGATGACGCTTTGGAATATGTGATGCGATCTGTGAAAACCCGCCACATGGTGGCATTTTTCATATTGGAGATATTTATATCATAAGAAAGCTAAAACTGTGCTGATTACAGAACTGTTTCGATCATTTTTCTACGATCACTACAAAAAAAGTTATGAGTGAATGATGATTGTGATGTCACCAAAAGCTACAAAACAAGAAATCATGAAAACAGGCCAAAAAAGATACATAATTCAATATAATAACATTATAAGGTTAATAATAAAAGTGACTTAAGTAAGTTTTTGAAGGTGAAATTTTATGGAAGATGATGATACAAACAAAGTATTGGAAACTTATTTTCTTTAAAAAAATCTAAAAAATAAAAAAAAAAAGTTTTTTTATTTTTTATTTTTTTATTTTTTTTAAATTACCCATAATCCCTAGTTCACATTTTGCGACATCCGACGGGTTTTCACAGATCGCATCACAATTGAGCTTTTGTCTTTCTCTCTCTCCTCAGGCCAAAGTTGACGCCCAGAAGGACCCTCTGACAGCCAAGGCTGAACTATTCGCCCGTCCTCCTGGTCACCATCTGTTTTCACCGCATCATAGACCGCCAGATTTACCACCCTCTATGCAATCTGCATTGTTTCCACATGGTTAGTATAGGGTTCTTTCGTACAATATTGAGGGCGCTATATGCGATAGGTGTCAGATGATAATGGACACAATATGGGCAAAACTATATTTCTTACTTGATTTAACATGTTTTTTTGCAGATTCTCGGTTAATAATTCTATAAATCATTTTTGTCGATGCTTTTTTAGTGTCGACTGTCAAGACGTGTGTGTATCTGCAATTGCTATACTTTTCGGCCTTTGTGTCGCAAAATACCAGGGATTTGTACACATTAGATATGGCATCCCTGATGCCAGATTGAAATCAATATGGCTGCCATCATCGGTCAGGTTTTGTATGATTGGTAGTCTGCTTGCTGGAATTCTAAATAACATAATCGTTAACCCCCTGAGAATTACCGGCCGATTGGTCAGAAAAATAGATACATCATTTATTGCACCAATCAGAGACAGTGTTAGAATAATTGTATCCCTGATAAAGATTGGAGTGAAATAGTTAACAAGCTGAATTTTAATTGGCTATTCAGATGAGTATATCTTGCAATAAACCAATCAGAACCACTGTAAGATAGGCCGGTAGTGCCCAGGGGGTTAAACTCAATTATGGACTATAGTTTATTCAGTTCCAAATTGGCCAGAGATACGGGTGCAAAAGTAAACCAATGCGTACACGCTATGTCATACGCACACACATAATCCAAAATGCACCCTGTTATGTAATGGGAGCGTTATATGCACCCACTCTCATCCATATTTATTCGCTACTGTTATGAGGCTGGCCAATTCGGAATTGATTGAACAATAAGTCATTTCACAGTATCAAATATGAAGGTGTGTGGGAGGTCTAATTGGCAATTGAGTAAATGAAGTAGAAACACCATGGAACTTCCCCACCCCTAAAACCAACCTGAAACTCATCACACCTTGATCTCAATGTAACACTCTTATTTTTCTCACTTCCACAGGTGGACCACCGACTCCCCACAATCCACTGGGAGCCAGTCCACACCACAGTAGTTTCCTCTCCTCTGCAGCTGCAGCGGCGGCAGTCGGGGGACAGTTTGGGTTCCCTAGACCCGCCGGGTTTGGACCCATCACTAGTCTAGGATTTCCAATGGGCGGCCCAAGTAAGTAGCAAAGTTTGAAGTGTACACAGCCATTTTCTAACACCAGACATCTAGTCCAGTCAATCTAATGAATGACCCACCACAAATTGCAACACAAGGTTTTTCTTCGGTTTTGTTATAAGAAAGGTCTCTGGAACAACATATCAAAAGTCTAATAAAATCTAAGCAGGCGAAAGTCATTTTTTCCGTAAATCCAAGATGGCCGCCAAAAAACCCTTATTTTTGACAATATGTTGACTTCTCATTATTATTTTACCAATATTTTAACTGCAAAGGAATGGTTTTTAATATCAATGAATCCATTGAAACACATTTTAATATAATTGGCCTGTAATTTGCTTTATTAACACACCTAAATCCAAGATGGCCGCCAAAATGGCCACCAAAAATGGTAAAAACTCCATATATTGGCATATATAAACCTACATCTATGATCAGAGTATAGTTTTAACAATATGATGTATGGATTAGACCACTAGAAACTCATATCTAGTAATTTTGCTTTGTTAACATACTTTAAAACCAAAATGGCCGCCAAATGAATGGCCAAAAATGGTAAAAAGTGGTCAAAATTCCATAAAATAGCATAATATCAACCGACGGGTATGATAAGAATATAGTTTTAACGATGGGATGTATGTGTTAGACCACTAATAACTCATATCCAGTATATTTGCTCCGTTAATATAGTTCAAAATCCAAAATGGCTGCTAAAATGGCCCCCAAAATTGTTCCCGAAGGGACTGCAAAAATTGTCAAATTCCATAAAATGGGATAATATCAACCTAAATGTATGACGAAAATATAGTTTTAATGATGGGATGTATGTATTAGACCACTAGTAACTCATATCTAGTATTTGTGCTTTGTTGACATACTTATAAATCTAAAATGGGTCCCAAAATGACTGATCAAATTGTTGGAATTCAATAAAATGGGATAATATCAACCAAAAATGTATGATGAAAGTATAGATTTAACATTGGGGTGTATGTATTAGACCACTAAGTAACTCATATCCAGTATATTTGCATTGTAATAACATACTTATAAACCAAGATGGCCACCAAAATGGCCACTGTAAATGTAAAAATAGTCTACATGAGTGTATGATAATCCAAAATAGATATTGTAAGAGTGTATATTACATCAAATTCACCAAATAGCATTTTTCTAAACTGCTAAGCTATTACCTTTAGATTTAGATAAAAGGCCCACCTCTGGGACAATTTTGATTCACTATCACTTTCCAAAATGGCTGCCAGAATGGATAAGTTGATGTTAAATGACCTAAAACAATTATTTTGTATTGTAAACGACCATACTATGTAATACTAATACCCCCAAATCTAATTGGACAGCATTTACTATATCTATGATTGATAAAGCCTAGGGGCTGTAGATCTATCTAGTTTTGAATGGCCACCTGTGTTAATTATAATTTTTGAATATTTTAAAATATACAAAATGGCTGCAAAGAGGTAAAAATAACTGAAAACAGTATTAGTTTAATTGTTAGTGTTACATTAGATATGACCAAATTATCTACAGCTTTTAATCCATCCGGTAAACGTATTTGTATATGTGACAAGGTATAATTAAATGGATACTCCATTTTGACAATGTGATGTTATTATTAAGATGGGAATCATAATGACCATTTTGATTAAAACTACCCCTAATGGTCAAAAAAATTACCTCCAAATGGTCAAAATAATTACCACAGGTAACCAACAATTGATCAAAATATGGAGTCACCATTCAATTATGCCTTGTCACATACAGATACGGTTACTGGGTGGATTAAAATCAATATATATATATATAATCTTTTGTTCATATGTAACACTAACAATAAAACTAATACTGTTTTTCAGTTATTTTAACCTTTTGCAGCCATCTTGGATATTTTAAAATACTCAAACTAGATCAACAGCCCCTAGGCTTCATCATAGACATATATTGAATGCTGTCTTATTAGAGTTGGGGGATATTGGTATGGTCATTTACAATACAAAACAATTGTTTTAGGTTCAAATTTGTCCCAGAGGTGGGCCTTATATCTAAATGCAATAGCTAAGCAGTTTCAAACATACTATTTGGTGAATGTCTTGTAATATACAAGTGCTCTTAAAATATCTATTGTGGATTATCTCACGTAGATAATTTTTACATTAACAGCAGCCATTTTGGTGGCCATCTTGGATTTAAAGTATATTATTATAATGCAAATATACTGGATATGAGTGACTAGTGGTCTATTACATACATCCCAATGTTTAAATTGGTTGATATTATACTATTTTATGGAACTTCGACAATTTGTTCAGTCATTTTGGACCCATTTTGGGAGCCATTTTGGACCCATTTTTTATTCCTAAGTATGTTAACAAAGCACAAATACTAGATATAAGTTACTAGGGGTCTAATACATACATCCCATTAATCAAACTATAATATCATCATACATTAAGGTTGATAATATCTCATTTTATGGAATTTGCAATTTTTTGCAGCCACTTCAGGAACCATTTGGGGGCCATTTTGGGGGCCATTTTGGATTTTGAACTATGTTTACAGAGCACAAATACTGGATATGAGTTACTTGTGGTCTAACACATACATACCATCGTTAAAATTATATTTTTATTATACATTTCGGTTGATATTATGCTATTTTATGGAATTTTGACCACTTTTGACAATTTGTGGCCATTAATGTTGGCGGCCATTTTTGTTTTTAAGTATGTTAACAAAGCAAAAATACTAGATATGAGTTTCTAGTGGTCTAACCCATACATCCCATTGTTAAAACTATACTCTGATCATACATATTGGTTTATATATGCCAATATATGGAGTTTTTACCATTTTTGACGGCCATTTTGGCGGCCATCTTGGATTTAGGTGTGTTAACAAAGCAAGTTACAGGCTAATTATATTCAAATGTGTTTCAATGGATTCATTGATATCAAAAACCATACTTTTGCAGTTAAAATATTTGTATAATAATAATGAGAAGTCAAGATATTGTCAAAAATAGGGTTTATTTGCGGCCATCTTGGATTTACGGAAAAAATGACTTTCGCCTGCTTAGATTTTATTAGACTTTTGATATGTTGTTCCAGAGACCTTTCTAATGAAGAAACTGAAGAAAAACCTTGTGTTGCAATTTGTGGTGGGTCATGCTATCATTTGCGATAGATTGACTGGACTAATCATGGTTTCTCTGTTGCTTGTCCCTGTGCGGGCACTGTATGACCCATATGAGTACTTTAAAAGTACTAGTGAAGTACCACCACAGTGGGTGCACAGTACCAGTAACTCTGCTACTAGCCGGCTACTTTGGTTGTATTGTACCGCACAGGTACTGTTCAGTTCCTGTACAGGTTTTAAGCAAACAGTACCTGTACAGGTACTGTACCTACTGTACCTGCACAGGTACTGGCAGCCAAGTAACCATGGAGCCAGGCATAAGAAATTGGTTATGTATGGTTATGTATGTGATAATTATGGAAACATGGCAGGGTTGGAAATGTTCATTTTTCTGGAGCAAACCAAATTTCCCAGAAAGAATTCTGATAGATTTCCTTCTAATCCATACCTATCGTGTGTGTGTGAATGGGAAAGCAAACTTTTCCTCCTAATCCCCAAATTTCATTGGTATGAGATTCACCCAATTCCTGACATTTTACTGCCAACACTCCCTGAATCTGCAGGAGACTCAAAGGGCACATAAATGTGACAATCTCCTTGGTGGGGGAAACAGTTACATTACATGTAATTAATAAAATCTCCCTGATGGTGAAGAGAATCCTCCCCGATGGCAGAATCCAAATGTTAGCAGCTCTGGCATAGTGTATACTTCAAATGACGAGATAATTATATTAGATTTCTTGCAAGTGATTGATATAAGTTAGCGTCATAATGCTATGGACACAATTCCGTCAAATAGCTTGAATTTCGTCCATAGCATTATGAAAGTGACTTTGGTAGAAGGTTGAACAAAAGACGTCCACTGATATGAAGCATATTACCTGAGATGAAGTGTAATTTAAAAAAAAAACCACCAGAAAACATAACACAATAAATATTTTTTGGATTGGTCCAATGCCAATCATACAGTAATAGAAAAGTAGGAATAGCCAATTTATTATCCATTACGAGACAGTGACGTAACTGTGTTTTCTACCAAGTGCAGCACATAAACATGCGTGTCTACTCAAGGCACTGGCGTATGCACAGAGTGTAGAAAGACGGAAGATACGTAAATGCTGCGTCTAGAAAGTGACATCACTGTCCAGAGGAAGACAATTAGTGTTATAGTTGAAGCTTCTTTTAGATATTGAGCCACAAGGCCCCATCTACAATGGCTTCCATGTGTAAGGTTGTATTTTACAAGAGTACATCTTATATCACCAGAAGTGTATAACATATGGCAGCTATTACAGATAATAACTTTTCGCATAACTAGGTGTCTGAACAAAACGATAATATTTGTAATAGCTGCTCTGAGTTACATTTCATTTGTATCAATTGCTTAGCATTATAGTCTGCCCCATATATGCCAACTGGCAGCTATTTGTGGCACTAACCTCTCAATATTATGTTTGTTATTTAGGAGGAATGCTAATGTTATACAGTAAAAGCTAAAATGTTTGAGGTGGTTTTATTTACACACTTTTTCGCGCACTTAGAATGCACCAGAGAGCACGCAAGAATATTGATTTCATTAGTATATCAAATATCAACTAAACGCCATTGCCTTACATGAATCTTATATAAGATAGGGGAAATGTTTTGTTGAATATGTCAGTTGTGTATAAACACTAACACAAATTGTTTTACCCATTCCTTCTTTTTCTCTATCATTGAATCTGCAACCATGACACTACCCACAATGCTACTTGCTCCAATCATGGCACTACCCACGATTCTACTTGTTCATCTTTATTTGCCTCCAAGGAATAGGAGCTAGCCTATTTAATGGCAGGGACTTATTAGGCATGCCAGGCCTGTCATCGCCCCACCCCGGGCAACCGTGGAATCGATTACACAGGACTCCGCCGGGTTTCCCCGGCGGGCCACCCCCTGGATGGGGCACAAAGCAGGAACCTGATAGGCCCTCGGACGGGTTCCATTTTGACTTTGAGCGGGAGCAAAGAGCAAAAGAGGAGGAGAGAAATCGTGAAAGAGAACGAGAGAGGGAGAGGGAAAGAGAGCGGGAGCGAGAACGAGAGAGGGAAAGAGAGCAGCGGGAGCGGGAAAAAGAACGGGACTTTAGAGAAAGGTCAGAAAGGTAGGTTCAGTATTAAGTTATGATGAGATGTATAAAGAAAGATGTTCTGATTGCTGGCCCGTTTTTTAACTCGATGTTTTCATTCTTAAAATTGTCGTATTCCAAAGTTTGAGTTGCATAAGTCCAATGGTTCTATTTTAGAAGCACAAAAAATTTGCCCATTGAGTAGTACACAAACTGGCGGGTGGTTAACCACCTTTGGCAGTAATTCACCACATTTTAGCCTCTGATTTCTAAATGGAACATTTCTAGCCACTAAGATTTTACAGACATAATGAGAAAATATGGGGTTACTTCTGATATCAAAATATCTTGATGTGAGAAAAAAAATCATAGCCCAACAAAGTGATCAGAACATACACCTTTAAACATTTTAATTAGTGGGCCTAATTAATTATGCAAATGGAAATCTGACATACGCCAATGTACGTTTCTAGCTCTTCATGTGTATTACCCAGGTACCAAGTCACATCATCATAGCTAATCTCATCTATCCACAAACTTTGCTTTGCACATTTTATGCATAAACAATTAGACATAATTAGGAAATTACCTGCCAACTGATATTGAAAAAAATAAAGAAAAATACAAAGCAAGCTGTTTCCAAAGATGTTGGTTTTATGCCCCTTTGACCTACCATATCTCGACAACCGAGTGTCCGATTGAAATTTTAACAAATCAGTTCCAAAATCGTCAGACCAAGAGCTTAAACATATTTGATTTGAAAGGAAATCTAAATTTTTGACTAAGCCAACAGAGCCACCTTAATGGGATGGCATTTTCAGGGGTCTGGGTTCCCTAATGTTGAAATTCAACAATTTGAATCCCTGTAATTTGAATGAAGTATAATGAATTGATCCTTTATAGATTGATAAAACATTTAAGTGGAGTATTTGCTCAGGCAAGAAACTCAGAAATTGTTAACAAAAATTGGAAAAAGTTGCTAAGAAATTTCTCAGTCCTTTTGGCCACATATCGGGGGTTGAGCGCCAGAAGGCTGTAACTCTCAAGAAATGTTATTTTGAGATAATCGACTTTCAAATATTTGGGACTCATTACAATACACTGTAGCACCCAACTTATAACTCAAATTTTAGTCAAATTAACCCTAACCAGTAAAGCTAGTTTTTTGTGCGTATCGGGAAGAGGGGGGAAAAAGTGCTATTTTTTTTACCCGAAAAATCACCCAGCACCCCCCGGGATTCGATCGCGGGACCATCCGCACCCAAGTCTGTCCCTCTACCAACTGAGCTAACTCCCTAGCGGCTATGCGGCCACAAACTCCGTGGCCACATATGTCTGCGGTAGGTGACGTCATCGCGGCAATGCAGCAGCACGTGCCTGGAGATAGTTTCTGGCAGTGAGATTTAGTGAGATTCATTGGGGTTAGGGTTATGAGTGGTTTATGAGATATCCCTTTATGGTTCTGAAAATCTAGGTTTTATGGATTATTTTTGTACCAAAATATCAATATGCCCAAAAATTGAGTTACGGCCTTCTGGCGCTCAACCCTCGATATGTACATCAGGCAAACAGTTGTTCATACAATCTATTGTTTAATAAAATCAATAGAATAATAATGATTTATTGGTATTAATTGATATTAATCTAATTTTTTGTTTTTGTATTTTTGCAGAGAGCATCGAGAAAATAGTGCCATTGAGCATAGATCCTCACGGCATTCCTCCCCGAGCCAGCCAAGGACTAATGATCGGGACGTCCGTAGGGACGAACCACCGAGACATGTGCAAAATCACGACAGAACTGGTAGTGAACGTGATAAAGATGTTGGTGAATCCAGTAGTAGACATTTGAATGATGACAGAAATGGCACCAACGGGCGCACACGTGAACTGTCCAAGTCACCGGTGCGCGATTCCCGGTCGTCGGAGCCGCACCATCGTGGCGAGTCCAAATCGGACAGTGCGTTTAACAATGTCATGCACGCCAGCTCGCTTATTTCCAAAGAGGATAGGAAGGAATCCGATAAATTGCACGAAGGTGCGATACACCCAGGACTAATCCCGACATCAATGTCCATGTCGATGTTTGAGCGAAGTAGACTAGGTGCAATGCCATTTGGCCCACCGATGCATCCATTGGATAGGCCTCCCGGTCCCGGGGGCCCGTGGGAACCATTTCGAAGCACGCTTGATGCGCTGCATAGAGAGCAACAACTCAGACCCGACATCCGCGAATACGAGCGTGATCGCTTGATGCGAGCTGGACTCGCCCCAGTCGGGCCTTCGTTAATGGATCATGAGCGGTTCCGAGATCGCGAGCCGCACCACGATTTCACACGGGACAATCCGTTAGGTCTGGATCCGCTACGGCGGCTCGAACACGAGCAGCACGAGCGCATGCAGCGTTATCTGGAGGACAGGGACCGTGCTATACGGGAGGAGGCTGAAAGGACTCGACTTATACACGGGGCGGAGCACGCCAACAGTCTTGGCTTGCAGGCACGACATCTAAGTATGATGCCTCCCTCAGCAGGAGGAATCCCATTCCCTAGAAACAGTATGATGTATCCAAACTCGGTACACGCACACAAAAATGGCTCACCGTCCTCGTTAGGTAGTCAACCGCCGCCTCTCATACCCACTGCCAGTGTTGGAGGCGCTGCGACACCAGCCGCATCACGCAGTCACAACAGCTCACCCGCTGCCCAGCAGCCTAGTAGTGTACGCAATAACTCGTCGTCGCCGGCAGATCCAGCACTTTCCAAGGATAAGCTGCCATCTGAGAAGGAATCTCACTCGAGATAAAGCAGCAACTAGCTTCATGTCTTTCTGTTTTAAGTACATTTTATTTTATGATGTACTTTAAACATTTTTTTGTTGAGTTTTTTGAGTTTTTTTAATCTGTATCGCATTTCAGTCCAACAATTCAACAGTGAGTTACGTCTTATAAAAACTCACTGGTAAGAAAAAGTCAAAGCATTTCAAGTTCAAGGTAATTAAAGAGGTTTACAAAAAGATCCAGCCCTTTTATGGCAAAAGGATGTATCTTATATGTACTTTCCTAATGATAAACTTCCTTTTAATATAGATTGTGTTAACTTGGTTCAATAAACCTCACTTAGGAAAAGGTTGCAACTTGTAAAGACAATAAAAGTAATATACTGCCTTTTACCACTACATGTTTTATGGAGAAAAAAAGCTAACTTTGATCATGTTAAAAGGAAGTATACTGTTAGAAAACTACATAAAGATACATTCTTTTGCCATAAAAGGGCTGTGCCACAATTGTATCATGTACCAATTTGTACATGTCTCAATCAATGCCAGGGCCTAGTGCAATAAATAACACATTGAGATTCTGGTGCCAGACGGCTCTTGAATACAATGGCTGCCTTGTGGTGATTTTATATTTTGAACAATCTGGTTCTGCATCAGTTACCGAGAATATGAGACATGGCAGCTATTGCAATTAAGGACCACATGATATTTTGTCAGTATTTACTAAAAAGTGCTTCGCACAGACTACCTGGCAAAACACACATGGTCGATTTTGTTGCAGATCGTCATTCGGCTACGATTACTGCCTAACTCACTTATTTAGACACAACTCCATGAGTCCATGACCATCTGCATCTGCTGTTATAATGCCCAAGTCATCAACCAATCAAACTGTGACACTGTCAGAGATTCAATTTTCTCTAAACTAGGTGTTTTCTCCACACGCACACAAAATGGGTTATAAAACGTGTTTAGCTTTATGCTTGAAACATGTTCTTTTTATAAACTCAAAACTAGAAAAAAAATGAGTTGGGAAGTTATCGTAGCAGATATGGGGCCTGTGTGGTACAAAGACACATCGGGATCTGTTTGTCTTGTAAACAATTATTGTGGCGCTTTGTTCGCCTGCCCCTGTGCAGTGACATCACAGACTATTCCAGGTGGCGCATCTGATCATTCCGACGTGTGATTGTAACACACTATCATGTGTCCAGTTGACTGCATTGACCACAAGAGTATGCTTTGGTGTCACTGTACAGCAGAAGGCAATGAACAAAGTGTACTGTATTTGTAGATTGGTAACAGGGTCTATAGCCTACAGTTTCGATCTTCCAAGCCAATCAACGCAGTTGTTGATCGGTTAAAATGATCGGCGTCAAGTACTGATTATTTTCAGTCGTGTCTGCAATGAGATGATGCAATAAAATATGGGCATTATTCAATCATAGTTTCTTTAACACTTTTCACTCGGCTATTAGTTTTATTAGACACAAAACAGATTTTTCAGAAACTTTTCCCAACTTTCAAAGTCTATCCCAAGAATTACTGAACCAATATTAGGTATGTTTGTACTTATTTTAATACATTTGTCATGGTGATTCCAAATATGGTGATGAAATTCAAAAATGTTGACATTTTTTGAAACATTTTGTGACATTTTGGAATGTCGTCTGCAGACGCCTGCCGCGTGGAAAGTGTTAAGACTTTGACAATTTTCAGCCATCATTGAATGAACGTGGCAAGGTTCATAGATGCGTGGTGAAACAAGACCTTTGATGGGCTAGCAGGAGTTCTAGGTGCGAGTAGTAGCAGCGTTTTACGCATTTAAGCTTCAGTCAAGACAGTTGAAGCCAGATGATTGTGTACAATTCCAGACTAGGGGTATAGCAGTCCGGAACTGCTAAGAAATCATTGTTATCAAATGCAGAGAAATGTATACTACTTGTTTCCGGTGATAAGAGAAATACGAGTCCTCCAATGACAAAATGCTCCAGGGTCATAAAGTGGGGCTGTTACCTCAAAAAGCCACCAAAAACAAACGCTAGCACCAGATCGTGATGAATTGTGATGAAAACAAATTCAAAAAGACTGAAACTGATTACCATCAATTTGTATGACGATGACATGTTTCCAACCGTTTAAGAAAGGATTGATTGTTTTAATATTTATTATTGTTAAGATTATGATACTTATCATGCGCTTCTTCCGTGATATGTTTATTTTTTTTAAGTGCCAAAGACCTACTACTACTGTCTGCCTTTTGGATATGTGTAATTATTATATATTTCCAAATTATGCAGTTCTAACAAGAGTATAATATTGTTTTCATTTTGTTTGACCTACACGGCCCCCACCCATTCCAATCGAAAAGAGTGAAAAGTAGTCCATCATTGTGAATGAAAAACAAAGAGTCCAGCTAAATAAGTAAAATGGATATTTTTGACAAATTTAAAAATAAAAAAGTTGTTTTCGATAGATTGAAGCCAACAAAAAATCATATTATAAATGCAAATATGTTTATAATTCAATACCAAATATTGTCTTTTTTATTTCTCGCATGAACATTTGTCAAATATGATTGCACAATATCGGACAACAAATTCACAAACGCATATATTTTTCATGTTTCTTTGTATTATAAAATGGGCTTGTTTCAAATGTTTTATTCCTTTTTTCTATAAAAAAATATTGAATGTAGCTGGGCAATTTGTTTTCATCATTAATGTTAGACTATGCCATCGAAATAGATCAAAGAATAAGGGCTACCTCCTATTACGATTGATCCCCCCCCCCCCCCCCCCCCCCCCCTCCTCGATTCTTAAAACTTTCAATACGGCTATTAGTTTGACCATATACAACCCCTTTTTTTCTCTTCAGAAACCTTTCCCAACTTTCAAAGTCTTATCTCATGAATTACCGAAAATCGTAAATTCAATTGTTCCCATATAGGAATAATCAGGTCATATAAAGGAGATAGGATTGGGGCCTTTTTATTCCCTGATCTAAATTGATGGTGTATTGCTCATATTTTATGATTCCTGTATCAAACTGTTTGTAATTTCACAACCAATTTTGAAGTAAATCGCAACACTGCTGAATTCTATGGCTATATAGTTTTAGCAATGCAATCAACATACACATTTTGTTGTTGTTGTTGTTGTTGTTGTTGCCGTGATTGTTTGCAAATGTGTTAAGCTGATAAAAGAGGCTTATTGATAATGAGTCAGTATTCTTAAATATAGTATATGCCAGTCGTTAAAAACCCCCATTACCAATTGAGGGCTTCGTCAAAAAAAAATATTTGAAACTGTTTGCAGCAAACTATGAAATGTGATTCTTTTTAAATGTCTGTTCCGTAAGCTTTAAATGCTTAACAACGGGACTATATCTTATTGATGGTTGTATGTGTGTATATTGTAAGAAAAAAATATTTGTATTTAATATTATTTGTTTTAATACAACTATTTCCTGTTGCGATGTTAAGCGCAATGCTTAGAACTGAAAATAACTATGTTTGTGTAAAGATTTAGAAGAAGAAAACATATGGGGAATATTTCTCCAATTTTTTGTGTCAATATATTATATTATATATATATATTTGTGAGAGGTTTATAAACCTCATTTTTTGTGCAACAAATTTGGATGCGATTATTTATCGTCCTCTGGTTTGGAGAACCGTTTGAAACAGGCTATTCCATGTGTGGTTGCCATGCCCCCTGTAGAAGTTTAAAGGGTTGTAAGGACCTGAATTGATGCAGTTTTATTATCAGGGGGTTCAAAATATAAATGGAAAAGCCTAAGTAAAATTTGGTCATTCCATGTTGTATTTTGTAACCCTTGTAGATAGTATAGTTACAGGAAGCCTTCATTGTGAATGTGACTTTTGTAAGGAGGGAGGGTAACTACAGATGGAATAGCCAAGTGTGTACAAAGTACTATTTAAGAATTCAAATGGAATTGATGGAAGTATGGTACACTGCACAATATTCACAAAAACTCCTCGAGCCTTTGCTTTAACCCCCTGGGGTCTACCTGTCTATCTTACAGTGGTTCTGATTGGTTTATTACAAGATGTACTCATATGAATAGCCAATTCAAATGCAGCTTGTAAAATGTTTCACTCCCATCTTTATCAGGGATACAATTATTCTAACAATGTCTCTTATTGGTGCAATAAATGATGTATCCATCTTTTTAACCAATCGGCTGGTAGTTCTCAGGGGGTTAATAATTGTTTTTTAATTAATTTAATGGGTGAAATCATTGTTTTATTGCTCAGAAATTGGTCATAATATATTGGGAACTGGGGTTGGAAACAAAAGTGTTGCTGTTGCCGTCTGTTCAGAGGTGCTAAGATCCTATACTTAATCTGAAAAGAGGATATGTATGGGGGAAATCAAGAGCTGTAGGGGAGGGGGGCAAGTGTGACTCAAATGTTTGGTTATGATACATCACATCAAAAGGTAATTGTAATTTGTAAATGTTTGTAATTTTCTGACACAAAATTAAATAATCTTTCTTGTCAAAGAAACATGAAAACACCACTTTGCAGAAATGTGCGTTTTCTTATTAATTTATTAATATTTTACACTATGTTTCGACCGGGATCTCTAATTGGAGGTTAGCCGACTGCATGTTTTATCAGTTCCAAATTGGAGAAAAATATATGCAGTCTTGATATCTCCATGCGCAAATAGTAATCCAAACGTATCTGTGCTAATTTAGCTTATGCAAGCGTCGCGTATACAATTCACAAATGCGCCAGTTGCGCTATGCGAGCGTTTTTGCGGCCCCCATGCGCTTCTGGATTCATTCGCTACAAAGGTGTTTTCGCCAATTTGGAACTGATAGAACTATAGCAGTATCTTTTGATCTGATGTATCCTAATCTGATTACAGTTACATAGAATGTATATGTGATATGATCAAGGGAAATGAGTCGCATGTTGGCAATTTTCAATTTAGATTTTTTGACATAAGCTTATTGTCCATTAAAAACGCTATACTTTGATTCAACCCCCACTACAATCGGACATCTGGTTCCCGATATATGACAATCCTTTGATTCTCCTGAACAAAAGAAAAACACAATAATTTATCACCTTTATTGTCTTATAACTCAAAATCAATATTAGCGACATCCGACTCATTCCCCTTGATCATGGTCATGGATGTATTTCTAAACTTTTTTTCTTTCATGGAATATAAAGAAGTTAATCTTGGTATACCACCCTCTATTCTAAGACTGATGTTGAACTTGATCATGTTGATAACGAATGTGTAGATACCTCTTGATTTGGTGTTGTCCAGCGATAGAATTAAGCCTCTTAAGGGGACCTCACCACACCCCTTTATTCAGTGCAGTTTTTGCTGCCACAACTATGGCTCAAAAAACACCTATCTGTTCAATGTATTATCCATGTAAAGTGTCACGTATCTTGGATACTTACAGCGAAAAGACTTCTGCAGATATTTTCATCGAGTTCAGTATGCATCACTAAGAAAACTTTTCTGAAATAATTTTGTTTTTGTTTGTGGCATTGAGTTTGTTTTCATAAATGCCTTGATTTTTGTTATTGTTGAGACATGTACTTGGCCTGTTTTGTTGAGTTTTGATCTTTACAAATTGGAGAGGAAAATGGTGTTTCTTTTCTTTTCACATAGAAACTGCTTGTCCATAATGGTAGACTGTTTATTAGGATATCAAAATAGGGGCCTCAGCTTTCAATTCTAGAAGGAAATTCCTTTAACTAACAAGTTTTTGGATTTTTGTGATGCAGAAGAAAGTCACCCCTCCTCCTCCCCCCCCCCCCCCCCCCAATGATATTCATTAATCACCATCAGGCAATGCAAAACCTTTTTCCATGAGTACATCAAATTGTTTTATTTTATGTCCTTTTTTGAAAATTACAATTTATTTCAAAATTGTGGGATTCCCTCCCTTTCTTGAAAGGTCCTTTGTTTTTAAAGACTGGTCCTGGGTGTGTGGTTCCGCACAAAATGTTTGCACCAAAATATCTGTGCTATCTGTATGCCTGCTATTTAGATCATAAAGCACACTCCCCCCAACATTTTCCTGATCTATTTGTAAGTGCCATAAATTCATGAAATAGAAAATGCACCATTGCTGTTCCAGAGGGGGATTGAATAAATATGAAAGAGCCTAATTTGATAATAAGGGAGGGCGGGCGAAAGGGGTCAAAATAAACTCCTTCAAAAAAAGGTCCCGATTTGCTGGATTATTGTGCAATTGGATTGTCATCTTATTAGATACTATCCTGGTAATTACATAGCTTATTCACAGGTTTTTTTTAAATGGAAGGGTCCTAATATGAATATACAAACTCCTATATCAATTTGTTTGTTTTACTGTGAGGCTTTTAACAACGCTATACTGAAAAACGCTATAATTTCGCGGATATATTATTTCACTAATTCAAAATTACTGCTATTTTAGCGGCCATTTAATATCACGAATCGGGACATTTTACTGTTACCTTCAATGCAAAATTTTCAGTTTCGTGGGTATTTAATTTCGCGAATCCACATCCCTCGCGAAATTAAGTCGTTTTACAGTACCTTCCGTTGCTATGATTATAGATGACATAATTGACTTCAACATGCACATTTTAGTTATGAAAAATTGAGGAGTGGGTTTTTAAATAATCATTTAGTGAACAATCTACCATTTTACGAACCAAGTTACAATGTAAACCATATGGAAATAGAACAGCCCATATCTTTTGTGAGTCTTGAATCATGTTTTGATAATTGAACGTAGGCTTGATAGTACGATGCATTGGTAAAACGCTTGTATTTATAAAAGTTAAATAAAAAATGTGGTCAGGCCAATTTTGTTTTCTGAAATATTAATTTATCGATGTCAATATTACTGATTCCAGTTGATGTAAGCAGCAGGGAGAAGAGTACCGATGGAGTATTTGATTTTGTTTATCAATGCCTTTAATTTATTTGTTCTTGTTTTGTGTATTATCCCCGGACAGCAACTACAAGCAATCGAATTGCTTGGATGCCTTTTTTTTGGAAACCAATGTTTCTCGTAGGCAGACACAGACATATACCATGTCGAGCATTTCTGTAATGCATCATTCGTCTCGCTCACACACAGGTCTTGATGAAATTAATACGAGTCAAAGTGTATATTTACGCATTTATACAAACGAACACGTTTCAAAGCAGAAATGTCTGACCTCATCTTGAAAGTGTCCAATCTTTTGTTATGTTTTTGTTTTTGTTGTTGTAAAAGTGCCACCATGGTGCAGAAAAATGCATTGTTGTACAATCATACTTTGTTCTTTTAAAAAGAAGTCATGAATATTCATGACTGAATATATTATGAGATGATGTAATCGGTTTCTTGGGGAGTAATTGAAGTATACCCTTAACACTTGGCTGTACGCTGACAGTAAGTAGCCGAGTGAGAAGGGTATTCTGAAGTCATTCCACAGATACGGATAAGATAATTATGATGTTAATATTATGATGAATGTTACAGTTAATGTGTCAGGAAAAGTGGAGCCTCCAAAAAGGGGCCAAGATTGAAGCGGTGTACGAGTAGAGAATGCTGATCGAGCTGTGTAAATTGAAAATCACCTAACATTTTGACAAAAAGGGGAATACACAAATTAATAGTTATCTGTATTGTATATAGGGGAGATATTTTTTATTGGAAATCATGTGAGTAAGTCATATAAAAGTGGGAAGGGGTCTGGGGGGAATCATTATTTCGAAATCATGTTTAAATCAGTGGGAAGCGTTCAGGCTCTGGTGATATATTAGTAATTTCAATTACTTTGAATATACCGATCTATCGCCGTTGCCTTTATGAGTGTGAAGGTCGATCAGTTGAACGTGCTCAATCAGTTGAACGTGCTCAATATACAGCTTTTATCTTGGCCCAGAGATGGATGGATTTTGTCAACTCATTGGTAGTAAGTCTTGGAGTACTGGTCTTCGGTACTGCAAAAAGAAATAAATTATAAATACACAAAAAACCTGTATGACTCTTGTTTCATCCTTATGTTTTATAGTCTCTATAGGGTATTAAGGGTGTATGGATGAAGTGACCTTGGAGGTCACTCTCCAAAAGGAGAGCTACCCATGCTTGTCCACCAACTCTGAAATGGACCCTTAAAGGGTGCACACTACTAAATGGAGGCCCATGGGGATACAGGGTGTCTCAGAATGATCTATACCGGGTTTCAAAAATATATTAAAACATTTAAAACAAAGTTTAAACACTTGCAATATGATGGTGGAAATGTTTCCTACTTGTTCTGTTAATTTCATTAGGATATCTCTTTTGTTCTGCTGTGGCAAGACATAATCGAAAATCGATGAAAAATGTATTTTCATATTTTCGCTCACATAATTCATCTTAACAGCTATTCCCTCTAGCACTACCAGCATTTCAAACAATGAACCCCACACCTCATAAGTTATATTCAAAGTTCCCGCCAAAGAAAGGAAGATTAAAACCACTCAAGCTAAATAAATCCTGCCATATTCAATCAAAGCTTTGTTATCTATGCACACAACAATCGATTGTTATCAAAAGTTAATTAAGATAAGAACAGGGTGCAATAATAATGCGAATAACATTTCAGAAATAATTATGTTAAAATGTTTAAATATACTATATTGGGAAGTGAATGAGCACAAACGTTTAAATTTCATATCTATTCATGTATTAGAGCTTACAAATAAACATTTTGGATATGCACCCTATCCTTATTTAAACACCATTTTTGAATTCCCCTATTTGAGAGCTTTCCAAAAATGTATAATTTTGCTATCATCGGTTAAATACCTTTTTGTTTTGTTATAGTCATGTAGGTAAAACAGATGAATTAGGGCAGGTTCACTGTGTAGCGAATAGGGAGAAAGCCAAGGACAATGCAATCGATTCATTTCAATTGTAACATAACAGTTGCCACGTTTGTTGAAACAAAAACTTATAGAATATAAAACAATCGTTAAAATGAGAGCAAATGTTTGTTCCATACAGGGATGAGGAGTTATTGTAAATTGAACGTAGAATTGGGAACATTTTCTATATTCCCCATAGAGATTGTACACAGCGCCACCCAGCCGCCACTACCCCTGACTTTCGATATAATCTATCATATCTCAGTCAAATAGTTATAGAAATACCTGATTTTATTACACAATGTAGCTTAGATAAATAGGCTTTCGAATGACACCTAAACCATAGCTCTACCACATTGAATTGTTGAGTTAATAGAGAGAGATAGATGATTCGTCACCAAAATGCAACGCCACCACCCTTTTTGGGTGTTGAGTTCAAAACACATGGCCTTATAGGGTGACATGAAAAGCCTAGGAAAGGCTTAGGCGCATGAAAGTCGATATCTAGTTTCCCCGTTACCCGCCCGCATGATTTTTTTTCACCCGCGTCAAAATTTCAAGATTTCCTCCAAAAATCATTATTTATTTTTAAACACAATTGTTGCCAGTTTTATCAATTTGAACACATTTTTCACGAGTCTCTTAAAATATGAATTTTGAGAACTAGGCTCATCAGAAAGGCTTTTTTAATCGTAAACCTACCTTCCGTGAACATTATTTTGATGCATTTATTCGTTTCTGCAAAAAACATCGGGGTTTCCCCCGAATCATACACCCATGTGCATATGCACCTTACAAACATGTTTTTATATTATTTAAATGAGCACCGTATCAATGTGGGTTGATCAAACATGCATTTACATGTCAATAATGAAATCTGATCAAATAATGAATAATAAATAATGAAAAAGTCGCCTCATCAATTTGAAGAAAAAAGTAACGGGAAACTCGCAATTGACTTTCATGAGCCTTATGGTTCGAAGATAGAGGTTGGTATCTTTTACAAATCAATTACTGGTTTATCTTTCATACGTGTCTCACGAAATAGAAATATAACAAACACGAAAGGTTCCACACCAGGTACTTTGAGGTTGGCTAATACAAAATCAACAATCGGTACCAAATATCTGAATGAGCAAATTTCTTCCCCGTAGTTTGACTAAAAATCAACTGGATATTTTGAAGCTATGATAATGTTGTCTTATAAGGGAATGATATTGCACAAAAATAATGAAAGCAAAAGCACACCAAACGAAGCTAATTTAGCTCCAGCAACCGCTGGGCTCCTGCCAGGGCTCGCCCACCAATAAAATAGCAATGTATATTTTAAACAGGATTAGTCGATTATGCCTCCCCTGATCCCTGCTCCCCCCCCCCCCCCCCCCCCCCCCCCCCCCCCAAATGGAGACCCTGTCCTATTTAACGCCACTGAGAGCACATATCATTCAACCATCAATCAATCAGAAGTTGTACAGGGTGTCTCAACAAATTACAACGCATCTTCAGGGGATCGTAATTTCCTGAGTAATACTAGTCGGAATAGATCAAATCAAACGACAAAAGAAAGTCAATAGTAATGATAAGAAACCGCGTGTGAGTGTGATTCGATTCAGTTATGACGGAGATATGAGCTATGACGTACAAGTAGTCAAAAAACACATCCATCCAAGTTTGCTCATATTGAATGATTCAGATAATAATAATAATAAATTACATTTGTTAAGCGCATAATACAAAAGTTTCGATGCGCTGTACAATAAAAACATAAAAAAGCATTTTTAAAAAGCACACACACAAAATATACAAGTGTGCTCATAGGAATAAAAAGTACAATGAGATATATATATATATAAAACTAAAACCAAAACTGAGCATAATATACATTATAAAGCAAACACATGACGGTATCAATCAATACTTCTCTCAAAGATAAAATTCATTAACTTGATTTTCTTGTTATATATATTTTCTTTTAAACTACCCTATATAATATGCCAGCTATTAACAAAGTTCAACATAAAAGTGCACATAAAAGTTATCAAGGTTATTTTCATCACATTTAAACTTGATATTAGTAAATATTGAACTTTGTTATCGCCAATTTGCACGATAAGTTCAATCATAGATCTTAAACAATCTATGGTTCAATATTTTTATCACAATTGAAAACAAAACGATAGTTGTCGGAACATGGACTTTAAAGCCCATGGTCTGAACTAAACATTGTCGGTTATTGACAAGTTTAAGATAACTAATACCATTTCGCATACACATTATCAAGGTTTTTATCTTCACAGTTTCAACTTTAT